>CM022297.1:237613413-238813413 GCA_011799875.1 Thinopyrum elongatum
TTGGTCACGCCGAGAGGCGCTCGGGGCTGCGGTGCGCGTGCTG
Organism: Thinopyrum elongatum; assembly: GCA_011799875.1. NCBI lineage: Eukaryota > Viridiplantae > Streptophyta > Magnoliopsida > Poales > Poaceae > Thinopyrum > Thinopyrum elongatum. The sequence goes on from CM022297.1 coordinate 237,613,457, forward strand.
CTGTGCGCAGTTTTGAAGCCATCTCGCGGCATAATGGTCTAGTCCGCGCTGCAATAGTATCTTGTTCGGGCTCGTTCCGTACGTCGGCGACCGCCCGGCGCAAGGCGAGGTGGCTGGAGGTGCAGACGGGCGTGAGGGGCCCCTGGCACGTGGCTCGCGAGCTGACCGGGATGACTACAGTCAGGTGCGAGCGAGGTGCGGCGGGAGTGCGGGGAGCGACGGACGCGGTAGGGCAGAGGCGAGGGCAGAGGGGTGGGGCGGAGTGCTCATGTCCGTCGTGAGAAGGGGCGGCGAGGCTCGGGGTCGGCCGTTGGGGAGGAGACGAGGAGGGCCGTCGGAGGACGGGGCGGTCGTCGACGGCGTGGGGCTCGGGCAGGCGTCGTCGAGCGACGAGCGCGAGCGGAGGCGAGGAGGGGCTCGGCCCGATCCAGAAATGGATCGGGGGGGAGAGGAGGAGAGCGAGGGGGGGAAGTGGGGATGGGGGTTAGGGTTTTCTGGCTGGGGGGTTTATAGGCCAGAGGTGGGCCGGCCTGGTGGAGTGGCCGACTGGGCCAGCTGGGTCGAGGCCCATGGGGGGGGGGGAGGGGGTTCTTTTCCTTTTTTTCTTTTTTTCTCTTTTCTTTTCTTTATTCCTATCTCGTTTGTAAATTGTGAGGCCTCAAAATGGACTTTTGTAAAATATGAGACCTAGCCCATAAATCACGTGCTTATACTCTAACACCAAAAAACAAGTTTGGACACAAACAATCATTTCATATTTTTTTAAATAAATAAAAGGTTACTAAATGTTATTTTTCAGCCACTGTTTAAGTTTGTGAGTCACTATCCTATTAATAATGTTGTTTACAATTTTAACATAGCCCTTGATTTACTACTATTTATTGAACATTTTAGTTCTTATGTTGGACAACTTTTATATCCTCCACTTTCATTTATTTGAATTTTGAGTTAGGAATTGAAATGCAATATAATGCTAATGATGATCATGCACTGTTAAACATGATGATATGGCATTATCAAAAGGGGATTACTATAGTTAACCATTGGGGGTGTTATAGGTCTCATGGCCAGTGCCTACGTTCGTAACTTATGACGGTGTGAAGCGCGAAGAAGTTCGACTATACATCAACCGTGTTGTTAAACGCTTCCGCTACGGTCTAACGAGGGTACGTAGACACACTCTCCCCCTCTTGTTGCTATGCATCTCCATGGATAGATCATTGCATGTGCGTAGAATTTTTTTTGTTTCCATGTAACATTTCTCAACAGTGGCATCATGAGCCAGGTCTATGCGTAGATGATATGCACGAGTAGAACGCAAAGAGTTGTGGGCGTGATATGTCATACTGCTTACCCCCAACATCTATTTTGATTCGGCGGTATTGTGGGATGAAGCGGCCCGGACCAACCTTACATGTCCACGCACATGAGACCGGTTCCACCGACAGACATGCAACTAGTTTTGCATAAAGGTGTCTGGGGGGTGTCTGTTTCTCTCTACTTTAGTTGACCGAACGATTGATAAGACAGCGGGTCCTTTGAAGAAGGTTAAAACAACAAACCTTGACAAATCACCGTTGTGGTTTTTGCCGTAGGTAAGAACGGTTCTTGCTAGAAACCCGTAGCAGCCACGTAAAACTTGCAACAACAAAGTAGAGGATGTCAACTTGTTTTGTAGGGTATGTTCTGATGTGATATGGTTAAGACATGATTGTGATATACGTTATTGTATGAGATGATCATGTTTTGTAAGTATCGGCAACCGGCAGGAGCCTTATGGGTTGTCTCTAGTGTATAACGATGGGCCAGCTGGGTCGAGGCCCAGTGGGGGGGGGGAGCGGGGGTTCTTTTCCCTTTTTTCTTTTTTTTCTCTTTTCTTTTCTTTATTCCTATTCTCTGTTTTGTAAATTGTGAGGCCTCAAAATGACTTTTGTAAAATATGAGACCTAGCCCATAAATCACAGTGCATTATACTCTAACACCAAAAACTAGTTTGGACAAAACATCATTTCATATTTGTTTTAAATAAATTAAAAGGTTACTAAATGTTATTTTTCAGCCACTGTTTTAAGTTGTTTGAGTCACTTATCCTATTTTAATAATGTTGTTTACAATTTTAACATAGCCTCTGATTTATCTACTATTTATTGAACATTTTAGTTCTTATGTTGGACAACTTTTATATTCCACTTTCATTTAAATTTGAATTTTGAGTTAGGAATTGAAATGCAATATAATGCTAATGATGATCATGCACTGTTAAACATGATGATATGGCATTATCAAAAGGGGATTACTATAGTTAACCATTGGGGGTGTTATAGGTCATCAGTGCCGTACGTTCGGTACTTGATCGGTTGAAGCGCGAAGAAGTTCGACTACATCAACCGTGTTGTTAAACGCTTCCGCTTACGGTCTACGAGGGTACGTAGACACACTCTCCCCCTCTTGTTGCTATGCATCTCCATGGATAGATCATTGCATGTGCGTAGAATTTTTTTTGTTTTCCATGTAACATTTCTCAACAGTGGCATCATGAGCCAGGTCTATGCGTAGATGATATGCACGAGTAGAACGCAAAGAGTTGTGGGCGGTGATAGTCATACTGCTTACCACCAACATCTTATTTTGATTCGGCGGTATTGTGGGATGAAGCGGCCCGGACCAACCTTACATGTCCACGCACATGAGACCGGTTCCACCGACAGACATGCAACTAGTTTTGCATAAAGGTGTCTGGCGGGTGTCTGTTTCTCCTACTTTAGTTGAACCGAATTTGACTACAGCCGGTCCTTGAAGAAGGTTAAAACAACAAACTTGACAAATCACCGTTGTGGTTTTTGCCGTAGGTAAGAACGGTTCTTGCTAGAAACCCGTAGCAGCCACGTAAAACTTGCAACAACAAAGTAGAGGATGTCTAACTTGTTTTTGTAGGGTATGTTCTGATGTGATATGGTTAAGACATGATGTGATATACGTTATTGTATGAGATGATCATGTTTTGTAAGTTATCGGCAACCGGCAGGAGCCTTATGGTTGTCTCTTTATTGTATGAAATGCAAACGCCATGTAATTGCTTTACTTTATCACTATGCGTTAGCGATAGTTGTAGAAGCAATAGTTGGCGAGACGACCACGACGCAACGATGGAGATCATGACGATGCTTTGGAGATGGAGATCAAAAGCACGAGATGATGATGGCCATATCATGTCACATATTTTGATTGCATGTGATGTTTATCTTTTATGCATCTTATTTTGCTTAGTACAGAGGTAGCATTATAAGATGATCCCTTCACTAAATTTCAAGGTAAAAGTGTTCTCCCTGAGTATGCACCGTTGCTACAGTTCATCGTGTTGAGACACCACGTGATGATCGGGTGTGATAGACTCTACGTTCACATACAACGGGTGTAAGACAGTTTTGCACATGCAGAATACTTGGGTTAAACTTGACGAGCCTAGCATGTACAGACATGGCCTCAGAACACTGGAGATCAAAAGATCAAACATGATTCATATAGTAGATATGATCAACATAGAGATGTTCACCATTGATGACTACCCCATCTCACGTGATGATCAAACATGGGTTAGTTGATTTGGATCACGTATCACTTAGATAACTTGAGGGATGTTTAATTAAGTGGGAGTTCTTTAGTAATTTGATTAATTGAACTTAATTTATCATGAACTTAGTCTTGATAGTTTTGCATATCTATGTTGTAGATCAATAGCTCATGATATAGCTCCTATATTTTTTTGATATGTTCCTAGAGAAAACTAAGTTGAAAGATGATAGTAGCAATGATGCGGACTGGGTCCGTGATCTGAGGATTATCCTCATTGCTGCACAGAAGAATTATGTCCTTGATGCACCGCTAGGTGAAAAACCTGTTGCAGGAGCAGATGCAGACGTTATGAACGTTTGGCAAGCTCGATATGATAACTATTTGATAGTTTAGTGCGCCATGCTTTATGGCTTAGAACCGGGACTTCAAAAACGGTTTGAACGCCACGGAGCATATGAGATGTTCCAAGAGCTAAAATTGGTATTTCAGACTCATGCCCATGTCGAGAGGTATAAGACCTCTGACAAGTACTTTGCCTACAAGATGGAGGAGAATAGCTCAGCCAGTGAGCATGTGCTCAGAATGTCTGGGTACTACAATCGCTTGAATTAAGTGGGAGTTAATCTTCCAGATAAGATAGTGATTGACAGAGTTCTCTAGTCACTATCACCAAGCTACTAGAACTTCGTGATGAACTATAATATGCAAGGGATGATGAAAACGATTCCCAAGCTCTTCGTGATGTTGAAATCGACGAAGGTAGAAATCAAGAAAGAGCATCAAGTGTTGATGGTTAACAAGACCACTAGTTTCAAGAAAAAAAGGGCAAGGGAAAGAAAGGGAACTTCAAGAAGAATGGCAAGCAAGTTGCCGCTCCCATGAAGAAGCCCAAAGCTGAATCCAAGCCTGAGACTGAGTGCTTCTACTGCAAAGGAAATGGTCACTGGAAGCGGAACTGCCCCAAATACTTGACGGATAAGAAGGATGGCAAAGTGAACAAAGGTATATTTGATATACATGTTATTGATGTGAACTTTACTAGTGTTCATAGTAGCCCCTGGGTATTTGATACCGGTTCAGTTGCTAAGATTAGTAACTCGAAACAGCAGTTGCAAATTGAACAGAGACTAGTTGATGGTGAGGTGACGATGTGTGTTGGAAGTGATTCCAAGGTTGATAAGATCACCATCGCACACTCCCTCTACCTTCGAGATTAGTGTTGGACCTAAATAAATGTTATTTGGTGTTTGCGTTGAGCATGAATATGATTGGATCATGTTTATTGCAATACGGTTATTCATTTAAGTCAGAGAATAATTGTTGTTCTATTTACATGAATAAAACCTTCTATCATCATACACCCAATGTAAATGGTTTATTGAATCTCGATCGTAGTGATACACATATTCATAATATTGATGCCAAAAGATACAAAGTTGATAATGATAGTGCAACATACTTGTGGCACTACCGTTTAGGTCATATTGGTGTAAAGCGCACACTCCATGCGGATGGGCTTTTGGAATCACTTGATTATGAATCATTTGATACTTGCGAACCATGCCTCATGGGCAAGATGACTAAAACTCCGTTCTCCAGAACAATGGAGCGAGCTAACGACTTATTGGAAATAATACATACCGATGTATGCGGTCCAATGAGTGTTGAAGCACGCGGCGGGTATCGTTATTTTCTGACCTTCACAGATGATTTGAGTAGATATGGGTATATCTACTTAATGAAACACAAGTCTGAAACATTTGAAAAGTTCAAAGAATTTCAGAGTGAAGTGGAGAATCATCGTAACAAGAAAATAAAGTTTCTACGATCTGATTGCGGAGGCGAATATTTGAGTTACGAGTTTGGCCTTCATTTAAAACAATGTGGAATTGTTTCACAACTCACGCCACTTGCAACACCACAGCGTAATGGTGTGTCCGAACGTCATAACCGTACTTTATTAGATATGGTGCGATCTATGATGTCTCTTACCGATTTACCACTATTGTTTTGGGGTTATGCATTAGAGACAACCGCATTCACGTTAAATAGGGCACCGTCTAAATCCGTTGAGACGACACCGTATGAACTGTGGTTTGGCAAGAAACCTAAGCTGTCATTTCTTAAAGTTTGGGGTTGCAACACTTATGTCAAAAGGATTCAGCCTGATAAGCTCAAACCCAAATCGGAGAAGTGCGTCTTCATAGGATACCCTAAGGAAACAATTGGGTACACCTTCTACCACAGATCCGAAGGCAAGATCTTTGTTGCTAAGAATGGATCCTTTCTAGAGAAGGAATTTCTCTCGAAAGAAGTGAGTGTGAGGAAAGTAGAACTTGATGAGGTAATTGTACCTTCTCTCGAATTAGAGAGTAGCACATCACAGAAAACTGTTCCAGTGATGCCTAGACCAACTAGAGAGGAAGCAAATGATGTTGATCATGAAACTTCAGATCAAGTTACTACTGAACCTCTAAGGTCAACCAGAGCACGATCCGCACCAGAGTGGTACGGTAATCCTATTCTGGAAGTCATGTTACTAGACCAAGGCGAACCTACGAATTATGAAGAAGCTATGATGAGCCCAGATTCCGATAAATGGATTGAGGCCATGAAATCTGAGATAGGATCCATTTATGAGAACAAAGTGTGGACTTTGGTGGACTTGCCCGATGATCGGCAAGCTATAGAGAATAAATGGATCTTCAAGAAGAAGACTAACGCTGATGGTAATGTTACTATCTATAAAGCTTGACTTGTCGTGAAAGGTTTTCGACAAGTTCAAGGAGTTGACTACGATGAGACTTTCTCACCCGTAGCGATGCTTAAGTCCGTCCGAATCATGTTAGCAATTGCTGCATTTTATAATTATGAAATATGGCAAATGGATGCCAAAACTGCATTCCTTAATGGATATCTTAAAGAAGAGTTGTATATGATGCAACCAGAAGGTTTTGTCGATCCTAAAGGTGCCAACAAAGTGTGCAAGCTCCAGCGATCCATCTATGGACTGGTGCAAGCATCTCAGAGTTGGAATATACGCTTTAATGAGGTGATCAAAGCATATGGTTTTATACAGACTTACGGTGTAGCCTGTATTTACAAGAAAGTGAGTGGGAGCTCTGTAGCATTTCTGATATTATATGTGGATAACATATTGTTGATTGGAAATGATATAGAATTTCTGGATAGCATAAAAGGATACTTGAATAAGAATTTTTCAATGAAAGACCTCGGTGAAGCTACTTATATATTGGGCATCAAGATCTATAGGGATAGATCGAGATGCTTAATAGGACTTTCACAAAGCACATACCTTGACAAGATTTTGAAGAAGTTCAAAATGGATCAGTCAAAGAAAGGGTTCTTGCCTGTGTTGCAAGGTGTGAAGTTGAGTAAAACTCAAAACCCGACCACGGCAGAAGATTGAGAGAGAATGAAAGTCATTCCCTATGCCTCAGCCATAGGTTCTATAAAGTATGCCATGCTGTGTACCAGACCTATTATGTACCTTGCCATGAGTTTAGCAAGGGGGTACAATAGTGATCCAGGAGTAGATCACTGGACAGCGGTCAAAATTATCCTTAGAGAACTAAGGAAATATTTTCTCGGTTATGGAGGTGATAAAGAGTTCGTCGTAAAGAGTTACGTCGATGCAAGATTTGACACGGATTCGGATGACTATGAGTATCAATCTGGATACATATTGAAAGTGGAGCAATTAGCTAGAGTAGCTCCATGCAGAGCATTGTAGACATAGAAATTTGCAAAATACACACGGATCTGAATGTGACAGACCCATTGACTAAACTTCTCTCACAAGCAAAACATGATCACACCTTAGCACTCTTTGGGTATTAATCATATGGCGATGTGAACTAGATTATTGACTCTAGTAAACTCTTTGGGTGTTGGTCACATGGCGATGTGAACTATGGGTGTTAATCACATGGCGATGTGAACTAGATTATTGACTCTAGTGCAAGTGGGAGACTGAAAGAAATATGCCCTAGAGGCAATAATAAAGTTGTTATTTTATATTTCCTTATTCATGATAAAGGTTTATTATTCATGCTAGAATTGTATTGATCGGAAACCTAAATACATGTGTGAATACATAAACAAACACCGTGTCCCTAGTGAGCCTCTACTTGACTAGCTCGTTGATCAAAGATGGTTATCATTTCCTAACCATGGACATGAGTTGTCATTTGATAATGGGATCACATCATTAGGAGAATGATGTGATGGACAAGACCCATCCGTTAGCTTAGCATAATGATCGTTCAGTTTTATTGCTATTGCTTTCTTCATGTCAAATACATATTCCTTCGACTATGAGATTATGCAACTCCTGGATACCGAAGGAATGCCTTGTGTGCTATCAAACATCACAACGTAACTGGGTGATTATAAAGATGCTCTACAGGTATCTCCGAAGGTACTTGTTGAGTTGGCATAGATCAAGATTAGGATTTGTCACTCCGAGTATCGGAGAGGTATCTCTGGGCCCTCTCGGTAATACACATCATAAGCTTGCAAGCAAACGACTAAGGAGTTAGTCACGAGGTGATGTATTACGGAATGAGTAAAGAGACTTGCCGGTAACGAGATTGAACTAGGTATGAAGATACCGACGATCGAATCTCGGGCAAGTAACATACCGATGGACAACGGGAATTACGTATGTTGTCATAACGGTTCGACCGATAAAGATCTTCGTAGAATATGTATGAGCCAATATGGGCATCCTAGTTCCACTATTGGTTATTGACCGGAGAGCTGTCTCGGTCATGTCTACAGAGTTCTCGAACCTGTAGGGTCCGCACGCTTAACGTTCGTTGACGATATAGTATTATATGAGTTATGTGATTTGGTGACCGAATGTTGTTCGGAGTCCTGGATGAGATCACAGACATGACGAGGAGTCTCAAAATGCTCGAGAGGTAAAGATTGATATATAGGACGATGGTATTCAGACACCGGAAGTGTTTCGGGAGGTACCGGGTACTTATCGGGTCACCGGAAGGGGTTCCGGGCACCCCCGGGAAAAGATATGGGCCTTATGGGCCAAGAGGGGAAACACACCAGCCACAAGGGGCTGGTGTGCCCCCATATGGGCCAGCCTAAGGAGGAGAAGGAAAGCGGAGAAGGGAAAGGTAAGTGTGGATTAGGATTCCCACTTCCTTCCCTCTCGCCCCTCTTTCCTTCCCCCTCCGACAAACATGGCAGGGGGGCAGCCAAGGGCAGGAGCCCAAGTAGGATTCGGACCTACTTGGGGCGCCCCTTGGCCTCTCCCCTCTCCCTCCCACCTATATATATATGTGGGGGGGGGGGGCGCCTAGCACACCCTAGACAATTGCCTAGCCATGTGCGGTGCCCCCCCTCCACCGTTTACACCCCCGGTCATATTTTTCGTAGTGCTTAGGCGAAGCCCTGCGGAGATCACTTCACCATCACCGTCACCACGCCGTCGTGCTGACGAAACTCATCTACTACCTCGCCATCTTGCTGGATCAAGAAGGCGGAGGACATCACCGAGCTAAACAAGTGCAGAACGCGGAGGTGCCATATGTTCGGTACTTGATCGGTTGAAGCGCGAAGAAGTTCGACTACATCAACCGCGTTGTTAAATGCTTCCACTCACAGTCTATGAGGGTACGTAGACACACTCTCCCCCTCTCGTTTCTATGCATCTCCATGGATAGATCATTGCGTGTGCGTAGAAATATTTTTGTTTTCCATGCAACGTTTCCCAACATGGAGGATTCCCATTGTCTTGTTGCTCTTGTTGAACTTGTGGTTCTTGCCGAGCTTGTGGGACTTGTCGGTGCAATCGTGCTTGATGTAGTCACTCTTGTACTTCCTCGCGAAGTGCTTCTTCTTCTTCTCGAACACGTCGATTACGGGCGGCGACGAAACGATTGGTGTTGCAGAGGGCACGTTGCGCCTCAAGGGTTTGTGCTTCACGTCATTGTTGTTGTTGACGGAGAGCTTTGGCGTCTTGCTCGTCTTGGTGTTGGCATGCACGCTCTTGCATTTGCTCTCGTAGTCATTGGCGTTCTTGCGCTTCCTCTTGTTGCCGTTGACGTTGCCTTTCTTGTGCTTGCGCAAGGGTAGCTTGATTGAGATGATGCCGACGTTCTTGCTCTTCGAGTTGCTCTTGTGGATCATTGCTGTGAAGAGGATTGCAGTTTGCTTGACAGTCTTGACGCACGGCTCAACGAAGATTGTTCAATGTCGGTGTACTTGAACTGGAGATTGTGTCGTAGGAGTGTCGACTCGAGCAGCTCCGTCTTGAATAGGACGAAGTGGTAGAAGAGCGGTTGACCAACAAAGCACAAATCTCGTCCATTCTTGCATTGCTTTCTTGTTTTTGTTCGTCGAGCTTGTTGTCGAAGTAGTCTCTTGTACGTTGCTTGGAATGTCACAAGTCGGTGGCGAGGTTGTCGATGCGGTCGCTCAATGCTTGTTGTTCTTGATGCAAAGCTCGTTGCGTGCCGAAGAGGTGGTTCTTGGTGACATACTTGTTCGGGTCCTCATCTTGCTCTATGAAGAGTGGGTTGGTAGAAGTACTCGGCCTATCCATCATTCCAAGCAAATATGTGAGTGGAAGAAAGGAAAGAACTATACCAAATGTACCTTGACCGATGTTGAGAATGGATTAATGATCACTCAATAGTGTAGCAAGGAAATAGCACAATTGGTACCGTATCTCGTCAATCTCTCACACCTACACAAATAAAGCCTTTGGTGGAGCTTGTTGAGGATGGTGGCTCAAAATTTATGCGAATGTTAGCAAGAATCAATAATATTGAAAAAGATTCGCAAATTCACAAATGCAACAAGTAGACCAATAGCAAGATGTGGCACTTGGAAACACACACACACGGAATGATAAGTGGGGTCGTGCAACCAAAAATGAGCTCAAAATGTGGAATCCACGGAAAATGCTCGTGTTGCACAACACAAGAGAGACGCTAGCATGATTGCACAATAGGCGGATATGAGACTTGTGCACAACCTATAAAGCAAAAATGCAACGACTTCTATCCCAAGTATGCTATAAGTATGGTGTTCCGGTGATATGATCCAAGATGACCGAGTATGACAATCTTAATGTAGTATGATGCTATGGTTCTTGCTTAGAAGCTCTTTGCTTATCTTTCTCTTTTGCTTAAAAGCTTGTTGGCTCTTTCTCTTTTGAGTTCTTTTGGTGGCCACTTATGCAAAACTTCACGAACCAAGATAGCAATTGTGTATATGCGGTGGCAACCTTGTGACACAAGAGATGATATCAAGATTCTTGTACCAATATGATATGGTATGTATACAATGGGAACTATGATCACTAATGTGCACAAGTAACATTGCCGGCAATAGTCAAATGGCTAGTCTCGATGGGTAAGTGACGCAAAATGGGCTATGAGGTTATCAATGTAATGGCAAGGAGTACACAAAGGTGTCGTCGAAGTTACCGTCCTTGCTTACGGTTGAGGGTGTCAAGGTTGAGAAGTGGTCGTTGTCGATGTCGAGTCGTTGGCGAAGATGAGCGGTGGTGATGATGAAGTCGAACCGTTCCTAGTTAGCCGAAACACCCTAGGAAACGATGAACCACAACTCAAATTCTCAAAGCAAATGTCAAATGGTGTTATGGTTGGGTATGTTGAGTGGGGTAGCGGAAGTGGTATGGTGGTGGTTGGGGTAGGTATGCGGTGGCGGAAGTGGTGGTGAAGAAAAACTTACAGAAAATGCAGTTTCGGCAGAGGTAGCCGGATGATCCGGGACAGGAGCCGGATGATCCGGGCGGATCTGGATGATCCAGGCCAAGGTCTGGATGATCCGGGCAAGTCAACTGCACAAGGGGATGGCTCGGGATGAACTCAAAAACAGCAAAAAATTCAAGGATTTCGGGGATTTTTGATGGGTTTCATGGTGGGGAAAGGTAAGATCCACTTGCAACACAAAGAATCCACGGATCAAAATCAACAAAACTTCATCATACCAACAAATCACAAAAAAAAATTGGGGCTATTTTTGGTGGGGAATTTTCGAAATTGGGACAAAATCAACAAAACAAGGCTAGAAAGTGGGGGGTAGGGGCTCCAAATTCGTGAGCAACCATGGCTCATGATACCAAGATGATGTAGGGTGTGTACCCTAAGGCCGATCTTTCACAAAATGGAGTGGATCCTACGAAGAACACGACGAACACAAGGGGAAACACGAGGGGAAATCAACGAGAGAGATCACACATGTGCTAGATCCATGAACATAAAGAGTGATACAAGATGCAAACGCAACAAAGGACGATACAATCGGTAGCGAGTTCTTCTCCGAGAGGAGGTCTTGAGGGGTCTTCCCGTGAGGGGTCTTGAATCCAATCGACGGATCTTCTCCGTAGAGGCCGCGGTCTCTTGATGGAGTAGAACCTAATGGATGAGCAAAGTTCTATCTCTCAAATGAGCTAAACCTATGCTAACCCTAGAAAAGTGGAGGTGGAGTCGTTTATATAGGCAAGAGGGACGAAAGGGTACATGGGCTTCGGCCCAAAACACACACGCAGGTGGTTGTCCGGATGATCCGGATGGTGGCCTGGATGATCCGGGTGTCAGGGGTCCGGATGATCCGGGCGGCCGTCCGGATCGTCCGGATGTGTCGAAGCCATCGAGGGGGATTCGGATGACCGGGAGATGGTCCAGACGTCCGGGTGGTTCCAGATGATCCGGGCGTCGGTCCGGATCATCTGGCTTTGCGGGGAGGCTTGCTGGACTTGGGTGCCACTTATCCGGATTGTCCGGGCAAGTGCAGACTTGGCCCTTTTCTTCTCCATCTTCACGTTCCTCTTCTGCCTTCTTTTGATCTTGCTCCTTAGCTTCTCCATGGCTAACTCCTAGGTACCTGAGTATGCAAAGTGTCTCTGTTTGAGGTAGTAGCCATGTCTCATGTGTTTCAAAGAGGAATTGCGAGAGGAGCGATGTCACCTCGGTTTCGAGAGCTCTTGTACATGCTCGTGTCATGGGTCCACTTGGCACTTGGTGAGACGATGATAGGTCCATGGGGATGACCTTGGGATTCTCCGCATCATCCCCACTTGTGGACCAACTTATAGCTATTCTGCCATGATTCCTCTATCTGCCATGAACTAGACTTAATCCATGGAGGAGGCGACGTTAAAGGATATAAAAAGAGTCCTATCACTCCAAACTCAACTTCTACATGGATCTAGGAATATAGGAGAATAGATTGTACTGAATTCTAATAACTAAGCTTCATTATGGTAGACTACAAGCTAATTATCGGAGTACAAGCACTGGCCACATAATGCAATTCATCGAGATGTTTGTGGCCAAAGCCGAAGAGATTCAGATAAGGCAAGCACCACCGTAGGATGTTCGGACACCGACTACCATTTCATAATGGAGGGTTCTGTTAGAGATGCACTAAAGGATCACCTAACTCTATTGAGTTTGCATGTGTTAGAGAGATTTAGTCGATAAACGCATTTTCTTAAGTTTGGTGCATGCAAAACCAAATATGCAGGTTTTCACTGCGTGGGATTTTGTCTTCCACCAGGCATGGAGTTATGGCTGATTGAAATTGTATTGGCTTGTATTCTAACTTCTGCGGAATACACATCAATTCTGAATTTTTGATGATTTTTCAGCAAATGAATGGTAGCCACCGAGGTCATTTTAGTTTTCATGGTTATGTTATTTTTAGTTCCTCATAACTGTTGATAAGCTTCATGTTATTATATATATATCCAAACGTTTCTTTTCCATCATTTGTACTATGTACCTTCCAACCAGACCATGTAGCCCACCACTTTCTCATCATAGACTTACCTTCTCCTTCACCCTTCGTATTCAATGCTAGCTTTACTCAAGTTTTTAAACAAAAAATATCAACCAAATAAACCAACAACAGTCTCAAGGACGGGCACGGCGTGGCGCCGCGCCTCCGCCTGCTAGTTTTGAACTAGTTCGTGCAAGGATCCAGATGCATTCGCCTGGCCTTGCGCTGCGTTAGGAATGTGCATGGCCTGATCGATGTATAAGAGGCTATGCCTCGGGCTCAAGAGATCTCCAATGTACGAATGCATATATGGAGAAGTGGAGCTATACTCAAATGCAAAATATTCGCTTGGCTGGCGGCCCAATATATGTTGTGGACATCGGATAGGCGTGTGAGGCATGGACTGCAGGACGGTACGACCGTTTGCTATCTCTGCCTTCAAGAGAAAGACACTATGGATCACATATTGGTGCACTGTGGGTATGCTAAAGAAGTGTGGCACTTATGCTTCACCAGAGTTGGAGTCGGAACACCTCATCCGGTTCAAAGAGCCACCTTTGCCGCATGGTGGTTGGAGGCTAGGAAGGCAATCCCAACAAAGCAAAGGAGAGGCTTTGACACGTTGGTCATAGTCATAGCTTGGTCTATATGGAAACAACATAATGCATGATTTTTTGGACACATGGGGCACCAGAAGACACCACATCTCTTGGTTGGCCAGATTATGGATGAGCTAAAAAGATTGGCAGACGGCGGGAGTTGGGCGTCTAGAACCTTTGGTGAGAAAGTAGGCTAGAACTTGTATGTGTGATGTGGGTGTTGCTAGCCGGATTGATGGAAATATGCCCTAGAGGCAATAATAAAGTTGTTATTATTATTACATTTCCTTATTCATGATAAAGGTTTATTATTCATGCTAGAATTGAATTGACCGAAAACTTAAATACATGTGTGAATACATAAACAAATACCGTGTCCCTAGTGAGCCTCTACTAGACTAGCTCGTTGATCAAAGATGATTAAGCTTTCCTAACCATAGACATGAGTTGTCATTTGATAAAGGGATCACATCATTAGGAGAATGATGTGATGGACAAGACCCATCCGTTAGCTTAGCATATTGATCGTTCAGTTTATTGCTATTGCTTTCTTAATGTCAAATACATATTCCTTCGACTATGAGATTATGCAACTCCCGGATACCGGAGAAATACCTTGTGTGCTATCAAACATCACAACGTAACTGGGTGATCATAAAGATGATCTACAGGTATCTCCGAAGGTGTTTGTTGAGTTGGCATAGATCGAGATTAGGATTTGTCACTCCGAGTATCGGAGAGGTATCTCTGGGCCCTCTCGGTAATACACATCATAAGAAGCCTTACAAGCAAAGTGACTAAGGAGTTAGTTGCAAGATGATGTATTACGGAACGAGTAAAGAGACTTGCCAGTAACAAGATTGAACTAGGTATGAAGATACCGACGATCGAATCTCGGGCAAGTAACATACCGATGGACAAAGGGAATTACGTATGTTGTCATTAGGTTCGACCGATAAAGATCTTCATAGAATATGTAGGAAGCAATATGGGCATCCAGGTTCCGCTATTGGTTATTGACCGGAGAGGTGTCTCGGTCATGTCTACATAGTTCTCGAACCCGTAGGGTCCGCACGCTTAACGTTCGTTGACGATATAGTGTTATATGAGTTATATGATTTGGTGACCGAATGTTGTTCAGAGTCCCGGATGAGATCAAGGACATGACGAGGAGCTCCGGAGGTAAAGATCGATATATAGGACGATGATATTTGGACACCAGAAGAGTTTCGGGATGTACCGGGCAGAAATCGGGTCACAGGAAGGGGTTCCGGACACCCCGGGAGGTTAATGGGCCATATGGGCCAAAGGGGGGGGGGGACACACCAACCCACAAGGGGCTGGCGCACCCCTCCTATGCCGCAGCCCTTGGGAAGAGAAGGAAAGGGGGGAGTCGGCCTCCCCCTCCTTTCCTCTCCCCCCTTTCCTTCCCCCCCTCTGGCAAATATGGAAGGGGGGGGGGGGGCGCCACTAGGGAAGGACTCCAAGTAGGATTCGGCCTACTTGGGGCGCCCCCTTGGCTGCTCCTCCCTCCCCCACCTATATATATGTGGGAGGGGGGCGCCACACATAACCACGACAATCTCTTAGCCGTGTGCGGCGCCCCCCTCCACCGTTTACATCCTCGGTCATATTTTCGTAGTGCTTAGGCGAAGCCCTGTGGAGATAACTTCACCATCACCGTCACCATGCCGTCGTGCTGCCGGAACTTGTCCACTACTTCGCCGTCTTGCTGGATCAAGAAGGCGAGGACGTCACCGAGCTGAACGTGTGCTGAACGCGGAGGTACCGTACGTTCGGTACTCGAACGGTTGGAGCGCGAAGAAGTTCGACTACATCAACCGCGTTAACAAATGCTTCCACTTATGGTCTACGAAGGTAGGTAGACACACTCTCCCCTCTCGTTGCTACGCATATCCTTGATAGATCTTGTGTGTGCGTAGAATTTTTTTTATTTTCCATGCAACGTTTCCCAACACGGACGACCACATTGGTCATCCGTGTCTAGCTTCTTGTAAATATTTTGCTCCCTTTTATAAAAATATGGTACTCTAAAAAAAACCTAGTCTGTGTACGAGAAAATCCAGCAAACTTTTTACTTTTCAAATCAGTCTTGTGCACCGCACTGGCCAGTAGTGCCAGCTTGCACATGGTAGACCTGGGTTTGACTCCTAGGCCCTCCTTCTTTTTGCTACATGGCACTTTTCTAGAAAATTTGCCATGCCAGTTTTAATAATTTTGTAAAATATGTTACATGGCACCCAAGCCCTTTTTTTTCTGCTACATGACATTTTATAACTTTTTTGTCATGGTAGTTTTAATAATTTTGCGAAATATGTTACATGGCAATTTAAATACATTTTCTCACAAGTCAATTGTTTTTGTAGATGACATTTTTATTATTATGACATGGAATTTTATTATTATTAAGAGATGCCTTTTTTATTATTAAGAGATGACATTTTTTATTATAAAGAGATGGCCTTTTTTATTCTAAATAGACAACATTTTTGTTTATTAAGAGATGATATTTTTTGTTTACTAGAATTGATGGCATTTTATTATTAAGACATGCCATTTTTTTGTTTATCAGAAGATATGCCATTTTTGTTTATTAAGAGATGACATTTTATTCACTTTTTGTATTTGGTCCATGGAAAAGAATGAAAATAAAGGAAAAACTATTTTCCCATACATGCATGGCAGTTTTATAAAGTAGAATGACTTTTTTCATACCATGGCACTCACGAATTTATGTTTTTGTCCTTGCTTGGTCCTAGGTTGCTCCAAAACACATGTAGACACACAAAAAAAGAATACTAATAAAAACTAAATAAAGACATAAATGTGCAATGCTCACAATAAAAAGTGCAAAACCCGATAATCATGCATAATGGATAACTATTTGGTTCAATGGAACATAATATCTGAAGAGAACATGCAACAAATGAGCTCTAAAAAATGCTTAAAATATAGAGCCATCAAGATAGTACCTGCCTTTTTCCCCAGAGGACCCTGGGTATCGAACCTACGTGAGGGATAACTAATTGAGAGATGATTCTTGCAAGCTTCTGTCGTCGTAAAGAGTTCTAGTTTCCCAGACTGAATAGCATAGTTTGGTGAGGAAACAATATTAGGAAAATAGGATAGGGCTTAAGGTCTTAAATTGTAGTCGTACACTTGCACTTGGGATTTCATCTAAATATTTAACATGGTCCTGGTAGACACCGCTACTTATGTGTTGTCGACGTGTATGTGAGGGGGACGCGTCCTAATAACCTCACGGCCGGTCATCAACCTGCATCGCGAATCTATTGTCCAACCAACACCCTTACCGTCGCGTGGGGTTAGCTTGGTTATGAAGGATTTCTCTGAACCAATGCATTGGGTGTTGAATAACTGCACCTCACGTCTCCTCGGGAAACTGATTTTCAGCTACCATACTCATCCTTACTATAACCGTCCTTCAGCATAGCCTTTCACTCATCCCTGCACTTTGCCTCCTCCTTGATCGATCCTTGGGATCTCGGGGTACCTGTGGGGCCTTAGAACAAGAAAGGGGCAACAGAAAAATTCACTACAACACATATACATATGTTTGGCCTTAAAGTCAATACCAACAATCCCGTGCACAAGTACATGGGGTTGCAAGGCTATGCCTCAGCCCATAGCCTGAGTGGACTACTCACACCTCGTAGATGAATCACAGAAGAAAAGCATTGTAGATTGAATTTGAAGATGAAAATGATTGATAATAGTCTTACAATGTAACCGTATATGATGTATCTCAATTACAAGTCATGGCTATGGCTAGGCGATGATTGCTATGAAAATGGGAATGGCAGCGGCTATGGATATGGATGATTGTTTATGGTTTCATGGCCTTCTGTTGTGAATGGGGCGACTCTCTGTTGCGAATGGGGAATCAATCCTTTTATGAAGTTGGCTTGCGCTGATGTCACGAAGGAAGCACCAGGTGGTATGACCGGGTGCGCTCGTACCTGGCGCCATCTTCTCTCTTGGTTGTCCCTCTGTTTTCTCGGGTTTTTTCGCCTACCTTCATATTCCATATATGCTTTGATTCCATCTTAAATGGCCCATTCCCATGGGAAACAAAATTAAACAAAGGGATTCACAATCATTTTCTTTTGTTAGTCACTAGTAATAGTGTCGGAGTGTTTATCTTGAAAACCAGGACACAGTTTAAACAATGGTGGAAATGAGTGTAAAAATACACTCATCAAGTTTCACCGGCAGTGTCCTTTATCTCAAATCCTCGATGGTCAGGACTCATGATCGACACATCAAAGGTTCCATAGCCAAATTCAAAGATGAGCATGTCCTTCACGCTAGTGTTGGTCGCCTTCTTATCGAGTTCATATGCGCCGGTAAATCTGATTTCTTTGTCTAGAGAATTTGGGAGGACAATCGGATGTTGTAGAAATATTTTTTCAGACAAGTACAAGTAATATGATTTGGTGGTCTACCTTCGTATTCTCCATCTTTTTGGTTAAGATCTCATTAATCTAAACTTTTTCTTTCTACATTTCAGATTGTAGAGGAGCGCGGGAAAAGATTTGCCAAAGATGAGCGAGGAGGGATGTCGAACGGAACTAAACGGGGAACTTCTGGATTTAGTAAATGAGGTCCTTCGACCTCGACCCCTAAGCCATAGGATGGAGTGAATGCAGATATGAAAGGCATCTGAAATGATCGATACGATATAAAGGAAATCTGAAAGCTTCTGGTTCTCGACATGAGCTACATTTTTCTCTCTCAAAACATCTTCTAGCTTATATCCACATACATGTGTTGGAGTAAGAAAAATTAATTTGGTTGAGACATCCATGTTAGAAACAACAATTAATCTTTATGTACAATATGTGGTATTTGTTGCATTTTACGTATGATATGCATCTATGGGGTGGTCCAGTTAACTGCTTAAAAGAAAAAGAAAATGAACCAATAGTTGCACACATTGCTAACTTGGAAACTGTGATTGTTCCCATATGGCGAGGTGCCTTAGCTCTTGCCCATTCTTAACAAACACCATGTACATTACTCAACTAGTGGCATACTTTGTACTACACAATTTGTTTTGTACCGAAGGTATATGGCCATAAAACATCAGTATAACATATGAAGAATCGTCACGGCAACAAAAACAACAACGCTTTAAAAAATAAAAACAGCGAGAAAAATTGATGGCTTCCATTTGTAAGCTACATTATCAGACAAGATCAGCGAAAGAGCACGCCAAGAATTGGGGGACAACAATGCGAAAGCCACCTTGTTTTTCACAAACAAATCAGTTGTATATACTCAAGATTGATGGCATCTAAATCCTTTTGGGAGGTTTATGATGCCCGTTGCCTGCAGCTTTTGAGGACTTGTCGAGTAGCAACATCAACCCGACATTGTTACCACATTGGCCAATAGGGTACCTAAAATGACATTGATGAAAGCACGCAGGTAAATAATTTTCATTTTGCGGGGAACACCAAAGCTAAATCAAGATGCCAAATATGCAATGACTGTAACAAGGGTTTCACCCACTTGATACGGGAAGATTTCCTTCGCCACGAGACGATAGATGCGACCCACTGCAAGGAGATCAAAAGCAAGGTAATTATGAGAGCGGCTATTTTGCACCCAGACTCAATTACTCCCAAGTGTGAACAGTAAATTCAAAAAAATAGTAAAACAATAAAATAAATATGAAACTTTTAGGCATCCAAGATGCTCATGCGTGGAAGGTTCGTGCAAATTTTCATGGTGTGGTTGGACATCTGAGGGCTCGTGCGAAAAAAATTGGGTGTGTGAGAAACTTTGAAAAAGAACACTATTTGGAGCTGATTTTTTTTATACGAGCTCCTCAAATGTCCAAACACAATGAAAATGCTATTTTTTGAATTTACCATTCACCAAGTGCAGATGAACATGGGCACCGTTTTGAATTATCGGGCAATTATGTTTTATTTGCAAAAAAAACCTTTGACAAAACGGCTGCTATACTTCTCAAAGCAGCCATGTTTAACCATAGGCTATGGTAGAATGGAGAGCCAATCTAGAAAAAGTATTCTTCAAATGGGATACATTGATTCCAACTTATAGCAAACCTTGTATTCTTAACTTCTTAGAACTTTTGGGGGCATTTGGTGAGCATTGGAGCCTTAAGCAGGCAATCCAATGCTAAATTTTCTATTTAGTACTACCCGTGTTAAGACTAGTTCTCATTCGATACATTACTGGGAAAGATGGAGGGGTTGGTAATGTAATAGATCAAAGTCACAAAGATAACATAGCTATAGCCAGAGCAATAATGGAACTAAACTTGTGAAATTATAAAAAATACGTAAGCTATGAATAAAAAATATCCATAGATAAAACAAGTGGCATCAATTTATGCAGATGTATTCCAATAGGAGTTAATTTAAATCACAGAGCCAATGTAAATGCACACCCTAATTCTAGTAATATTGAAGATGCA
The DNA here is from genome assembly GCA_011799875.1 of Thinopyrum elongatum. Taxonomy (NCBI): domain Eukaryota; kingdom Viridiplantae; phylum Streptophyta; class Magnoliopsida; order Poales; family Poaceae; genus Thinopyrum; species Thinopyrum elongatum. The sequence continues at coordinate 237,633,917 of CM022297.1, forward strand.
CTTTTATTTCTGGGCCTAAAAAAGAGAGAACAAAATAGACACAAATTTTTGGAAGATGGTTCCACACATATGAATAGTAAAATCAAAAAAAGATACTGGAAAAATCAATAAGCTATGAATATTTTTTATAAGATACATGGTAGAGTGTTCTACTCGCGTATGAAGTTTCACGAAGAAATGCCATTCTTGGGGAAAAAATCAGAGCAATAAAAAGACAATGTTTGAAGTAATTTCGAGATCCAATTATGTTTTCTTCCGTAAGAATACCATGGGTGTATTTCTTGGCAAAACTTGACACTTGAGTGGACTCGTCGACCTAGTTTGATACCCATTTTCTAATATTTTTTGATTTTTTATGTTTTCTGTAATGGGTGCCCATGCACCCATGTTCACCTTTGTATTCTCCAGAACAAAATAGGTAAACGAACAAGCAACATGGATGCAAGGTCAAAGTAGCAATGTCCTCACATTGTAACAAAAATAATGACAGATTAATGTTGATCAAATATGGATACACATGTAAAACATAACTTAATTACTGCCATCAAGCTTCAACATAGTTCATAAACTATGAAACCTAACATTGCCAATCCAACCTTAGCAATGGGCTATCAGAAAAACAAAGTAGCCTGGCAATTCTTAGGGAATACCAACCTTCAAATCCAGGGTGCAACTTGCATCGAATTCCAAATAATATAAAAATATTAATGGATGATTGTATTACTTGTCACACACTTCATTCATAAAAACAACATAAAGTTGCAGATCCCCCACGATCTCCGCTGCCTCCTACAAGGACGATTAGGGTGGTGACATATTTCCCCTCCCTTCATTAGCGAGGCCGGGTATTCTTGGCCCCTTTGTCCACCTCTCCCCCAACAGGAGGGGGGTGGGGACCCCTGACTTCAACTTTGACGTGTAGATAGGGTCACATCGAGGGCAGGAACGACACCACCTCAAATAAATTGTCTCTGCTGCTCGTCCAATTTGGTAGTGCTCTAATCGACAACAGAAGGAGTCACATTCATCTCGTCCATCTCTATACCGTGGTGGCATCCGACATACCACCCAGGTGGCGACGTTGTTCTTCTCCAACTGTGTTGCACGGAAACAATATGGTCGGGATTTAGCGACATGGGGAAGGTTCCAGGCCAACAAGCGAAAAATTCTCGGCTCCGTCATGTGCAGTGGGCTGGTTCATCGGCTGAAAAGCATCATTCACTACAAAAGGTGCTCTTATAGATGTTGTTGTGGCGATGACTCCCCTACTTATCTGGTCGTGCCACGGTGGCGCCATAGTCCTATGGTGGATGACGGTTTAGCATTGTACAAGGCTCTCGAAGAGTGAACTTTATATTTTCTTCTTCTTCCAGAGTCCTTTATGCAAAATATTAATATATACACGTCTCCCACTGTTGTGGTATCGCCGGGAGAGTGGTCGTGTGTGTTATGTGTAACCCTTGTTGTTTAATGAAACACATGGCTACTATTCTAAAAAGGTAAAATGACATTAACTTCTAAAAGGCTAAAACAAGATGAATCCATGGCACTTAACCATACTTCATTTACACAAATGATTGTTCCTCGTAAGTAATATTAGATCCTCATGGTATTGTATTATAAGGGTATCATGCATCGCCACCTATGAAAAAAATGATGTATATGATACTAGGCTATGATAGTATGCAATGACAAGATAGTATACTACTAAAGTGGTATGATGCGCTATGAGTTTATGATACTACTCGCTCTGAAGGTCTTGCCCTTCTCGGGTATAGATGTGCGAGCAGTAAGTATTTCACAACGAGCAAGCTGATTAAATAATATGACTTATACACACCATTGGGTAACCCATGGGTAGATGATTGGGAGTTTACATGAGGGAGTTTGTGGGGAACTATGCTGCCAAATATATTTTTACTTCCATTCTTATTTCCTTGTTTAGCACATCATGAGAATTAGGCAGGGATAAGTAATGACACAATAATTATTCAATCTTCAAGATACAAAAAATTACGAAAATAAAGCAATAATAACTCTTGTGTTTATTACTTTATTATTATCTAGTACGGCAAACAATATTCTACAAACATTTCCTACCGGAAACACTTAAAATCTATCGTCAGATTTTTAGATAGGACAAATCTGACTTTTTTCATGGCAATTTATATTGGTGCGATATTGGCAAATTTGTTTGCAAGCACAACAATTTTTTGATAAAAAAATGAACTAAGACAGATTTGCCGCCAACTAAATTTGCCATTCTCGAAGAACATAATTTGCGATGGTAAAAAATCTGACATCCGATTTATAGTGGAGTCCTTTCCTATCTAATAAACTATTCACATTCATAAAGTAATTCATGTTTGAAATCTTTTTTTGGGTTGTTATTTTTGGATAAAATCCATGTTTGAATTGGTAGCGATGTATGCAGAAAAAGCCCCAACTGCTTTTAACATATCGAAAAAGGCTTTCGCCCTGCTATATATATAAAGCAACGATCATCAACGATTTGCCATGCTCTTACCATAAGATCATACGAGATTATATTACCTTGACTACAGTAGAAAAGAATGACGTCCTCGTGGGCTGGCTCTTGAGCACCATCCTGTGCATGACCATCGGTCGCTGCGGCCGTGGTACAGTGACGGTCACGGCCGGTGGCGCTGCCCCCTTGTAGTAATGTTGCCCCACGGTCACCGCCGGCAAAGGTGGCGGGGCGTCCTTGCACAGCTGTTGCGCGATCTCCTTGAGAAGCACCACCTGCGCTTTCTCGGCGCCCATGGAGATGATGGCCTGGCGCATGGTCTCTCGGTCGGCCTCCAGCGCCTGGAGGCGTGCGCTGAGCCGACGCATATCCTCGTCTTCCGCCCACGGCCCGCCGGCGCAGCATTCGCTCCCGGCCGGAGTGCCGCCACAGATGGAGCCCTCTGGCACGACCAGGGGAACACCGCGGCCGTGGATGGCGTCCACAGTGTACACCCGATCGCTGGCGCCGCAGTCGTCGTCAGGGAAGTACTCGCCGTCGCAGAAGTCAAGGCTGTCAGTGTCGGAGAATGGACGCGGGTTTCGGGGGAAGGCGGAGCCCGGCGCGACGCGGATGATGGGCGTAGTGGTGGATGTGGGCGGTGCGCGGTGCTCGAGCATTTGGACGCGGTTGGAGAGGCGCGCGAGGTGGTCGCGCGGGGTCTGCATGTCGAGCACGTCCGCCTCCGACGCGGTCGGCGGGTGGTCATTAAAGCGGCCACTAAAGCACCGCAACGGTGGGTAATAGCCGCCGGCCCCAACCGTCAATGGCGTGGACGGGTTGCGCGGCGTGGAGGAGACTCGCGGGGTGGAATGCAACGATGCAGCGTTGGCGACGCTGAGGCGTGACAGAGACTGGAGGCCGCGCGCCGAGGCGTCGCGCTTGGCGATGGTCTCCTCGAGGGCGGCGAGCTCCGCGGCGTCGTGGGACATCTTCTCCTCTGCGTAGCGCCGGAACTGGCGCGCCTCCATCATGGCCTCAGCCTTTTCCCGCTGCAGGCGAAGGATCATCGTCATGGCCTCGCTCGCGGCGCCGGCCGCCGCGCCCCGCTCCGCATCCAGCTCGGCCTGCAAATCTGCCAGCGCCGCCTGCTGCCGCGCCAGAGCCTCCCGCAGTGCCGCCGCCTCGTCACCTATCTCCACCCGCACCACCGCGGGCGGCGCCTCTGGTGGTGAATTCCTCTTCAGCGTCGGCCTCGTAGCCGCCAATGGCGGAGACGATGGGCGAGAGGAAGAGATGGTGCTGGTGGTGGGGTGGCCGCAGAGAGGGCAGAGATTGAGCGGGGGCCCGCCGGCGTCGGCCATGGCGTGCATCCGGGGAGCCGGGAGGAGGCGGGCGCACGCGCGCGCGCGCGAGGAGACGGAAATTTGGTAGGAGGGGGAGAGGAAAAAGGGGAGGGGTGCCTTTCCGGTTCCCGTCAGTCGTTGGGCGGTGTCTTCATTTTTTCCATTTTTAGGATGGTGTTTTCTTTTTGTGTTTCTTTGGGCTGAAGTTGAACTGGATGGCCAAAAGGGAAAGCAAAGACAGATAAGGGCATCTCCAACGCCGCGCATCAAACAGCGTGTAAACGTCTGGACAGTATGGTTCAGACACTTTGCGTTATCCAATGTCGTGCATCAAAATTTTGTGAACTGGTCCGGACATCCGAAGTCCAACAAGCCAGAAGCAAAGATGGGGAAGGTTTGTGAGCGTCCAGCCACATAGGTGCGCGACACCCCAGACCCAGCTAGAACCTAGGTAGAACCCGCGCAAAGGGACATTTCCACCACTTTTTCATGCGAAAGTCCGCCCTTTCCCACGCTCTCTGCCCTGACCGCCATTGCGTTGCCCCCAGTTCCCACTCGTTTCGCCGTCCACCGCCGCGATGGAACCGATGAAGACGGTCACTGTCACGTCGGAATTGGAGGATGACGGTGCAAATTTCCGTCAGTACCCTTAGTAGGGTGCCTTGCATAGCAGGAAGCCACAGAACGGAGGTCGCACGAGGAATTTGCCTAGGTTCGGGCCTCTGAAGAGTAATACCCTACATCATGCTCGTCGTTGTTATTCATGGTGGGGATATCTCGTGCGAGGGAATACAATGGTGTATAGAGAGATGGCAACCGAGAGCTATTCTACGAGAAAGTAGATGTGTTTTAGTGCCCCTACCCCCCCCCTTATATACATGGTGAGAGCTAGGGTTTACATGAGAGAAATGCGATCTAGGTCGCCGTCACGATCAACTTGGGGATCAGGGTGATTAGGGAATGCCTATCCCTTTCCCCAGGCTCCCTCCTGTCGCTAGGTGTGTCATGGGACCATTGGGTCCTCTGGCAGGGTGATCAGGGAATGCCTTTAAGTTGATGGAGATGGCCACCGTGAAGAATTTTTCCTCCGGCAGAGTTCTGAAAAATACCTTCATATTGAATCGTCATGAAACAGAGGTATGTGGCGGAAGAAAAATTGCAGTAAAAATATCCTCGATGTTTTGAAGTACATATGGAGGCACATGGAGTAAGAGGCGGTGGAACGGAGCACCACACGATCCCACCACGTGCCCATGGCCGCATGTAGGGAGCGTGTTGGGCCTATTGGTGGCTCCCCAGCCTATCTCGGTTGCCATCGGAAGCTTCTAGACCCAAAACTTCTGTTGATTTTTTTAGATTCTTTAGCCTGAAAAATCCAAAAACAAGCAAAAAATAGCAAGTGGCATTGGGCACTGAATTAATAGCTTAGTCCAGAAAAATAATATAAATTAATGCCAAAACTATGCCAAAATGATATAAACATGACATGAAACAATCAAATATTATAGATACGTTTGAGATGTATCAGGTTTCGTGACCAGGTCAGCCTGGTCAGCGGGGACTAGTCAAACAGGGGCATGGGGTCACACAACAGTGACCGGGTCAAACTGGGCCATGGGATCTGCGTTTGAGATGTTCCCATGCAAATTTGGCAAGAGTGAACAGGCGCAAATGAGGAAGCTCTTCGGGAGGCATGGCGGCTTGAAGAATGAACAAGGCGGATGCATTAAGTTGGTTGTCCACTTCTTCTCCTGGGGACGAGTTGCTTGGGTCATGCGGATAGTAGCTTTGTTCAATGATCCTCCAAAGTTTAGTCGAACTGTAGTTCAAATGAGACTTAATACGAAACACCCAATTAGCAAAGTTAGTCAAATCAAGCTCAGGAGGAGGCCCATGATTGTTTATATGAGGTGAGGGAACCGAACCACCATAGGTCGGACGAGGGGCAGCTGCGACATGGATGCCCATGTTGGGAAACGTAGTAGAAAACAAAAAAATTCATGCCTACACACACCGAAGATCAATATGAAGATGCATAAAGGGTTGTGATCACGATCGTTACCGACACCGAGTTGCAGCGGAAGAAGAACGTGTCGGTGTAGACCGTACTTGGAGTCCCTCGAACCGTTGATGAACGATCCCGCGAACCGCCCACGAACAGTCCGTCGAACCGTAGACCGAAAGCATGGCCTCTCTACTTGGCTGCAAGCGTGCAGCCTTCACGATCCGGCAGCGCTTCATCGTCCAAAGCTAATTGTCACTGAAGAATTAGAAGGAGGAGATTAGAACCACATAGGGCTTCTAATTATGAGGATTAGAGGAACTAGACCTAGCTCTAATTAGTCAACTAGGACCAACTAGAGCTAGAACTAGAAGAACTAGAGGAGGCTCCAAAACTTGTTTATCTCATAGAGCAAAAATCCCTAGTATATATAGGTTGGAGGGGAGGGAGAGTGCAGCCACCAAGGAGGGAAAGTCCCTCCCTGGGGTGCCGGCCAAGGGGGAGGATTTGGACTCCTCTCCTAGTCCAATTCGGCCTCCCCCTTAGGAAAGGGGGGCGCCACCTCCACTTGGTCCTTTATGTCCCAGGTTGCCTTCCACCTCTTGGCCTTTTAAGGCCCGTTGATATTAAATTAAATATAAAGCCTTCTAACAATTACTAGAGCATATTCTATGTAATTTAACAGCCCCAGAAAGATTTTCCACTTATATATTAATTATCGGTAATACCTGGTATTACCCGATACTCTCTGAAACCTTCCGGTGACCCGGAAACGCTTCCGGATCCTCTTGAAACTATTCCGAATATTTATGAAACAATTCCACAAACATATTCTCATCAATCACGTTCTACTAATACTCATCAGATCGTGATTGCCTTAAGCTTGTGACCCCGTAGGTTCGGTAACTCATAGACATGAACGACACCCCTTCGTTCAATGACCGATAGCGGAACCGTGGACATCCATATCGATTCCTATGAGTACACGAATGATATTTGAGTGAACCTTTGGTTACTATGTGATGTTACCTTTGCTTCGCGATACTTCACAAAACCTGGGATGCATCGGTATCCTCCCGAGTCATCACATGCTCACTATACAGTTATCCTCATTACCTGTTTTGTTCTTCTTTGTCGTTGTTGTGTTCCGACATCCCCGTGAAGAAGTCACCTGTGTCTGGCCAGATGATGATGGATGCCATCACACCGAGAGGCCCCTAAGAATATCCCTCCATCGTCGGAGGAGCAAATCCCATTCTCGAGATATCTAGTCCCTTGTCAAACTTTTCGATGAACATGTAAGTTGTCGTTATGATCACCGTGTTACAGGTGACGTTTGAGCAACCCCAAAACCCACCATACGGTAAGAAGTGACTATGATACTCTCATGGTCTAAGGAGCAAAATCACGTGTTAACACTCTATGTTATTACAATTGATTACAGACGATATTAACTCAATTCATAACAGACAAGTTTGGGTCAATTTAATATGATCGTTCTTCCAATGTCATAATCTCAATGTTGTTTTAGGATCATCATTTAACACTTAATGATATCCTAAGATCCGGAAAACGTGATCACCAACAACACTTAGTTAGTCCTAGAGGCAAGACTAGGAACCTTCTATTTAACCGTTTATCATTCCACACGTGCATATGCGTTTTCCACTGAATCGCATATTCCAGGATCATATCAATTATAACATAGAATATAAACTCTTTAATTAAGAATATGGAAATATAATAATACAAATATTATTGCCTCTAGGGTATATTTCCAACAGTCTCCCACTTGCACTAGAGTCAATAATCTAGTTGCATCTTTTCTAACACCCATGGCTATCTGGTGTTGCTAATGCTATGCTAGTGGTAGAGCCTTCGTCATTGGATTTGATACTCTTCAAAGCGTAATATTATTTGTGTCGGTAATATCTGGTACTTCCTGTGTAATTCTTATGTTACATTAATGGTAATACTATATCTCCATATAGTCCATTTTATAGCAACAGTATATCTCCATATAGTCCATTTACTATATCTTCATATAGTCAATATATATTTGAAACTACACCATAATTTATCAATAAACTTTTATTGGTCCAGATTATATTCTATTGAAGTCTTCTCAAGCCTCAATCTAAATCATTTATAAAATCCAGAATCATGTCCAGTTTTTTTGAAACTATTTCAAACTTATAGCCCGATAATTAATCATCAAGTTGTCTTGTGTAACCTTTACAACAAACAATTTGTGGAACTATTTACAACAATCTCTCTTCATCTCCTCTATGGACAAGAAGCAAAACTTTTGTCCAACTGAGATACTTAATCTTTTAAACAATCACCCTAGTGAACCTCTCTGGGGTTACTATGGTACTCACAATTAGTTTATATGAAACATGTGGCTTTGTACATTTGATAGCACACATGATGAATTAAATCTCTGAATTAAATTGAACTCTATTCATCCATACATGCTCATCAACCATTGATTTCTGCATAGTGTTATGCTATGTGACATTTTGAGAAAACATTTTCTCCTTTTAAACTTCTTTAAAACTTTGTCACAGTACATGTCTTGGCATAATCAGATGTTTCAATCTATCTATATAGATTTTCATCCAATAATTCTAAGTCCCTTTTAGAAACATGATTTTAATCTTTTGTGCTAATATACTTTATATTGTTTCTGATCAAGTGATATGTCATACATATGTAAGATTAGAAATACCATAGAGCTCCCACTAAACTTTTTATATTCACAAGCTCTCTTGATATAGTTTAAATTCTCCAATTACTTCATCAAATTCCAGCTACTTGATACTTTATTTCATATCATATACATGACTTGAAATATTTATATCACTCCGGTATTCCTAACAAAATCTTTTGGTTGTATCTTATATACATCCTTCTTGAAATTACTTTCAAAATAGTTTTCTTACTCATCTGTTATATATCAATAATACACAACACTCACCATTTTCATCCATTTATACTTTAAGTATTGTTACTAACAAGAAGATTTGACAAGATCAACTCTTCCATTTTTACAAAACTCTTTTGTAAAAACTTTTCTTTAGGATCACAATCCATGAATATTCGAAGATCCATTTATACACCTTTCAAAGATTTCACCAAGTTCAAAACTTGTTCCTTGTATATGGACTTCACTTTGGATTTCAATGGTTTAAGTAATACCTCTTTTAACTGGGCGCCATCACTGCTTCCTCATAGTGTGCAGGTTTCATCTTCTTTTAAGATCAAATATTCAGTAGATTCAATAATCTTTCCCGATCTTTGCATTTTGTTACAGTCTTAACTGAAGCTCCCACATCTAATGTAGTAGATTCTTTGCTTAGTTTTACGGACAAAATTACTCCAGAACATTTCTGGTTTAGTCTTGTTTTAACTTGAGCCAGAGATTCAATAATCTCAATAAGCTGTATCATCCTCTCACTTACTCCTTTAACGAGTTAACCTTTTCTCGAGAAATATTCATTCCCTGGAAAAAATATTGTCCTATGAATTATGTGTGGAAACAATATAAAACCTACAATCAAGCATTGGTCTAAAATATTCTATAACCCCTTATAGTTTTATCAGACTTTTAGATGGTGCATCAATTTAGTGAATATATTGTTGTTTCAATTATAAATCCCAGAAACTTTAATAAGAGCAGATCGGTAATAATAATTCCAAAATTATTCAATTGCTTGCTAAACTTATGACTGTAGATATATTTATTCATGAAAGAAGAATCTTTGTTTATCTTTTGTCATAATGATATTATATCTTCATCCTGAATTTCTTTGAACTATTTCAAAAAAAATCAGTCACTATGTTTTATCAAGTAAATCATATTCACTCATAACATTGATGAAGTATAAATATTCACCGTGCCCTGTTATATCCATTGGACTTTATACATCACAATGTGTTTGGTCGATTCAAATAAAAGACCTTTATACTTCATCTCTATGAAGATTAATTATCCGATATAACCAAGCAGTGCCATACACGAGTGGTTTTATCAGTCTCCTCAAGACGTTTAGCTTTAATGTTACAGATCACAAACTTCAAGATTTATCATGAATAAACCATAAAAAATAGAGGTTTAATAAAAAACCATATTCTCATAATAATTCGAATGACTATTGTTTAAAACTTATAAGAATATTCATCGCACAATCCATAGGATGATGCATTACATAACTTCGAAGCAAAATAACTATTATTTCAGTTCTAAGATAAATCTTGAAGATAAACTAGAGACATGATTTTGACGGTCTTCAAACAGTGATCCCATCACTATTCCCGACTTGCATCACGACTTCATTTCTTCTCTCCTCGTGAGCTTTCTATAGTCCCTGTATCGGTTTGCAAAATGAGAGCAACCGATCAGTATCAAATACCCACGACATACAAAATTTTACAAGTAGAACAACATTAACTTTGTATAACGATTATACCTTTACCGAAAGAACCGTTCTTCTTATCTGCCAAATACTTCTTGTAATTACGCTTCCAGTGTCCCTTCTGTTTGTAGTAGAAACATTCAGTCTCTTTATTGGCTCCACCCTTGTTCTTCTTCTGAGACTCGGTCTTACCGGCTTTATCAGATTTCTTCTTCTTGGACTTGCCCTTCTTCTTGAAATTGGTGGTCTTGTTGACCATCAACACTGTCTTGTTCTTTTGCATTCTAGCTTCTGTAGTTTTGAGCATAGCAAACAACTCATTTTCACTTTTCGCCATCCCATTCATGTTGTAATTCATGATAAAACCATCGTAAGATGGGGGGAGTGAAGCAAGCACAATATCTGTACCGAGTGTTGGAGGAATTCCAAATCGAAGCTAGTCTATCAACATAGCCAGCAAGCTTTACTATATGCTCACTCATTGAGGATCCCTCTTTCATCTTGCATTCAATCAAGGCCTTGGTTAATTCAAAACGCTCGGTCCTTGCCTGGTTCTTGTACATAACTTCTAGTGACCCAATTATAAATTGGGTAGTAGATAGTTCAACACGCTTCTGCAATTCAGGATCCATGCAAGTTAACATGAGGCACTGGAGTGAATCATAGTCATCGCTATGAGCAACGTAAGCAGCAAATTCTTCTGGTGTTGCATCCTTTGTAGGAGCATCACCCAGGGGCTGATCCAGCACGTACTCCTTCTTAGCACTCCTGAAAACAAATCTCAGGTTCCGGATCCAATCCGCATAATTTCCACCATTAGCAGCCAACTTCTCTTTCTCTAACATAGGGGCTAAGTGTTGGGAAATGTAGTAGAAAAAAAATTGCACCTATGATCACCCAAGATCAATATGAAGATGCATAACTGGTTGGGATCACGATTGTTACCGTCACCGAGTTGCAACGGAAGAAGAATGTGTCGGTGTAAATCGTACTTGGAGTCCCTTAAACCGTCGATGAATGATCCCTCATACCGCCCACGAATAGTCCAGGATCATAGCAGTTATAGCATAGAATATAAACTCTTTAATTATGAATACAGAAATATAATAATACAAATATTAGTGCCTCTAGGGCATATTTCCAACTGTTGGGAAATGTTGCATGGAAAACAAAAAAAATTCTACGCACACGCAAGATCTATCCATGGAGATGCATAGCAAAAAATGAGGAGAGTGTGTCTATGTACCCTCATAGACCGTAAGCGGAAGCGTGTGTCAATGTGGTTGATGTAGTCGAACTTCTTCGCGCTCCAACCGATCAAGTACCGAACGTACGACACCTCCGCGTTCAGCACATGTTCAGCTCGATGACGTCCTCGCCTTCTTGATCCAGCAAGACGGCAAAGTAGTGGATGAGTTCCGGTAGCATGACGGCATGGTGACGGTGATGGTGAAGTTATCTCCGCAGGGCTTTGCCTAAGCACTACGAGAATATGACCGAGGGACTAAACTGTGGAGGGCGGCGCCGCACACGGCTAAGCAAATTGGCGTGGTTATGTGTGGTGCCCCCTCCCACATATATATAGGTGGGGGGAGAGGGGAGAGGCCAAGGGGCGCGCCAAGTAGGGCCGAATCCTACTTGGGGTCTTTCCCTAGCGGCGCCCCCCCTTACCATATTTGCCGGAGGGGAAAGGAAAGGGGAGAAGAGGGAAGGAAAGGGAGGCCGACTCCCCCCTTTCCTTCTCTCCCCAAGGGCTGCGGCCTTAGGAGGGGCGCGCCAGCACCTTGTGGACTGGTGTCTTCCCCCCCTTTTGCCCATATGGCCCATTAACCTCCCGGGGTGTCCGGAACCCCTTCCGGTGACCCGATTTCTACCCGGTACATCCCGAAACTCTTCCGATGTCCAAATATTATCGTCCTATATATCAATCTTTACCTCCAAACCATTCTGTAGCTCCTCATCATGTCCGTGATCTCATCCGGGACTCCAAACAACATTCGGTCACCAAATCATATAACTCATATAACTCATATAACACTATATCATCAACGAACGTTAAGCGTGCGGACCCTACGGGTTCGAGAACTATGTAGACATGACCGAGACACCTCTCCGATCAATAACCAATAGCAGAACCTGGATGCCCATATTGTCTCCTACATATTATACAAATATCTTTATCGGTCAAACCTTATGACAACATGCGTAATTCCCTTTGTCCATCGGTATGTTACTTGCCCGAGATTTGATCGTCGGTATCTTCATACCTAGTTCAATCTCGTTACTGGCAAGTCTCTTTAATCGTTCCGTAATACATCATCTTGCAACTACCTCCTTAGTCACTTTGCTTGCAAGGCTTCTTATGATGTGTATTACCGAGAGGGACCAGAGATACCTCTCCGATACTCGGAGTGACAAATCCTAATCTCGATCTATGCCAACTCAACAAACACCTTCGGAGATACCTTGTCGGATTCAGGGCTCCGCTGACCCAAGAAAGGTTCCAACTCTAGGGCGTGTGCGAAGGACTCAACCTATCCGGCCTACCGACCCGTCGCCCCATGGCCTAGCTCGATGAACAAGGAAGAAAATGGACACGGCAGTTTACCCAGGTTCGGGCCACCTTGCGGTGTAAGACCCTACTCCTGCTTTGTGGTGGATTGGCCTCACGAGGGGCTGAGGATGAACAAGTACAAGGGATGAACAACCTCGTGAGGTCTGCTCTGGTGAGGGTGGATCGATCGAGAGAGCTCTCCTATGGTGGTGGCTAACCTATATTTATAGCGGCCTTGGTCCTCTTCCCCCAAAACGTAGGCGGGAAGGGATTCCAGAACGGCCAATTTGAAAGGGGACAAGTAGTACGTCTTATCCTGGCGAAAGGTGGTCTTCGCCTGCAAAGCTTCTGGGCGTGACGCTGCGATGGGCTCGGCGATGACATCCGTCCTGCCGAGCTGGCGACCTTGGTCTTGTTGCACTAGAATGGAAACCATTGCCTGTGTCCTCAGGAACCCACGCCTACACTTGCCTCCTTAGCATCAAAGAGGGAACTATCTTCTCTGTGCCCGTTGGTGCCCGCCTGGCCTTGGTCATCACGGCTTGCGTCATCGCAACCTCCTGAGGTTGGGTACCTGCATAGAAATCTCCGCTCCTCAGGAGGCAGCCTAGGAAGGTCGCTCCCTCAGGAGGTCTTGGTGTCGTCCCCCTCGTGAGGCTTGGCCCCTCGTGAGGGTCTTGTCTTGCTAGTCTTTGTAGATGGGCCATACCAGGCCGCTGATGGAGCCACGCCATGGGCCGCAGGCAGGCAAGTCTGGGTACCCTGGTTCCCAGAACGCCGACAATAGCCCCCGAGCCCAAGGCGCGCTCGGACTTGGCTTTGAGGCGAAGCCAGAGGCAAGGGCAAAGCACCGCGGGCCCCAATCACCTGCGGGCCAGGCTGACGCATGGCGCTTGATGGGACGTGGGCGTCTCCGCTTCCCCATGCTGCCTCGGCAACTGCCCGACTTGACAACTGCCTGGTGCCTGCTACCGAGCCATCATTGCTCTTCCTTCGCCTTGCTCCAGATCCCCTTTCTTCCTGCCGAGAACATCTCTAGATTTGGTCGCGCTCCTCCCTCCTTCTTCGCCTCTTCTTCCAAGATCTCGTGAATGATGTCAGGGAAGGCGAAACCTGCCGCGCTGGCCGTGGGCTCCTTCTCTTCTCCTGCACCGGCCCTCGGCGCGTCCTCCATCACCGAGGAGAAGCACTTTGCCGCTGCGCTTCCATTGACGGCGAGCGATGACAACGAGTGGAATCAGACCATGCTCCTGGCCGGCTCGGCCGAGCAAAGGACCTTGGCGGAGTCGTTCTACCCCTTCTTCCTCCACAACATTTTTGCGGGGTTCGTCCCACCTTTCTCCGAGTTCTTCGCCGCTGTCCTCAAGCACTATCAGGTTCAGGCCCTGCATCTTCAACCCAACTCCATGCTCCTCCTGTCCATCTTCGCCTTTTACTGCGAGGCATTCGTGGGCATGAAGCCCTCTGTTGCGCTTCTCTGCCACTTCTTTTATTTGCGGATGCACGACCCAACCCAGCGCTCCGGCTGTGTATCCTTTGCCGCAGTCCACAAGGGCAACGCACTCATGAGGGCCGGGAAGAAGGTGGACGGCTTCCGGCACCGGCGGGTCTTCATGGACGCCAAGGGTCTTAACGCATAGCTGGAATTACCAACCGAGCTGCCCGAGAAGCTTGACAAGTGGGGTCACGAGAAACTCACTGACCCCCGGGCGGCGCCGGTCCTGAGGAAGATGACCGCAGACATGAAGGCCGGGGAACTGACAAGGGGCATGCTTGTGAAGGAGTTCCTGACGCAGCGCCTGGCCCCACTCCACACGCATTCGCGCCCCATGTGGGAATTGAAGGGTGCAGAGGACGACATCCGACTGCGCTCGGGGAGCTTGACGGGCGAGGAGCTGGACAAGGCCATGAGCATCTTGCTCGAGGGGGAGCCGGGCAATCTTCCGGCAGCCTACGTCCCGCTGTACCGGCGCGTTGACGGGGCAGAGCTGGTCGGCACCATGCCCGTGTTCAATGAGCTGGGGCTCGTGCCGCCCGAGCTCCCCAACTCCCCGGTGCTGATATCTTCTGGCGACAACACCGATGAAGAGGGTGAAGAGGACTCGGAAGCAACCGTGGATGAGGTGGCGGAGGCCTCCCTGCCGCGTCAGAGCGAGCTTCTCCGCGGCCTCCCTGATGATGATGACGCCGTTGAGCCCCCAGTCGCGGAATCCCCGCACTCCACCGGGGTCGTTACGAGGTCCGGGGCCACTCCTCCGGCCCGGCCGTGGCCAGGCCGAACGACCCGGAAGAAGAGCAGGGCGGCGCCCCCTCCTTGAGGCGACGCCGCCGCTTCGTCCATCGTCATCGCGCCTGAGCTGGCCGATGCGCGCCTCGCCATCCCCAGAAACGCGGCAAGGGCCGCTCCCAGGAAGGTCGTAGGCGCCCCGGCTCCTGTTAGGAAAAGGGCGTACGTTGCCCCTGATGAGTAAGTTCCTTACCTTGTTTTGTTTGTCACCCTTGACGCCGTGCTCACAATACTTCCCTCCTGGTGACCAGGATGGGCATCGTGGCCAATAAGAGGAAGGAGGAGGCTGGGACCCCCGAGGCGCCACCGCTCGCCAAAGCTGCGGAAGCTTCGGTGCAGACGGGAGAGGTCGCCTCGCACCCGATGGAGCGGGCCCCCAAAGGCGCGGTGGAACCTCTGGAGGGGTTTGGCTCCGCGGGCCAGCTGGCTCCGGAGCCGCCCGTCCCCGTTGCGCCCGCGGGAGGTTCGGAGGCTCCAACGCCTCGAGTTGCCTTTACTGCTGCCCCCCGGGTGGTGACGCCAGCACATGCGCCGACACCACCTCCTCCCCAGGCCCTTGCATTAGCGGACTGCGGCCCCCTCGCCAGGCCCGGAGCTCTGGAGGAAGCCCGCGCCGCGCTAGATCAGCTCCTGACCGACCTCCAAAACACCGACAGGTGCCTGGTGAGGGAATGCATGGGGCTAGTCTCGGGGTGGCTTCAGGCTGATACGTCCGTCAAGGCGGCCTGGGGTCGCGCTGAGGCTGCCGCCGTAGACGGCAGGAAGGAGGCCAGGGAGGCCTTGGGGGCACGCGACGCGGCGCTGGTGAGCGCCGCGTCCGCCAGGGAACGCTGCGACCAGGTAGAGGTCGAGCTGAAGGTCCTCCGAGAGGGTCATGCCGCCCGTGCCCAACATCTTCAGCAGCAAGGGGAGGGCCTCAAAGCCCCCGAGGCGGCACTCGCCGATCGCGACGCCAAGCTGGCCCAGGTGGCTGCCGACCAAGCTGCGGAGCGGGACCGCCTGGGCAAGCTGAAAGAGGAGGTGGACATGGCCAGGCAGCCCATGCCCGGGTTGTCTCCGAGGCGATGACCCAGCTGGAGGCCCAACAGAAGACTCTTGCTGCCACCGAGAAAACTACGGCTGTGGAATGCCAAGCCTTCCTCTCCCTCAAGCTCAGGTCTCGCGAGGCACTGCGCTCCATCTACGGGGGAGGATATGAAGTGCTGCTGGCAACTCTGGAGGGCGGCCCTGCCAGGCTTCTCCCTGAGCTTGCTGAGGCGCTTGAGGGCGTCGCTGCTGGAGTAGACTCCTGGGTGGAAGGGGAGTGCCGCGCGCTTTTTACCCCGGCCGCGACGCGTGTCTTCGGCCACCTCCACCTTCGGGACCCAGGCTTCGACCTTGACGCACTGATCGAGCTGGTGGCCCCTGAGTCCCGCGCTGCCGCTGCTGAGGCCATGAAGAAGTAGGTGGAAGCCCTGCTGGAGAAGTTCCACTGCATCCCCGACCCCGCGGCCGCGACGGCTGAGGCCGGCAACGAAGGTGGTGGTAGCGTCATCGACGACGGGCTTCCCAAGGCAAGCGGCGGTGACAACCAAGGCGACGGCAGCGCTTCTTCCTAGTTTAACCCTGCAGCATTCACCGTGCCTCACGAAGGCGTGAGAGTTTCTGTTTGAACTTGTGGAACATTATGCTTTGTAATAACTTGCTGGGACTCCACGATTTGTTTTCCGTTCTCGGATTCCTTCCTGTTTGCCTTAGTGTTCTGCGTCGGCAGGGCCCGACCCAGCGCATACTTTGACCGCCATTGGGGCGTCCGGATCACCAGGACGAGGCCAAGGGGTGAGGGGCTACGTGATCAGTGAGGCCCCTGAGTCGCGGTGCTCAGGGGTCCCCCTTGACGTACGAACAACCCTCATGACTGAAATGTGAGCTGCATCTGAGTTAATCAAGAGTCCTCCATACCTTTCCTCGCCAGCTTTTGCCTGGGAGGGACGCGAGAAGACCAAGTGCAAAAGACCTGGGGAGGTGGCGTGCGCCAGGCGTGGCCTGAGCGCAGCCCCCGTGCCCAGCCCCCTCACGCGTGCCTCCCATATGAGAAGCTGCGCGGTGAGGCTGCCTAACAAGCCCATAGGCTGTCCTGAGGTTATTGCAGCTGCTAGGGTGTCCTCAGTTGTTTATTCACCAGCGCGGAGCATGGTGCTTCCACTTGGCGTGGGCATAGCCGCTCCTCGACCGTGTCGTCCGCTAGCGCGGAGCATGGGGCTTCCACTGGTGCGTGGGTGGGAGTTCCCTTGGGGGGAGACTCCGGGGCGTGTACAGCCCCGTTCGTACGCGTGGCTAGCACGGCAGAACTAGAGGAGGTGTAAATGGGCACTTGTGAGCCAGCACGGGACTCACGAGGCCCTACCTCAAGGCGGGTTGCGCCTGATCTTTCAGCGCAAGGCGCTCGTAAGGAACCTGTGAGATGTGTGAGGTGGCCTGCGCCGAGTGAATCTCCGAAGGATATCGCATGAGAAGGCCAAACACCAACGACCCCAGGAGGTGACGTGAATGGGGCCGGCCCGCCAGACAGAGCTCAACCGTTGGGTTTATCGATGCTGCAGGGACGGACCCGAGCACTGACGCCGTGCCCAGTCTTCTCATGCAAAAATCCTAAGGAAAGACATCCAGCGTGCGGCTCCCGCGGTGGCGAGGCACCGGTCTGCGCGCCCTGACTCATCCGCTCTCGGTTAGCTCATACGAGAACAAGGCACCAAGGACCACGGGAGGTGATGTACACGGGAACTGGCCTGCGAGATAGAGCTCAGCCGCTTGGGTTTAGCGACGCTGCAGGGACGGACCCGAGCACAGACGCCGTGCCAGTCCTTAATCATGAGGCGACCGAGGGCGGGTTTGTGAGGGTGCACAACATTCATGGTGACGAAGCACCGGACATGCAGGTTAACATATTTAAAGGAACTCATAGAAGGTAAAGCCAGTTCCTGTACATGCGCAAAACGATACAGGCTGTAGGGGCGGGCCCTGACAGCTTGAGGATAATGCAGCCCGAGGGGCGCCCTCAACTGAATAAACCAAAAAGTCACCTGGCACCGTTGTTGTAGAAGCGTTGAGGTAGCTGAAGACGCGTGCTGCAGAGATCGCTCCTCATGAGCCAGCTGGGTCCTGAGGCCCAGAAGGCTCTGGGGGCCGGGGATGCTCGCGAGGGTCCGGCACCTCCTGCGCCAAGACCGCCTGGCATCTTGCCTCGTGAGCCGCCAGGACACCCTGCATGAGATGCTGGTATGAGGCGGCCATGTTTAGCAGGCTGAATGGCATGCAGATGTAACTGCATTGGTAGTCCCCGCTCCGGCCGACACGAGACGGCCAGAACAACTCCTGAGAAGCGGCCCTGTTAAGGCTTGGGATGTTGACGCAGACGCGTAGCTCGCCACCCATGTTAGGGGCGGCAGCTGCACTGGGTGGTGGGGGGCGACGCTCGCCACACATGGCTCGCGCCTCCTGAAGCTCCTCGATCGTCTTGGTGATGAACTCCTGAGCGCTAGGCGCCTCGCGCCCTGCTCACGGGGGCGTGCGTTGAAGCACGCCCCCACGTGGTGCCCGAACGCCTCCCTCGTGACGCTGGTCAGGTCAGAGGCCCTCCAGACGAGAGCCCCTGAGCCCGTCCTGAGAGGGGCGTCGGGCGCGCCTTCCTATGCGAGTGGGAAAGGCGCCCCAGCAGTGGGCGCAGGGCCTGAGGCACGATTGTCGGGCGTCCCAGCCTCTTGGCGGCCCTTGGGGAGGAGCTGCTTCTTCTTGGGGGTGGCCTAGGAAGGACGGATGGCGTACTCATCGTCGGAGTTCTCGGCCGCCGCAGCTTGGTAAGTGCGCTCGAGGGAGCACACAGCGGCCTTTTCGTCGCAGGCGATCATGATGACGCCGCCACTCC
Organism: Thinopyrum elongatum; assembly: GCA_011799875.1. Lineage (NCBI taxonomy): Eukaryota > Viridiplantae > Streptophyta > Magnoliopsida > Poales > Poaceae > Thinopyrum > Thinopyrum elongatum. The sequence goes on from CM022297.1 coordinate 237,652,895, forward strand.
TTGCCATCTTGAGGACATTGTAGCCATGGTGCGTAGCTGCCATGAACTTGGTGAGGGTCGGATACCCGAGGATGGCATTGTACAGGAGGCGGATGTGGGCGATGTCGAAGTCGATGAGCTCGGTGTGGTAGTTGTCACGCTGGTCGAATGTGACGGGGAGGCGGATCTGCCCTATGGGGACGGTGGAGCCGTCGGTCACTCCTGAGAAGGGCTTGGTGGGCTGAAGCTGGTCGTAGGGCACCTGGAGCGTCTCGAATGTCTGGACGGAGAGAACATTGAGCCCCGCGCCACCATCGATGAGTGTTTTGGTGAAGAGGACGTTGCTGATGGTCGGCGCACAGAGCATCGGGAGCGCGCCAGCGGCGGCTGAACACTTGAGATGGTCCATTGAGTCAAAGGTGATGGCGCACTTGGACCACCTGAGGGGACGCGATGCCTCAGGCTTGGGAAGGGCCGCGTTCACCTCGCAAGCGAACTGCTTAAAGATGCGATGAGAGGCGGGGGCTTGAGCACCACCCAGGATGCAGGCGATCGCACGTGGCTCCTGGAAGCTCCCAGCCCCATCATCTTGGCGGTTGTCGTCGTTTCTCCTTGGCGGCGGCGGCAGCGGAGGAAGGCCAACATTGCCCTGAGGACGGTCCTCACGAGGCTGATCACGCCAGGGGCCTTTGTGAGGCTGACCCTGCCAGTGGTCCTCGTGAGGCTGGTCACGCCAGTCCTGGCAGGGGTTGCGGTTGTCCCAGCGGCCACCACCACGGCCGTAGCCGCGGTCGCTGCGCTCGGGGCGGCGGCCAAGTCACCCATCATGGATTGCCCTGAGCTCCTGGCAGCTATTGGTGTTGTGTCTATGGACGTTGTGGAAGACGCAGAATGGGCGGTTGCCCCCTGGAGGATTCACCGTGGTCGCAGCCGCGCTTCATCCCGAGCTCCGCGGCTAGCACGGCGGGGCCCTTGCGCTTCACTTCCTTAGCCTTGGCCTTCTTGTCTTCAGGATCGACCTCCGGAAGCTCCAGAAGGGAGAGGCGACCTTCTTCGGCCCTCGCGCATCTGGTTGCCATGTTGAACATCTCCAGAGCCGAGCACAGATCCTCATGCATGGCAAGCTCCTCCTTCATCTTGACATCCCGAACGCCCTCAGAGAACGCCGACATGATGGCCTCGTCCGACACCTTCGGGATCTTGAGGCGAACGTTTGTGAAGAGCTGTATGTACTTGTGCAAGGTCTCGCCCGGCTGTTGCTTTATGCACCGCAGGTCGCCTGCCGCAGGAGCGTGGTCGCGAGTGCCCTGGAAGTTGGCGATGAAGCGCTCGCAGAGCTGGTCCCAGGAGAAGATCGATCCCACCGGCTGGTTCAGGAGCCAAGAACGAGCGCCATCCTTGAGGGCCATGGCGAACCAGTTCGCCATGACCTTGTCGTTGCCTCGATGCTCAGCTCGTAGAGCTGGAGAAACTCCACGGGATCGGGAGTGCCGTCGTAGCACGGAGGCAGATCCGGCTTGAACTTGACAGGCCATACGATGCGGCGCAGTTCCGGGGTGAAAGCACGCAGCCTGCCGCACTCACAGGGGCCAGCCGCACGGGGGGAGCTTGATCTTGGCGCCCATGCGCCACCACCTCTGGTGGCGTGCGGTCTTGACGCAGCGGTGCCGGAAGCAGCTTTCCTCATCACGCGCCGGACGATACCGCAGAAGCTCACGCGCCATGAGCAGCGTAGACTGGGTGTTCGCTGGCCCGCGGCGAACGTGAGAAGACGACGCCGTGGCCGGAGTGGGTGATGGGGTCGCAGTGCGGCCGTCGCGCTGCACGGATGGTGGCAGCGACGAGTCCTGCTGCTCACGGGCAGCAGGGTCGGTGGCAGCGTTGGCGAATGGGGAGGCAGAGCGACAAGGGGCGCCGTTGCCCACGGGTGCCATCTGGGCAACACGAGCGGCCCGGCGCTCGGCACGGACACGGTGAGTGTCGGCCATAGGAACAACGGAACGGTGGTGGAGCGAACGGTGGAGAAGAGGCTTCGACACGCCCCTATCTTGCGCGCTAAATGTTGGATTCAGGGCTCCGCTGACCCAAGAAAGGTTTGAACTCTGGGGCGTGTGCCAAGGACTCAACCTATCCGGCCTATCGACCCGTCGGCCCACGACCTAGCTCGTTGAACATGGAAGAAAATGGACACGGCAGTTTACCCAGGTTCGGGCCACCTTGCGGTGTAAGACCCTACTCCTACTTTGTGGTGGATTGGCCTCACGAGGGGCTGAGGATGAACAAGTACAAGGGATGAACAACCTCATGAGGTCTGCTCTGGTGAGGGTGGATCGATCGAGAGAGCTCTCCTATGGTGGTGGCTAACCTATATTTATAGTGGCCTTGGTCCTCTTCCCCCAAAACGTAGGCGGGAAGGGATTCCACAACGGCTAATTTGAAAGGGGACAAGTAGTATGTCTTATCCTGACGAAAGGTGGTCTTCGCCTGCAAAGCTTCTGGGCGTGATGCTGCGGTGGGCTCGGCGATGACATCCGTCCTGCCGAGCTGGCGACCTTGGTCTTGTTGCACTGGAATGGAAACCTTTGCCTGTGTTCTTGGGAACCCACGCATGCGCTTGCCTCCTTAGCACCAAAGAGGGAACTGTCTTCTCTGCACCCGCTGGTGCCCGCCTGGCCTTGGTTGCCACGGCTTGTGTCATCGCAACCTCCTGAGGTTGGGTACCTGCATAGAAATCTCCGCTCCTCGGGAGGCAGCCTGGGAAGGCCGCCCCCTCAGGAGGTCTTGGCGTCGTCCCCCTCGCGAGGCTTGGCCCTCACGAGGGTCTTGTCTTGCTAGTCTTTGTAGACGGGCCGTACCAGGCCGCTGATGGAGCCACGCCATGGGCCGCAGGCATGCAAGTCTGGGTACCCTGGTTCTCAGAACACTGACATACCTGTAGAGCATCTTTATGATCACCCAGTTACATTGTGACGTCTGATAGTAGACAAGGTATTCCTTTGGTATCCGGGAGTTGCATAATCTCATAGTCGAAGGAATATGTATTTGTCATCAAGAAAGCAATAGCAATAAACTGAACGATCAATATGCTAAGCTAACGGATGGGTCTTGTCCATCACATCATTCTCGTAATGATGTTATCCCGTTATCAAATGACAACACATGTCTATGGTTAGGAAACCTTAACCATCTTTGATCAATGAGCTAGTCTAGTAGAGGCTTACTAGGGACACGGTATTTGTTTATGTATTCACACATGTATTTAAGTTTCCGATCAATACAATTCTAGCATGAATAATAAACCTTTATCATGAATAAGGAATTATAAAATAACAACTTTATTATTGCCTCTAGGGCATACTCGCTTCACCAACAACCCGACCTATTCTTTCCTTGAGACGAGGTAGACTTCAAGCTATTAGTCGTCCCCTTAGTGGAGTCAACATCCTTTTCCAAGGAAGTAGGATCAACTACATTCTTGGGAGCAGTATGTTTCATGCTTTCAAGGAATTTATCTAGCACATCTTGGACCTTGTCCACCATTGGTGTTTTACGTGAGGCGATGGCTGATACGTCCATTTTGCATCATGTTTTTCTACTATTATTTTTATTGTTTTGAAGTTATATTCGACTTTATGATGCAATTCTAATGCTTTCTCTCTCTTAAAATGCAAGATACACCAAAAGAGGGAGATTGTCGGTAGCTAGAATTATGACCTAAAAAATCTACAGTAGAGATAGCTATTCTGCACAGCTCCAAATAACCTAAAAATTACTAGGAATTATTTTGGAATATTTAAAAAATATTGGACAAAAGAAGTACGAGAGAAGGCCCTCGGTGGGGCCACAAGCCAGGGGGCGTGCCCTGGTTACTTGTGGGCTCCACCGAGGCCCACTGATGCCCATATTCTGCTATATGACTCCATTTGCCCTAGAAAAAATTAGAAGAAGACTTTCGGGACTAGACACTGTCGTCTCGAGGTGGAACCACAGGCGGAGCACTTTTGCTCTCTGGTAGAGCGATTCTACCGAGGTGGGAGGGGGAAATCAAAACCATCATCATGACCAACACTCCTCTCATCGCGAGAATACTCATCTCCATTAACATATTCACCAGCACCATCTTGATTTTTGCTTGAACTACATCGGTATTTCCCCAAAGATGAAGGGATGATGCAGCACAACAACGGTAGGTATTTCCCTCAGTGATGAGACCAAGGTTATCGAACCAGTAGGAGAACCAAGCAACACTACGCAAACAGCCCTGCACACAAAGAACAAATACTTGCAACCCGACGTGTTAAAGGGGTTGTCAATCCATTTCGGGTAACGGCGCCAGAAATTGGCAAACCAACGTGAGATAAATTGTAGTAGATTGATAGATGCAAATAAAAGCAAATAAAATTCAGCGAGGTATTTTTGGGTTTTTTGAAATATAGATCTGAAAATAAAATATGCAAATAAATAAAAAGGCAAATAGCAAAATAGATCTGAAAATATATGAAGAGAAAATAGACCCGGGGGCCGTAGATTTCACTAGTGGCTTCTCTCGAGAAAAATAGCATACGGTGGGTAAACAAATTACTGTTTGGCAATTGATAGAACTTCAAATTATTATGACGATATCCAGGCAATGATCATTATATAGGCATCATGTCCAAGATTAGTAGACCGACTCCTGCCTGCATCTACTACTATTACTCCACACATCGACCGCTATCCAGCATGCATCTAGTGTATTAAGTTCATGGAGAAACAGAGTAATGCAATAAGAAAGATGACATGATGTAGACAAGATCTATTTATGTAGAAATAGACCCCATCTTGTTATCCTTAATAGCAACGATACAAATGTGTCGGTTCCCCTTCTGTCACTGGGATCAAGCACCGTAAGATCGAACCCATCACAAAGCACCTCTTCCCATGGCAAGAAAAATCGATCTAGTTGGCCTAACTAAACCAAAGATTCGAAGAAGAAATACAAGGCTATAAGCAATCATGCATATAAGAGATCAAAAGACTCAAATAACTTTCATGGATAAAAACATAGATCTGATCATAACCTCAAAATTCATCAGATCCCAACAAACGGACCGCAAAAAAGAGTTACATCAAATAGATCTCCAAGAGACCATTGTATTGAGAATCAAAAGAGAGAGAGGAAGCCATCTAGCTACTGCCTACAGACCCGTAGGTCTACAATGAACTACTCACGCATCATCGGAGAGGCACCAATGAGGATGATGAACCCCTCCATGATGGTGTCTAGATTGGATCTGTGGTTTCTGGAACTTGCGGCGGCTGGAATTGATTTTCGTCGACTCCCATAGGGCTTCTGGAATATTGGGGTATTTATAGAGCAAAGAGGCGGTGCAGGAGGTGGCCGAGGTGGGCACAACCCACCTGGGCGCGCCTGGGCCCCCAAGCGCGCCCTGGTGGGATGTGCTCCCCTCGGAGCCCCCTTCAGGTACTTTCTTGGCCCAACTTGTGTCTTCTGGTCCAGAAAAAATCACCAAAAAGTTTCGCTGTGTTTGGACTTCATTTGGTATTGATTTCCTGTGAAGTAAAAACAAGCAAAAAACAGCAACTGACACTGGGCACTATGTCAATAGGTTAGTCCCAAAAAATGATATAAAGTTGCTATAAAATGATTGTAAAACATCCAAGAATGATAATATAACAGCATGGAAGAATAAAAAATTATAGATACGTTGGAGACGTATCAGCATCCCCAAGCTTAATTCCTGCTCGTCCTCGAGTAGGTAAATGATAAAAACAGAATTTTTGATGTAGAATGCTGCCTAACATGTTCATCACATATTCTTTTCTTTGTAGCATGGACATTTGGACTTTTATATGATACAAAGCAATAGTCTAGTTTTGACATGAAGATTTCAATACTCAAGCATATCAACAAGCAACCATGTCTTTCAAAATATCAACACTAAAGCAAGTTATCCCTAGCCCATTATGCTCAATCATTGATCCATATATGAAACACACTCGCGTATTAGCTACACCCAATGCTCAAGTACGATCATAGTTTCCCTTAGTTGGTGCTTTATAAGAGAAGATGGAGACTCAAAATAAAATAAAAATTGCATAAAGTAAAAGAAAGGCCCTTTTGCAGAGGGAAGTAGGGATTTGTAGAGGTGCCAGAGCTCAAAGCGAAAAAAAGTAGAGATAAAAGATTTTGGGTGGCATGCTTTTCCTGTCAACGAAAACGATCGAGTTGTTCCCAATACTTTCCATTCTAGATATATCGTAGGCAGTTCCCAAACAGAAAATAAAGTTTATTCCTTTTTCCACCATACTTTCACTTTCCATGGCTAGCCGTATCCACGGGTGCCCTCCATACCAACACTTTCCAAGGAATTTATTATTTGACAACATAAAGTAAATTCATTTTTCATTTCGAGACTGGGCATCCCTAATACCTTTGCCGTACTCTCGTGCAATGACAAGTGAATAAACACTCATCTTGAGAATAACACATCTAGCATGGAAATATATCAGCCACCCCCTACCGTTTCATGAGCTGTACGAGCACACAAAAGAGAAATTTATTTTGAAATTAGAGATGGCACATACAAATTTGCTTAGAACGGCACGGAAATAGCGCATATAGGTAGGTATAGTGGACTCATATGGCAAAACTGGTTTAAGGATTTTGGATGCACAAGTAGTGATCATACTTTGTGCAAATGAAGGCTAGCAAAAGATTGAGAAGCATCCAACCAAGAAACAAAAAATCTCATAAGCGAGCATTAAGCATAACTAACACTGAATAATGCACCACAAGTAGGATGTAATTTCATTGCATAACTATTGACTTTCGTCCTTGCATAGGGAATCACAAACCTTAACACCAATATTCTTACTAAAGCATAATTACTCATCAACATGACTCACATATTATATCAACATATCGCAAAACTATTACAAGGAATCAAGTTTATTTTGTCCAATGATCTTCATGAAAGTTTTTATTATATCCCTCTTGAATATCTATCACTTTGGGACTAGTTTAATGCGTTGCTTTTGATAGCTCAAACAAATCTAAGTGAAGAACATGAGCATAAAAATTTTCTTCTCTCAAAATAATTTAAGTGAAGCAAGAGAGAATTTCTAATTTTTTTTTACTAACTCTCAAATAAATCTAAGTGAAGCATGAGAGCATTTCTTCAAAAATACTAAAGCACACCGTGCTCAAAAAGATATAAGTGAAGCACTAGAGCAATTCCATAGCTCATAAAGATTTAATTGAAGCATAGAGAGCAATTCTAACAAGTCATAGCATAATTTTGGCTCCCTCAAATAGGTGTGTCCAGCAAGGATTCATGACTTAAAATAAAAAGCAAAACAAAGAAAGACTCATATCATACAAGACGCTCCAAGCAAAACTCATGATATGTGACGAATAAAAATATAGCTCCAAGTAAAATACCGATGGTCGTTAGAAGAAAGAGGGGATGCCACTCGGGCATCCCCAAGCTTAGTTGCTCGCTTCTCTTTGGATAATGGCTTGGGGTGCCATGGGGCATCCCCAAGCTTAGGCTCTTCTTACTCCTTATTCCTTCATCCATCGTAATCTCACCCAAAACTTGAAAACTTCAATCACACAAAACTTAACAAAACCTTCGTGAGATCCGTTAGTATAAGAAAACCAATCTTTACTTTAAGTACTGTAGAAAACCCATTCAAATTTTGTTCTTGCATTATATCTACTGTATTCTAACTTTACCATGGCTCATACCCCCCCGATAAAAACCATAGATTCACCAAAATAAGCACACAATGCAAATAAAACAGAATCTGTCAAAAACAGAACAGTCTGTAAATATGTGAATTGTTCTCATACTTCTGAAATCCAAAAATTCTGAAAAATTAGTACAACATAGGAAATTTGTATATAAATCTTGTGTAAAAACTTCAGAATTTTTCGTCGCTTCTGTGAATTTTCAAAATTTCTTTACTGGATGCAAAAGTTTCTGTTTTCCAACAAGATCAAATCAACTATCACCAAAGCTATCCCAAAGGCTTTATTTGGCACAAACACTAATTAAAACACAAAAAACACAATAATAACAGTAGCATAATTGTGCAAACACTCAAGAACAGAAATAAAAAGACAAAAAGAAATTTTATTCATTGGGTTGCCTCCCAACAAGCGCTATCGTTTTACGCCCTTAGTTAGGCATAATGCATAGATCTAAGTGTTGTCATCTTTAACTTCCAACTCTTCAATCACACAATCAGATTTCTTTGAATATTTAGCAAGTAAAATAGCAAAGTTTCTAGGCATAAAATTGAGTAAATCGTTCTTATTAGTAGGGTCTCTTATCACTTCGACAAAATCCAGGTGAATACTAATCATTTTAAGATCTTCTTTACTACTAGAAGTAGCACCCTTGTTCTTAGTGGTTTGAGTACTCTTACTAATTTTAACGGGGTTTTTTTCAATAGTTTTAGCAGAAGCAAAAGCCGTGCTTAAATTACTAAAAATTTCTTCCAACTTATGGATCCGAGAAGGGCTTTCTTCAATTCTTTCGTGAATTGCGGTACCCTTTTCTTTTAACAGCTTAAAAAGTTCTCTCGTTTTTGACCCGAATTTAGTAGCAAAATTATGCGTCTTTTTATCCAAGTTTTCAATGTGCTCTTCGGTAAGCATTTTCTTTTCAATAGCATCTAACCTTTCCATAACACGCTCGAGAGTTAAAGTTGTTTCATTAACCGTAAGAGGTGGTGATCCCACTAAATTTCCCATAGCATTAAAAGCATCAAGAGAGGGACACATCAAGAAATTTCCACCGGTAATTGTATCAAGGACGAATCTATACCAAGTGGTGATGCCCACATAAAAATAGCGAAGAAGAACAACGGTAGATTGCTTACGGATAGATCTATTATGAGCATTGCAAATCCTATACCAAGCATCTTTTAAATTCTCCCCTCCCCTTTGTTTAAAGTTAAGAACCTCATTCTCGGGGGTGCACGTGATAGAGGAAGAACTATCCATAATGACAACAAGTGATCAACAAGATTGCACACAAAATAGATCTGATGAGAAAACGGTGAACGAGAAAGAGGGCGAATAAAACAGCAAATTTTTGTGAAGTGGGGGAGAGGAAAACGAGAGGCAAATGGCAAATAATGTAAATTGCAAGGAGATGAGATTTGTGATTAGGAACCTGGTAGATGTTGATGATGTCTCCCCGGCAACGGTGCCAGAAATTGGCATGGAACTGGGAGACTTTCTTGACTTGATCCTCCCCAGCAACGGCGCCAGAAATTGGCACGGAGCCGGGAGACTATCTTGACCTGATCCTCCCCGTCAACGGCGCCCAAAATTCCTTTTGATGTTTGCTTGAACTATGTCGGTATTTCCCCAAAGAGGAAGGGATGATGCAGCACATCAACGGTAGGTATTTCCCTCAGTGATGAAACCAAGGTTATCGAACCAGCAGGAGAACCAAGCAACACTACGCAAACAGCACCTGCACACAAAGAACAAATACTTGCAACCCGACGTGTTAAAGGGGTTGTCAATCCCTTTCGGGTAACGACGCCAAAAATTGGCAAACAGACGTGAGATAAATTGTAGTAGATTGATAGATGCAAATAAAAGCAAATAAAATTCAACGAGGTATTTTTGGGTTTTTGGAAATATAGACCTGAAAATAAAAGATGCAAATAAATAAAAAGGCAAATAGCAAAATAGATCTGAAAATATATGATGAGAAAATAGACCCGGGGGCCGTAGATTTCACTAGTTGCTTTTCTCGAGAAAAATAGCATACGGTGGGTAAACAGATTACTATTGGGCAATTGATAGAACTTCAAATAATTATGATGATATCCAGGCAATGATCATTATATAGGCGTCACGTCCAAGATTAGTAGACCGACTCCTGCCTGCATCTACTACTATTACTCCACACATCGACCGCTATCCAGCATGCATCTAGTGTATTAAGTTCATGGAGAAACAGAGTAATGCAATAAGAACGATGACATGATGTAGACAAGATCTATTTATGTAGAAATAGATCCCATCTTGTTATCCTTAATAGCAACGATACATACGTGTCGGTTCCCCTTCTGTCACTGGGATCAAGCACCGTAAGATCGAACCCATCACAAAGCACCTCTTCCCATGGCAAGAAAAATCGATCTAGTTGGCCTAACTAAACCAAAGATTCGAAGAAGAAATACGAGGCTATAAGCAATCATGCATATAAGAGATCAAAAGACTCAAATAACTTTCATGGATAAAAACATAGATCTGATCATAAACTCAAAGTTTATCGGATCCCAACAAACGCACCGCAAAAAAGAGTTACATCAAATAGATCTCCAAGAGACCATTGTATTGAGAATCAAAAGAGAGAGAGGAAGCCATCTAGCTACTGCCTATGGACCCGTAGGCCTACAATGAACTACTCATGCATCATCGGAGAGGCACCAATGAGGATGATGAACCCCTCAGTGATGGTGTCTAGATTGGATCTGTGGTTTCTGGAACTTGCGGCGGCTTGAATTGATTTTCGTCGAATTCCCTAGGGTTTTTGGAATATTGGGGTATTTATAGAGCAAAGAGGCGGTGCGGGAGGTGGCCGAGGTGGGCACAACCCACCTGGGCGCGCCTGGGCCCCCAAGCGCGACCTGGTGGGTTGTGCTCCCCTCGGAGCCCCCCTCAGGTACTTTCTAGGCCCAACTTGTATCTTCTGGTCCAGAAAAATCACCAAAAAGTTTTGCTACGTTTGGACTCCGTTTGGTATTGATTTCCTGCGAAGTAAAAAACAAGCAAAAAACAGCAACTGGCACTGGGCACTATGTCAATAGGTTAGTCCCAAAAAATGATATAAAGTTGCTATAAAATGATTGTAAAACATCCAAGAATGAGAATATAACAGCATGGAACAATAAAAAAATAATAGATACGTTGGAGACGTATCACATCTCATCTCCAAACCCTAGTTGATATCTTGTATTCAGTCTTTGTATCAAACCTCATATTGGTACCTGGGGGTGCTAGTAGTGTTTATTATATCTTTTAGTTGATGCAAGTTGGTTTACTTGGTAGAAGATTATATGTTCAGACTATGAATCACATATTTATATCCTCTGATCATGAACACAATTATGGTTTGTGAGTAGTTCCGTTCGTTCATGAGGACATGGGAGAAGTCTTGTTATAAGTAATCATGTGAAGTTGGTTTTCATTCAATGATTTGATGATATGTTATGTTGTTCTTCCTCTAGTGGTGGCGTGTGAATGTCGACTACATGAGACTTCACCATGTTTGGTCCTAGGGGAAGGCATTGTGGTTTTAGTTTATAGATGGTGGGTTGCGGGAGTGAACCTAAACCCCAGTTTATGAGATGTTCCCTAAGGGGCTATTTTGGATCCTTTTGTTTAATAATATGGTTAGATTTATCTTAATTCTTCTCTTGTATTTGCGGATGCTTGCATGGAGGGGATAATCATAAGTAGGCTGTTTGTTCAAGTAAGAACAACACCTTAGCTCCGGTCTACCCACATAACAACTTATCAGAGCAATGAACGTGAGTCAATGAATCTGGTGGAAGTAACTAGATGAAATTCCTGTGTGTCCTCAAGAATGCTTTAATCACTATAAGAAGTACGTCCGGATTGTCCTTAGCAATAATAAGGATTGGTCCACCTTGCTGCACCCTGTTAATTTTGTTACTTGTCACTCGTTACCAATTATCTTGCTATCAAACCTATCTTACAACACTTGCAGGGAATACCTTGCTGAAAACCTCTTATCGATTCCTTCTGCTCCTCGTTGGGTTCGGTACTCTTACTTATTGAAATGACTATGATTGATCCCCTATACTTGTGGGTCATCAAGACTCTTTTTTGTTGCCATTGCTAGGGAGTTAAGTACCCTTGGCAAGTGGAATTTGTTAAGGAAAAGTTTATAATACGTGCTGAAATTTACTCTCACTAGTTACTATGGAAGACAATCCTTTGAGAGGCTTGTTTGGGTTATCTTCGCCTCGAGCACAAGTGTTAAGAGATGAGCCTCAACCTACTAAAAATATATGTTATGAAATCCCTCTTGGTATTTTGGAAAAATTGCATGCTAATCCTTATGCAGGAGATGGAACAATACATCCTCATATGCACTTAATCTTTATAGATGAACATTGTTGATTATTTAAGCTTGTAGGTCTATCGAGGGTAAAGCTAAAAAGAAATTATTCCCTTTATCTTTGGGGGGAAAAGCATTGGCATGGTATAGGCTACTTGATGATTTCGATTTATGGGACGGGAACCAACTCAAGATGGAATTCCATCATAAATTCTATCCTCTACACTTGGGTCATCATGATCGAAATTTTATCCATAATTTTTGGCCACATGAAGGAGAGAGTATCGCTCAAGCTTGGGGCAGGCTTAAGGACCTATTGTTGAAATGCCCCAATCATGAGCTCTCAAGATATATGATTGTTCAAAACTTTGTTGCTAGACTTTCTCTTCATGATAAAGAAATGCTTGATTCTTTGCTTGTTGGTTCTTTCTCAAAAAGAAGTATTGAATTCAAGTGGGATCTTATTGAAAGAATTAAACACAACTCTGAAGATTGGGAGGTCGACAAACCTAAAGAGTCAGGTATAAATCTCGAATATGATTGTGTTAAGTATTTTGCAGAAACAGATGTTTTTCATGAGCTTAGTGCAAAATATGGACTTGATTCTGAGATAGTAGCTACCTTTTGTGAATCTTTTGGTGCTCATGTTGATCTTCCTAAAGAGAAGTGGTTTAAATATCATCCCCCCATTGAAGAAGTTTGTGAAGAACCTACTATTGCTAATACCAAAATGCTAGCTTACACTACAAATCTTGTTGTGCTTGCTGCTTATATTCTGAAGTCTCCTATTCCTGTTAGAATTAAGGAACATGCTAAGGCTACAACTGTGATTCGTAAAAGCCATGTTAAAACACCTAAACCCTCTGAACAAATGAAAGTAGAATCTACAATTGCAATGGTTAAGGATCTCTTGGTTGATAATGTTGATGGGCATGTTATTTATTTCTGTGATGAAGCTGCTAGAAGTGCTAAAACTGTTAGAAACAAACAGGATAAGTTAGATAAAAATAAGAGAGTTTTTGGCATGCATGTTATTTCTGTTAAGATTGGAGATCATTGCTATCATGGTTTATGCGATATGGGTGCTGGTATTAGTGCTATTCCTTTCTCTCTATCAGGAAGTTATGCATGATATTTCACGTTTTTAGATAGAAGAGATTGATGTCACTATTAAGCTTGCAAATAGGGATACCATTTCACCGTTTGGCATTGTGAGAGATGTTGAAGTCTTGTGTGGTAAGATAAAATACACTACTGATTTTCTAGTACTTGGATCACAACAAGATAATTTTTGCCCCATAATATTCGGTAGACCCTTTTTGAATACTGCTAACGCTGAAACTGATTGTGTTAAAGAAAAAGTTAAGGCTAAATTTGGTGACGTATCTCAATTTTTCTAAGCTCACTAGACAAGCTCATGATAAAGATTTGTCTAATAAAGATGACATTATTGGTCTTTCTTCTATTGTTGTGCCTCCTACTGATCCTTTAGAGCAATATTCGTTAGATCATGAAAATGATATGCATCTGAATGAAAGAAATAAAATAGATGAAATATTCTTTAGGCAAGAACCTATCCTTAAGCATAATTTGCCTATTGAAATTTTGGGAGATCCTCCTCCACCCAAGGGTGATCCTGTGTTTGAATTAATGAAACTCTCGGATACTTTGAAATATGCCTATCTTGATGAAAAGAAGATATATCATGTTATTGTCAATGCTAACCTTTAAGCACACGAAGAAAATAGATTATTGAAAACTTTGAAGAAACACCGTGCTGCAATTGGATATACTTCGGATGATCTTATAGGAATTAGCCCAAGTTTGTGCCAACATAAAATTCATATGGAGCCAGATGCTTGATAACCCACAAGTATAGGGGATCGCAACAATTTTCGAGGGTAGAGTATTCAACCCAAATTTATTGATTCAACACAAGGGGAGCCAAAGAATATTCCCAAGTATTGGCAGCTAAGTTGTCAATTCAACCACACCTGAAAGACTTAATATCTGCAGCAAAGTATTTAGTAGCAAAGTAGTATGGAAGTAATGATAACGGTGGCAAAAGTAACCGTAGCAGTTTTGTAGTGATTGTAACAGTAGCAACGGCAAAGTAACTTAGCAAAGATCAATATGTGAGAAGCTCATAGGCAATGGATCAGTGATGGATAATTATGTCGGATGGCATTCATCATGCAACAGTTATAACCTAGGGTGACACAGAACTAGCTCCAATTTATCAATATAATGTAGGCATGTATTCCGTATATAGTCATACATGCTTACGGAAAAGAACTTGCATGACATCTTTTGTCCTACCCTCCCGTGGCAGCGGGGTCCTAATGGAAACTAAGGGATATTAATGCCTCCTTCTAATAGAGAACCGGAACAAAGCATTAGCACTTAGTGAATACATGAACTCCTCAAACTACGGTAATCACCGGAAAGAATTCCAATTATTGCCACCTTGGGGTATGCGGATCATAACTCGTAATAGGTGTCTACAACTTGCAAGATAGGATCAAGAACACAAATATATTCATGAAAACATAATAGGTTCAGATCTGAAATCATGGCACTCGGGCCCTAGTGACAAGCATTAAGCATAGCAAAGTCATAGCAACATCAATCTCAGAACATAGTGGATACTAGGGATCAAACCCTAACAAAACTAACTCAATTACATGATAAATCTCATCCAACCCATCATCGTCCAGCAAGCCTAAAATGAAATTACTCACGCATGACGGTGAGCATCATGAAATTGGTGATGGAGGAAGGTTGGTGATGACGATGGCGACGAATCCCCCTCTCCGGAGCCTCGAACGGACTCCAGATCAGCCCTCCCGATGAAGAATAGGAGGCGCCGGCGACTTCATATCGTAAAACGCGATGAATCCTTCTCTCTGATTTTTTTTCTCTCCGGATGTGAATATATAGAGTTGGAGTTAGGGTCGGAGGAGGTCCAGGGGGCCCACAAGCCACCAGGGCATGCCCCCCCAGGCTTGTGGCCAATGGGTGGACCCCCTCTGGTTGATTCTTTCGCCAGTATTTTTATATATTCCAAAAATATTCTCCGTAAATTTTCAGGTCAATCCGAGAACTTTTATTTCTGCACAAAAATTACACCATGACAATTCTGCTGAAAACAGCGTCAATCTGGGTTAGTTCCATTCAAATCATGCAAATTAGAGTCCAAAACAAGGGCAAAAGAGTTTGGAAAAGTAGATACGATGGAGATGTATCAACTCCCCCAAGCTTAACCCATTGCTTGTCCTCAAGCAATTCAGTTGATAAGCTGAAAGTGACAAAGAAAAACTTTTACAAACTCTGTTTGATCTTGTTGTTGCAAATATGTATAGCCAGCATTCAAGTTTTCAGCAAAGATTATGAACTAACCATATTCACAATAACATTTAGGTCTCACATTTACTCATATCAATGGCATAATCAACTAGCGAGCAATAATAATGAATCTCGGATGACAACACTTTTCAAAACAATCATGATATGATATAACAAAATGGTATCTCGCTAGCCCTTTCTGAGACCGCAAAACATAAATGCAGAGCACCCCTGAAGATCAAGGACTAACTAGACATTGTAATTCATGGCAAAAGAGATCCAGTCACAGTCATACTCAATATCAATTAATAACAATGCATACAAATGACAGTGGTGCTCTCTAATTGGTGCTTTTTATAAGAGGATGATGACTCAACAATAAAAGTAAATAGATAGGCCCTTCGCAGAGGGAAGTAGGGATTTGTAGAGGTGCCAGAGCTCGAGCTTTAAAACAGAGATGAATATAATTTTGAGCGGTATGCTTTCATTGTCAACATAACAACCAGGAGATCTCGGTATCTTCCATGCTAGATACATTATAGGCGGTTCCCAAACAGAATGGTAAATTTTTTACTCCCCTCCACCAACAATCACACTCCATGGCTGATCCGAAACAATGGGTACCATCTATACCAACAACAGTCCTGGGGGCGTTTTGTTTGAAATTATATTTTGATTTGATTTATAGCATGGAACTGGGCATCCCGATTACCAGCCACTTTCTCGTGAATGACAAGTGAATAAACACGCATCGTGAGAATAACCCACCTAGCATGGAAGATACTGACAGCCCCCAGTCACTACATGAATGATTCGGGCATACAAAACAGATTATTATTTGAAGGTTTAGAGTTTGGCACATGCAAATTTACTTGGAACGGCAGGTAAATACTGCATATAGGTAGGTATGGTGGACTCATATGGAACAACTTTGGGTTTAAGGAAGTGGATGCACAAGCAGTATTCCTGCTTAGTACAAGTGAAGGCTAGCAAAAGATTGAGGAGCGGCCAACTAGAGAGCGACAACGGTCATAAACATGCATTGAGATTAACCAACATTGAATGCAAGCATGAGTAGGATATAAATCACCATGAACATAAATATCGTGGAGGCTATGTTGATTTTGATTCAACTACGTGCATGAACATGTGCCAAGTCAAGCCACTCGAATCATTCAAAGGAGGATACCATCCTATCATACTACATCATAACCATTTTAATTTGCATGTTGGCACTCAAGACAAACCATTATAAACTCCTAGCTAATTTAGCATGGCATGAGTAACTACAATCTCTAATTGTCATTGCAAACATGTTTCATTCATAATAGGCTGAATCAAGAACGATGAGCTAATCATATTTAAAAAACAAAATAGGTCAAGTTCATACCAGCTTTTCTCCATCTCAATCATTTCATCATATATCGTCATTATTGCCTTTCACTTGCACGACCGAACGGTGTGAATAATAATAAGAGTGCATGTGCATTGGACTAAGCTAGAATCTGCAAACATTTATTCAGCGAAGACAAAGTAATATGGGCTTTCTGTTAGATCAACAATAATGCATATGAGAGCCACTCAACATTTTCATTGTGGTCTTCTCTTCTCGGCCCAAAGAAAAGAAAAGAACTTCAAAGAAATACACTGAAATAATTTTGGAGTTTTTGTTTTTCTGAAGAAAGTAAAAACAAGAACGAGAAAAATTATTTACACGGGAAAGCTCCCAACAAGCAAAAGAAGAATGAAAAATCTTTTTGGGGTTTCTTTTAATAATACTACTAAAGAAACTAGAAAGAAAACTAAAAAGAAGCTACAACTAATTTTTTTGGATTTTCTCAAAGTTTTTCAAACACACAAGAAGGAAGCGAGAAAAATAAACTAACATGGATGATACAATGAAAAAGTATGAACACCAACAACTGAAATGAGTGTGTGAACATGAATGTAATGTCGGTGAGAAATACGTACTCCCCCAAGCTTAGGCTTTAGGCCTAAGTTGGTCTACGACCATGGTGAGAAATAACCCTCTTCTTCGTACTCTGGAGGGTCCTGAGGGTTCCACTGGTTGGCGAGCTCCTATGGCTCCCACTGATAAACAGGTTCCTTATATGGATCAGGTGATAGTGCTGGCTCAGGAACTAGGGATCGCATCCGCTCCCAGTATGCATAAATGTCATCGGGCATAATAATGTACCTGCCTGAATAAATATCGAACAAAGAAGGTGCAGGCAAAGTAATAATCTGATAAGTGCCCTGACTGAACACTAAGTTATAGATGAGTCGCTTGTCATCGTCTTTGGTAATGAAATCATGTGCTACCATACTATCATAGTCTAAATACTTAGTGGGTAATAACATCTCCTCCTTTTCATCAAGCCTAATGGGTATCTCAAAATGTTTAGCTAAGCGAGAAGCGTAGATATCTCCGAAAATAGGACCCCCTCGAATGGTTTAAGCTCAACCGTCGAGCAACCATAGTGCCGAAACTAAAAGTTTTATCAGTATATAGAGCATGGCGTAAGATAGCAAGGTCCGGGGCACTGAGGCCTCCACTCTCCCCACGACCAATCAAACATCTCCCAGCAAATAGTGAATAATAACGTAAAACAGGAAAATGTAAACTAGCCACTCTCGCCTCCGACACTCCTCTCTCTTCCCCCACAGTAACTTCATCAATAAAATCCTCCACAACCCTAGGACATGGCTCTCTGACATTGCCCTCATAAGGTATTTTGCAAACATCGTAAAAATCATAAAGTGACATTCGCTTGGGCACATCGTACAAGTGAAATTCTACCATAGGAGGATCCTCCCTAGAATGAAAGTGAAAATTTTGCACGAAGGAATTAGTGAGTAGGAGGTATTGGTCACACTTATCGTGGAGGAAGTCGGTGATGCCTGCATTCTCCGCCAAATAATAGAAATCATCATAAATTCCGGCAGCCCTCAAGAATGCATCACTTGGCCATTCACACGGCCGAACCTCCGCGGCGCGAGGAAGATTGTACTTGGGCTTCTTCTTCTCCTCATTTTCATTTCCCCAGAGTTGTGGCTCGAAGAGCCCCTTAACAACCTCCTCATCATGTCCTTTCTTTCCTCTGAAAATTTCTGAAATGTCTAGTGACTCAAAATAAAAGTGAACCAAACTCAGCAAAATTGATAGCAACTACTCCTACAAGTGCCTAGAGGCTATATCATGCAACAAAACTACTTGGGACCATATAATTTGACATGCAAGCTCAAGAACAAGGTCACCACAGCAGCAAAAATTTGCAATATAAAAAGCACTAGAACAAACAATAATTGGACCAGTGGAGGAGTCACATACCGAATAACAATCCCCCAAAACAGTTTTGCAAATGGAGCTTTGCACAAGGAGATCAAAAATGGCAGCAAGATGAGCAAGAACACGGGTTTGAGTAACGGGATGATTTTTTCTGGAGGAAGACGAAGTGGATGGGTGCTGGAATAAGTGAGGGGGACCCACATGGGACCCGCAAGCCACCAGGGCTTGCCCAGGGGGGTGGGCGTGCCCCCAGGGTTTGTGGCCCACTGGTGCAGCCCCCCTGGTGTGTTCTTAGTGCCAAAAATTCTCAAAAATTCTATAAAACATCATACTAAATTTTCAGGGCATTTGGAGAACTTTTATTTTTGGGACATTTTTTTATTGCACGGATAATTCAGAAAACAGATGAATAATAGTATTTTTGCTTTATTTATTCTAAATAACAGAAAGTAAAAGGTGGGTACAGAAAGTTGTGTTTACTAAATTCATCCATCTCATGCTCATCAAAAGGAATCCATTAACAAGGTTGATCAAGTCTTATTAACAAACTTCTTCCGAGTGACATAAAACCAGATAATTTTCATAAAACACTAGGTTACCTCAATGGAGATATGCATGTCCCCAACAATGAGAATATCATATTTCTTTTTGACAGTAGGAAGAGGGAATTCAAAACCTCCAATAGCAATTGTTGAAAATTTTCCAATAGAATTGATACTATGAACTTGAGGTTGTTTCTTCGGAAAGTGTACCGTATGCTCATTACCATTAACATAAAAAGTGACATTGCCTTTGTTGCAATCAATAACAGCCCCTGCAGTGTTCAAAAAGGGTCTACCAAGGATGATTGACATACTTTCGTCCTCGGGAATATCAAGAATAACAAAGTCCGTTAAAATAGTAACATTTGCAACCACCACAGGCACATCCTCACAAATACCGATGGGTATAGCAGTTGATTTATCAGCCATTTGCAAAGAGATTTCAGTAGGTGTCAACTTATTCAAATCAAGTCTACGATATAAAGAGAAAGGCATAACACTAACACCGGCTCCCAAATCACATAAAGCAGTTTTAACATAGTTTCTTTTAATGGAGCATGGTATAGTTGGTATTCCTGGATCTCCTAATTTCTTTGGTATTCCACCCTTAAAAGTATAATTAGCAAGCATGGTGGAAATTTCAGCTTCCGGTATCTTTATTTTATTAGTAACAATATCTTTCATATACTTGGCATAAGGAGACATTTTCAAAATATCAGGCAAACGCATACGCAAAAAGACAGGTCTAAGCATTTCAACAAAACGCTCAAAATCCTCATCATCCTTTTTCTTGGATGGTTTAGGAGGAAAGGGCATGGGTTTCTGAACCCATGGTTCTCTTTCTTTACCATGTTTCCTAGCAATGAAGTCTCTTTTATCATATCTTTTGTTCTTAGGTTGTGGGTTATCAAGATCAACAGTAGGTTCAATCTCCACATCATTATCATTACTAGGTTGAGCATCAACATGAACATCATTATTAACATTATCACTAGGTTCATGTTCATCACCAGATTGTGTCTCAGCATCAGAAATAGAAATATCATTTGGATTCTCAGGTGTGTCTATAGTAGGTTCACTGGAAGCATGCAAAGTCCTATCATCATTCCTTTTCTTTTTATTACGAGGAGGACTAGGTATATCAGTATTAATTCTCTGAGAATCTTGCTCAACTCTCTTAGGATGGCCTTCAGGATACAAAGGTTCCTGAGTCATTTTACCACCTCTAGTCATAACTCTAACAGCATGATCATTGTTTTTACTATTCATCTCATTCAACAAATCATTTTGTGCCTTAAGTACTTGTTCTACTTGAGTTTTTACCATAGAAGCATGTTTACTAATAAGCTTAAGATCATTAATAGTTCTACACATATAATCACCCAAGCGTTCAAGCATATAAGCATTATGTTTTAGTTGTCTACTGACATAAGCATTGAAGTTTTCTTGTTTAACAATAAAGTTATCAAATTCATCCAAGTATTGACTAGCAGACTTATTATAAGGAATATCACCTTCATCAAATCTATAGAGAGAATTTACCTCTACTACCTATGTCGGGGCATTAAGACCATGTATTTCTTCAATAGGTGGTAAATTCTTAACATCTTTAGCTTTAATACCTTTTTCTTTCGTCGATTTCTTTGCCTCTTGTATATCTTCAGGACTGAGAAATAGAATACCTCTTTTCTTCGGAGTTAGCTTAGGAGGTGGTTCGGGAAGAGTCCAATCATTATCATTACTCAATATATTATTCAATAGCACTTCAGCTTGCTCAACAGTTCCTTCCCTGAAAACACAACCATCACAACTATCTAGGTGGTCCCTAGAAGCATCGGTTAGTCCATTATAAAAGATATCAAGTATTTCATTTTTCTTGAGAGGATGATCAGGCAAAGCATTAAGTAATTGGATAAGCCTCCCCCAAGCATGTGGGAGACTCTCTTCTTCAATTTGCACAAAGTTAAATATTTCCTGTAAAGCAGCTTGTTTCTTATGAGCAGGGAAATGTTTTTCAGAGAAGTAATAGATCATATCCTGGGGACTACGCACACAACCAGGAGCAAGAGAATTAAACCATATCTTAGCATCACCCTTTAATGAGAAAGGAAACAACTTAAGAATATAGTAATAACGAATTTTTTCCTCATGAGCAAATAGGGTGGCTATATCATTCAATTTAGTAAGATGTGCCACAACATTTTCAGATTCATAACCATGGAAAGGATCAGATTCAACCAAATTAATTAACTCAGGATCAACAGAGAATTCATAATCCTTATCAGTAACAAAGATAGGTGAAGTAGCAAACTTAGGGTCATATTGCATTCTAGCATTCAAAGATTTTTCTTTCAGCTTAGCTAACAATTTCTTAAGATCAACTCTATCATTGCAAGCAAAAAAGTCTCTAGCAGTTTCTTCATCCATAATATAACCCTCGGGTACCTTAGGCAATTCATATCTAGGGGGAGGATCGTAATCTTCAATTTCAATAATTTCATCAGTTTCGGAAATTTCATTCTCTCTAACCCTAGCAAGTTGTTCATCAAGAAATTCACCTAGTGGCATAGTATTATCAAGCAAAGCAGTAGTATCATCATAAGCATCATGCATAGCAGAAGCAGCATCATCAATTACTTGCGACATATCAGAATTACTAGTAGGTGGTGGTGTCGCAACCTTACTCAAAACAGAAGGTGAATCAAGTGTAGAGCTAGATGGCAGTTCCTGACCACCCTCGTAGTAGAGGGATAGATCATGGTTTTGGTATCTTTCCAATTCTTCATAGTGATCAACAGATATAAATCCCAAGTGACTCAGAGAATAGAGCTATGCTCCCCGGCAACGGCGCCAGAAAAAAAGGTCTTGATAACCCACAAGTATAGGGGATCGCAACAGTTTTCGAGGGTAGAGTATTCAACCCAAATTTATTGATTCGACACAAGGGGAGCCAAAGAATATTCCCAAGTATTAGCAGCTGAGCTGTCAATTCAACCACACCTAAAAGACTTAATATCTGCAACAAAGTATTTAGTAGCAAAGTAGTATGAAAGTAACGATAACGGTGGCAAAAGTAACAGTAGCAGTTTTGTAGTGATTGTAACAGTAGCAACGGCAAAGTAACTTAGCAAAGATCAATATGTGAAAAGCTCGTAGGCAATGGATCAGTGATGGATAATTATGTCGGATGGCATTCATCATGCAACAGTTATAACCTAGGGTGACACAGAACTAGCTCCAATTCATCCGTATAATGTAGGCATGTATTCCGTATATAGTCATACGTGCTTATGGAAAAGAACTTGCATGCCATCTTTTATCCTACCCTCCCATGGCAGCGGGGTACTAATGGAAACTAAGGCCTCCTTTTAATAGACAACCAGAACAAAGCATTAGCACTTAGTGAATACATGAACTCCTCAAACTACGGTAATCATCGGAAAGAATCACAACTATTGTCACCTTGGGGTATGTGGATCATAACTCGTAATAGGTGTCTATAACTTGCAAGACAGGATCAAGAACACAAATATATTCATGAAAAAATAATAGGTTCAGATCTGAAATCATGGCACTCGGGCCCTAGTGACAAGCATTAAGCATAGCAAAGTCATAGCAACATCAATCTCAGAACATGGTGGATACTAGGGATCAAACCCTAACAAAACTAACTCGATTACATGATAAATCTCATCCAACCCATCACCGTCCAGCAAGCCTACGATGGAATTACTCACGCATGGCGGTGAGCGTCATGAAATTGGTGATGGAGGAAGGTTGGTGATGATGATGGCGATGAATCTCCCTCTCCGGAGCCCCGAACGGACTCCAGATCAGCCCTCCCGATGAAGAACAGGAGGCGGCGGCGGCTCCGTATCGTAAAACGCGATGAATCCTTCTCTCTGATTTTTTTCTCTCTGGATGTGAATATATAGAGTTGGAGTTAGGGTCGGAGGAGGTCCAGGGTGCCCACAAGCTACCAGGGCGCGCCCCCGGGGGGGGGGGGGGGGGGGCGCCCCCAGGCTTGTGGCCAATGGGTGGACCCCCTCTGGTTGATTCTTTCGCCAGTATTTTTTTATATATTCCAAAAATATTCTCCATAAATTTTTAGGTCAATCCGAGAACTTTTATTTCTGCACAAAAATAACACCATGGCAATTCTGCTGAAAACAGCGTCAGTCCGGGTTTGTTCCATTAAAATCATGCAAATTAGTGTCCAAAACAAGGGCAAAATAGTTTGGAAAAGTAGATACGATGGAGACGTATCAACTCCCCCAAGCTTAACCCATTGCTTGTCCTCAAGCAATTCAGTTGATAAACTGAAAGTGACAAAGAAAAACTTTTACAAACTCTGTTTGATCTTGTTGTTGCAAATATGTATAGCCAACATTCAAGTTTTCAGCAAAGATTATGAACTAACCATATTCACAATAACATTTAGGTCTCACATTTACATATATCAATGGCATAATCAACTAGCGAGCAATAATAATGAATCTCGGATGACAACACTTTTCAAAACAATCAGGATATGATATAATAAAATGGTATCTCGCTAGCCCTTTCTGAGACCGCAAAACATAAATGCAGAGCACCCCTGAAGATCAAGGACTGACTAGACATTGTAATTCATGGCAAAAGAGATCCA
This sequence comes from Thinopyrum elongatum, assembly GCA_011799875.1. NCBI lineage: Eukaryota > Viridiplantae > Streptophyta > Magnoliopsida > Poales > Poaceae > Thinopyrum > Thinopyrum elongatum. Next base: position 237,676,817 of record CM022297.1, read on the forward strand.
GTCACAGTCATACTCAATATCAATTAATAACAATGCATACAAATGACAGTGGTGCTCTCTAATTGGTGCTTTTTATAAGAGGATGATGACTCAACAATAAAAGTAAATAGATAGGCCCTTCGTAGAGGGAAGTAGGGATTTGTAGAGGTGCCAGAGCTCGAGCTTTAAAACAGAAATGAATATAATTTTGAGCGGTATGCTTTCATTGTCAACATAACAACCAAGAGATCTCGGTATCTACCATGCTAGATACATTATAGGCGGTTCCCAAACGGAATGGTAAAGTTTTTACTCCCCCACCACCAACAATCACACTCCACGGCTGGTCCGAAACAACGGGTACCGTGCATACCAACAACAGTCCTAGGGGAGTTTTGTTTGAAATTATATTTTGATTTGATTTAGAGCATGGAACTGGGCATCCCGATTACCAGCCACTTTCTCGTGAATGACAAGTGAATAAACACTCATCGTGAGAATAACCCACCTAGCATGGAAGATACTGACAGCCCCCAGTCACTACATGAGTGATTCGGGCATACAAAATAGATTATTATTTGAAGGTTTAGAGTTTGGCACATGCAAATTTACTTGGAATGGCAGGTAAATACCGCATATAGGTAGGTATGGTGGACTCATATGGAACAACTTTGGGTTTAAGGAAGTGGATGCACAAGCAGTATTCCCGCTTAGTACAAGTGAAGGCTAGCAAAAGATTGAGGAGCGACCAACTAGAGAGCGACAACGGTCATAAACATGCATTGAGATTAACTAACATTGAATGCAAGCATGAGTAGGATATAAATCACCATGAACATAAATATCATGGAGGCTATGTTGATTTTGATTCAACTACATGCCTGAACATGTGCCAAGTCAAGCCACTCGAACAAGTTAGAAAGATTATCTAAGAATACATACTTTTGTTTCCTAGATGGTTATTCTGGTTTCTCTCAAATACCTTCGTCACTTGAAGATCAGGAGAAAACCACTTTTACTTGTCCTTTTGTAACTTTTACTTATATACATATGCCATTTGGTTTATGCAATGCACCTGCTACCTATCAAAGATGTATGACTGCTATATTCTTTGAATTCCGTGAAGAAAAAATTGAGGTCTTCATGGATGATTTCTCCATATATGGAACTTCTTTTGATGACTTCTTGAGTAACCTTGATAGAGTTATGCAGAGATGTGAAGAAACTACTCTTGTCTTGAATTGGGAGAAGTGTCACTTCATGGTAAATGAAGGTATAGTCCTTGGCAATAATACTTTTGATGGTAGATAAAGCTAAAGTTGATGCCATTGAGAAAATGCCATGTCCTAAAGATATCAAAGGTATAAGAAGTTTTCTTGGTCATGATGGTTTCTACAGAAGGTTTATTAAGTACTTTTTTTAAAATTTCTAGGCCTCTTACTAATATCTTGTAAAAAGATGTTCCATTTGTTTTGATGATGATTGTGTAGAAGTCTTTGAAACAGTTAAGAAAGCCTTGATAACTACACCTATTGTTCAACCACCTGATTGGAATTTACCCTTTGAAATTATGTGTGATGCTAGTAATTTTGCTATAGGTGTTGTTCTTAGTCAAAGAGTTGATAAGAAACAAAATGTTATTCATTATGCTAGTAAGACCTTGGGCACTGTTGATGAGTGATATTTTTACACTCATGCACCTTTGTTTAAAAAAAGGTATTCACTCCGATATTGCTATTAATGACTAATGAATGCAAAGGATTCCACAAATCCTCTCTTTGATGTGTTTCCACAGGAAAAGGGATGAAAAGGGAAGAAACCACGTGTGGGAATGGAAATGAAGGAGAATCACTACTGCAGGTTGGTCCAAACGCGACAGTCCAATCAGAGACCCTTCGACGAAACTATGTGCGATGCATTAATCACAAAACGGTGATGTAATAAAACCGTCAAAAAAGATACAAAATGTTTGCGATGGTGGAGACATTAAACATGAGTCAGATTAGAGTTGCGTGTGCGATGCGTGGCATACGGTTAATTCAGCAGAACTGTTTGCGATGAGGCAGAACAACCAAAATGGGCACCTAGATGAGGGTGTGTGGGATATACGGCATACAGTTCACTAGGATGAACTATGTGCGATTAGGCAACACAATAGAAACGGTCAGCCAGATCAAGGTGTGTGCGATGGAGGGCATACGGTTCACTCAGATGAACTATTTGCGATGAGCCAAGACAATAGAAACAGTTCAACTGAACAAAATGTGTGTGATACACGGCAAATAGGTCCGTAATCAGAAATGTGTGCGAAGACCAATAATAATACAGACGATTGCTGCTAATAAGCCATGTGATTTGCTCTGTCTACAGAAGAATAACATATATATATATATATATATAGGGTTGCGCTATTCGTCACCCTGGGTGAGAAATAGTTATTCTTCACCCCCTCTTTATTTTGAGGTCAATGCACCGTATTTTTAGGTTTCGTAAATTTTGTCTTATTTCATATGTAAAAAGAGAATGTAAGAAAATATATAGTCGCCGTAAAAAATATTTGCGTTACGTAAAATTACGAACAAAAAAACATACATAAAATGCGATATTTCTGGTCTTATAACCTATTTTTTTGTTTTCTTATACCAAATTTTACGTAGTGAATCACTATGAATGTAACTATTTCTATTCCAAACGTAATTTATTTATGAAGCGATCGTAAGATTACCTCGGGTGAAGAATAACTTATTCTGCACGCTGGGTGATGAATAGGATTACTATATATATATATATATAGAGAGAGAGAGAGAGACACACACACACACACACACATAAACACTATTCTGATCATGGGATCAGAATATTATTCTGATCACAACCTGAACTTCCTGAGTTACAATGAACTTCCCTCTGTAGGAACCCGACCTTCGGGCTATCTTCGCTACCGTGTCTCCCCGCACGAATTATTCTGGTCAGTCGTGTTCTTTGTGATGTAAGTGTAATCTGCAACCGGTTTTTAGCAACTAAATGCCCATTTTAAATAGGAATCTCGCTCATTGGCGGATTTGCTCTCGGGTCGTGATGAACATGCGTCTGTTGCAATTTTACTGCCTGAGTTGTTCGACCTGAACTTCCCCCAGTGCTAGGTTGAACTTCCACAAACATTGCCCAAATGGGGCTTGCGATATACCGTTGGAAAGCTATGGACACGAGTATCATGACCCAAGTTAAATTTTTGGTACATTGTAAGCAGTTTAAGAGCAGTTTTGAAAACCGTTTTTTCTTCATACAAAAAACCTGAATCGTATTTTCGATCGCATTTCTAAACCGTTTATCGAAATGAGGCAAATAATATGGCGTTGGAAAGCTGCTGCAAAACCGCTCCTTCCACATGTTGAAAGTTTTCTCTAATTCCCTATGGTTAAAGAGTAATTTGGAAAATCGTAAAATTTCACAAACCGAACAGTCGAGTTCGTTTTTTCGATGCCACTTCTAAATGGCTTATCCAATTGAGGCAAATGATATGGCATTGGAAAGCTTATGAAAATGCGCTACTTTTTCATGTTGAAAGTTTTTTCTAATTTTGAATGGTTTAAAAGTAATTTAGAAACCGGTACAAGTTCCACCGAGTTCGTATTTTCGAGCTAATTTTTTAACCGTACGTCCGAATGCAGCAAATGATATGGCGTTGGAAAGCTTGAGGAAATGCGAAACTTTTTGTTATATATTGTTTCTCCCAATTCCGTACGGTTTTAAGTCAATTTTGAAAATGGCTAAAAACATTTTTTGGCCATAATTTCTACAAACTTTATCGGAATGGGGCAAATAATATACCGTTGAAAAGCTACGGAAATGCGAAACTTTTTCATGTAGATGGTTTTCTCTGATTCCTAGCCGTTTTCAAGTAATTTTGAAAACGGCGAGATCATGCGTTCTGCCTTTATCGCGAAACAGATTCTTCGAAAATGCACCGCGTGAAGAACTTGAACTTCTCGGCATGTCTACTTGAACTTCACTCTGTTTTTCACGTGCTTTTTTTGCTCGTAGCTCTCCATCTACTCATCGGAATTGAGCAAGTGATATACCGATGGAAAGCTGCTTTACACACGCAACTTTCCCATGTTGATCATTTTTTCATACTCGCGACGATTTTAAAAGTTTTTCATCTAAAATTCATTCAGTGTAGTGGTTGAACTTCCTACTGTTTTCACGTTGAACTTCTGTGACGTATTTTCGTCTGTAATTTTCTCATCCATTCGTCAGTGTTACACAAATGATATTCCTTTTGTACAAACCTCTCTCACAATAATTTTTTTAACTTTCTCCGACCGAGGACTTGAACTTATAGCAATAAAAAAATTGGACCTTTCCTTTTAATTCATTTTTCTCATATTAAACACACACCATGTAGTACGTGAACTTTCTAATTTTTTATTTTATTTTTGAAATCAAATTGCTCGCAAATAATAACTAAACTTCTTTGTGGATTGAGAGAATTATTTTAAAACGCAAAAAAACAATATCTTTTTTGTGTTTTCGAACATGGAAATACAAGATGAACCTCTCTTGCAAGAATTTTTGAACTTCCCCTGAAAGAGCACTTGAACTTCTTTCAACAAACCTTTTAAGATTTTCTTTTTCTATACTTTTTATTCTCACCTGAAATGCATTCCTTGCAGTACTTGAACATCTTGTTGTTTTCACTATGAACTTCTGTCGCATTTTTGTGTATACGTCGAATTACACGCAATTGAAGGTCGGACGTCATTTTTTGCCATTTTAAAACATCTAATTGGAGGTCGGACGTCCCGCAATATAAATTCTGAACCTTTAGGTTTTTAAATTGAACTTCATGTGTGTTTAGATTGAACTACTCCATTTTTTTAATTTGAACTTCATGGTTTTATTCTTTAGTATCGAGAAAGTTCATTTCTATATAAATTTGAAACCACTCTTATTTTTAAATTCTCGGTGTTATACATTAGTAACTAGAAAAGTTCTAGTTTTCTAATTCACATCGATACACTCTGTTATTTAATTTTGAACTTCTAGATTTCTTTTTAAAAAAGGGCAAGATTTGTTTTTTATAAACTTTTTGAAATGTACTATTTTTTATTTAGGCCTTCTTGGTTTTCCAATAAACATTGAACTTCTCCGTTACTTAAATTTGAACCTCTAGGTTTTTTCAAAACCATGAAAATCCATCTTCTTTATAAATTTTGTACTGCTCTATTTTTTGAATTTGAACTTCTTGGTTTATTCTTTAGTAAAGGGGAAATTATAATTTTGTAATAAACATCGAGACTTTCCCTTATATTAAATTTGAATATCTAGTTATTTTTTGAAGTGGGGAAATTCCATTTTTATAAATGGTTTTTATAAACTATTTTTGAATTGTTCTGTTATTTCATTTTGACCTTCTTGGGATTATTTAAACACATGAAAATTATGTTTGTTTGTTCAAATTTTCATGTGTTTAAATAACAAAACACACACGTTTTCTGAACCTCACCACTCACACACACACATGATCCCTCTCTCCGTTAGCTTTTCACCCATACACTCACAAATCCAAAGAAAAATGACTTTTGTCAGAACATGAAAAGTTGAGCATAACATAGTCGTACTATGCAGCGACATCAAACTGAAGCGGCTATCCAAGCCGAACTTCTCAGTATACATGCGCAATTCGGAAAACGAGCTGAATCGCACCCATAAGATGAGTAATATAGGAGTAACACGAGTTTGTACCTATATCAGAAGATTAGTACTACAAGAGTAACAACCTGAATTTCTATATAATTCATGCAAGTTCACAATAAATAGAAATTTCAAATATCACAGGTCACAGGAAGAAAGTAGCAAGCATTGGTTGTCATTCTAGCTTAATCATTTCCATGAACATTTTGACATGCACAAGTTGTGTTTTTTCAAACATCAACCACCCGCTGGCGAGCGTGCACTTAAGCTCAAATGAACACATGAAAATAAAATCAAATGGTTCACAGGAGACGTTGGATCTATCGAACGGCAAGTACAGAACACTATACACAAACAAATATTAATTCAATGCATTAACACATCTCATCGAGCATGTAGCTGTGCTGGACTCCTCCACCTTGACCATACATCTACACAAGAGCCTGAAGGGAAAAATGTATGTACTCATTGGCATATCAACAAGCACGAATAGATCACCAGACCAGAAATATCAGAGTTCCGTTGTAAAACTGCTGTTGAAGGACAACATAATAGGCATATAATTTATGGGTAGTTAAAAAGATTCCACAACCACTTTCGCATCCCTCACGGGTTCATGGACGAAACGCCGGCGGCTCACTGCTTGCTGGGCTCGTCGTTGCAGGATGTGAAACATGCCAAACACACATGTTTTTTGTTTCAGGATCCCTGGTGACAACAAGTGAATTTTGCGATCTTGACAACATGAACTTCAGACACACAATATAACAGGCATCCGTTGAACAACACTAGTTCATAAAATGTAGAATACAACTACCAGATCCAAACTGATAACGAAATTAACAAATATACTAATATGAACAACCCGCGTGTAGGTATCACAGAATTTTTCTCAGACCCGAGTCATCCAAACTTCTGAACTATCCCATACTGTGTTATGTGAACTTCGAGGTTTTGACAATTTGAACTTCAAAACAAGACACTTAATTGTACAATATGAACTTTTTCCCGGAAGAGTTGCAAAATGACTTGCTGTGTATAGGTATTCTAACATTGGAACTTATATATTAGACATGTAAGAATTTTTGTTGCTTGCAAAAATTTGGTCAAAGGATAAAGCTGACGTTAGCTACCATAGACATAACCAGAAACATGTTGAGGGCACCAAATCTGCACTAAATACATGTACTGTTTTTAGGTTTCCTACAGTCTTCTCTGCACCAAAATCTGTACAAACACAATACAACTTTCACCAAACTCGTACAAAAAAATTCTCCAAAGAAACATGGAACTAGGGGATTAGCCGCTGGAGATGCAGCAATCACAGGGGTGGATGCACAAAAAGGGCAGAACCTGAACATGGACTGGCAGTCCACTCTTGGCTGTAAGCGCATGCATTCCTCGGTGTAGCTGGACTGATTGCACGCATGCGGGGATGGTGCTGGCCCGGCTCCCCGCTCAGCACCTGGAGAGGAGGTAGCTAGTAGCAGCACGTCACGCAAACCGAGTGACCGGGTGTATAGCCGTAGTAGGAATTGGCATATGGTGGTTGTAGAAGTTCATGGAATGTCTCTAAACATCTCAAAATTAGCTCAATGGTTGTAAAAGGGGAAAACAAGAAATTTTACAGTAAATCAGACACAAACATCCCTGCAGTTCGGTCAATATTCTGAAGTTCAGTTAACACATTTTTACATGAGCAACACATCCATATGTAGGAGCATGTTCGTTAGCTAGTTCAAAGAGTAAAAACTGCTAAACAGATTTAGCCATAGTAGTTGGATGCCATAGCTTTGCACACACGAGAAGATTTTCATGGGAGCACTACGACGACTGTTTTTGGAGAGGAACCTGGGATGCCACGAAGCACCGTGCGCTGCAGCTGGGAGAGGTGTGGGGAAGGTCAGAGAGAGTTGATGGGGAAGGTCGGAGAGAGTTGACGGGGAGGGACGGCGCTCACCGTGGCTGGCTTACGGCGAGAGAGGAAGAGAAGAACTTGGGGGGAGGAGCACGGGAGATCAGACGCGGACAGGTAATGGACCTCCAGCATGGATCTTGGCATGGTGGCGACGCTCAGCTGGTCAACACCGACGACGCGCAGGGAGACAAGCGGCGGGCTCGGATCCGGGGGAAAAGGCGGCGCGGCGGTCGGATTCGTGGACGGGGGTGGCGCAGCGGCCGGATCCGGGGGCGGTGGCTGTCGGTGTCAAAACCGGCCGATCTCGGGTAGGGGGTCCCAAACTATGCGTCTGAGGATTGAAGGTAACAGGAGGCAGGGGACACGATATTTACCCAGGTTCGGGCCCTCTTAATGGAGGTAAAACCCTACGTCCTGCTTGATTGTATTTGATGAGTATAGGGGTTACAAGAGTTGATCTACCGCGAGATCGTAATGGCTAAACCCTAGATGTCTAGCCTATGGGAATTGTGATTGCCTCTTTGGACTAAACACTCCGGTTTATATAGACACCGGGGGAAACTAGGGTTGTACAGAGTCGGTTTACAGAGAAAGGAATCTTCATATCCGCACGCCTAACTTGCCATCCACGCAAAGGAGAGTCCCATCTGGACACGGGAGAAGGTCTTCTATCTTGTATCTTCATAGGCCATCAGTTTGGCCCATGTCACATAGCTCAGACGCCCGGGGACCCCCTAATCCAGGACTCCCTCAGTAGCCCCTGAACCAGGCTTCAATGACGATGTGTCCGGAGCGCAGATTGTCTTCGGCATTGCAAGGTGGGTTCCTCCTCCGAATACTTCAAAGTAGTTGATCAAAAGAACTGTATCCGGCTCTGCATAATAGTTACAACCCTGGACCACAAGGGCAAAATACTCAAACAAAACAAGTCATGTCTACTGACAGCTTCTCCGGCGAGACGTTATGTTCTGGCCTTTATTATCATTTTGAACCATTTTGCAGCCACCCGCTTTGCGCTTCGGGGCGCGGTTCTCATTCACACGTCTTGTCGAAGCAGAGATCATGTCCCCTTATTGCGGGATTCTCATTAATACGGGTTTGGGTAATCCAACCGTGCCGTTCGCACGACCCCTTGGGAATAGGTGAGTTTTAAGGCTCGTGGGAGGCGCTCAATATTTACTGCCTTTATAAGAAGATAAAGATCCATCTTTCACCCCACGCCTTCTTCCTCCCTAGCCCATCCACCCTCGAGCTCCAGCGCCCAAGCTTCAATCTTTTCCGTCACCAGCAAACACTCCAGCCATGTCCGGATCTGGAGTGCAGGGCAAGTGGATGGCCTCCTCCGTCACGGAGGGAAACATCAATGAACTCCGGGAAGCGGGGTATTTAGCCATGGAAATCGCCCACCGGCTCCCTGCCAAAAAGCAGATCATCCCCACCCCAGAGCCTAATGAGAGGGTAGTATTTATCCCTCACCTCCTTCGCGGGCTAGGGTTTCCACTACACCCTTACGTCCGCGGGCTCATGTTCTATTACGGGCTAGATTTCCACGATCTAGCCCTGAATTCCTTCCTCAATATTTTGGCGTTTATCATCGTGTGTGAGGCATTCCTCCAAATCCCCCCTCACTTCGGCCTGTGGCTCAAGGTCTTCAATGTGAAGCCGAAAGTGGTCGAAGGTCAACACGCGGAGTGCGGCGGCGCCATGGTGAGCAAGCTCCCCAATGTCACCTGGCCAAAGGGGACCTTCATAGAGACCGTGAAGGGATGGCAACAGGAGTGGTTCTACATCACGGAGCCCCGTGATGCCACGTGGGCTGCCACTCCTGAGTTCAAATCCGGTCCTCCAATGCGGCTTGCATCATGGATTAACAAGGGCCTGGACTGGGCATTGTCTGATGAGGTGATGACGCTGCAGAAGCGCATCAAGAGCATGATAGAAAAGAACACCAGTCTTGCTAACGTGATTCAGGTGATGCTTTTTCGCCGGATTCTCCCCTGCCAACGCCGGACTCTCCAAATGTGGGAGTTTGATCCGGCCAGTCCTCGAACCTTGCAGCGGTTCTTCAGCACAATGCACGAAGATATATGGAAGATGCTCTTCAAGGCCCAGAAGTCGTGGCCGAAAACGACCGAAGACCTCGGCCTCGACCGCGCTCATCCGGCTTCTCCAGTAAGTTGCTCAGATAAAAAGATCCTCAACTTGTAGATCCATGGAGTATGCCAAACCTTCCTCTTATCCTTCAGGGCTGGACGAAGAAGGCAGAGCGGATTTGGTGTCCGGCTCTACTGCCCGAAGACCCAGCTGTTCCTCTTCTGACGAAGATGCTGGTTCCGGTGCCGTACCAGGCGCCGGAGAAGAAGGCCAAGAAGAAGGGCAAGGAGGCCAGGAGTGGCCTTCGCCGTAAAGGTACTTCGGACATTGTGTCCGAAGATACCGAAGCTCTGTCCTCCCATGAGGGAGATGAAAACGAAGAGGAAGAGGAGGAGAGCAATTCTCCCCTTAAGGGGGGAAAGAAAAAAAGGGGGGCTACTGCGGACCTAGAGGCGGAGGCGTCCAAAAAGGGGAAGATCACCCTTTCGGACGATTCGGAATCAGACACCGAGGCCATCCCCGCGTGGCACCCCAGGCCGAAGCCCCTGGCCGAATCGTAAGTATTCAAAGATACTATATGTATCCGGATTTTTATGAATTGTAGGGTGACATGTCTATAATTTTCAGTCCGGCCCATGACCTCCCCCAACAATCACTGTCTTCGGGGAATTCTTTGGCGTCAAACATGATGGAGAGCGAGTGGCCTCCGCAAGCTTCCTCGCCACATGCCATGGATAACACCGAGGCGTTGTCTCAAAGGACCTCTCCAAGCCAAGGAGAGGTGCGGAAGGCCGCTGAAACGGCGCCAGAGGGTAATGCCTCGGCTGCCGAAAACATGGGGGGCGTAATCCCCATGGAGATTGACGGCGGGGGCCCTAACCAGCCTGGCCCCCAGCCGAATACCGCTCCAGAGACCCACACAGCACCGGGCTTGAGCGAGCAGTCTCCTTCGAAAGAGGAGGGAGTGCCGACTCCACCGGCGTCCTCCATCAATCCGGAGGCGCCGGACACCTTGAGGGAAGCACTTCGACGTGCTTCCATCGCGAATGAACATCGTGCCTTAATGGGTACGGTGGTTGAAAAGGTTCAGTCCACCAAAATCGGACTGAACGAAGCGTTCACTAGCCTGCTAACAGGCTTTGAGGTATGTGATGTAATATCTGTAGTCGCTTTTCATATATAAAAAGGATGCCTATATATAGATAGTAGCCCCTGAGACTCTGTTCAGCTCTTTGGAAGAAAGAGGGCGGACAGAGGATCAAAATTTTGCCGGAGATAACGTACTTATCTATTTTGATGAACAAGCTTCACTGTTAGCGGCTTCAGCCAAGCACGCTGAAGTTTCCGAACTCTAGCGGAAACTGAAGCTGGCTGATGATGAAATCGACCGTATCAACAAGCGGTTCGATGAGGCCCAAGGTATGCTTTTGAACATCTCCTGACGAGCCGAATTTGCAATACAAAATCAGAGCTGAAGCTCATGTACTGCTATGTTTATGAATATAGGCAGCGCGGCCGAGGTCGAGACCCTCAAGAGTGCCCTTGCCGAAGCCAAGAAGGAGGCGGAGGCAAGCAAGGCGGCCGCTGATAAAGCGGCTACGGATTTAGAGGCCGAGCAGGCGACCCGTCGCAAGTATGAGGAGCGGGTGTCCGAAGTGGAGCAGGCGCTTCAAGACGCCGCCAACAGGTGTGAGGCCTTAGAGGGGAGTAATAAAGCCCAAGCGGCCGAACTCAACAAGGCTCTTCAAGAGGCAAAGGATGCGCGAGGCGAATCCCGAGCGGCTCGCGAGGAGATCAAGCAGGCCGGACAGATAGCGGATGGTAAGCCTTTTCTTTTATAGAGTATATTTGGCGGTCGAAGATATACTTTGCTAAATCGACTATGGAGTGCTCCAGATGCCTTTGCAAATCTCCCAAGGAGTGCAGCTGATGCCGCAGAGTACTTCCGGGCCCAAGAGGGGAACACAACGGAAAAGCTCTTCTGGTAGCAGTACCTGGCGTGGGAGCGGCCAGCGCTGCTAAACAACCAGATGATGCAGCTGGCGGAACTGCATAGGATGTCTGGTTTAGCCATGAAGGACATCATAGTCCGGCTATGGCCGGCCGGACCCATACCAAGCAGCTACTTTGGCCTAGTCAATCGGCTCGGCGACGCCTTGCCGCGAATTGAAGCTATGAAGCGTTCAGTGTGTATAGAAGGTGCGCGGATGGCCTTTGCCCGTGTCAAAATGCACTGGGCGAAGATGAAGGCAGCCGATGTGGCGGTTGAGGGCCCGCCCAGAGGCAAGGCCCACCGCAAGCCGGAGCGCTACTTTGACGATGTCCTTGAGGGTGCCCGCTTGATAGAGGGTCAATGCTTAAAGGATATTATGTTCGAGTAAATGTATCCAAGCTACCCAGACATTGTATTATAAACCAAGGCCTTTGTAATATATTTGTGCCTGTAATCTTACATTATTTTTCCTCCTGTGCGGCCGTTTTTATCTTTGAGAGTTTGCCAGTCGTCGGCTTCAGCCCCCATGTAGATACTACGGGGGTGTTCGGAATAGCACATAATCACACTTGACCCAACGTCTTGGTCCGTAAAGGAGGTGTCAGTGCGGCGAACCAGGCAATCAGACTATGTGGCTTTACCACTCTCACTTAGCCATAGGAGTTTGACAATGGGGCTGTAAGGTAGCCCCTGGTGCGTATGCGGCTATCGAACTTAGATGCCTTAGACGCGTGACTGAAAAAAGCCAGTCCTTCATGTAATACGGAAAAAATCGCTAGAGATTTAATAAGTCGCCGAATTGCTGACCAGCTCTCGCCGCATCATGACAGTCAGTTTTTGGCTTTCTCTACTGAGGTGCTTAACCGGGCTAGCCGGAAACACAATCGCAGTAGTTCTCCCTTTACTACCTTAGTCGAAAACGGAACATAAGGTAGCAAGCACAGGAGCCGGGTAACCCAACTATTGACCAAAGACGTGATTCGGAGCCGATGCATATAATGCAGTATTCGGGACGCCGAAGGGCACTCTGAGAGTGTTCGGACTTTTAATTGTTGAAGATACATATAGAGCCCCTGGCGATTAAAGTCGGACCAAGGTGTATATGCCAATTCGGACGTGAAGTGGAAAAACAGAAAAAAGTAAGCCAATGCCTAACAGGGTTGGGTAAAACTGTTTCCATTATAGTCTGATTGGTACGTCAAACGTATTTGTATGGAAGATGCAATAAGCATCACGGCTATTTTACATGCCGAAGACAAGGGAAAGCTGTATACGGGTCCTAAAATTGAAAATTTGATCTTGAAGATCCTTTGGACACTCTGCCGCACGTCTGCGCCGCTTGTCACCTTGGTGTATGATCCTTTGAGAGGATCAATAATTGAGTTTGCATAAGGGGCCTGGAAGGCGGCCCCTATTACCACCAGGAATTGATGTAAGTTGTAAAGAACCTGAAAAATAAAAACAAGAAGAAAAGAGGTGGAGCAATATGGAGGTCCGGATAGGGTCAAGCCGTATCGTGGACCTTATGTTCAGCATGCCTCCATGCTTGCCCATGGTATTTTTAATGCGTAGTTATGTACGCGCGGTACGTATGCCGCTATCAGGCTGGGGCATTGACGGAGGCCGAATTGCTAATCTAGCTCTGAATGAGCCGGACTGTCGTTCTGCAGGGTAGACCGGACTCGTTTAGCCGTGTCCGGGGGCTTGACTGCCAGTGTAGTATTCGGCCTAGCGAGGCCACCCTGCACCTCGGCTGCGATGGCCGCGGTATGCTCCTCTGTACGGAGGGAGCGCTCCATGTTTCCATTGACTGTTATTACGTCTCGTGGTCCAGGCATCTTGAGCTTTAAGTAAGCATAATGCGGGACTGCATTGAAGCGGGCGAAGGCAGTACGTCCGAGCAGTGCGTGATAACCACTGCGGAAGGGGACGATATCGAAGATCAAGTCTTCGCTTCGGAAGTTGTCCGGCGAACCGAAGACTACTTCCAATGTGATTGAGCCCGTGCAGCGGGCCTCTACACTGGGTATTACTCCTTTGAAGGTGGTTTTAGTAGGCTTGATTCTTGACGGATCAATACCCATTTTGCGGACAGTGTCTTGATAAAGCAGGTTAAGACTATTGCCACTGTCCATGAGGACTCGCATAAGGTGGAATCCGTCGATAATTGGATCGAGGACCAAAGTTGCCGAACCTCCATGACCGATACTGGTCGGGTGATCCTTTCGATCGAAGGTGATCGGACAAGCCGACCATGGGTTGAATTTTGGGGTGACCGGCTCTACTACGTAGACGTCCCTTAGCGCACGTTTGTGCTCCTTCTTGGGAATATGTGTAACGTATATCATACTCACCGTTTTTACCTCGGGGGGAAATTTCTTCTGCCCCCCTGTGTTCGGTGGGTGAGGTTCTTCATCGTCGTCCTCGCTGGGCGACCCTTTTCCCTTATGTTCGGCGTTTAGCTTACCGGCCTGTTTAAAAACCCAACAATTTCTGTTGGTATGATTGACAGGCTTGTCGGGGGTGCCGTGGATCTGGCAAGGTCAATCGAGTATTCTGTCCAGACTGGATGGACCATCTTTGTTTCCTTTGAATGGCTTCTTTCGTTGACCGGGTTTAGAGCCACTGAATCCGGCGTTGACCGCCGTATCTTCAGTATCTGCATTGTTGCTTCGATGCTTGTGTTTGTTGCGTCGTGGCCTACCATTGCCGTCTCTGGCTTCGGAGGTGCCAGGGTCGCTGGTGCTATTGTTTCGACGAGCTAGCCAGCTATCTTCTCCCGCGCAAAAGCGGGTCATAAGTGCGGTTAGGGCCGCCATGGACTTCGGTTTTTCTTGGCCGAGGTGTCGGGCGAGCCACTCATCCTGGATGCTGTGCTTAAAGGCCGCGAGGGCTTCGGCATCCGTACAGTCGACAATTTGGTTCTTTTTAATTAGGAACCTGGTCCAGAGCTTCCGGGCTGACTCTCCGGGTTGCTGGACTATATGACTAAGGTCATCGGTGTCTGGAGGCCGGACATATGTGCCTTGGAAGTTGTCTCTAAAGGCGTCTTCCAAATCTTCCCAGCTGCCAATGGAGTTTTCCGGGAGGCTGTTTAGCCAGTGCCGAGCCGGTCCCTTTAATTTTAGTGGGAGGTACTTGATGGCGTGGAGAACATCGCCGTGGGCCATGTGTATGTGGAGAAGAAAGTCCTCAATCCATACCGTGGGATCTGTCGTTCCATCGTATGATTCGATGTTTACGGGTTTAAACCCTTCTGGAAATTGGTGCTGCATGACCTCATCGGTAAAGCACAAGGGGTGTGCGGTGCCTCTATATCGAACAACATCATGATGGAATTCGGACGATATCCGTATTCGGTTTTCAGCCCGGTTGAGGTTGTGCTTATCACGCCAGGCTTGATGGCCGTCGTCTCTTGTTGGAGCACATGCCCTTGATCCGTAGATTGATCTGGTCTGGCCACCTCTATTGTCCGGCTCCTGTCGTAGGTCATAGGTGTAGTCCGGAGCAGCTACCCCCTTGCTTTTTCGGCGAGGTGGTGCGGGCTGGTGTTCGGCGTGTGTAGCCGCACTGTCCCGACCGCGTGGTGGTCGGTCGGGTTCGTCAGCAGGATTATACCTTGGCGGTATTGGCTCAAGGGCCTCGTTGTCAAATTGTGGTAGTAGCTTGCGCTTCGGGTAGCTCTTTGTTGGGCGCTCGAGGCCGTATTCTTCGGCCACTAGGATTTTAGTCCATCTATCGTTGAGCGTATCCTCTTCGGCTTGAAGCCGTTGCTGTTTCTTTTTTAGGCTCCTTGCTGTTGCGATGAGCTGTCTCCTAAAGCATTCTTGCTCGAGGGGTTCCTCTGGCACGATGAAATCTTCATTGCCGAGGCTGACTTCCTCCTCGGAGGCCGGTAAATAGTTACTGTCCTCCGAATCATCATTCTCGATCGGTTCGTCTAGGTTGACTTGTCCGTCTTCCCTGTCATCCTGTTCTACGGCAGGCTCGATGGGGTGCTTCGAGTCTTCGGCATTCTCCGGAGTGTCATTATCTCCGGTGCCGGTATTACTTTCCTTTCCTCGCCGCGATCTTGAATGGCGTCGTTGACGTCGTCGCTTTGGTGGAACTTCGACGGGCTTGTCCTCGATCGGATCCTGATTGCCATCGTCGTCCTCTTTGGGTGTATCCACCATGTACACGTCGTATGTAGAAGTGGCAGTCCAATGCCCGGTGATAGGCAGGTTTTGAGCTGGTTCGGCTCCGGCATTGTCGTCCATACCGTCGATGTCTTCGGAAGCGTAATCGAGCATGTCGGTTAAGTCTTCGACAGTGGCTATCAAATGGGTGGTGGGTGGGACGTAAAATTCCCAGCTCTCAGCCCCTAGTCCGGGCTGGGCATAGTTCAGAAGTGGTTCCTCTGTAATGGCGAGGGATCGCATTAAGTCCAGAGCCTCGCTTAAGGGCGAGGATTGGACGGGGAGACCAAAGTCTTTGGCGCTGGGTGAGGCGAAAGCCTCCTGGCCATGCTTACTTGTCATGGAGCTTAAGAGTTCGGATTTAGAGTCCGGGGACGAGTCCGGCTCACCGGTGATAAAGGGAATCCGGTTTGACTCCGGGCTAGTCGATGACGCGGTTTCCTCTGGATCTCCGGTAGTAAGCTCCATGATTGCGGAGAGTCCGGCGGGTTCCAAACTCCCATCTCCGGACCCAGTGATTTGCTCCGGATCTAAGGCCAGAGCGGTGGTCGGAGCCGTGAATCCTTCGAAGATCAAGTCTCCTCGGATATCGGCGACATAATTCAGATTCCCAAAACTGATCTGATGACCAGGGGCGTAGCTGTCGATCTGCTCGAGGCGGCCAATTGAGTTGGCACGCAGAGCGAAGCCGCCGAACACAAAAAGTTGACCAGGGAGGAAGGTCTCCCCGGAAACAGCATCGTTGTTGATGATCGAACGAGCCATCGAACCTTCTGCTGACGACACAGTGGAACTCTCAATGAAAGCACCAATGTCGGTGTCAAAACCGGCCGATCTCGGGTAGGGGGTCCCGAACTATGCGTCTGAGGATCGAAGGTAACAGGAGGCAGGGGACACGATGTTTACCCAGGTTCGGGCCCTCTTAATGGAGGTAAAACCCTACGTCCTGCTTGATTGTATTTAATGAGTATAGGGGTTACAAGAGTTGATCTACCATGAGATCGTAATGGCTAAACCCTAGATGTCTAGCCTATGGGAATTGTGATTGCCTCTATGGACTAAACCCTCCGGTTTATATAGACACCAGGGGAAACTAGGGTTGTACAGAGTCGGTTTACGGAGAAAGGAATCTTCATATCCGCACGCCTAACTTGCCATCCACGCAAAGGAGAGTCCCATCTGGACACGGGAGAAGGTCTTCTATCTTGTATCTTCATAGGCCATCAGTCCGGCCCATGTCACATAGCTCGGACGCCCGGGGACCCCCTAATCCAGGACTCCCTCAGTGGCGGCGCGGCGGTCGGATCCCGGGGAGAGAGCGGCGCGGCGATCGGATTTGGGACCGGTGGCGGCACGGCGGCTGGTTCCTGGGGCAGGGGAGGGGGCGGCATGGGAGGAATCAGGGCAGATGAGGTGCGGGACTGGGTGGTTTTTTTTATCTGCGGGTTCGGAAGTTTGGGAAGGTCTCTACGCGCCCTTATAGGGCCGATCGTGATCCAAATAACTATTCTGATCCTGAGATCAGAATAGTGTTACTATATATATATATATACATATATATATATAACTAAAATAAACATCCAATTACATAAGTGACTATACAGATCATTCGCACACACCTCAATAAACAATTGCATGCATTCCAAACTAGGAGAAACGATCGTCTATTCATCTACTTCTTGTGACTCTTCCGCCACTGCTTTGTGGTTCGATCCCTCATCTGGGGCAGGACGAAGACACTTCCTCATGTCAATGATCCGCCTGTACATCTCGTAGCTTGTGTACGCGTCCTTGGCCGCGTACTTGGCGTGTTCTTCATCCAGTCTCTGATGCCAGCCATTCTTGTCCTTCTTGCTCTCATCCTTCATCTTCATGTAGTAGGGGTCGATGATGGCTAAGGCGACGTCAACCAGGGAGTTCTGTTTGTTGTTGTCGCTGCCCCAGACCTGTTAGTGGTCACGGATGTTGATAAGATTCTGGCAGGTCAAGCCCGAAACCTTGAGCGCTTTTAGATCGTTGGTGGTGTCCACCGTAGCGAAATTGTAGTCGGAGCTGTTGATAAACCTAGAGAAACGCTCGCAAGGCCTTGTGGCCAGGTGGTAGTCGTAGACGAGGACGTCATGTCGCACGCACAACTGGGCGACGGTAACCTTCTGATCTTGCCCGGCACGACCGCTAGTGAACTCGAGGTCGAAGCCGACCACTTGGTACTTGTCCTCAGCAAGCAACCGCTCCATAGTTTGGATGGAGCTCTCCACTGAGATCGGCTCATTCGTGCACGCCACGGAGAGGTCCTTCCCCCTCACGTGGGTGTCCACTATGTGATGCGTGGTTAACTGCCCCCCGTTGTCGTCGTCGGCCGCTGGGAGCGCCATTGGAGCCACGGGGAGCGCCATTGGAACCGTTGGATGTCCTCTTTGTATGTGTCGCCTTGGGTGTGCTTATTGTGTCGTGTGGCATGAGAGATGAAGGTAAATGGCCACAGGAATAAATGGGGGCCGGGCGGCTTGGATTCTCGGCGCGTCCGCATGGCAGTTTTTGCAGCCGGTAACTGCATCGTGGCGCCGTGCCCGGCGCAACCGTATGCATAATGAACGTACGTGATCGTGTGCCGGCCCCAAATACTGGCAGCGCGTGTGGAAGGACGAGGGCACAGAGCCCGGAGGGACGCGAGAGCAGAGCGCGCGTGGCGGGACGCGAGTAGAGCGCGCCGCGGCCGCCTCAACCGCGAGCAACCACACACATAGAGCAGTTGAACACGCAGGAAATAGTCGTCTACAAGCCGGCGGGCAGTTGCGACCGTGTGCTACTACCTCCGTCCTGGTCTATTAGTCCCCTTTATATTCCGTGCCATATTTTGACCTTAAATTTAACTAACAAAATGTTAATGCTTGTTAAAAAATTATATAATTGGAAACTATGTTCAAATACGAATCCAACGATATAATCTTTGGCGACATGCATTCGTATTTTATTAGTTAAATCTCTAGTCAAAATTTGGCACAAAAATACAAAGACGACTTATAAACAAGGACAGGGGTAGTAGGTAATTAAATCGCAAATGTTTCTTTATTAACTGTATGTGTACGTGTCCTTTCGTCCTCCTCTCACACGTCTTGTCACCCCGCTGCCGCAGACGGCTTCGAGCGCCAATGAATCGTTCTTTTGGTCAAACGGTGGCTCGAAGTGGCACCAATGAATCGTCGGTGAGCCCGTTCCCGCGTAACCACGTAGGTTCCCGCGCAAGCTTCCCGCCCGACTCGGTGAAATCCCCCAAAATCCCAATGCTCACCGGCCTGCTGTATAAACCCTCACGGCCGGCGAGTCCTGCGTCATATTTTCCCCTCCCTCCCTGTAGCTTATCTCGTCTGCTTCTCCCACAATCGCCAATGGCACCGGTCAGTCATCGTCGCTCAACCACTCCGCCGTCATCAGAGGACAGCTCCAGCTGGGAGGCTACACCGTGGCGGCGGTGCAATCCCCAGTGTAGTGTAGTGCGCGTGGTGTCCCTGTTGGGTGTGCTCGGAACACCCACCACATGCTCCGCCGCCGCTGCCCATCGGCAGCTGTTGCCGGCCACCATTGCTGCCACCCAACCGTTTGCCATCATGGCCGCCACTCCACCGTCAAAAGCTAGGGCCATCGCCCGCTCCGCCGCCACGGCCCGAAGGCGGGAGGTGGCCGTCGTGGCCGCCACCCCACTGTCGACCACCGTGGCCATCACCTGCTCCACCACCACGGCCCAAAGGCTGGAGGTGGTAGTCGTGGCTGCCAGCCCACCGTCGACCGCCGGGGTCATCACCCACTCCGCCAACACCGCCCAAAGGCGGGAGGCGGAGGTGGAGGCTCGCACGTGCGTCAGCGACCTTGCGCGCTACATCGAGTTCCTGCGGGAGGAGGAGGAGCGCCTCGTCGAGCATGCAAAGAGCCTTACCGATGCCGTGGCCGCAGCACACGCCGCTGCAGAGGCGAGTAATGTGGAGATCTACGAGGAGTCCCGCTGCTTCGAGAGGGGTCGTCTGGAGCGGCAGAGGGCGTTCGAGGTGAGCGTCCCTGAAGGTGCAGCAGCGGTAGGCACCGTATTGCAGTTGTCCAGCTTGTCAGTAGGCTCCTCCTCTTCTGCCTCTTACTGAGCGCGCTCGGCAGAGAAGAGGCTGCTGGAAGTAGTACAATGCCCCTCCGTAGTAGTACTAGTATTTAGGGGCTATTTTGTTTAGTTCATCTGTCTATAGATGTGGTTGAACTATATAACGTACTTAAAGTTAGCTAGTATATATAGTTGAACTAGCTATTTCAGTACGTGGTTGGCAACAATTGGGGAAAAGTTTGGTCGGTTCAGCTGTTGAGTTGAACTGTTTGTATAAAGAACGACTGCTTAATCTATGAATGAAATCTATGATTAATTACTAAATTTTAGTTGCAAAAATTAAATAGTGATAGTGATTTTTAGCTGCAAATTTTGACAAATGGTAGTGTTACAAGGTTGACAAAGGGCAATGTTATTAGATCAACAAATGTCAATCTTTCCAGTTTGACAAATGGAAATATACCCAATATGACAGATGCAAATCTTACCAAATTGTCTGTACGTGGTTTCACACGGGTCATCCAAAAAAAACCGTTTGCATTGAAGGGATGTACAAATCCTGCGTGCAAGATTTTCTCTTGGCTTAGGGGCGAAGGAACCATAGCTCTCGCTTTGCATACTGTATACAATCTGAACCGTTTGCGATGAAGGGGTGCACAAATCCTGCACGGCAAATTTTTCCCTTGGCTTACTGGGAAAGACCGTAGCTCTTGCTTTGCATACGGGTGTTCTATCTAAAACATTTGCGATGAAGAGCTCCACAAATCCTGCTCGGCACATTTTCCCTTGGCTTACTGGGAAAGCTGTCGGTTTGCATACGAGTGTTCTATCTTAAACGTTTGAGATGAGTGTTTTAAATTTAAAACCCATTGACTTTTTTTAAATCGTTTGATAAGTCTGTACATCCACAGAGAAGAACGCAAGTTTGCTCAAACCATATGTTTCATTCAGTCACACTGCGACTTTATATTCATACAATCGAGATACAGTATTAAACCCAAAAAAACTAATTCCGGTGGCGGCGGATGCGACGTGCCGCGCCAGTGTTGTCGTTGTCGTCCTCCTGGACGCCGTTGTTGAAATCTTCAATGCAGCACAAAATGTTCTTCACTTGGAAATCAAACATCCTGTCATCGCGCAATCGATGGGCGGGGAGCGGGAGGATGGCAACTCGCGGTGCTGCGAGGTAGCGGTCGACGGCGGCGTCCCATGATGCTGTGGGGGGCACACACAGGCACGGGCGTGGTGGGTGCAGGCAAACACACGGGGATCGGCGCCGCGGTGGGTGTAGGGGCGTGCACGGGCACGGGCACTGGTGCTGGCATGTACACGAGCTCGCACGGGTCTGCGGTGACCTCTTTGGCACCCGCGGCTTCTAGCTCTGCGATCGTGCTCGGCAACCAGCCCGTCAATGCTACGGGGATGGTCGCGGGCGCGGGGATGGGAGCTGGGTCGGGTGCGGGGGCAGCAACCGCTGCGGCTAGCTGGTTCAGGGCCATGTCCATGAGGCCCCATTCCTCCTTATTTTCTATCTCGTCCAGCTCGGAGTCGACTTCACCAAACTGGAAGACTAGTGGCAGATGATCCTTCTGCGCCATGGCATTGGTGGAGGTCCCCGGGAGGGGAATGGGAGGCGAACAGTAAGGCCGCCCATATTAAACATTGGCTCGGGCACCATTAATGGAGAGGATGCGAGCAAGGCGGGCGGCCATGGAAGTCAAAGGGCTCGCTTCCCATTGAGCCTGCACAGCGTACATCTCGCACGCTTCCCGGTGAGCCTGCCCTTTGGAGGGCAGCTTGCACGCCTCCCGGTCAGCCTGCGCAGCGGACTGCGCTCGCACGCCTCCCGTGTACTCAAGCAGTTGTCCGCATGTCACCTCTTAGCCATTAAAAGTGTGACGCGTGGCATCACGTGAATGGTTAACAGAACGCCCACGATTTAAATTATACAAACATTTGAGATGATAAGGTGGCAACTATTTGTTTCAAAATGCGTTGTTGGTTGTTGATTCGAGTGCGCCTTCTCTCAAATTGGACACGAAAAATACCACAACATGTCGGGTGCCATTCCATGATAGCATGCCAAGTTTCATGAAATTCAGACGAGTTTTGGATTTACTAGAATTTAAAAACAAAGTATCTCAATGTTTTGCCGGCAAGCAATGGTTCCCTGGTGTTTGAAATTCATTCCAATTTCTTGCATGGGACCTAAGCATGCACCCAAGGACACACATTTGATTTTTGAACCAATTTTTCTGCACTGGAGCATGTGCATGTAGTTCAAATTTGAATATACCCAAACCTGCCCCCAAATGGGACAATTTTTTCACCACAACATGTTGATGTTGTTCCATGATAGCATGCCAAGTTTCATGAATTTCAGACGAGTTTTGGATTTACTAGAATTTTTAAACCATGTATCTCAATGTTTGCGGCCAAGCGACGGTGCCGACGTGTTTGACATTCATTCCCATTTCTTGCATGGGACCTAAGCATGCAACCACGGACACACTTTTGATTTTTCAACCCATTTTTATGCACTGGAGCATGTGCATGTAGTTCAAATTTGAATTATGCACATAAATGCATAGAAAACTCAGTTAATGTATAAAAATGTCCATACGAACCCAGAAAAATTCCAAAATTTAACACTACTCTCCTGTTGTTCTATGTTGCCACCAGAAAAAAAATTGAAAGCAAGAAGAGGCAACGAACATCATTTCTTCCACAAAGGTGACATGTTCCCTACCGGAACCATGAGGCTTGTTGTGAGAAGCTCTGGTTTGTGAGAGGCTTATACCAAAACCTGCCCCAAATGGGACAATTTTTTTTACCACAGCATGTTGATGCCATTCCATGATAGCACGCCAAGTTTCATGAATTTCAGACGAGTTTTGGATTTACTAGAATTTTTAAACCATGTATCTCAATGTTTGCGGCCAAGCGACGGTGCCGAGGTGTTTGACATTCATTCCCATTTCTTGCATGGGACCTAAGCATGCAACCAAGGACACACATTTGATTTTTCAACCCATTTTTATGCACTGGAGCATGTGACTGTAGTTCATAATTGAATTATGCACATAAATGCCTAGAAAACTCAGTTAATGTATAAGAATGTCAAAATGAACCCCAAAAAATTCCAAAATTTAACACGACATTCCTGTTGTTCTATGTTGACACCAGAAAAAAATTTGAAAGCAAGAAGAGGCAACGAATATCATTTCATCCACAAAGGTGACACATTCCCTACCGGAACCATGAGGCTTCTAGTGAGAAGCTCTGGTTTGTGTGAAGCTTATACCAAAACCTGCCCCAAATGGGACAATTTTTTTACCACATCATGCTGATGCCATTCCATGATAGGATGCGAAGGTTCATGAATTTTAGATGATTTTTGGATTTACTAGAATTTCAGACGTTTGCCAGAAAGAGCCACAGTATCGAGGTGTTTGAAATTCATCACCATTTCTTGCATGGGACATAAGCATCAACCCATGGACACATATATGATTTTACAACCCATTTTGGTGCACCAGAGCTTGTGCATGTAGTTTAATTTTGAATTGTGCACATGAAATGCCTAGAAAACCAAATTAATGTATAAAAATGTCAAAACAAACCCTGAATAATTCCAATTTTTTTGACGACACACCTATAGTTGCATGTTCACTGCAGATAAAGGCTCTAGCAATTCAAACACCCTCCTTTGCCGATGTGATCCAATTATGAATTTCAAATCAAGACGAAAAATCAAGTAGACCGCACACAGTTCATTATTACCAACCATGTGAGATGTAGTACAAAATATCTTGGAGCAATGTCGGAGTTGTATGTATATGGCTTACGCGAGAAGGTGCGTCTGCTACAGTCCACAGCTGGTGCGTCAAGGACACTAGCTCGCTCCCCAAATATCATTTCATTGTTCAATCGTCGCCGGTGAAAAATGGGGATGTGGACCCGTGTTGTGAGGGCCACTTCGGCGGCCCACTCCGGCGAGAGCACGGCCGCAGCCGCCATTTGCATGGTAACAAGCTGCGTCAGCGCGGCCGCAATCTGCAACCGTGCGGCCAAGGCAGCCCAAACGACCGTTGTTGCTGCTCAGGTGGCGGCAGCAACATCTGCGTCGGGGATAGCAACTGGCAAGAGCAGCACATTAGCCGTCCGAGGCCACCCATGCCCAGCTCATGGCGGTCACTGCACAAATCGAATGAAGCTTCTCCGACAACGGTCGGCAACTCACGACCGAAGAGTTGGCAATCGCCGAGAGCGTTCGAGCATTCGTCCGTTCCTTCGCGGCATACCTTGCCACGACGGAGCCCGTCCAAGCCTAGATCGCGGCTGCCCATGCCCAGCTAGTGGCGGCCTTTTCCAAAGATATGGCGGACGCGGATGGCGAGTTGCTTGCCGAGTATGGTGCGATAGATGCCATGGAGCCCCTTCCCCAGGAGATCGTCGGGCGCGAGCTGGACCTGGAGGAGGTGGCGGAGATCGATGAGCGCCAGCCAGAGTACTACTCTTTTTTTAATTTAGAGCGCTGGTCTTTAATTTGTTAGGGTAATGTTTAGGCCAGCTAGCTCTGTTTAATTGCTGAACTTGCTCGATTAAGAAGTGTGGGTGTGCTGTAGGCTCCTTTGTGTACCCAAATTATGCAATGACGTGGATGACCACTGTAACCAGGGATATTCGGACCAAAATTTGCACGTTCAAACTCATCACACACGGTGTAAGCTATATGAATTATTTGTGATGTTCACATATCGTACACAGTGCTGAATAAGGGGCCGTGTCTGATGACACTTTGCGCGCCAGTTTTTTCGCTGCACCGATCCAATTTTTTTGGCTTTTGCGGAAATATCTACCTCCCCGCGGAAATATCCATTACCGGAGCAATAAAAGGAGGTATCATGCCCTTTTTCTGGCGCTGTTGCCGAGGAGGAGTTTAGTATTCCTAGTATTTGTGTTTAGAGTTTTTGTTAAAGTTAATTTTTTAGTTTTGTTTTTTACTTTTCTGTTTTTTCTTTAAGTTTTATTTTTGTTGCAAGTCTTGTCAGTTGAAAAAAATCAAAAGATTACTATGGCTCGTAATCTTGGAAGTTTTGCTACTCCCAGCAATAACTTCATGCGTGAACCTATAGCACAACCTAAGGTTGTAGCTGCTGAGTATGAGATCAAACGAAACTTAGTTTCCATGGTTCAATAGGGCCAATTTGGAGGCTTTACTTCTGAATACGCCGGTATGCACTTTCATAATTTTATTGAACTCTGCAACATGACACTCATTAAGGATTATGACCCTAACGCTTTGAATTTGTATCTATTTCCTTTCCCTCTAAGAGGAAAAGCTAAGGAATGGATTCTAGCTCTACCTAGAGGCAGTATTACTTCTTGGGCTGATTGTTGCAATAAATTTTTATCCAAGTTTTGTCCACCTACAAAGATTATGTAATTACATTCTCAGATTACATGTTTCAAGCAGGAAGAACATGAGCAACTAGCGCTTGCGTGGGATTGTAACACCCCCTGCATTAAGCTACAGTGATCACCCTTTTTATGAGGCCATGTCATCATGATTAATAGTGCATAATCATCATTAGCATCATATTGCATTTCAACTCCTAAGTCAAATTCAAATTTAAATGAAAGTGGAATATAAAAGTTGTCCAACATAGAAACTAAAATGTCAGATAAATAACAAATATTCCAGAGGCTATTCTAAAATTGAAACCAACATCATTGGAATTGGATAAGTGACTCGAACAACCTCAAACAGTGGATAAAGATAATATTTAATAACCATTTATTAAATCTGAAATAAATATGGAATTATGTTTTGTCCAAACTAATTTTAGGTGTTAAGGAATAATGCACTGGTATTTATGAAATATGTCACACTTTTTACAAAAACCATTTGGGGCCTAAACATTTGACAGTGGAGAAAAGAGAATAAAGAAAAGGAAAAAGAAACAGAAAAGGATAAAGGAGCAACCCCCCCCCCCACGGCCCAACTGGGCCGAAGCCCAGCCGGCCGGCCCACCTGCGTCGCCCCCTGGCCTATAGCCCCCCGGCCGAACCCTAGCCCCCTCCCGATCCACATTTCCCCCCCCCCCCCGGTCGCCCTCCCTCGGCTGGATCTGGATCGGGGCGATCCCCCATCCCGTCCGCCCCGTCGGCGACGCCGCACGCCGGCGCCGGCCCCCAGCGCTCCTCCCCCGGCCGCCTCTCCACCGGCCACGGCCGGCGCGCCCCGCTCCGGCCTCTGCCCTCGCCGCCACCCCCGGCCGGCCACCGCACCCTGGCCTCGCGCAGTGCGTGCGCGCGCGCGCGTTGACCCCCCCACCGCGCGGACACGTCCGGCTCTGGACGGGCACAGCGCGGACGAGTCCGGCTGTGCCACTGTCCAGTGGGCCCCCCCAGAACGTTTTAATAAAAGAAAAAGAAAGAAATAAAAAGAAATAATTAAAATAATTAAAATAATTAATTAGTTAATTAATTAGTTAATTAATCCTGATTAGGTTAATCTAATTAACTAATTAGTGTTAATTAAACAGTAATTAGTAATTAACTTAATTAACTGCTGACGTCAGCATGATGTCATGCTGACGTCATCAATCACTGTTTCGGATAATGTTGAATTAAATAATTAATTAAAATTTCAGAAATTAATAAAAACTTTAGAAAATCATATCTTTTAAACCGTAACTCCGATGAAAATATTTTATACATGAAACTTGCTCAGAACGACGATACGAACCCGAATACATCCTCCGTATTCCCGTCAGATGCCCGCAGCTATAAGAACGTTGAACAATTAGACCGATTTCGATAGATGAATAGCGTCCAACCCTAATTAAATAAATCCGAATAAATTCCTAAATTAACTAAATCGCTTAGTTAGGCTGTATATCACCCTGGCCCTGCGTTTAGACATGTCATGCATCCCTGTTGCATTATTGCCGTGTGTTTACTGTTTCTTCCCCCTCTTCTCTTCGGTAGACTACGAGACCGACGCAGCTGCTGGTGCCCCGACCGACTACGTTGTTGACGACCCCTACTTGCCAGAGCAACCAGGCAAGCCCCCCCCCCCCCTTGATCACCAGATATCGCCTATTCTTCTCTATACTGCTTGCATTAGAGTAGTGTAGCCTGTTACTGCTTTCGGTTAATCCTATTCTGCTGCATAGCCTGTCATTGTTGCTACTGTTGTTGATACCTTACCTGCAATCCTAAATGCCTAGTGTAGGATGCTAGTTTGTCATCAGTGGCCCTACATTCTCGTCTGTCTGCTATGCTACATTATTGGGCCGTGCTCGCCACGGGTGGCGATTGCGGATATGTATACTACTTACATGTGACATCAGATGGATACTAAAGTCGGGTCGGCTCGTGGAGCACCCGCAGGTGATTCACGAATGGGGGCTGAAAGGATTGGCCTTCTCGACGGCCCCCTAAGTGACTCTTTGTTGTGGAGCGGCAGGGCAGGTTGTGACCACCTAGGAGAGAGGTGGGCCTGGCCCTGGTCGTCGTCCGCGGTGATCTCATAATAACACGTTTAACGAGATTGGATATTTGATCTGAGTCTGGCCACTGGCCTATACGCACTAACCAACTACGCGGGAGTAGTTATGGGTATCCCGGCATCGTGGTATCAGCTGAAGCCTTCTTGACGTCAGCGACTGAGCGGCGCGCGCCGTGTTGGACCGCGATAACGTAACCGCCGTGATCGTGTGGGTTGCTAGGTCTGCTCGCGGCCGCGTACGCAACGTGCAGGAGCGCACTGGGCGATGGGCCCAGACCCCAGAGTGCATAGGATTAGTCCGGCGTGCTGACCTCTCTGTTGAGCCTAGGTGGGGCTGCGACGTGTGGATCTTCCGAGGCCGGGCATGACCCAGGAAAGTGTGTCCGGCCAAAGGGGATCAAGCGTGTTGGGGAATATGTGGTGCACCCCTGCAGGGAAGTTTATCTATTCGAATAGCCGTGTCCCTCGGTAAAAGGACGACCCGGAGTTGTATTCCGACCTCATGACAACTAGAAATGGATACTTAATAAAACACACCCTTACAAGTGACAGATATAACCCGGTGGTCGCTCTCTCGCATGGTGGCGACGAGAGGATCGACGGGTAGAATTATGCTATACGTTGTTGCTTGGTTAACTTCCAACTACTCTCTTCTATTGCTTCAAGATGGAGGCTGCCAGAAGCGTAGTCTTCGACAGGACTAGCTATCCCCCTCTTATTCTGGCATTCTGCAGTTCAGTCCACCGATACTGCCTCTTTACACATATACCATGCATATGTAGTATAGATCCTTGCTTGCGAGTACTTTGGATGAGTACTCACGGTTGCTTTTCCCCTCCTTTCCCTCTTTTCCCTTCTTGCTGGTTGTCGCAACCAGATGCTGGAGCCCAGGAGCCAGACGCCACCTTCGACGACTACTACCACCAGGGCGGAGCCTACTACTACGTCCAGGACGCCGACGACCAGGAGTAGTTAGGAGGATCCCAGGCAGGAGGCCCTGCGCCTGTTCAATCTGTTGTATCCCTGTTTGTGCTAGCCATCTTATGGCACCTTGTTTAACCTATGTCTGTACTCAGATATTGTTGCTTCCGCTGACTCGTCTATGATCGAGCATTTGTATTCGAGCCCTCGTGGCCCCTGGCTTGTATTATGATGCTTGTATGACTTATTTATGTTTTAGAGTTGTGTTGTGATATCTTCCCGTGAGTCCCTGATCTTGATCGTACACGTTTGCGTGCATGATTAGTGTACGATCGAGCGGGGGGCGCCACAGGGATAGAATGAAAGAAGCTATAAGGAACTGTCCCAATCATGGAATGGGGGAATGGTTAATCCTTCATATGTTTTATAATGGCCTAAATCACATGTCAAAAAGTATGCTTGATATAGCTACAGGAGGAACAATCATGGGAAAGCCCACAGAAGATGTCAAGAAACTACTAGATGATATGCAAGAGAACCATGCCCAATGACATGTTGAAAGAGTCACCACCAAGTGTGTGAATCCCCATCTCATGGGGATGTAAAAAGACTTTGTACAATGTGACTCATTCTTTAATTTAATTCATAGTAGGAGGTTCTCCTACTGCTCAAGGTTAAGAAAAAAATCAAGTGTGTGAATGCCATTGAAGAAAGTAGCATGGAGTTGACAGCCAAGCTTGAGGAACTTATCTCCATGATGAAAGGTAAAGAAGAGGTAAACGTGAATGCCATCACTAATGAAGAAACTAGTTATGTAAATTTTATTGCTCGTAATAGCTACAATCCTAATTGGAAAAATAATGGTTATGCTCCGAGACTCCCTTATCCTTGTAATGGAGGAGCATCCAACAATTTTAATGGAGCTAATGGTAGTAATAGAAATACTCTGTAAGAAACTCTTAAAAGTTTTATTGCTAACCAGACTGAGCAAAATGAAGACTTCAAGAATATCTTGAAGAATCATGATAACTTACTTGGTAAATTGACCAGTAAGGTTGTTGGACTTACAAATGATGTGCAAATACTTGAAGGAAGATCCAAGAATATGGAAGCACAAGTGGTTAAAATTGCAGAGAGCCAAACACTAATTTTATCCAAGTTTGCAGGTTAACCGGAGCCTAACCCAGTTGAAGATGTTAAAATGATGGGAAGAAATGAAGAGAAGGCTGAAGTGCTTGCACAAGCCATGTGTCAGAGTACAATTATACCATTGCAGATTTTGTAAAGATGATATCCATGAAGTATCCACTACTGAAGCTACTTATAATGAAGCATACAATCTCTTTGTTGAACAAGTTGCAGCCAAGGTACGTGAAGTTGATGATGAAAGGAAAAAGCTCTATAGTAAGTTACCAGCTAGGAAATAAGATGCTTTTGAACCTACAGTAGAGATTGAGATAGGATTGAATAAATGCAGTGCCTTATGTGATCTAGGGGCAAGTGTTTCCACTATCCCCAAATCTATTTATGATAGTCTCAATCTAGGTCCTTATGCTAATACTAAGATTATTGAATATGTCTAACCCTACTTTCATTGAGGTAGTAGGCATTAAGCATGGTGTTATAGTTAAAAATAATGGTTTCCCTGTCATGACTGATCTTGTGATAGTAGATATGCCAGAAGACCCAATTGCTCCTATAATTCTCGGTAGACCTTTTCGAAGGACTATCAAAGCTATGATAAAATGTGTTTGAGGGAAATGTAAGATTTGATTTACTAGCTAAAGATCCTTTTGTGAGACATTTCCCAAGGAAATTGAAAATGAAGACCTACACATGAGAAGGCATCATCGTGAATTCTAGAAGCTATGGTCTCGATGTGTTTGCACCACCTTGATCACCACTACAATCGAGCTTACCAGCCAAAAACAAGCGCTTCATGGGAGGCAACCCACGTGAATAAAGTAGACAACTAAGTTTTTATTTTTTGCTTTAATAAAAATAGTGATTGAAGTTCTTTATGAAGAAGTAAGTTTGGAAGACTTGTTATAATGAAGACTTAGCTATGTACAAGTTGAATTATATGTTGTATTGATGTCTGGATGCCTGGAAATATGTCTATGTATTGTTTTGGAACTAACCCCACAGGAGAATAAAGAAAAGGAAAAGTTTAGGAAGAAATAGATCAAAAGATGACCTTTAAAACGACTGCAACAGTCGTATGGGCGGTCGTATGGCTTGTTGGAGGTTCCAACACTAAACAACCAGAGACATGAGAGTGATTGCCGGTGTTTCAAATGGGCGCAAGCGCTCGTAGCAGTTGTTTGAAACCTTTGCAGAAACAAGAAAAATTCCAGAGCATTTGACAGCGTTCCAAACGGGCGCATGCGCCCATCCGAGCAGTCATTTGACATCCTCTACCAGAAGAAGTAAAAGAACGAGATGGAAGACGATGTTCAAAATGGCCACTGCCGCCCATTTCAGCGGTCGTTTCATCTATGTACAGATGCAGGTAAGTCATCAGGGTGAACGTCGGCCTTCCATACGGGTGCATGCGCTCGTATGAGCGGCCGTTTTGACCCCTGGCAGCCCCAATAAGCCCGAGGAAGAACGTAAATATCCCCCATCAATCTCTTTTCTTCTTGTTCTTCTTCCTCCAAACCTCTCCGAACCCTAGCAAAACTTCGCTCGATCTCTCTACTCGCTCGATTTTAGTTCAAATCCTTCCGTGTGATCGATCTACGGTATGTTTCTCCTCCTATCCCCAATTTATTTTTCATGAATCCATGTTGTACATGCCTAGCATTACCATGACTAGGAGATGCATATTTTTTTTATCCAAATTTGAGTTTGGCTTGGATTCACTGATGTTTTTAGAGGAGTATGTTGTGACTACCATAGGATCAATATTTTCTAATTGTACTGGACAGAAAAATTGTTTTCTAGATGTTTACACGAAGGTCTACTGACATATGCGGTGCTTCGAGTTCATCCACCGCACCACCACAACAAGTTTTCACTCAAGGGATCATTTTCACTGATCGTGAAGCAAGGAAGGAATTCCAAAAGCTCAGTACAAGGAAGATCAAGGCAACCAAATGGGCTTGCGCGACAACACTTGCCAAGCTAGGTATTACTAATGATTTCAATTTGCTTTGTCATAATGTCGGGTTGCATCAATTTGTTTATCAGGGATGTGAGACATATGAACGCATGAAGCTTGAGTTTCTTAGCACTCTCTCGCACAATGTTGGTTTAGTGCAAAATGCATATGAGGAGGAGAGGATCACTTTCCATCTCCTGGACCAAGACTTCAACATCACTCTTGATGAGTGGTGTAATTACTTTGGCTTCACCAACAATGATGATGATCTTAGATATGTTTATGATTTCACTGACCCGCACCCAAGGCAATCCTTCAATTTGATGAGAATACGTGGCCCAAGAGCCAGTAGCATTGAAAGTCCTGCTATACGTTATTTCTATTATGTTATCACTAACTCGTTGCAGGCACGAGGAGAAGTTTCTAAGGTGAATGATGAGAACATGCTAGTTCTCAAGAAAGCAGCAAACCTTAACCTTGGTTATTCACCCAACCTAGGGGCAATACTTTTGCTACACCTCGCGCTTCAAGCAAACCATGACAAGGAGATATCGTGTGTGGAGGAGTGATCACCATGTTGGCCAACTCGCTTGGTCTCAACTACAATGACCTTCGCACCATTGTCGGTAACACCCTTGTTAATACTCGTGTTCTCACTAGCGCTGGAATGGTAGTAGTTCATAATGGCCGTCATTGCATTAGAATTCCTGGAGTGGCACACTTGTTTCCTAGTCCTATGCCTAACCATTTTTTCCATAGAATATGGACAATTACATTATGTTGCGCAGGAAGGAGATGAAGCTTTTGACAAAGAAGGGCCAGGACCAGAACAAGTAAATGAAGAAAACCTCGCCACCGACGGAGAAGAGGAGTAGCCACAACAAGGAGACTACATGACCTATGTGGACCTCAATAGCCTCCAGGGTTCTATCCAAGATATGAGCAACCTCGCCGGGTCCCTTTGAGGCACGTCCACCTACATGAACATGAACTTCTCCAACTGAAGCCAATAATGGGCTCCTGACCAACCGCTGCAATGATCCACTGGTTTGGGCTTGCAAAAGCTTAAGCTTGGGGGAGGTCATCACCACTTCTACATCAAGATGTGGTGGTATTTATATAAATTGTAATGAGGTTGTACTTAAGCTCGTGGAGATTCAAAACACTCTTGTTGGTTTGTTCCAACACTTTGCTTTTTATTTGCTTTTGCCTTTGCGATTTTTCATTTGCAAGTTAGTTTTCAAAAACCCCAAAAACCAAAAAAATAGAATAAGCTTTGCTCTTGTTCATTATTTAGCCCCTTGGAGTTTGTTTGCATTTTGTTTTTAGAGGAGTTGATCTACTCCGGACAACGAGGAATGCAAGAGTAAGGAAGAGAAGTGGGTAAATTCGTAACCGTGAAGGTATGTCCTACGACTTCCGTCTTTTTGTACTTGAAATACTTAGAGTAGATGTAGTAGTAGTATGCGTGATATGTGCAGATGGGAGTAATTCTTGATAATTAAGACAAAGGTTTTGTTCTAGTAGCTGAAACAGTTTTGTAGCCTTTGTTTTTTAGTTTGGATAACCAAGACTTGCCGTGGGACTACTTTTAAACAAAGTGATATTAACCAAGAATAACTATCCACAAGAGAATGTCTTTCAAGACTCGGGACTTGGAAAAAATTGTAGTATAAATGATGTTTGAAATGCTCAACCCCATGTTGTTAATTTTAATAGTCTTGATAACACTTGTGGATTAAATTGTCTAGAGAAACTTAGTTGAAGGGTGAACAAGATTATGCCAAAAAGTTGTGTTGTATCTCTTAAATGGTGCTTCAGCTTCTTGCTGGTGCCATGGCCCCGCTACTCTATGCACGTGTACGTATGTAAATGTGGCTTCATCACCTTTCTTGATGTTATGTCGAGGACTCCGCTAGCCAATGAACGATCCACCAAGAGCGATAGCTCATAGCTATGAGTTTGTTACCGTACGTTGTGGCAACACTACGAACACATATTATTCAGCTTTCTCTTGAATGGGTGTGCATGTGGTAAATAAAGGGGACTGATCGAAAGACCTCAAAAGAGACAACTATCAAAAGTCCATAGTTCCCAAACATTAAGCCACAGCGAAAACTATCCATGATCACTTAGTTGACATAATGCCTTCACGTGACAACCAAAGTTCCAGCAAACATGGATTGAAATAAAGTGCTTAAGAGCCTTGAGGAGGAAATAATCGTCGGTGTGTTTATGAGCACTAGAGCCTCATAATTTTCTACATGCTTTTCACTCCCTAACTTATGTTTTATGGCTCTATTAAAATAAAAATCTTTCGTGCATCCCCGACAAGCAAGTGTTGTCTAGAATAAATAGAATAGGGTGTTGCAAAATTGTTTTATCTAGTAGATCAAGAACTTTGTGTTGATTATCTTTGCTTCACTTACACTTGCACTATAACCATGCCACCGCTACAGCTATGTGATACGTCTCCAATGTATCTATAGTTTTTTATTGTTCCATGCTATTATAGTATCAATCTTGTATGTTTATATGCAATTATATGCTATTTTATATCAGTTTCGAGGACTAACCTATTAACCCGGTGCCTAGTGCCAGTTGTTGTTTTTTGCCTGTTTCTTGTTTAATTTCTATTTTTTTTTTGTTCACACAATTATGTTACTCTCATGATTGTGTTTTTATGTTTTAATTAGTGTTTGTGCCAAGTAAAGCCTTTGGGATGATTTGGTTGATAGTTGACTTGATTCTGTGAAAAAATAGAAACTTTTGTGCCCAGTACTAGAATTTTTAAAATTCACTGGAACGTGAT
Source organism: Thinopyrum elongatum (assembly GCA_011799875.1). Lineage (NCBI taxonomy): Eukaryota > Viridiplantae > Streptophyta > Magnoliopsida > Poales > Poaceae > Thinopyrum > Thinopyrum elongatum. The sequence continues at coordinate 237,711,118 of CM022297.1, forward strand.
AAAATTTTGAATATTTTACACATTATTGACATAGAAATTTCCAAAGTCTTACTCATTTTGAAGAATTTTTGGAGTTACGGATGTATTGCGTTTGTTCAGATCATTACAGACTATTCTGTTTTCATAGATTTTGTTTTCGTTGCATAGTTTGCTCGTTTTGATGAATCTATGGATTATATCAGGGGGTATAAGTCATGGAGAAGTTATAATATAGTAGATATTATGAAACAATAAAATATGGATGGGTTTATAACAGTACCTAAAGTTTATGATTTGCTTGTTATACTAACGGATCTCACGAGGTTTCTGTTGAGTTGTGTGTGCTGAAGTTTTCAAGTTTTGGGTGAGATCACAATGGATGAAGGAATAAGCAGCGGCAAGACCCTAAGCTTGGGGATGCCCAAGGCACGCCAAGGTAATATTCAAGGAGAACCAAGCATCTAAGCTTGGGGATGCCCCGAATGGCATCCTCTCTTTCGTCTACAATCCATCGGTATATTACTTGGAGCTATATTTTTATTCATCACATGATATGAGTTTTGCTTGGAGTGTCGTGTATTACAATAGTTTTGCTTTGTTTGCTTTTTAGTTTGCCACCATAATTGTTTGCTGCACACACCTTTTTGAGAGGGACATGCATTTATTCATGATTTGTTAGAATACTCTATGTGCTTCACTTATATCTTTTGAGCTAGGCAGTTGCTCTAGTGCTTCACTTACATCTTTTAGAGCACAGCGGTGGTTATATTTTAAAGAAATAGTTGCACTCTCATGCTTAACTTATATCATTTTGAGAATCTAATAAATCGTAATGGCAATATGCACGGGTTATGAAATTGGTCCTGATATGATAGGTATTCAAGAGGGATATAATAAAAACTTTCATGTAGATCACTGAATATGATAAGTTTGATTCTTTGCAATAGTTTTGTGATATAGAGATGGTAATATGTGGGAGGTACTAGTGAAGAATTGTGGTTTAGTAAGAATATTGGTGTTAAGGTTTGTGATTCCCGAAGCATGCACGTATAGTCTTCACTTATGCTAAGAAGTTGGAGCATGAATAATTATTGCGTGTTTTCCTTTGCGTGGAGGTTAAGGGCGCGCGATGGTTAACTCCTACCAACCTCCCCCCTAGGGGCATGCGTAGTAGTACTTTGCTTCGAGGCTAATAGACTTTCACAATAAGTATGTGAGTTCTTTATGACTAATGTGAGTCCATGGATTATACGCACTCCTTTCCGCAATTTGCTAGCCTCTTTGGTACCGTGCATTGCCCTTTCTCACCTCGAGAGTTGGTGCAAACTTCACCGGTGCATCCAAACCCCGTGTTATGATATGCTCTATCACACATAAGCCTCCTTATATATTCCTCAAAACAGCCACCATACCTACCTATCATGGCATTTCCATAGCCATTCGGAGATATATTGTCACGCAACTTTCACCGTTCCGTTATTATGACATACATCTTCATTATTGATTTGTATGATCATATAGCTGACATATTATTTGTGGCTCATCCACCATTCATCATTATCATACATGTTACGCTAGCATCATTGCACATCGTTGTACACTATTGGAGGCATTCATATAGAGTCATATGTTTCAGTTTTATCGAGTTGTGATATTGAGTTGCAAGTAAATAGAAGTTTGATGATCATCATTATTTGAGCCTTGTCCCAGTGAGGCAATAAAATAAAAAATAAAAAATAGGCCAAAAAGAGCCCAACAAAAAAAAGAGAAAAAGAGAGAAGGGGCAATGTTACTATCCTTTTCTACACTTGTGCTTCAAAGTAGCACCATGTTTTTCATACAGAGAGTCTCCTATATATATTGTCACTTTCATATAGTATTGGGAATTTTTCATTATAGAACTTGGCTTGTATATTCCGATGATGGGCTTCCTCAAATGCTCGAGGTCTTGATGAGCAAGCAACTTGGATGCACACCCACTTAGTTTTCAGTTTGAGCTTTCATACACTTATAGCTCTTAGTGCATCCGTTGCATGGCAATCCCTACTCCTCTCATTGACATCAATTGATGGGCATCTCCATAGCCCGTTGATTAGCCGTGTCGATGTGAGACTATCTTCCTTTTTTTGACTTCCCCTTATTAATATCCACCACCGCATTCTATTCCACCTATAGTGCTATGTCCATGGCTTACGCTCATGTATTGCGTGGGGTTGAAAAAGCTGAAGCGCGTTAAAAAGTATGAACCAATTGCTCGGCTGACATTGGGGTCATACATGATTTATGTTATGCATTAAGAAGATGGAGCATGACAAGGCTATAGGATTTTGTAGGGATAACGTTCTTTAGCATTTTTATTTTGAAAGGCATGATTGTTTGTTGGTATGCCTGAGTATTGATGTCTTTATATCAAATTATAGACTATTGCTTTGAATCATTCGGATTCTTTATATTCATACCCTAAAAGAAGATTGCATGTTAAACATGTTAGGTAGCATTCCACATCAAAAAATATGTTTTTATCATTTACCTACTTGAGGACGAGCAGGAATTAAGCTTGGGGATGCTTGATACGTCCCCAACGTATTCATAATTTTTTATTGTTCCGTGCTGATATAGTATCAATCTTGGATGTTTTATATGCAATTATATGCTATTTTATATCATTTTTTGGGACTAACCTATTAACCCAGTGCCTAGTGCCAGTTTTTTTTTTTTGCCTGTTTTTTGGTTTTCCAGGAAATCGGTACCACACGGAGTCCAAACGCTAGTAAACTTTTTGATGATTTTTTTCGGACAAGAGAGGCCCTAGAAGCTTCGGGAGGAGATCATAAGGCAAAGGAGGAGATGGCAAGGCAATAGGGCACGCCCAGGGGTAGGCACCCTGATGCCTTGTGGGCCCCTCGTGGCTCCATCTGACCCAATTCCACCTCTATAAATTCTCTAAAATCAGGAAACCAACAGAGGGCCACCCAAAATACTTGTTCTGCCGTCGCAAGTTTCTGTTCTTCCGCGATCCCATCTGGAGGCCTTTTCCGGTACTCTGCCGGAGGGGGGATCGATCACGGAGGGCTTCTACATCATCCTTGCTGCCTTCCGATTATGCGTGAGTAGTTCCCCATAGACCTACGAGTCCATAGCTAGTAGCTAGATGGCTTCTTCTCTCTCTTTGATCTTCAATACAATGTTCTCCTTGATGTTTCTCGTGGTATGCTCACGGCTGATGCCATGGGTAGGCTTATCGAACGTGGTTGGAGCCAAAGGATGTCGGTGGGTTCTGGAGGCGAGATTGGGGACAAGCGGTGTGAGACACTTGATGTACCAAGGTTCGGCGCCCTCCATATGAGGTGACACCCCTAGTCCTGCAAGGATCTACTATGTGTATCACAAGAAGGCTACAATGGTGCTCCTTGAGCTGTGTTGGGTGGAAGAGGAAGAAGAGCTAGATCTCTAATTTTCCATGCTGGTATGTGTGTGTGAGTGTGTGGTCTACTACAGGAAGAGGAAGCCCCCCTGCATGGAGGGCTCCCGGGGGGTCTTACAGGCCGGTCCCTAGGGTACAATGGTAAATTTACACAGGAGCAGGGCCCTGTTGTCATCATCTTGGTCTTCGCGTGGGGCCTGCTAGTTGTTGGGGCCCGCTAGCTGCGGGACCCATTAGCAGGACGTCACTGTGGCACGTCTCTGGCCGCGTCACAGAGTAGTTGCTACAGTGTCGGGACACACGGACGCCGGTCTCCTAGGTCAATGGGGAGGCGTGCACCATAGCCATGCTTCCTCCAGTCAGCGGTGAGGGGTGCACTGTAGCCACGCTCTCTCTGTCGTGGAGGGACTGACTTGTCGTACAACTAGATGGGATGGGCGCTGAACTGCCGCCTGTCGGCTGCAGCCAATTGACCCGTGGTATCGCACCATGCCCAGCCAGACCGCCCGAGCTGACAGGCCAGCTAGAGGGCTAGCCGCATTAAGGGGCGCTCTACCGCCCCGATGTTTTTTGAAAATGATTAAGTGTGGATGCCCGAAGCAGGCGGGGACCGCCGGCCGCTAGCAGGGGGACCCCGACATCTTGATCTTCGTGATAGATGTCGCCAACCATCGCGGTGGCCTGTGATGACCCACAAGTATAGGGGATCTATCATAGTCCTTTCGATAAGTAAGAGTGTCGAACCCAACGACGAGGAGAAGGAAATGACAAGCGGTTTTCAGCAAGGTATTCTCTGCAAGCACTGAAATTATCGGTAACAGATAGTTGTATGATAAGATAATTCATAATGAGTAACAAGTAACAAAAGTAACTAAGGTGCAGCAAGGTGGCCCAATCCTTTTTGTAGCAAATGACAAGCCTGGACGAACTCTTATATAAAGCAAAGCGCTCCCGAGGACACATAGGAATTGTTGTCAAGCTAGTTTTCATCATGCTCATAAGATTCGCGTTCGTTACTTTGATAATTTGATATGTGGGTGGACCAGTGCTTGGGTGCTTCCCTTCCTTGGACAAGCCTCCCACTTATGATTAACCCCTCTCGCAAGCATCTGCAACTACGAAAGAAAAATTAAGATAAATCTAACCATAGCATGAAACATATGGGTCCACATCAGCCCCTTACGAAGCAACGCATAAACTAGGGTTTAAGCTTCTGTCACTCTAACAACCCATCATCTACTTATTACTTCACAATGCCTTCCCCTAGGCCCAAATCTTTGTGAAGTGTCATGTAGTCGACGTTCACATAACACCACTAGAGGAAAGACAACATACATCTCATCAAAATATCGAACGAATACCAAATTCACATGATTACTTATAACAAGACTTCTCCCATGTCCTCAAGAACAAACGTAACTACTCACAAAGCATATTCATGTTCATAATCAGAGGAGTATTAATTATCATTAAGGATCTGAACATATGATCTTCCACCGAATAAACCAACTAGCATCAACTACAAGGAGTAATCAACACTACTAGCAACCCATAGGTACCAATCTGAGGTTTTGAGACAAAGATCGGATACGAGAGATGAACTAGGGTTTGAGAGGAGATGGTGCTGGTGAAGATGTTGATGGAGATTGACCCCCTCTCAATGAGAGGATCGTTGGTGATGACGATGGCTTCGATTTCCCCCTCCCGGAGGGAAGTTTCCCCGGCAGAACAGCTCCGCCGGAGCCCTAGATTGGTTCCGCCCAAGTTCCGCCTCGAGACGGTGGCGCTTCGTCCCGAAAGCTTCCTTCTGAATTTTTCCAGGTCAAAACACACCATATAGCAGAAGATGGGCATCGAGGGCCTGCCAGGTGGCCCACAAGGCAGGGGGGCATGCCCAGGGGGGTAGGGCGCGTCCTCCACCCTTGTGGATGGCTGGTGGGCCCCCTCTGGTGCTTTCTTCACCCAATATTTTTTATTAATTCCAAAATGACTCTCCGTGAAGTGTCAGGACTTTTGGAGTTGTGCAGAATAGGTCTCTAATATTTGCTCCTTTTCCAGCCCAGAATTCCAGCTGCCGGCATTTTCCCTCTTCATGTAAACCTTGTAAAATAAGAGAGAAACGGCATAAGTATTGTGCCATAATGTGTAATAACAGCCCATAATGCAATAAATATCAACATAAAAGCATGATGCAAAATGGACGTATCAACTCCCCCAAGCTTAGACCTCGCTTGTCCTCAAGCGAAAGCCGAAATTGAAAAATATGTCCACATGTTTAGAGATAGAGGTGTCGATAAAATAAAATATGGACATGAGGGCATCATGATCATATTTAGAACAACAACATATATTGTCATATAATTTCTTATGCCAAAGTAACAATTCATTCACAAGGTAAAGTATGAATCAAGAACTTCATTGAAAACCAACAAACTATGATCTCAGTCATTGAAGCAATTGCAATTTATCATAACATCGGAAAGAGTCAATTTAAGAGCTTTGTAGCAAGTCCACATACTCAACTATCATCTAGTCTTTCATAATTGCTAACACTCACGTGATACTTATGGGTTCAAAGCTTCAATCGGACACAGAGAAAGATAGGGGCTTATAGTTTTGCCTCCCAACCTTTTACCTCAAGGGTAATGTCAACAATAATACTTTATGATAACCAATATCCGAGTGGGTATATATATCTGGATCTCTCCAACACATAGTGCTTGCAAAAAGGAAAAAGTGTAAAAAGGAAAGGTGAAGATCACCATGACTCTTGTATAAGGGTAGAAGATAAAAGTAAAAGATAGGCCCTTCGCAGAGGGAAGCAGATGTTGCCATGCGCTTTTATGGTTGGATGTACAAGATCTTAATGCAAAAGAATGTCACTTTATATTGCCGCTTGTGATAAAGAACTTTATTATGCAGTCCGTCGCTTTTATTTCTTCCATATCACAAGTTCGTATAAAGCTTATTTTCTTTACACTAATAGATCATACATATTTAGATAGCAATTTTTATTGCTTGCACCGAACACAACTTACTTGAAGGATCTTACTCAATCCATAGGTAGGTATGGTGGACTCTCATGGCAAAACTGGGTTTAGGGATGTTTGGATGCACAAGTAGTATCTCTACTTGGTGCAAAGGATTTGGCTAGCATAAGAAAGAAAAGCAAGCTCAACATGTTGGAGGATCCATGACAATATAACTTCTATTCAGATATAAGAAAACATAACCCATTATGTTGTCTTCCTTGTCCAACATCAACTTTTTAGCATGTCATATTTTAATGAGTGCTCACAATCACAACAGATGTCCAAGATAGTATATTTGTATGTAAAACCTCTCTTTCTTTATTACTTCCTATTAATTGCAACAATGACCAAAACTATGATTGTCAACTCCCAACAAATTTTATTCATCATACTCTTTATATGTGAAGTCATTACTCTCCATAAGATCAATATATGATCTCTTTATTTGCTATTATTTCTTTCTCTTATTTTTATTCCCTCAAGATCATAGCAAGAAAGCAAAGCCCTCAACTCAAAACTACTCTTTATTATAAATAACTCACGGACTCGATTACATAGATAGATCTCAAAACAAAACTCAAAGCTAGATCATACTAAAACTTTATTCTACTAGATCAATATATATCCAAATGGATCAAACTAAGAAAAAAAATGATAGAAGTAAAGGTGTGATGGGGATACGATACCGGGGCACCTCCCCCAAGCTTGGCAGTTGCCAAGGGGAGTGCCCATACCCATGTATTTATGTTTCTTTCTTCGGAGGCAGTGATGTGATATTCTTGGCGATGATGCCCCTTAGGATGCGATTCTCCTCCTCGAGCTTATTATTTTGCTGCTTAAGATCCATTATTTCCTTGCGAAATTTACCCGTGACGGCCAGAGCTCCAATCACCCATGGATGTTTCATAGCTGCGGGGGAAAAAGCAACACTCTTTTTCATATTTTCATAAGAGAGAAATCTAGCATTGGGAGGAATGACTGAATTTGGAATTGCTGAGCTCTGAAGTTCCTCCAGCATGAATCCCGTTTGAAGACGAGAGGTAACTTCTTGATCCTCCTCCATAGCATCCACTCTTTTCAAGTCAGCCTCCATCTCTTCCTTCGTTGATTGCCCGAAGTGGTCAGCTTTGCTATTTGCTCTTGGCCCTGGTGTCGGATGAGAGACACCGCTCTCTCCGACCGACTCTTGCGAAGACATCTTGCTCCAAATCTGCTACAGAAACAACTCAAAACAGAAATCGGGGGTTTTGACGTGGTACTGTGGTCAAAACCTTTGAGAGATTATATAATGAATTTTTACCGACCAAAAGAAGTATTGTGCAAGAAAATGGAGCCCGGAGGGTACACGAGGTGGCCACAATGCAGGGGGCGCGCCCAGGGGGTAGGGCACGCCCTCCACCCTTGTGGTCTCCTCGTGCAACTTTCGGACTACTTTTAATTTTCCTAATTTTTTAAATATTCCAAAACGGAGAAAAATTATCATTGGAAACATTTTGGAGTCGGTTTACTTACCGCACCACATACCTATTCCTTTTCGGAGTCTGAAACATTCTAGAAAGTGTCCCTTATGTACTCTTCCGGTGTTACAGTGTCAATTATATTGGTCTCAACATTTATGGGATTACCTGAGATATAATGTTTGATTCTTTGACCGTTTACCACCTTCGGATTTAGATTTTTATGGCACCGGAATGGTAGACCTCCTCAATAATGTAAGGACCTGCCCATTTAGAGAGAAACTTTCCTGCAAAAAATCTTAAACGAGAGTTCTATAGCAAAACATGATCACCTACATTAAACTCACGCTTTTGTATCCTTTTGTCATGCCATCTTTTAACTTTTTCTTTAAACAACTTGGCATTCTCATAGGCTTGGGTTCTCCATTCATCAAGTGAGCTTATGTCAAATAACCTCTTCTCACCGGCAAGTTTGAAATCATAGTTGAGCTCTTTGATTGCCCAATAAGCTTTGTGTTCTAGTTCAAGAGGTAAGTGACAAGCCTTTCCATAAACCATTTTATATGGAGACATACCCATTGGGTTTTTATAAGCAGTTCTATAAGCCCATAATGCATCATCAAGTTTCTTAGACCAATTCTTTCTAGATCTATTAACAGTCTTTTGCAAAATCAATTTAATCTCTCTATTGCTCAATTCTACTTGACCGCTAGACTGAGGATGATATGGAGATGCAATTCTATGGTTAACATCATATTTAGCAAGCATTTTAGGGAAAAGCACCATGAATAAAATGTGAACCACCATCAGTCATCAAATATCTAGGGACTCCAAACCTTGGAAAAATAACTTCTTTAAGCATCTTAATAGAGGCGTTATGATCAGCACTACTAGTTGGAATAGCTTCTACCCACTTAGTAATGTAATCAACATCAACTAAAATATGTGTATACCCGTTAGAGGAAGGAAAAGGTCCCATATAATCAAAGCCCCAAACATTGAATGGTTCAATAACAAGTGAATAATTCATAGGCATTTCCTGACGTCTACTAATATTAGCAATTCTTTGACATTCATCACAAGACAAGACAAACTTACGTGCATCCTTGAAGAGAGTAGGCCAATAAAAACCAGATTGTAATACCTTGTGTGCAGTCCTATCTCCAGCGTGGTGTCCTCCGTAAGACTCGGAGTGGCACTTGCGTAGGATCTGTTCCTGTTCATGCTCAGGTACACAATGTCTAATAACACCATCTACTCCTTCTTTATAAAGGTGTGGGTCATCCCAAAAGTAATGTCTTAATTCATAGAAAAACTTTTTCTTTTGCTGGTATGTGAAACTAGGTGGTATAAATTTAGCAACAATGTAATTAGCATAATCAGCATACCATGGAGTATTACGAGAAGCATTTATGACAGCTAATTGTTCATCAGGAAAGCTATCACCAATAGGAAGTGGGTCATCAAGAACATTTTCCAACCTAGACAAGTTGTCTGCTACGGGGTTCTCAGCTCCCTTTCTATCAATAATATGCAAATCAAATTCCTGTAACAAGAGAACCCATCTAATAAGTCTAGGTTTAGCATCTTTCTTTTCCATAAGATATTTAATAGCAGCATTATCAGTGTGAATAGTTACTTTGGAATCAACAATATAAGATCTGAACTTATCACAAGCAAAGACAACTGCTAAAAATTCTTTTTCAGTAGTAGCATAATTTCTTTGGGCACTGTCTAGAGTTTTACTAGCATAATGAATAACATTCAATTTCTTATCAACTCTTTGCCATAGAACAGCACCAACAACATAATCACTAGCATCACACATAATTTCAAAGGGTAAATTCCAATCAGGCGGTTGAACAATAGGTGCTGAAATCAAGGCTTTCTTAAGTATTTCAAATGCTTCTACACAATCATCATCAAAAACAAAAGGAACATCTTTTTGCAAGAGATTGGTGAGAGGCCTAGAAATTTTAGAGAAGTCTTTAATAAACCTCCTATAGAAACCAGCATGACCAAGGAAACTTCTTATACCTTTGATATCTTTAGGACACGGCATCTTTTCAATCGCATCTACTTTAGCTTTATCAACTTCAATACCTCTTTCAGAAATTTTATGCCCCAAGACAATACCTTCATTAACCATAAAGAGGCACTTCTCCCAATTCAAGACAAGATTAGTTTCTTCACATCTCTGCAAAAATCAATCAAGGTTGCTTAAGCAATCATCAAAAGAAGTTTCGCAAACGGAGAAATCATCCATGAAAACCTCAACAATCTTTTCACAAAAATCAGAGAATATAGCAGTCATACATCTTTGAAAGGTAGCAGGTGCATTGCATAAACCAAAAGGCATACGTCTATAAGCAAAGGTACCGAAAGGGCAAGTAAAAGTGGTCTTTTCCTAATCATCTTTTGACACAGGTATTTGAGAAAAACCAGAATAACCATCTAGAAAGCAAAAATTTGTATGTTTGGATAGTCTTTCTAGCATTTGATCAATAAAAGGTAGAGGGTAATGATCTTTTCGAGTAGCTTTATTTAATTTGCGAAAATCAATTACCATTCTATAACCTGTAACAATTCTTTGTGGAACCAATTCATTCTTATCATTTGGAACAACAGTAATACCTTCCTTCTTAGGGACACAATGAACGGGACTTACCCATCTACTATCAGCAATAGGATAAATTATACTTGCCTCCAGAAGCTTTAGTATTTCATTTCTTACCACTTCTTTTATCTTAGGATTTAACCATCGTTGGTGATCAACAACTGGTTTAGCATCATGCTCCAAATTAATTTTGTGTTGACATAGAGTGGGACTAATGCCCTTAAGATCATCAAGAGTATATCCAACAGCGGCACGGTGCTTCTTCAGAGTTTTCAATAATTTCTTTTCTTCATGCTCTGAAAGGTTAGCACTAATAATAATAGGATATATCTTCTTTTCATCAAGATAAGCATATTTCAAAGTATCAGGTAATTGTTTAAGCTCAAACACGGGATCCCCCTTGGGTGGAGGAGGATCCCCAAGGATTTCAACAGGCAAGTTGTGTTTCAAAACAGGCCCTTGATTAAAGAATATTTCATCTATTTCCCTTCTTTCATTCATAAACATATCATTTTCATGGTCTAGCAAATATTGTTCTAAGGGATCAGTAGGAGGCACGGCAATAGAAGCAAGACCAATAATCTCATCCTTACTAGGCAATTCTTTATCATGGGGTTGTCTACAAAATTTAGAGAAATTAAAATCATGAGACATATCCCCTAAACCAACAGTAACAATATCTTTCTCGCAGTCTATCTTAGCATTAACGGTATTCAAGAAAGGTCTACCAAATATAATGGGATAAAAGTCATCTTGTGGGGAAGCAAGAACAAGAAAATCAGTAGGGTATTTTATTTTCCCACACAAGACTTCAACATCTCTAACAATCCCAATTGGTGATATAGTATCTCTATTGGCAAGCTTAATAGTAACATCAATATTCTCTATCTCAGCAGGTGCAATATCATTCATAATTTCTTTATATAAAGTAAAAGGAATTGCACTCACACTAGCACCCACATCACATAAGCCATGATAACAATGATCTCCTATTTTAATAGAAACAACCGGCATGCCAACAACAGGTCTATGTTTATCTTTAATATCGGGTTTAGCAATTCTAGCAGCTTCATCACAGAAATAAATAACATGCCCATCAATATTATCAACCAAGAGATCTTTAACCATAGCAATGCTAGGTTCAACTTTAATTTGTTCAGTGGGTGTAGGTGTTCTAGTATAACTCTTACGAACCACAGTTGAAGCTTTAGCATGATCCTTTATTCTAACAGGAAAAGGTGGTTTCTCAATATAAGCAGTAGGAACAATAGGATCAACATTATAAGTAATAGTTTCTTCTTCAACTTTAATAGGTTCTACTACTTTAGCTTCAATGGGAGGATGATATTTAAACCACTTCTCCTTAGGGAGATCAACATGAGTAGCAAATGATTCACAGAAAGAAGCTACTATCTCAGAGTCAAGTCCATATTTAGTGCTAAAATCACGAAAAGCATCGGTATCCATAAAAGATTTAACACAATCAAACTTAAGGTTTTTATCTGACTCATTACCTTTGTCGAGTTCCCAATCTTCAGAGTTGCATTTAATTCTTTCCAATAAATCCCATTTGAATTCAATATCCTTCTTCATAAAAGAACCAGTACAAGAAGTATCGAGCATGGACCGATCATTATGAGAAAGCCGAGCATAAAAATTATGAATAATAATTTCTCTTGAGAGCTCATGATTGGGGCATGAATATAACATTGACTTAAGCCTCCCCCAAGCTTGAGCAATACTTTCTCCTTCATGAGGCCAAAAATTATAAATACAATTCCGATCACGATGAACCAGATGCATAGGATAAAACTTCTGATGAAACTCCAATTTCAATTGATTGTAGTTCCAAGTCCCAATATCATCGCATAGCCTATACCATGTCAATGCCTTCTCCTTCAAAGATAAAGGGAAGACCTTCTGCTTGACTTCCTCGGGCAAACTGCAAGCTTAAATAATCCACAAACTTCATCCACATAGATTAGATGCATATCAGGATGTAGTGTTCCATCTCTTGTATAAGGATTAGCTAGCAGTTTCTCTATCATACCCGAAGGAATTTCATAATAAATATTTTAAGTAGGTGTAGTAGGTTGAGGGGCAACTCTTTGCTCTTCCAGTCGGGGTGAAGATACCCTGAACAAGCCCCTCAAAGGATTATTTTCCATAGTAACAAGTGACAGTAAATTTCAGCACACTATATAAATGTTTCCTTACCAAATTCCACTTACCAAAGGCGCTTCACTCCCCGGCAACGACACCAGAAAAGAGTCTTGATGACCTACAAGTATAGGGGATCTATCGTAGTCCTTTCGATAAGTAATAGTGTCGAACCCAATGACGAGCAGAAGAAAATGACAAGCGGTTTTCAGCAAGGTATTCTCTGCAAGCACTGAAATTATCGGTAACATATAGTTTATGATAAGATAATTCGTAACGAGTAACAAGTAACAAAAGTAACTAAGGTGCAGCAAGGTGGCCCAATCCTTTTTGTAGCAAATGACAAGCCTGGACGAACTCTTATATAAAGCAATGTGCTCCCGAGGACACATGGGAATTGTTGTCAAGCTAGTTTTCATCATGCTCATATGATTCGCGTTCGTTACTTTGATAATTTGATTTGTGGGTGGACCGGTGCTTGGGTGCTAACCTTCCTTGGACAAGCCTCCCACTTATGATTAACCCCTCTCGCAAGCATCTGCAACTATGAAAGAAGAATTAAGATAAATCTAACCATAGTATGAAACATATGGATCCAAATCATCCCCTTACGAAGCAACGCATAAACTAGGGTTTAAGCTTCTGTCACTCTAGCAACCCGTCATCTACTTATTACTTCCCAGTGCCTTCCCCTAGGCCCAAATCATGGTGAAGTGTCATGTAGTCGACGTTCACATAACACCACTAGTGGAAAGACAACATACATCTCATCAAAATATCGAACGAATACCAAATTCACATGATTACTTATAACAAGACTTCTCCCATGTCCTCAGGAACAAAAGTAACTACTCACAAAGCATATTCATGTTCATAATCAGAGGAGTATTAATTTTCATTAAGGATCTGAACATATGATCTTCCACCAAATAAACCAACTAGCATCAACTACAAGGAGTAATCAACACTACTAGCAACCCACAGGTACCAATCTGAGGTTTTGAGACAAAGATCGGATACGAGAGATGAACTAGGGTTTGAGAGGAGATGGTGTTGGTGAAGATGTTGATGGAGATTGACCCCCTCTCGATGAGAGGATCGTTGGTGATGACGATGGCTTCGCTTTCCCCCTCCCGGAGGGAAGTTTCCGAGGCAGAACAGCTCCGCCGGAGCCCTAGATTGGTTCCGCCCAAGTTCTGCCTCGAGACGGCGATGCTTCGTCCCGAAAGCTTCCTTCTGATTTTTTCTAGGTCAAAACACACCATATAGTAGAAGATGGGCATCGGGGGCCTGCTAGGTGGCCCACAAGGTAGGGGGCGCACCCAGGGGGGTAGGGCGCGCCCTCCACCCTTGTGGATGGCTGGTGGCCCCCCTCTGGTGCTTTCTTCACCCAATATTTTTTATTAATTCCAAAATGACTCTCCGTGAAGTTTTAGGACTTTTGGAGTTGTGCAGAATAGGTCTCTAATATTTGCTCCTTTTCCAGCCCAGAATTCCAGCTGCCAGCATTCTCCCTCTTCATGTAAAACTTGTAAAATAAGAGAGAAAAGGCATAAGTATTGTGCCATAATGTGTAATAACAGCCCATAATGCAATAAATATCAACATAAAAGCATGATGCAAAATGGACGTATCAGCCTACTCATTCCGCACCCGGCTGGGGCGGGGAAACCGAATGGTCCGCCGGCTGCTCTTGCCGGCGTCGGGAGTCACATGCGCTGCCCGTTTGCGGGACACCATGTGTGGCCCAGCAACAGGCATAGGCCTGCCAGGCCACGCAGGCGACGGGATGTTGTTGTGGACCGGGCCCATCAGGCCATAGCCTCGGCCGACGCGCAGGATCTGCTGCGGCCAAGCTCGGATGCTTGCGCTTCCCGAGGCTGTAAATGTGCCCGTGTATCACGGGGGGGGGAGTGGGGATAGTGGGCGGAAACGATCCCACTCCCCCACGATCTTGTTGGAGTTTAAATGGAGGGGGGTGGGGGACGACCGAAGTACTTTGCCATTCACCCCGCCCCATTGCTTCTTCTTCCCTTCTTCGTCTTCCTCGCGCCCGCGTGGAGTGCTTGGCCGTCGTTGCACTGTCGTCGAGCCGATCTGCTGGGATAACTCATCGTCGCCCTTCGCCCCGGCGCCGCCTCTGCGCCCGCGCCTCTCACAGAGATGATGACGCCGAAGCGCTCGTGGTAGGGCTCTAATGTCCCAGAGGAGTTTATCGAGCATCTCCGCCATCGCTGGAAGTTACCGCTAGCGGAGCACATGGAGGTGCGCAGGGCCGGAGATGAGGCCACGCCCGAGCCGCCAGACCGTGAGGTCGTCGTCTTCGCCTTGCATTTCTCCCGCGGGGTTGGCCTTCCTGCGAGTGCTTTCTTGCATCGCTTCCTCACTCATTTTGGCCTTCAAACCCATCACCTGGGGCATAATTCAATCCTTCAACTTGCCACTTTCGTCGCCTTCTACGAGGGCTACGTCGGGCTCAAGCCGTTGGTGGACATCTCGAATAGGTGCTTCTTCCTCAAGCTGCAGACGGTACCGGCGCCGAAGGGGACGGTCATGACCACCTGCGGGGCGGCCCTCGTGACCATCTGGCCGGTCGGGGTTTTTTTCCAAAACAGCCGCTGCGTGAGTCGGCCAAAATGTGGCAGCGGTCGTTCTTCTACATGAAGAATGTGAAACCGGTGGCTGACTTCATTAATCTGCCGCCGTTCGTGGATGTCGCGCCGGTGGAGAAATAGAACTGGGCCTTCGAGGCCTGCATATCGATGGATGAGGACGTGGCGGTTTGCCGTCGGCTGGGCCAGATGATCGACGACGAGCACCTTGCCGGCACGGACTTCATTGCGACCTTCGTCGACTGTCGGGTGCCGCCGCTGCAACGCTGGCCACACTGGATGTGCGATATGAGCGGCCGGCTCGACCTGTGCCGGATGTTAACCGCCGAGCTGTCGACGGCCCAAGTTGCCAAGTGGGGGAACCAGATCACCTCCGCCAAGCTTGACCCGGGCACTTGGTTCTATGGCAAGGAGCCTTACATCTGCGCCAACCCGGCGCCATAGCTATGCCTCCATCCGGCCTTATTCCAGTCCTTTGTCTCCCGCCACATCGCCTTGATGTGTGGTATTTAAATCATTAGTGCAGAGGTTCTCGCGCTAGATAGCGCACAACGGGCCGAACCCGGCGGTCTTCGAGCCGGACCGGGAGGCCTCGGACAGGGAGGTCGGGCCAGACGACGAGCCAGACAAGGAGGGCGACGAGCCCCTCGAGGATGTCAAGGCCAGAGAGTTCGGTCGCGCCGGTGAGTCTCTCACATCTTCCCTTTGCGTGACTCGACAGATGACGATACGAATGGCATCAACGAGGCGCTCGATGCAGCCTTCCCGACTGCAATGACAAACGTCACCCCCATCCCAAGGAGGCGGTTGTGTATGTGTGTGAGCGGGGGATTTGGGGTGAGCGAAGGATTTGGGGTGTGTGTGTGGAGGGGGGGGGTCCAAGGTGGTGTTTGAGGAAATGCCGCAGGTACTGAAATTTTTTACTAGGCGGGAGTAAAATGGCGGGGCTACCAAAAATTTGGATCAAGGGATTGAAGCAGAGCGGGGCGGGAGTAATGAACATCACACACGGTTAAAACATAATAATCGTGTGCTGTCAAACAGAAAAACACTGCAGCCGAGCAGATATTTTTGAGATTGCAAGGGATGCAGGCGGGAGTAAAATACCGGGGCTACTGAAAATTTGGATCTACTGATTGAAGTAGAGCGGGAGTAACAGACATCACACACGGTCCACACATACTAATTGTGTGCTATCAAACAGAAAAACGATCTAGGCGGGTAGATATTTTCGAGATTGTGAGGGAGTAGATATTTTCAAGAGGGGAAGGAAAGCCTCGTGAAGCCCAATCTACTGTGATCATGTGGGTGACAGGGGCAGGGGTGCGGCACACGGGTAGTCCTAGGGAACCGTGTCTATTTCGTACGTGATCGCAGACGGTTGCTGCGTCCGACTCGTCTGCTATTTATAAATTTGGCAAAAAAAATGCGGGAAAGGGTCAGAACACGAACACACTTGCATGTGGACCAACTATATGTATGAAAAGGGTGGTTTGATGTTCAAATACCCAATGCACAACTTTGATGTGGCACCTGTCACACAAAGCGCACGTTATTATTGCTAGCCCCCCCCCCCCCCCAAACACACACACACACTTCGTGTTGGCGGGAGGGGAATCCTAGCTATGAACGCATGCCCCCAAATAGCTAGGTCTGACATCTTACCCTACCGTAACACAAAACCGAAAGGATTACATCATGGTCAACCCCCCCTTTGCTTCCGATCAAATATGTACCATGTGTGGGCCCACATATGTGTTCTTCTGGCATTAGATGGGTGAGACCCCATACCAACCACACCTGTGGGTGGCCCTATATATATATATATATGTATATGTATGTGTGTGTGTGTGTGTGTGTGTGTGTGTGTGAAAATGATGTGGTGTGATATTTAAATAACCAAATCACAAATTTGATGTGGCACATGTGCATCGCAAATTAACCGGACATCCCCGACCCCATGGAGGTTCATCTAGTGCGAAGTAGTACTGTGCCTCCCCACACACACTTTGAGTCGGTGGGAGGGGCACCTCGCCAAGGCGTATTGTAAGACTGACCAAGAAGAATCACCACTTTGGTCGTATAACCTCTCTTGTTGTTGGCTCAAAGTCATGCATGGACGTCCACACGCAGCCCCACAAAATAGGCTAGCTTGTCGCCGATAACCACATGAGGGAGTGCCTGAAGACAACCACTGTGTGCATGTGGCCCAAACATATGTATGAAGTGTCATGTGGTGTTTGAATATACCCAATGCACAACTTTGATGTGGCACCATGCTTTTGGAACCGGAAAGTCCCCACATGAAGCGAGGGTTCACGACGCGTATACTATATATATATATATATATATATATATATATATATATATATATATATATATATATATATATATATATATATATATATATATATATATATATATATATATATATGGATTCATGTGTATGCGAGCCCTCGAACTTAGGTCTCGAATCTCACCATGATCGACGTATGACTATACGGTAACGCGAACCAAGAGAAGAAGAATCCACCCTGGTAACCTCTCTCGCGTTGTTGGTCGAAGTGATGGACGTCCACGCGGGCCCACGAATATATAGGCCGCCGATGATAACCACGCGAGGGAGAGTGTCCAAAGACAACCACTGCATGCAAGTGCCCCAAACATATGTATGGACATGCATGATGCATGCATATATGTTTGAATACCAAAAGCACAACATTTTCATGTGGCGCATGCATGCGTCGAAAATCGCACAGTCCCCACACAGATCTGGTTCATGATGCGTCGCGTGCTCGCCCCCACCCCCCCCCCCCCCCCCCGCCCACTTCGACCCAGTGGGAGGGATTCGTGCGTGCGCTTGAAGTATAATATGTTATCTCTCACATCATACCGTACCATATAAGACGAACCAAAATTTAATCCCCTCCTAATTATAAGTCAAATTAACCTCTATCACTGTAGGTCAAAGTGATTGACCAAGCGGGCACACAGAGATGGACGAAGCATCTCGCTGATAACCCTGTGAGTGAGTGCTAGAGGACAACCGCCATCGCTTGCTTGTGGGCCAAACACATGCATGGAGATGTGTGGTTGTGATGTTTGAATACCTAATATATATGCAGAACTTTGATGTGGCACCTACCTCAGAAACCTTTAAGCCCCCCACACGAACCGAGGTTCATGACACGTAGTATATATATGTTGCCCCCTCCCCTCTTTGACGCATAATATATACTCCTACGTACCCTAACACAACCCGAAAATAATCCTCCTTGTTCATCAAATTACCTTTCTCGTTGTGTCATATATTAGATGGACGACGACCTCACGGGCCGATGGAGGGAAGAGTCGCAGGCGAATGAGTGACAACCATCGCCTGCACGTGGCCCAATGTGCTGGTGATGTTTTTAATACCCAGTATGCACGCACAACTTGTTTGTGGCACCTGCCTCGGAAACCGAAAAGTCCCCACACGGAGCGAGATCGTTCATGACATGTGTGTAGTATGTGCTGCCCCAGCCCCCTCCTCCCATCTTCGACGCGTACTATATACTCCTACCGCAACACAACCCAAAAAGAAACCTCCTTATTGGGTCAAAGTGATGGAGGACAACCTCGCGGGCCCACGAATGGAAGCATCGCACGCGAGTGACGGTCCTATATGACGCGTAGTATTGCCCCTGGCCACCCTCTTCAACATGTACTATATATATATACTCCTACCGTATGTAACAAAAACCAAAAAAATGATCATCCTTGTTGGTCAAATTAACCTCTCTCACCGCATGTCATAGTGTTGGACGGCAACCTCGCGGGCCCACGCGAGTGAGTGTCCTAAGACCACCGCGTGCATGTGGCCCAAAGATGCATGTCAAACTTTTTCTGCAGTGAACATGCGACCAAAGGAGTTTAGTGTTAAAAATTGATAAAAAAAAATTGATAACATTTGTCCGTTTTTAAACATTGATTGATTTCCCAAGGATTTAATGTGCAAAAATCAAATTTGATCTACATGAGACCCGTGATAGTGCACGAAAATAGATTGCAAAATCATATCTGTACGTGTCCCTGGGTGCATGTTTAGTCCCCATGCAAGAAATTTCTAACATCGAGAATCTTGATTTTAAAATCCAGTAAATCCAAAACTAAGTTGAAATTCATGAAACTTATCGTGGTGTCATATGGACACCAATAGACTGTGTTATTTTTTTTCAAATTTGAGACAAGTTCTGATATAATCTTCTTACATACAGGAAATTATCAATAATTATCAACCAATATTGCAAACAGACTCTTTATTCGAACCATGTGCGTTAGACAAACAATGTACATGTCGTGCTTCGGTTAAGCAATAAAGCAGCAGAATTAATCATCAAAAAGGGAAAACAATATAATACGTGTCGCGGACGCGTCCTGTGTGTCGTACAAGCATGCGTGAGTTGACGATACGCATGCTAGCAGTCTGCCGCGCAGGCAGGTCGGGAGGCCGAGGCATGCGCGTGTTCGCTACGCACTCACATTGGGCGTGCTAGTAGCTGTGTGAAATGACGGCAGGCATGCCAGCAGTCCGCTGCGCAGGCTCACCGGGAGGCGAGCCAGCCCTTTGACCGCCGCCCACCTCGCTCCCACTGCTATATATTAATGGCGCGCCCAATCCGCTGGTCATAATAGGCAGCCGCACACCCCGTCCACAGTTGTCACCGCCGCATGGAGTGTATTAGGATTTTGCCGAAGCGCACCATCGGTGGGAGTGGTGACGCTGGGGCTGGTGAAGCACCCGCGCAATGCATGAAGCTGGGCGTAGAGGTTGCTGTCGCCGCCGACGAGGTCTCACACGGGCAGCAGTGTGACCTTGACTTCGTCGCCGTCGTCATGCCTCCCCAGTCGGAGCCGGAGGTCCACAACTACCCGGCAACGACTCCAACTCCAACAGAAAACCGGTTAGTCCCCCTCCCCCCCCCGCCCCTTTTGTTGGGAACAAAAATCCTTGGTTATGTTCACCCAGTCCATGAAATCAGAGTAAGATTCGTTAGATCCGTGTAGTGTATTGATTGTTTGAATGGTATCTTTGGCTAGTGATTAATTGTTTGTTCTGTACAAATGATTTTTTTGCTAATAATCCGACTAGGGTTAGCGTGTGTGCTAATAATTTGTAGCCAGATCTTGAGAATTGATTTTGAATGTCCTACATATCTGTTTGTGCCTTTTTTTTCTTCCAGATCTTGAGAATTGATTTTGAATGTCCTACATGTATGTTTTTGCCTTTTTTCCAGATTGCTATGTACACACATGAGGCTCCGTCCAGCGGTGCCGCCGGCTATAGATCCTGCACCTGGCAGCGTGGGCAGAGCGGCCACGCCCCTGGATCCGAGGAACCCGTAGAATATCGGGCGGACCGCATCAGCGATCTCCCGGACGCCATCCTTGGGGAGATCATCTTCCTTCTCCCCACCAAGGATGGCTGCCGCACACAGGTCCTCACATCTCGATGGCGCACTCTGTGGTGCACCACGCCTCTTAATCTCAATTGTCGCCGGCTATCTGTCGTTCATGATTTTGAACTCCACGGAGCCATCATCTCCTCCCACCAGGGCTCCGTTCAACGCCTATGCATCCTAGCATGCTGCCTGCTGCACATACCCTGCATGGTGGACGCCTGGCTGACATCCCGTCAATTCGAAAAACTCCAGCATCTTGAGTTCTACCATTACTATGCAAATAGCTATCCACCAAGCGTTGTAGCTGTGCCCTCACCACCAATGTCCATCTCATGATTTTCCTCCACTCTCCACACCGCCACCCTGGCCCGGTGTCATCTACCAGACAATCTGGTACAAATGCTTTGACTCCCACTGCTAAAAAAAATTACGCTTGTGGTGGTCGATCTGTCAGAGGCCTCACTGCACAACATCATCCACTCCTGCTGCCCTGCCCTGGAGCGCTTGTTGCTTGTTTTTGGAAAAGAAATCCGTATCCGTTGTCTCCAAATAAAGTCGCCTCACCTTGTAAGCATTGGAATTTGCTTTAAAGGAGAGGAGCTCATCATCAAAGATGCCCCTTCACTCCAAAGGTTGCTCCTTGATTATCGTTATGCACCTTCACAAATAACTGTGGTCTCTGCGCCTAAACTAGAGACCTTGGGTGCAATTCCTGATCCGTTTGAAGGTTACAAGACGGTGGTTGGCTCCACACTTTTTCAGGTACTGTATATTATCATCCACACTTTTGTAATCATAAGTTGCATTTTTCATTTGCGTGTGTAAGTTTTATATCTCAACACTTTCATAATCATAAGCTGCATTTTTCATTTGTGCGCATAAGTTTTATATAATCTTGGAGTATGCTTTTGGTACTAATATTATGTTCTATGCTTAATGAAGAGTTTGTCCATGGGTACCCAATCAATGGTGCTGGATTCTGTCAAGACCTTACATATCAGTACGTGGTGTTTTGATCTGAACATGATTATCGGCATGCTGCGATGCTTTCCATGTCTGGATAATTTGTATATAGAGGTGATGATATCAAGCACATTGATATACTTTACTAGAACTAACCATTCAGCTCTACTATTTTTTTAGACATTAACTATTTTCAGTCTTCATGTCTATTTAGGCTAAAGGACATGGACAAAAAGGTATAACCAATCGGTGACATAAGAAGCACCGGGATTTTCTCAGTTCTCATGACATTCATTTGAGGACAATAACGCTGGAAGGATATGCATCCAACCATGCAAACACTAGCTTTGTCACATTCTTCCCGTTGAATGTGAGAGTACTATTGTCCATGAGGATTAAGTTTTTTAACAAAAACTTTCTCATGGATGGACACGTTGAACAACATAAAAAGAAGTTTCAGGTGGACAAAAGGGCTTCTGAACGTGCTCGGCTTCCATTTACAACAACTTGTCTTCGTGTACCAGTAGATTTTCTGGTCCAGGATCTTGATTTTATGGATCAAACAGATCCATTTGATTGTGACTGCCAAAAACTTTGGTTGAGTTAGTTTTTATTGTCCTGTTCAATCTGGATTTTGTGTAAACCTGATGAACAATTAATCATCATGCTTTTGTACCTTCTGAAAGCTCATATTAGTCCAACCGTGGGCGTTCAACTAACCATTTACTACCACGGGCAGCTGTATGATTAGACGGGACGATTGTGAGCAGTCCATCGTGCACGCCGCGAGCGCTGCAATTTTTTTCTGGTTTTGGAATTTTGTTTCGGCCGCCTTGGGAAGGTACATAGAACAGTCCTCTGTTCTCATCTACAAGCACCACCGCCGAGGATCGGCGCCTGCTGCGAGATGGAGGATGAGCCGGCCAACAAGCGGGGGCGGGTCAAGCCAGAACCGCAAGAGCCTCCGGCGAACGTGGACTTCATCAGCAGCCTCCCCGACGAGATGTTGGTAACCATCATATCCCACCTCCCCATCAAATATGGCGTGTGGACCACTGCCCACTTGCGGTGGTGGCGCCCCCTCTGGCACTCCATCCCCTGGACTTCATCGTCGACCACGAATTCTGCAGCGAGGAGCAGCAACGCCTAGACACATTGTCCCACATCCTCGCCACGCACCTTGGGCCGGTCAGACGCCTTGCTATCGGCAGGCTCAGTCCCCACAACAAGACCAAACCCAGGTTGCACTACTGGTTCCTATCCCCAGCCCCGGATCGGCTCGAGGAGCTCAGCTTTCATGCTGGATGTCCTTGCTCGCTGCCGCCATCCGTGCTCCGCCTCACGCCCACGCTGCGCCGCGCTACATCCAGGTGGTGCATTTTCCCCTGGATCAATGCCGCGCGCGCTCTTCATCTCCCTAAACTTAAGAACCTCGAGCTCATTGTCGTCCGCATCTCAAAGGAGGATTTGGAGCGCCTGCTCGTCGGCTGTACAACGCTCGAGTACCTTCGTCTTCATGTGATTGATGGGTTCAGTAGCCTCCACATCACCTCGACAAATGTCCGTGCAATTTATGTGCATTGTTGGCGCCGCCCAAGGCTGTCAGTTGAGGTGTTTCACGATATTGTCATTGAGAATTTGCCTTTCCTCGAGAGATTGTATGTACTTGATAAATTAGGTCCAGCAAGAATCAGGGTCATTCACGCACCTAAATTGACAGTGTTGGGCTATTCGTGTGCTGAATTCAATGAACTTGTTACTGGATCATTATCCGTTCAGGTACAACAGTCTTCTTCTTCTCCTTCTTATATATTATTGGACAGCACATTTTATCTAATTGTTGTTGATCTATATGTTCACCTATCATCCAGAAAATGATTCCCACAAGCTTGACCCGGCCTCTGCGCACAATGAAGATCTTGGCACTACAATCTGTCGGCCCCGATCTGGATGAAGTTGTTAGATTCCTTAGATGCTTTCTTGCACGGAGAAGCTATACATCGAGGTGATGCTCCTTTCCTGTTAATTGTTAACCACAACGGAGCTCAACTTTTTGTTACTTTTACCCATGATTACAATGACAAATGTAGAATGATTTCTAAAGGAAACTTGGAGGATTTCAATACATATATTTTTTGAGATCCTAGTGTTGTACGCATTTTATTCCTTCGCCTGACATGCTTTCATGATAAATGTTTATCATGAAAGATTGAAGGTGGCATTTCACTCTTTTCATGTATTTTAGAAATCCTGCAAATCAAAGAGGCCTGACGTGTTCAAATCTGCAGCTAGGCACTAATATGTTGTCTTTGTTTGCAGATACTAGCAGGCCCGATAGTAGAAAATGTTGGGGAATATAACAATCCCATTGAATGCCTTGATCTTCATCTCACAGAAGTTACTTTTAATGAGTACCGAGGCACCACACCAGAAATTAAATTCGCCAGGTTCTTTGTTGAGAAAGCAAGGTTGCCAAGGTAATGAGGTTTGCCCTATATTTACTGCGCAGAAGTGAATGGATTGCTAAAGAGCCCAGGCGTCTACAGCTGAATGGAAAAGGCTCTACAGAAGCTGAATTTCAGTTTGTAACTTCATATGACAGATTATTCGGAAGTCACTATATCAAGCCGCTATATGACTTCTCGGTGGCTGATCCTTTCGCAGAAATAATGCATGAAAAAGATTCTGAAGAGGATGAATTTTATGTGTCTGAATAGTTTGAACCTTGTAATCTTTGAATTTGGGCCTTGTAATGCTGGAATTTGAACCTTGCAATATTTATGATATTTGTTATATAACGTAATTGGATGTTTAATTTGGTTTTGCAATCATGTCCTATTATAAGTATATATATGTTATTCTTCTGTACACAGAGCATAGATGTTATGCAGATAGGGCATATCACATCGCACACGGACCACACTAGGTAACCCGTCGGTGATGAATTCATCAATCGCAAACTGTTATATACCAGCAAGCGTTTGCCCACAACACACACGACTTATTCCATCACAAACAGCTCGGGTGGATCAACTGTATGCCACGTATCACACACGCAACTCTAATCTGATTCGTGCTTGATGTCTCCCCCATCGCTTGCACAGTTCATCTTATTTGCCATGTATCCCTGTGCCGGCCTCTGCTCACCGTTAGGTGATACGTCTCCATCGTATCTACTTTTCCTAACGCTTTTCCTCTTGTTTTGGACTCTAATTTGCACGATTTGAAAGAAACTAACCCGGACTGACGCTGTTTTCAGCAGAACTACCATGGTGTTGTTTTTTTGCAGAAATAAAAGTTCTCGGATTGGAACAAAACTTCACGAGGATTTTTTATATAATAAAAGAGATTTTCTGGAGCCAAGAACCACAGGAGGGGGGGCACCTGGGTGGGCACAACCCACCAGGGCGCGCCCCCCCTCCAGGCACGCCCAGGTGGGTTGTCCCCACCTGGTGGCCCCGCAGAATCCAACCCTGATGCTATAAAGTCATATTTTTGGAGAAAAAATCAGGGAGAAAGAATAATCACATTTCACGAGATGGAGCCGCTGCCACCTCCTGTTCTTCATCGGGAGGCCAGATCTGGAGTCTGTTTGGGGCTCCGGAGAGGGGGATCTTCGATCTTCGTCATCACCAACCCTTCTCCATCACCAATTCCATGATGCTCCCCACCGGGAGTGAGTAATTCCTTCGTAGGCTCGCTGGTCGGTGAGGAGTTGGATGAGATTCATCATGTAATCGAGTTAGTTTTGTTAGGGCTTGATCCCTAGTATCCATTATGTTCTGAGATTGATGTTGCTATGACTTTGCCATGCTTAATTCTTGTCACTTTGGGCATGGGTGCCATGATTTCATATCTGAACCGTTTATGTTATCACCATTATATCTATGTTCTAGATCCGATCTTGCAAGTTATAGTCACCTACTACGTGTTATGATCTGGCAACCCCGGAGTGACAATAGTCGGGACACTTCCCGGTGATGACCGTAGTTTGAGGAGTTCATGTATTCACTATGTGTTAATGCTTTGTTCCGGTTCTCTATTAAAAGGAGGCCTTAATATCCCTTAGTTTCCAATAGGACCCGCTGCCACGGGAGGGTAGGACAAAAGATGTCATGCAAGTTCTTTCCATAAGCACGTATGACTATTTACGGAATACATGTCTACATTATATTTATGAACTGGAGCTAGTGCTGTATCGCCCTAGGTTATGACTGTTATATGATGAATATCATCCAACAAATTCACCGATTCAATGCCTACAAATTTCTCTCATATTGTTCTTGCTAAGTTACCACTGCTATTGTTACTCTTGCACTTGCTACAAAATCATTACTATTACTGTTACCATTACTATTGTTGTTGCTACTACTATCAAAACTACCATACTACTTTGCTATTGATCACTTTGCTGCAGATAATTAATCTCCAAGTGTGGTTGAATTGACAACTCAGCTGCTAATACTTGCAAATATTATTTGGCTCCCCTTGTGTCGAATCAATAAATTTGGGTTGAATACTCTACCCTCAAAAACTGTTGCGATCCCCTATACTTGTGGGTTATTATCAAATTATCACTATGAAGAATCTGAAGGATGCTAAGACTAAGATTTTTCCCTCTAAGATGAGGGGAGGTAAGGAACTGCCATCCAGCTCCGCTTTAGATTCACCTTCTGTTGTAAGTATACTTGCAACACCACCACATGCTATCAATTCTGATATGTCGCAAGTTATTGATGATGCTACTTCTGCTATGAATGCTACTCATGATGATGCTAGTACCTTGCTTGATGATAATGTGCCACTAGGTGAATTTCTTGATGAACAACTTGCTAGAACTAAAGCTTTTGTGAATGCTGAAACTGATGAAGAGCTTGAAACTAAAAATCTTGAAACACCTATTAGACCTAGTTCTCCTAGATATGAATTGCCAAAGGTACCGGAAGGTTATGTTATGGATGAGGAGACAACTAGAGACATTCTTGCTTGTAAGGATAGAGATGATCTGGAAAAATTATTATGCAAGTATAAAGAAAAGACTTTGAATGCTAGAATGAAATGTGATCCTAAGTTTGCTACTTCACCTATCTTTGTTGATGATAAGGATTATGAATTCTCTGTCGACCCAGAGTTGATTAGTTTGGTTGAATCTGATCCTTTCCATGGTTATGAAACTGAAACTGTTGTGGCACATCTTACTAAGTTGAATGAAATAGCCACCCTTTTTGCTCATGATGAGAAGATTCGCTATTATTATATTCTCAAATTATTTCCGTTCTCATTAAAGGGTGGTGCTAAGACTTGGTATAATACTCTTGCTCCTGGTTGTGTGCGTAGTCCCCAGGATATGATTTATTACTTCTCTGAAAAATATTTTCTTGCTCATAAGAAACAAGCTGCCTTACAGGAAATATTTAACCTTGCGCAAATTGAAGAAGAGAGTCTCCCACAAGCTTGGGGGAGGCTTCTCCAATTGCTTAATGCTTTTCCTGATCATCCTCTTAAGAAAAATGAAATACTTGATATCTTCTATAATGGACTAACCGATGCTTCTAGGGACTTCCTAGATAGTTGTGCTGGTTGTGTTTTCAGGGAGCAAACTGTTGAACAAGCTGAAGAATTATTGAATAACATATTGAAAAATTATGATGATTGGATCCTTCCTGAACCACCACTTAAACCTACTCCAAAGAAGAGGCGTATCTTATATCTCAGTTCTGAAGATATGCAAGAGGCAAAGAAATCCATGAAGGAAAAAGGTATTAAAGCAGAGGATGTTAAAAATTTACCACCTATCAAAGAAATACATGTGCTTGAAACACCACCACCACCTAAGGTGGTAGAGGTAAATTCTTTACTAAAGTTCGATGAAGGTGATATTCCTTATAATAAACATCCTAGTCAATGCCTTTATGAGTTTGATAATTACATTAGAGAACAAGATTACTTCAATGCAAATGTTATGAAACAATTGAAATACAAATCTGATATGATTGCTCACTTAAGTGACTTGTTATTTAGAATCTCAAATGATGTTAGAGGTGTGGGAAAATATGCCTCTATGGTTCAAACTCAATTAGAACAAGTTCCTAAATCTCAAAGAGAGTTGCTTGATGAAATGAATAATAATATCAATGATCATGCTGTTAGAGTAATGACTAGAGGAGGTAGAATGACTAAGGAACCACTTTATCCTGAGGGACACCCAAAAAGAATTGAACAAGACTCTCAAAGAGTTGACACTGATGTACCTAGTCCTTCTAAAAAGAAAAAGAAGAAGAAAAATGATAGGACTTTGCATGCCTCTAGTGAACCTGAAGTTGAAAAACCTCCTGATAATGATAATCAAGTCTCTATCTCTGATGCTGAAACTCAATCTGGTAATGAACACTCACCTTCTGATAATGAAAAAGACAATGATGAGGTTCATGAAGACACTCAAATAAATAATAAAGAACCAGATAATGATGTTGAGATAGAACCAGCGGTTGATCTTGATAACCCACAACCCAAGAATAAAAGATATGATAAAAGAGACTTTGTTGCTAGAAAACATGGTAAGGAAAGAGAACCGTGGGTTCAAAAACCTATGCCCTTTCCACCTAAGTCAACCAAAAAGAAAGATGATGAAGAATTCGAACGCTTTGCTGAAATGCTAAGGCCAGTCTTTTTGCGTACTCGCTTGACTGATATCTTGAAAATGCCTCCTTATGCAAAGTACATGAAAGACACCATCACCAATAAGAGAAAAATACCGAAAGCTGAAATCTCCACAATGCTTGCTAATTATACTTTTAAGGGTTGAGTACCTAAAAAACTTGGAGATCCGGGAATACCAACTATACCTTGCTCCATCAAAAGAAATTATGTGAAAACTGTTTTATGTGATTTAGGAGCTGGTGTTAGTGTTATGCCTTTCTCTTCATATAAAAGACTTGATTTGAATAAACTCACACCTACTGAAATATCTTTGCAAATGGCTGATAAATCAACTGCCATACCTATCGGTATTTGTGAGGATGTGCCCGTTGTTGTTGCTAATGTTACTATCTTAACTGACTTTGTTATACTTGAGATGCCCGAGGACGACAACATGTCGATTATCCTCAGTAGACCCTTCCTGAATACTGCAGGGGCTGTTATTGATTGCAATAAAATCAAGGTCACTTTTCATATCAATTAATGAACATACGGTGCACTTTCCGAAGAAACAATTCCAAGTGAATGGTATTAATGTTATTGAAAAATCTCCGACAATCACTATTGGAAGTTTTCAACAACCTCTACCTACTGCCAAAAAGAAATACGAAATGCTTATTGTCGGGGACATCCATATCCCCATTGAGGTAACTTAGTGTTTTACGAAAGTTCTTCGGTTTCATGCTAATCGGAAGTGGTTGTTAATAAGACTTGATCAACCTTATTAATAAATCATTTTTGAGAGGTATGAAGTTGATGAATTCAGTGGGCACTACCTTCTGCCCCTACTTTTTGTTTTCTGTTTTTATTAGTTAAATAAAATAAAATGCCATGCCTTGCCTTGCCTGTTTTCTGAGTTTTCCGTGCAATAAAAAAATTGACATAGAAATAAAAGTTCTCAGAATGCTCTGAAAATTTAATACAATTTTTTTCTGAATATTTAAGAATTTTTGGTGCAAATAACATCAAAGGGAGGTGCTCCAGATGGGCACAACCCACCTGGGCGCGCCAGCACCCCCAGGCGCCCTGGTGAGTTGTGGTCCCCACGTGGGGCCCCTCACTTATCTCTTCGTCCCACATCATCACCTACCTCCAGAAAAAAAATCACCATTGCTCTCTCGCTCGTGTTCTTGCTCTCAAACCCGCGGATTTCGATCTCTTTGCTCGAAGCTCCATTTCCGAAACTGTTTCGGGGGATTGTTGCTTGGTATGTGCCTCCTCCATTGGTCCAATTAGTTTTTGCTTTAGTGGTATATATTTAGAATAATTAGTTGCTCTTGGTGCAGGTGTAGATGTGCTTGCATGTTAAGTTCTTGGAGTTCTAAGTAGTTTGAATGCTTGATATGGCCTCTATGCATCCCTATGAGTAGTTGCTATCAATCTTGTGAAGTTTTGTTGAGAAAAGTTTTGTGAACTAAAAATTTCAGAATTTTGTTCATAGGAAAAAGATGAGTATCTTTAGGAAGTTTGCTTCCAAGAAGAACTCCAAGGGTGTTATTGGGGAGTCATCTGACAGTGATCTCCGCACCCGAAGAATGGCGGAGGTAAGGGTGTGCGAATGGCCGCATAACCCATTCATGGAAGGGGCCAGAATCCTTCAAGAGTTTGCACAATATGCTGCTAATGCCGGCCTCACCGACTTCATCGCAGCTGAATGTGAACAGTATCATCTCCTCACAAATTCCTTTGTGCAAAGTTTTCATTTCCTAGTTAGGAATAATCCCCCTGAGGTGCAGTTTAACTTATATGCCGAACCCCATCAGATACCGCTTACTGAATTTTGTAACATATGCTTGCTCCCTTCTGATGGTGGTTTAGTAGAGCCTAGGCCCACGGATTTTGATGGTTTTTATTGTACTCTGACAGTGGGGGATGAGAGAGGGGTGTCAGGTGTCACCGCCACTAGCTTACACTTTCCTGCTGTGCATTATTTTGCTCTATTCATTGCGAAGTGTTTGCTTGCTAGAGAGAAGGTAGGTGCACTCAGTGCACCTGACTTTGCTGTTTTATGTCATGTGCTTTACGGCGACAACACTTATTGCTTGGGAGCTATTGTGGCACATCGCCTCCACATTAACAGATCCAAGGGTAAGATACATGGTGGTATTTATGCTACTCGCTTGGCGAGTCACTTTAACATTCAGATACGCCAGCATGATTATCCTTTGCCCAAGGTTTATTTAGATCGACAGGCTATGGCACACCACCAGTTTATTGATAGCGAGAACACCATTATGGATGTTCCATATAATTTGGCCTTCAGCGAGATTACTCGTGATGTTATTCCTTTGCATGCACCTGCTTTGTTTGATCCTATTACCAGGGGCGGATACAGGATTATGCCTGAGGACATTGTCGCCTACTGGAACAACCTGGCTGCGGCACAGGTGGAGCCTCAGCAATGGGACCCTCAGGTGCCCGCTCCCCAGCACTTCAACATAGGACCCCATGGCTTCTTCGAGTGGTGATTACCAAGTTAGGCCAAAAGCCTACACTTGGGGGAGTACGTATTTCCACCGACATTACTTTCATGTTCACACTTTTCATTCCAGTTGTCGGTGTCCACACTTTTTCATTGTATTATCCATGCTAGATTTGTTTTCTCGCCTTCTTCTAGTGTTTTTAAAAAACTTTGAGAAAATACAAAAATATTTCCTGCTTCTCTCTAGTATAACCAGATGTAGTATTTAAAAAGAAAACCCAAAAAGATTTCCTTGTTCTTCTTTTGCTTGTTGGGAGCTCTCCTGTGTAAATAGTTTTTCTCATTTTTGTTTTTTCCTTTCTTAAATTTGCTTTCTTTTAGAAAACCAAAAACTCCAAAAATATTTCAGTGTGTTTCTCTAAATTTCTTTTTATTGAGTCATACCGAGGAGAAGACCACGATGAAAATGTTGAGTGGCTCTCATATGCATTGTTGTAGATCTAACAGAGAGCCCATATTACCTTGTTTTCTTCTTTTTGAATAAATGTTTGAAGATTCCAGCTTATTCCACGGCACTCTTGCACTATTATTATTTTCATATCATTCGGTCGTGCAAGTGAAAGGCAATAATGACGATATTTAATGAACTGGCTATGGAAGAGAGAAACGGGTAGAACTCAACTTGTTCTGTGTTTGTAAATATGTTTAACCTAGTATCCATGATTCAGTTCATTATGATCAAACATGTTTGCAATGACCCTTAGAGATTATAGTTTCTCATGCCATGCTTAAGTAGCTAGGAGTGGATAATAGTTTATCTTGGATGTCAACATTGCGTTAAAATAATTGTGATGTAGTATGATGATATGGTATCCTCCTCTGAATGTTCGGGTGGCTTGACTTGGCACATGTTCATGCATGTAGTTGAATCAAAACCAACATAGCCTCTATGATATTTATGTTCATGGTGTTCATATCCTACTCATGCTAGTATCCAATGTTACTTATGCATAATGCATGTTCATGACCGTTTTCGCTCTCTAGCTAGCCGCTTCTCAACCTAATTGCTAGCCTTCGCCTGTACTAAGTGGGAATTCTGCTTGTGCATCAAAACCCTGAAACCCAAGTTATTCCAGATGAGTCCACCATACCTACCTATATGCAGTATTACCCTGCCGTCCTAAGCAAATTTGCATGTGCCACCTCTAAAAACTTCAAATAAATATCCTTTTTTGTGTGCCTGGATTGTTCATAGAGTGACAAGAGGTAGTCAGAATCTTCCATGCTAAGCGGGTTATTCTCATGATGAGTGTTTATTCACTCATCCTTGCACGAGAGGGGCGGTAATAGGGATTCCCAGTCCCGAATTCAAATTGCAAATAATTAATCAAAACTCCCCCAGGACTGTTGTTGGTATGGACGGCACCCGTTGTTTCGGACAAGCCGTGGAGTGTGATTGTTGGTGGAGGGGGAGTAAACCTTTACTTTTATCGCTTGGGAACCACCACTAATGTGTTTAGCATGGAAGATACGGATAACTAATGGTCGCGAAGTAAATAAGAAGGGTGCATTTCTCAAAATTTCATTTACCTCTGTTTTAAAACTTGAGCTCTGGCACCTCTGCAAATCACTGCTTCCCTCTGCGAAGGAACTATCTATTTACTTTTATGTTCTGTCATCACCTTCTCAAATAAGCGCCAGAACCTGAGAGCACTATTCTCATCCTCATGCATTGTGTGTAGCTAATGTTCGGTGCATCATGACTGGATCTTTTCTACCATGAATTACGATGTTTAGTCGCTGCTCGGACTTTGGAGGTGCTCTGCATTTATGTTTTGCAGTCTCAGAAACGGCTAGCGAGATACCACTATTGTCATATTATATCATGGTTGCTTTGACAAAGTGTTGTTGTTTGAGATATCTTATTATTGCTCGCTAGTTGATTATGCTATTATTATGAGTTAATATAATTTTTAAGAGTTATTGTCGACATGGTTGGTTATAACCTTTGCTGAAAACCTGGGTGCTACTTAAGCTTATTTATGTAAACAAGAGCAAAAGAGTTCATAAAAGTTTTTATTTTTCACTTTCAGTTTATAAACTGAATTGCTTGAGGACAAGCAAAGGTTTAAGCTTGGGGGAGTTGATACGTCTCCGTCGTATCTACTTTTCCTAACATTTTTCCTCTTGTTTTGGACTCTAATTTGCACGATTTGAATGAAACTAACCCGGACTGACGCTGTTTTCAGCAGAACTACCATGGTGTTGTTTTTGTGCAGAAATAAAAGTTCTCGGATTGGAACGAAACTTCGTGAGGATTTTTTATATAATAAAAGAGAATTTATGGAGCCAAGAACCACAGGAGGGGGGCACCTCGGTGGGCACAACCCACCAGGGTGCCCCCCCCTCTAGGCGTGCCCAGGTGGGTTGTCCCCACCTGGTGGCCACGCAGACTCCAACCCTGATGCTATAAAGTCATATTTTCGGAGAAAAAATCAGGGAGATAGAATTATCGCGTTTCACGAGACGGAGCCACCGCCACCTCCTGTTCTTCATCGGGAGGCCAGATCTGCAGTCCGTTTGGGGCTCCGGAGAGGGGGATCTTCGATCTTTGTCATCACCAACCCTTCTCCATCGCCAATTCCATGATGCTCCCCACCGGGAGTGAGTAATTCCTTCATAGGCTGACTTGTCGGTGAGGAGTTGGATGAGATTCATCATGTAATCGAGTTAGTTTTGTTAGGGCTTGATCCCTAGTATCCATTATGTTCTGAGATTGATGTTGCTATGACTTTGCCATGCTTAATGCTTGTCACTTTGGGCCCGGGTGTCATGATTTTAGATCTGAACCATTTATGTTATCACCATTATATCTATGTTCTAGATCCGATCTTGCAAGTTATAGTCACCTACTACGTGTTATGATCCGGCAACCTCGGAGTGACAATAGTCGGGACACTTCCTGGTGATGACCGTAGTTTGAGGAGTTTATGTATTCACTATGTGTTAATGCTTTGTTCCGGTTCTCTATTAAAAGGAGGCCTTAATATCCCTTAGTTTCCAATAGGACCCCGCTGCCACGGGAGGGTAGGACAAAATATGTCATGCAAGTTCTTTCCATAAGCACGTATGACTATTTACGGAATACATGCCTACATTATATTTATGAACTGGAGCTAGTGCTGTATCGCCCTAGGTTATGACTGTTATATGATGAATATCATCCAACGAATTCACCGATCCAATGCCTATGAATTTCCCTCATATTGTTCTTGCTAAGTTACCACTGCTATTGTTACTCTTGCACTTGCTACAAAATCATTGCTATTACTGTTATCGTTACTATTGTTGTTGCTAATACTATCAAAACTACCATACTACTTTGCTACTGATCACTTTGCTGCAGATAATTAATCTCCAGGTGTGGTTGAATTGACAACTCAGCTGCTAATACTTGCAAATATTCTTTGGCTCCCCTTGTGTTGAATCAATAAATTTGGATTGAATACTCTACCCTCGAAAACTGTTGCGATCCCCTATACTTGTGGGTTATCATTAGGTGCCACAGCACGCTGTGCTCGCCGTTAGGCGCCGTGGCGCGCTCTGCTCGCGTCCGTCGGTGTTCTCTGCTCGCGTACCTCCACGCGCTCAGCTTGTGGACAGCTTTTCCTTGCGTGTTCAACGGCTATATGCATATATATGGTTGCTCTCCGTTGAGGCACCGCGGAGCGCTCTACTCGCGTCCCTGCGCGTGTGCTCTGCCAGTGGTTGGGGCCTGCGCATGATCACGTTGGGGGCCCATATGCATGCGGTTGCGCCGTGCGCGTCGCCACGATGTAGTTACGTACGGCACGATGGAGTTACGCGCTGCAAATTAGAACTGCCATCCGGACGTGCGGATATTACAGGCCGCCTGGCTTCCCCATTAATTCCCACGGCCATTATAAGCTTAGTCTCTTCAACCTTTCAATCTCGCCCCACAACACAACAAGCACACCCACGATGACACATACAGAGAGGATATCTAGCGGCGCTCAATGGAGTTCGGCGAGCATAAAGTGGAGACCCACGCGGGGGAGACGGATCTCTCGGTGGTGTACACCATCGACCCGGCCGTGGTGGAGGACTACATCAACACCGTGGAGCAGTTGCTTGCTCGAGACAAGTACAAGGTGGTCGGCATCGACCTCCAATACACCGACAGTCATCCCGGCAAAGATCAGAAGGTTGTCGTCGCCCAGTTGTGCGTGCGCAATCATGTCCTCATCTACCACTATTGCATGGCCATAGAGCCTTGCGACCGTTTTGTCAGGTTTGTCAAGAGCACCGACTATAAGTTCGCTACAGTGGAAACCTCCAACGATGTAAAAGCACTCATGGTTACGGGCTTGCCCTGCAAGAACCTTGGGGAAATCCGTGACCACTAAAGGGTCTGGGGCAGCACGAAGAAGGACTCCCTGGTTGAACTCACCTCGGCCATCATCGACCCCTACTACGAAAAGATGAAGCAGGATGCCAACAGAACAAGTCCTGTATCCTGGCACGGGGCCTGGATGTGGCAACTGGATGAACCTCAGCTCAGGTTCGCGGCCAAGAGCATGTACACATGCTACGAGATGCACAGGCAGATCGTTGACATTAGGAAGTGCCTCGTTCCCAAAATCGACGAGGCCGGATCAAGCCACAAGCAGAGCAGTAGCGGCAAGCGTCACAAGAAGTAGATGATGATCAGATGATCGTTTATCCTAGTTAATTATGCATGTAATATATAGTTTACTTTGGTGTGTGGAAATATCATGTGTGTAGTAGCCACCTATGTAATTATGCATGTAATAGTTTACTTTGGTGTGTGCAATTAAATGTCATGTGTGTAGTAGCCACCTATGTAAATCGATGTTTAATTTGGTTATGCAACCATGTCCTTATTAGTGTGTATATATATGTTGTTGTTCTGTATGCAATCCCATCGCACAACACACACGTCTTATTAGCAGCAATCGTCTGTGTTATTATCGGTCTTCGCAGACATTTCTGATTACAGACATGTTTGCCGCGTATCACACACATCTTGTTAAATTGAACTGTTTCTGTTCTCTTGGCTCAATGCAAACAGTTCATCCGAGTGGACTGTTTGCCCTCTATCGCACACACCTTGATCTGGCTGACCATTTCTTTTGTTCCGCTTAATCACAAACAGTTCATCCGAGTGCACTGTATGTCGTCAATCGCACACACGTTGATCTGGCTGACCGTTTCTGTTGTGTTGCCTAATCACAAATAGTTAATCCGAGTGAACCATATGTCGTATATCACACACACTTTCATCTGGTTGCCCGTTTCTATTGTTCTGCCTCATCGCAAACAGTTCATTGGAGTGAACCGTATGCCCCTTATCGCACACGCAACTAAAGTCTGCACCGTGTTTATTGTATCCGCCGTCGCAAACGTTTTGCATCTTTTTTGACAGTTTTTTTACATAACCGTTTGCGATTAATGCATCACACATAGTTTCGTCGAAGGGTCTCTAATTGTAGTGTCGCGTTAGCAGCATCCTGCAGTAGTGTGGCGGCTCTTCTTCATCGCCAAAGTTTTCTGCATCATTGTTTCCTCCTTCATCATCGCCAACATCCTCCTCACCATGCTTTGTCCACCGTGTATAACCTTCGACGAAACCGCGACAGAGCAAGTGCGCCAGCACGCTGCCTTCGAACAGGTTGTGCAAAACTCCATTTTCGCATCTCGAACATGGACATAATATCTGCACTTCACCCTTTTGTATCATATTTGCCACCGTGAAATTGAGAAAGCCCTTCACACTTTGATCCATATTGAATCTTTCGATAGGCGGTGATCAACTAGCGCTGCAAAGGTAAAAGTACTAAAATTATTAGATATATTAGCAATGACAGCATAAAAAATTCGGCATGACCTTTGCTAAAAAAGGGACATATGAGTGCCAGAAATTTGACGAAACAGAAATGAATCAATGTTTCGCCAAAACATTGGCAACTCTAGCTGTAGACATTCGTGCAAAATGAAACATCGATATCGCATGACACAACAATAGTTCACGAGCATTGTGCAATTTCTATAGCTAGCAACTAATGACACACACGTACACATCCATCACATATCCATCCATATGCGAATGCCTCGGATATATGCACATAAATTAATGAGAAGTTCGGTCTTTTTTACCTCATCAAAGGTGCAGGAGAGGGGGGCCGGCCGACCGTTGGAGGCGCCATTAATGGAGTGTGGTGAAAATTTTAATGCAAGTGTATGTGTGTCTGAGTGGGTGGAGAAGAGAAGTAGCTAGCTTAATTAGTGAGTGAGAGTGTGTGAACTAGCTTAGATCTAGCTAACTAGCTACCTACTTAGGAAATCAAGAGAAAGAATTTGGTATTTTTCTCAAGAAGAAGAGAAGAGAGAGCGAGGAGGAAGAGGAAAGAGGGAGGAGGAAGAAGAAAATATCTAATGGATGCTATGGGTGAAACATGAATAGTGTTGCGACATAATTACTGGCGTTGACATACTAGAAAACGCCATTACAATCCTCTGTATCCCTGGCATTCCGGAAATGCCCACGCCGGTGTTATGTTGGCTAAAAAATTGATGGGCCCACAAGATGTACTGCTGGCGTAACTTACTCGGCGACGCTAGAGATATTCTGATTAGTACCGACGTAGGGAACTTTTGCTATGCCAGCTCTAACTTGGGACATGGCAGAACATTGGGACTCACATACAGGTGGCGTTCCCAATTACTCCTACACCAGCAATAACAGCATACCAATGGCGTATGAAATAGCCCGACGCCACTACTATTGAAAAAAATAGTGTTGGTGTTCGTTCAAAATGGTGCGCCGCCAATGAAAGTTGTGGCTAGCACTTTTTCCACTAGTGGGTCGGTCGAAGCACGGGGGGCCCCCATGAGCCGGCCACTGGTCTGACGAACGCACCCGACGCCGCGCCGAGCGCAAACTGGGACGAGGGGGTCGACTTGAGCGGAGGAGCCAGCAGGACCGGGGAGGCATCCCCGAGGGCGCAGCCGGAGGGGCGCCTTCAGGCGGCACGGGAACCATGCCCGGAGGCGGTGGCGCCATCGTTACTTCATCCTGGCAGGCAGGGAGCGGGTCTAGCGCAAGTTCGGTGGCCCAGCCGCAAGGGAATGAAGCCAGCGCTGGCGATGCCACCAGCGGGGTGCCCCAAGGGATTCTGACCGCCGCCCTGGACAAGGTGTGCATGTAGTTTGCTAGCTACGACAGTTTCTTGTGGGAGTCCTCCCGGGGGCGCAGGGCTAACTCGTCCAGCTCGAGTAGTTCGTCGTAGTACGTGCTTTTGTTTGTTTGAAATGCTTTCCAGTGGGGGCGCGCCAGTGCACCCATTGGGTGTAGTCCCCGAGACTCAGGTCGGCTGCTGCTCAGGCGGCTTGAGCCTTCCAGAACTTCTTGTTGTTCTCTGCTTCTGATTCTCCCTCCATAGGCGCTTCACGACCAATCGGTGGCGGCCTACAACAAGTTGCTTGGCGTGTACCGAGTGGCCAAGGCCGAGCTTGCGGTGAAGGAGGTGAGCTGCAGTGGCTCAGAGGTAAATGACTTGCTTTCTTCAAGTGGGGGCGCGCCAACGCACCCACTGGGTGTAGCCCTCAAGATTCGGGCCAGCTGCACCACAGCTGGGTCGGATCTTTTCATGCTTTGGCTACTTCTTTTGCTTTTCCATCTTCTACATGGCCGGTAACTGGGAATTCTGCCTCGCCCTGCAGCCACCACCGCCGACCCGGCAGAAGTCCAGGACCTCCGACGCCAGCTGGCGCAAGCCAGCCAGCAACGCGACCTGCAGCAGGAGCGGGCGGACCGGCCGGGGTGGAGAGGGACCAGCAGGCGGCTGCCCACCAAGCTGAGCTGAACCAGCTGGCAGAGGAGCATCGGAAAGCACTGGTCGAGAAGGATGAGGCGGTGAGCAAGGCCTCCCAAGAGGTCGCCGACCTGAACGCGGACTATGAATGTTGAGCCAGTGCATGGTCGGTGAAGGAGTAGGGGATGCTAGCCGAGGTGCAGCATACCGACGAGCTCCTCGTCAGTAAGTTATCGCTTTTCCTATTCTTGTGTTTCAGCTGGCTTTAGCCGCCAGCCGAGTCCTTGTCCCTTTTCTTACTCCTCTTTCTTTCTCCGATCCAGAAACCTTCCCCAACATGCAGGTCGTGGCCGAGGACGCCGTGAAACAGCACCGGGATGAGCTGAGGGAGCAGGGCACCCAAATCAGGATGTATGCCACCTGGACCGCGGCGGAAACGGGCATCCCACCTAGGCCCGACTCGCGGGGGTGAAGAGGGCCTTCTCCGGCTCCAACTTGCCAGCTTAGGACTGGTGAGGAACCGCTGGCCGGCCACCATGGAGCCCGAGACCACCAACCGGCTGGCGAGGTGGCTTGAGATGGGGCCGGCCAAGATTAACGCCTGGAGGGCCTCTTCAATGTGAGCCGGCGCGGTGGTGGCATTGCACCTGACGCTTTCCTGGTATCTGTGGGTGAGCCTGGACCAGCTGGCCACCCAGCGGGCCGAGGCGGAGGCGGATCTGGTGGCGCGGGCTACGCCGCTTGCGAGGTGCAGCAGCAAAATCGCCACCTTCATGCCGCATGATGAGTTCTTCAAAGAGCGGACCGCTAACGACGAGGAGATCCCGGAGGATACCTACGAGCTACGCTTCGATGACCCAGCAGGCAGCCAAGCAGAGACAGTAGACGAGGGGACCGGCTCGAGTGAAGGAGCGTATGCCAATGCTGATGTCGAGGTGGACACCGGTGCCCCGGAAGGGAAGTGGCAGCCTGGTGCCGGCGGCTCCGTCACCTAGACGGCCGCATTTATTTGCTCTTTTTGCTTTGAACAATTCTAGTTAGATGCTCTACAGTTCCACCCACTGGGGGTGTATCAAAATGTGATGAACCTCGGCCGCGGGCCTTTTGCTTTGTATATACATGCGTGTTTGTGCCATATATGTGTTTCATGTTGATTGCTCGCTCACCTTTTTTCCTTCGTCCCTTGTCTATTTTCTCGTGTCCCGCCCTCGCGGCTTCCGCCCCGCTAGCCGCACAGTCGGGAGCCGGTCTGTAGCTGGGCCGAAGAGTAGGCTTTGAGGGAGAGGGCACAATACTTTGGATTTGGGACTTGTGTTTCGGGCGAGCAGGCGGCTGACCGACTGGGTGAGTGGCCGGCTAACGCGTGAGAGGGCGCGGTGTACGGCCGGTGTGCCCGAGCCAGAACCTTCCTTGGCTTATACCCCCCAATACAATCCATAGTTTCATCAAAACAAGCAAAACAATGCATCAAAAACAAAACAGTCTGTAGCAATCTGAACATTGACCATACTTCTGTAACTCCAAAAATTCTGAAAATTAGGAAAACTTGATCAATTTGTATATCAATCATGTGTTAAAAACTCAGAATTTTATCACGCTCTAGCAAATTTTAACAATTTTGCTATTGGACGCAAAAGTTTCTGTTTATGCACAGAATCAAAGCAACTATCAGCCAAATCATCCCAAAGGCTTTGCTTGGCACAAACACTAATTTAAACACTAAAACACAATCATAATAGTAGCATAATTGTGTGCTTATTGAAAACAGAAAAGAAACAAAAAAAATTAAAGGATAACTATTGTGTTGCCTCCCAACTAGCGCTATTGTTTTACGCCCCTAGCTAGGCATAATGCATAGTTTCTAGTATTGTCATCTTTCGTTTTAGTTCCATAGGTGGCCCTCATGATTGATTCATATGGAAGTTTTATTTTCTTTCTAGGGAAGTGTTCCATACCCTTTTTTAATGGAAACTAAAACTTTATATTCCCTTCTTTCATGTTAATAACGGCACCTATAGTTCGTAAGAACAGTCTACCAAGTATTATGGGGCAAGACGGATTGCATTCAATATCAAGCACAATAAAATCAAAGGGCACATAGTTCCTATTTGCAAGAATAAGAACATAGTTAATTTTACCCAAAGGCTTTTGAATAGTAGAATTCGCTGCTACTTGTGAGCTGCGTTGGGATTTCCTCGAAGAGAAGAGGATGATGCAGTACAGTAGAGATTAGTATTTCCCTTAGTTATGAAACCAAGGTTATCAATCCAGTAGGAGAACCAAGCAACACTATGTAAACAGCACCTGCACACAAACAACAAATACTTGCAACCCAACACGGAGAAGGGTTGTCAATCCCTCTACGGTTACGAGCAAGATTAAATTCTATAGTTTTTGATTGATAGATCGGACAAAAATACAAAATAAAATAAATAAAAGAAAATTGCAGCAAGCTATTTTTAGTTTTAATATATGATAAAAGATAGACCCGGGGGCCATAGTTTTCACTAGTTGCTTCTCTTAAGAAAATAGCATACGGTGGGTGAACAAATTACTGTTGGGCAATTGATAGAAAAGCAAATAATTATGACGATATCCAAGGCAATGATCATACATAGGCATACGTCCGAGACAAGTAGACCGAAATGATTCTGCATCTACTACTATTACTCCACACATCGACCGCTATCCAGCATGCATCTAGTGTATTAAGTTCATGGAAAACGGAGTAATGCCTTAAGCAAGATGGCATGATGTAGACAAGATAAACTCATGTATGAATAAACCCCATCTTTTTACCCTTAATAGCAATGATACATACGTGTCATGTCCCTTTCCGTCACTAGGATTGAGCACCGTAAGATCGAACCCATTACAATGGACCTCTTCCCATGGCAAGATAAATCAATCTAGTTGGCCAAACCAAACCAATAAATCGGAGAAGAAATATGAAGCTATAATATTCATGGATAGACTGATCATAAACTCACAATTCATCGGATCCCAACAAACACACCGCAAAAAGTCATTACATCAAATAGATCTCCAGGAACACCAAGGAGAACATTGTATTGAAGATCAAAAAGAGAGAAGAAGCCATCTAGCTACTAACTATGGACCCATATGTCTGAGGTAAACAACTCACGCATCATCGGAGGGGCAGCAAGGATGATGAAGAACCCCTCCGTGATCGATTCCCCCACCGGCAGAGTGCCAGAAAAGGTCCCCAGATGGGATATCACGAGAACACAGGCTTGCCAGCGGAAAAAGTATTTCATGGACTCCCCTGTAGATTTTCTGATTTTTGTGAATTTATAGAGGCGGGGTTAGCTCAAACGGAGGCTCGTGGGTCCCACTATGTACCAGGGTGCGCCCCAGGCCCCAGGCGCGCCCTGGTGCCCAGTAGGCCACTGTTTCGTCTTCTCGTCCCCTCCTGAAGCTTCCAGGGTCTCTTATCGCTAGAAAAAAATCTTCAAAAAGTTACGAGGCATTGGGACTTCGTTTGGTATTGATATTTTCAAATGTAAAAAACAATCAAAAAATAGCAACTGGCACTGGGTGCTAAGTTTGTAGGTTAGTCTCAAAAAATTATATATAGTTGCTTGTAAATGTATATAATACATCCAAGATTGATACTATAATAGCACGGAACTATCAAAAAATATAGATACGTTGGAGAATTATCAAGCATCCCCAAGCTTAATTCCTGCTCGTCCTTGAGTAGGTAAATGATAAAAACAGAATTTTTTATGTGGAATGCTAGCTAACATATTCATCATATTTTCTTTTCTTTGTAGCTTGGATATTTGGACTTGAATGATTCAAAGCAATAGTCTATAATTTGACATGAAAACATCAATACTCAAGCATTTCAACAAGCAACCATGTCTTTCAAAATATCAACGCTAAAGAAAGCTATCCCTAGCCCATTATGCTCAATCATTGATACATTCATGAAACACACTCAAATATTAGCTACATCCAATACACAATTGTGACAATAGTGTTCCCTAGTTGGTGCTTTGTAAGAGAAGATGGAGACTCAAATAAAAATAAAATTGCATAAAAATAAATAGATAGACCCTTCGCAAAGTGAAGCAGAGATTTGCAGAGGTGCCAGAGCTCAAAGCTTAAATTTAGAGATAAAATTATTTTGAGAGGCATGCTTTTCATGTCAACGAAAACGACCGAGAATTCCCAATATCTTCCATGCTAGATAAATCATAGACGGTTCCCAAACAGAAAATAAAGTTTATTTCCTTTCCACCATTCTTTCACAATCCATGGCTAGCTGTATCCACAGGTGCCTTCCATACCAACACTTTACAAGGAATTTATTGTTAACATATTATTAAAAAAATCATTTCAGGACTAGGCATCCCTATTACCTGCCACACTCTCATGCAATGACAAGTGAATAAACACTCATCATGAGAATAAAATACCTAGGATGGAAAATATTGGCCACCCCCTGCCGCTTCATGAGTGGTACGGGCACACAAAATGGAAATTCATTTTGAAAATTTAGAGTTGGCACATGCTAATTTACTTAGAACGGCATGGAAATACCGCATATAGATAGGTATGGTGGACTCATTTGGCACACCTTTGGGTTTAAGGATTTGGATGCGCAAGCAGCATTCCTGTTTAGTACAAGTGAAGGCTAGCAAATAGATCGAGAAGCGACCAACCAAAAAACGAAAAGGTCATCATAAACACGCATTGAACATAATTAACACTGAATAATGAACCACAAGTAGGATATAACTTCATTGCATAACTATTGACTTTGTGTGCATGCATAGTGAATCACAAACCTTAACACCAATATTCTTACTAAAGCATAATTACTCACCAACATGACTCACATATCACTATCTCCATATCGCAAAACTATTGCAAGGAATCAAGTTTATAATATCCAATGATATTTATGAAAGTTTCTATTATATCCCCCTTGAATATCCATCACTCTGGGACCAAATTCATATCTTGTGCAAATTACCATTACTATTATCAACTCTCAAAAGGATATAAGTGAAGCATGAGAGTGCAATTATTTCTTCAAAAAAATTCAACTCTCAAAATAATATAAGTGAAGCAAGAGAGTGCATTTCTTTAAAAATAATCATATCAACTCTCAAAAAGATTTAAGTGAAGCATGAGATTTCAAGCATTTCTTCAAAATTTAATCACCAACGTGCTCTAAAAGATTTAAGTGAAGCACATAGAGCAATAGCCTAGCTCAAAAAATTTACGTGAAGCTCATTGAGCAATTCTAACAAATCATGATAACATATGGTTGTCTCAAATAGGTGTGTCTAGCAAGGATTATTATGACAAAGTAAAAAGCAAAAAAAAACAAAGACTCACATATTACAAGACGCTCCAAACAAAACTCATGATATGTGACGAATAAAAATATAGCTCCAAGTAAAATTACCGATGGTCGTTAGAAGAAAGAGGGGATGCCTTCCGGGGCATCCCCAAGCTTAGTTGCTTGGGAGTCCTTGAATATTACCTTGGGGTGCCTCGGGCATTCCCAAGCTTAGGATCTTGCCACTCCTTATTCCTTCATCCATCCTAATCTCACCCAAAACTTGAAAACTCAACAAAACCTCATGAGATCCGTTAGTATAATAAAGCAAATCACTACTTTAAGTACTATTGCAAACCCATTCATATTTTATTTTTGAACTATAGCTACTGTATTCTAACTTATCCATGGCTTATACCCCCTTATACAATCCATAGTTTCATCAAACTAAGCAAAACAATGCATCAAAAACAGAATCTGTCAAAAAAAGAACAGTTTATAGCAATATGACCATTGACCATACTTCTGTAACTCCAAAAATTCTGACAATTTAGGAAAACATTAGAAATTTGTATATCAATCATGTGTAAAACATTCAGAATTTTATCACACTCCAGTGAATTTTAATAATTCTGCTACTGGATGCAAAAGTTTGTGTTAATGCACAAAATCAAAGCAACTATCACCCAAATCATCCCAAAGGCTTTGCTTGGCACAAACACTAATTAAAACATGAAAATGCAATCATAACATTAGCATAGTTGTGTGTTTATTAAAAACAGAAAAGAAACAAAAAAATTAAAGGATAACTATTGGGTTGCCTCCCAACAAGCGTTGTTGTTTTATGCCCCTAGCTAGGCATAATGCATAGTTTCAAGTATTGTCATCTTTCTTCTTCTTTTCCATAGATGTGTTTTCATCAGGAGGCATTTCAAATATAACATGAAACACATCATCCATAGAAATTTTAGCATTAGCAGGCTGCCCGTCCGCAAATCCCCCTTGATTACCG
Source organism: Thinopyrum elongatum (assembly GCA_011799875.1). Lineage (NCBI taxonomy): Eukaryota > Viridiplantae > Streptophyta > Magnoliopsida > Poales > Poaceae > Thinopyrum > Thinopyrum elongatum. The sequence goes on from CM022297.1 coordinate 237,756,109, forward strand.
GCTACAATCCAAGAATATTATTGATTAACATTATTGAAAACTTGTTGGATCATACTCAAAGGAGGAACTTCCTTTTTAATGTTCTCACCAAAGATGCGATCATTGCGAAGCAAATACCTTAATAAATAATCACTATTATAAAGGATCAAATCTATTACCATTTTTCATGGTTCATACCATAAAAATCAAAGATCTCTCTAGCTTCTCGCACTATGTGATCAAATTCATTCATAAGGACAAGGTAGCTATCTTTTTAGCCCTAGGATTTTTTATAACTGGCAACTCATAAAATAATCTTTGTAACGTAGGATGGCTGCGGATAAATCTTCTCTCAAGTTTAAGAACAAGTGTGGAAATAGCATCGACATAAGTTTTGGTTCTTCTAAGTATAGGAGCATCATCACAAGTCAAAGTTCCAATGCAATTAAAGAATTCTTGGATGACACTTTTCCCTATAACATTCCCTTGTCCCAACACAAAAGTTTTAGCATCAAGATTAGTAGAACTTCCAATTTTAGGAGTTCTACCATCATCCATTTCTGCCATACCAAAATCACTCATGATGACAGTTTTAAAACGAGAAAACACGTAAAAAGGCAAACAGAAAATATTTTTTTGTATTTTTGTAAAAAGAAATTAGAAGTGGGGGAGATGAAAACGAGAGCCAAATGGCAAATAATGTAAATGCAAGGACATGAAATTTTATGCGTAGGTACTTGATAGATGTTGATGATCTCTCCCCGGCAACAGCGCCAGAAATTCTTCCTGCTACTTGTGAGCTGCGTTGGGATTTCCTCGAAGAGGAGAGGATGATGCAGTATAGTAGAGATTAGTATTTCCCTCAGTTATGAAACCAAGGTTATCAATCCAGTGGGAGAACAAAGCAACACTATGTAAACATCACATACACACAGACAACAAATACTTGCTACTCAACACGTAGAGGGGTTGTCAATCCCTCAATGGTTATGAGCATGATTAAATTGTATAGTTTTTGATAGATAGATCGGACAAAAATACAAAATAAAATAAAGAAAAGAAAAGAAAATTGTAGCAAGGTATTTTTACACTACTAGGGAAAAGCCTAGAAGTAGCGCGGGTCAAAGGCCTAGCAGTAGCACGGGCCGCCGCGCTACTGATATGGCGCTACAACTAACTTTTAGTAGTAGCGTGTATTGACCCACGCTATTGCTATCTATAGGTAGCAGTAGCGCATGTTATGAAACCCCACTGCTGCTAATAGCTGCAGCGCCTTAACTTAAAGTTCACTACTGCTAAACCCTCGCTGCTGCTAAAAACATACCCCGCGCTACTGTTATTATTTTTTTAATTTTTTTCTGGTGCATATTTCCTTTGTATTTGTATAGGTTTTTTACAATAGTCTCTATCATATCATACACATACAAATCTAATCATATCATACACATACAAATAGTCTCATCAAATCATGTCATCATCATAATCATCATCCAACACAAATGATGTCTCTCATCATCATCTCGAAATGGCGATACAAGTTATGACATGTCTCGAATACTTGCAACTACATCGCCATCCATATAAACAATGATATAGAAGAGACGAACTATCACTATGAGTGAGAGCGAAACTATGCAGTACATGAGGCGGCGGTTCTGATTCCTCTCTCGCGCTAGCGTGAACCTCAAGTAACTAGCTTCTGCTTCTTGTCTGCTATTGAACCCTTTATGGCTGGCGCCCGAGAACCACTCCACTTGGGCCTGACACTTGGACTACTCGTCATACACTCCCGGAACCTTCCCTATGTACACGACATAGCACTTCTTCGCTATCAAGGATCTATGATGTACCTGTTAGAGATGCATCTTCATCAAGCGAATTCAACAATAATATGCAACATAATATACTAAAGGAACATGAAAAGAAAGAGTTAGCAAATAGATGCAACATATAGTAAACATAATTAATAAACACAGGTTAATCATACCCAAACTAATTAACTAGATGTACGCAGGTCATTGTACCCAAACTAATTAACTAGATGTACGCAGGTCATCGTACCCAAACTAACAAACTAGCGTTACGCAAGTTCAGCAGGACCGATGACATCACAGAGTTTCATCGCTACAGAAAGTACAAGTTCAACCGACACATCATCATCGGCATCGTCAATCACTGGAAGTTCCATCCATCCATATCCGGGAGGATGCACCCTAGCTTCATGAACGGCGTCAGGTCCTGACGTTGTAGGCCTATGCGAGTTCGGATGTCAGCTTGTGATATAGGGCCGTGGTGGAACATCCCCTTCTCTTTAGTGACTTCTTTCATGATGATCATTGCAATGTCCCTCTGGATGCGAAAGAAGTCATCTCTGAGTTTATAATCCGGTTCTTCTCCTAAGGATTCAGCCCATTTGCGGATATGATCATCATTTCTGGTTGTCATCCGAAGCTGTTGGTGATCCCTTCTGAACCCCATCATGAGATGGAGGAGGTAGAATCCACCATTCTTGCTTGTTGTTGGTTGATGGAGGCAACAAAAGGTAGTTTTATGCGTGAAATCTGGCCTGCTCTTCCTTTGTTTCCTGATCTCGAGGTGGCCACCCCTCATGCTTCCTAGACAAAAAAGTCGTGTTCACGGTCATATTGTATGTCGTCTGCACCGTGGTCAGAAGCTCAGTTTCTTCATTGTTCAACATGTTACATATGATTAAGTCTGCTTGTTTAATTATTAAACTATAATAAAATGAGTAATGACATAAAAAAGGTCTATGGTTTGCCGAAATGTTGTTTCATTCCCGTCGCAGCAAATCTCGGGCACTCGATATGCCTACTTTCTAGCACAAGTCATGCCGAAATTCATGAGAAATTTTGGCATGACCTTTGCTAAAAAGTGGACATATCGAGCGCCTGAAATTCACCAGAACGGAAATGAATCAACATTCCAGCAAAACATAGGCCACTCGGATCATTTCCCTGCAAACAATTAATATAGGCCATTCCTCTAAAAAAATATGATTATGCATGCTCTCATTGGACACCATCTTCAAAAAAAGATATATAGCACACAAATTTCAAAAATTAACTAAATTTAAATAAATGGCAGCAGCACTAGAATTTGATAACTAGTTGAATGTACATTCAATAGGAAAAAAAATTCCTACTGTCTACTTGAAGGTATAACCTAGAATTTGAGGGGGGCGGGGGGAATAAGGGGAAACCCTAGAAAAATCCCACAGTCACTAATGGACCCTAGAAAAAATTCATCATACAATTCCTACTGTCTACTGTTTTAAACCTAGCTATTTCATCAACACACAATCATCACACATTAATCATTTCAACTAGCTAGGGTTTCATCATCATCACCTAGGGTTTTTCAAAATTCTGAAAATTCATTTACTGCAAATTAATTTAACTAAATTCATCTAGAACTAGTATCTGTGTAGAACCCTAGAAATAGTATCAGCTAGCTAGAATTTCTATACCCTAGCTAGAACCCTAAACTCCACCAAGGCAGAGAGAGGGGATGCGTGGGGCTTACAAAGGGGGGTCGGGGAGATGGCGGCACCGAGGAGGGTCGGAGGCGAGGTGGGTCGGGGAGACGGCGACATCAAGGAGGTTGCAGGCACGCTGCGACATCGAGGAGGAGGCAGGCGCGCGGCCACGTCGAGGAGAAGGCATGCGCGGTGAGGACGATCTCTGGCGACAACGCGGGGAAGCAAGGGCAACGAGGGCTCTGCCGACGACACGAGGAGAAAGGGGATCGAATGGTAAATTGGGAAAGAAACGCCCGCGCGGTGGGCTAAGTAAAAAATACCAACACGCGCTACAGCTAAGTTAGCTATAGCGTGGGTCCAGAACCGCGCTACTGCTATTCCTATCATTTTTCTTTTTTCCTTTCATTTTTCCTTTCTGCTTTTTCTTTTCTTTTAATTTTAATTTTATTTTCTATTTCCTTTCTCTTTTTTCGTTTTCTTTTCATTTTCTTTTCTATTCCTTGTAATTTTCCTTTCATTTTCTTCTTTCCTTTCTCATTTTTATTTTTCTTTTCTTTTCCGAAAGATGACCGAGCCGGGAAGAAGGGGATCGGATCGGATACAATGTATATAACTCAGGCGACGATATATATTACACATCATTTGACTGATAACGATTAAGTGCATACACAAAAGAAATACATATATATAAATGATGGTTTCTTAGCGTCGACGTTTTCGTTTTTGAGTGAGCTTCTTTCCCTTCTTGTTCGTTGTCGAATAATTGAGCCCCTCGTCATGACTTTTCCTTTTCCATGGAGTACGATCTTTCTTAGGTAATGTAGTATTGATTCTTATTTTGACGTATGCTTCATCGTCATCGTCATCTTCCCTCATCGGGTTGCCGTACTGATCGTAGTCTTCCTCGTTGGCGACTCCATCCATTCCGATGATGTTCCTTTCGCCTCTCCTCACGACAACACAGCTGGGATTGCTCGGGTCGGTTATGAAGAAGCATTATGTCACGTGCTTAGCGTGTACCCATGGCTCATTTTTTGTGATGGCATTCATAGTAGCGCTCCTGGCGTCGGGTATAGACATGATAGTGAAATACCGGTTTTCTCTTTCGAAGCATTGTGTCACGTGCTTAGCGTGTACCCATGGCTCGTTTTTTGTGATGGCATTCATGGTAGCGCTCCTGGTGTCGGGTATAGACATGATAGTGAAATACCGGTTTTCTCTTTCGACATTCTCAGCCCAACTGACACGGAACATCATCACACTATGTAGTCCAGAGTAGTCAAGCTCCCAGATCTCCTTAACCCTTCCGTAGAATCTTTCAGTTGAGGCGTTGTCGCCGGTCATGCATTCCATCATCACTCCTGAGTTTTGAAAATCATTGTTTATATCTTTGGCCTCCATGCAGAACGTGTATCCATTGATATCATATGCCTGATAGGTCGTGAGGTTGGCCGCGGGGCCATGTGCTAAGGCGTATATGAGAATTCCACCCGTAGAACCCTCTTCTGGGGGATTAGCAAGAACATGCTCTTTGAACCAAGGCAGGAAAGTGGACTTGTGCTCTCTAATAACTTTGGCGTTCGTCCTGCATAGCCCCCGGTCATGATACTTCTTTGCGATGGTTTGTTTGTGCAGTGTCACGAAAGGATCTACCACGTCTAGGTGCCGTAGCACTACTAAGTTTGCTATGTCAAAGTCGTTGCATCGATCCGAGTAACCCACAGGCAGTTCCCTGTGAGCGTTGGAGTGACCTTCTCCTTTGAGCCTCCCAAGGTGCTTCTTAATGGGCAAACAAACAACAGGGTCTCTGCCATATAGATAATTCTTGTAGAAAGAGATGCACTCTTGGGTCAGATAGCCCTGGACGATGCTTCCATCTGGACGGGACATGTTATGAACGAATCCTTTGATGACCCCATTCATCCTCTCGAACGACATCATGCTGTGCAGGAATGTCGGCCCGAGGTCTATTATGTCGTCCACAATGTGGACACACAGATGCACCATGATGTCAAAGAACGCGGGCGAGAATTACATCTCAAGCTCATTTAGTATCACAACGATCTCTTCTTGTAGCCTTTGGAGCTGCTTCACACTGATCGACTTTTGAGAGATAACGTCGAAAAAGTTGCGGAGACCAATAAGCGTGTCACGGACGTGCTTGTCCATTATCCCTCTAAGGGCAATAGGTAGTATCTGCGTCATCATCACATGACAGTCATGAGACTTCATCCCGTTGAACCTTTCTTCTTCGTGTCTAGAAATCTGCTTATCTTCCCAGAGTAACCAGAACTAATTTGATTCCGGTAAGGCACTTGAAGAATTGATCAATCTCCTTCGGACTTAAGGTAAAGCAAGAAGGGGGGCAATAATTATCTTCCTTCTTGTTCACTTTTTTGCCCTTGTCCTGGGCCTCCGTCTTCGTCTCCATCTCCTCTGACTTTTTACGGGGCGGCATGTGGAGATCTGCCCTGATTTTCAAATCTTCCAAGTCTCTTCTTGCCTAAGCCCATCCTTGGTCTTATCCGGCATGTTCATCAGTGTTGCAAGCAAGCTATCTCAAGGACATTCTTCGTGATATGCATTTGATCAAGGCAATGAGGCGTGTAGAGTTTGGACCAATACTCCAAGTTCCGGAAAAGAGACCTTGTTTTCCATACCTTCAACAGCGGCTCCAGCGCCTTTTTCATCGTCTTTCCCAACACGGGGCACTATTCCCAGTTTTTCAATAGCTCTTCGATTTTGCCGCTACTCCGCTTATGTGGAGGTCCTTGATGCTCAGCCTCACCATTGAATAGATCTCCACGGGTCGTCCTTCGCGAGCCATCTTCGATGCCCCATGTACACAATTTTCCCAGACCCGCCATCTTTCGTTGGCTACTGAGACGTTGTATCATCCATGCACCGCGTGCATCCGCAATATCCATGGCACACCTGGCCTGCAACATATCCATAACCGAGATAGTCGTGCATCGTCGTCATCAGCGCGGCTCTCATATAGAAATACTCGCCTTTGCCGGCGTCCCATGTCTTGGCCGATGTTATCCATAACGTGTCTAACTCCTCTTGAAGTAGCCCAGATACAGATTAATATTATTTCCCGATTGTTTTAGCCCTTGAATCAGCATGCTCATGTGTATGTACTTTTACTTCATGCACAACCAGGGGGAGGTTGTACATCCATACAAACACGAGCCATGTGCTATGGTTGGTGTTCTGGTTGCCAAACGGATTCATGACATCGGTACTTGCACCAAGCACGATGTTCCTTGCATCACCTGCGAAATATCGATATTCGGTGTTGAACGCTCTCCACTGGCTTGCATCCGCGAGGTGTCTCAACTTCAGATAATCTCCATTGTCGGGCTTTTTCTTCTCCGCATGCCAACGCATGAGCTTTGCTTCCTCAGGATCTACGAAATAACGTTGCAGACGGGGAGTGATCGGTAAGTACCATACAACTTTCTGGGGAGATTTCTTTACGGCCTTCTTGTATAGAGAAGCATTGCACACCGGACAGCTGGTTTTTTCTGCGTGCTCCTTCCCATAAATGACGCAATCATTGATGCATGCATGGTATCTAATGTGCGGAAGATCAGGAGGGCACACGATCTTCTTGGCATCATCCACACTAGTAGGACATAGATTCCCCGCGGGAAGAACCTTCTTTAGGTACTTGAGAAGCTCATCGAGGCTTATGTCGGTCCATTTGTTTTTAGCCTTCGTCTTTAGAAGTTCGAGTGCGAAACTCAAGCGGGTCACCTCAGGATCGCAACCATCATACAATGGAGTGTTTAAATCTACCTCCAGTTGCTCCAGCTTGGCCTCCTCTCTAGAAGTAGCTTTGTCAGTACTTGTCTTCTTGCGAAGCAGATCTCGAACATGAGGGTCCCACACGATTGAACTTAGTAGCGACGAATGCTGTGGCGTGTCCACGTCTTCTCCGCCACCATGTCCAGCCTCTTCTCCGCCCCCATGTCCGGCCTCTTCTCCACTGCCATGTTCAGCTCCTTCTCCATCGCCATTATCGGTCATCTCTTTGTCTGGCCCCGTGTCATCATTGGCTTCCCCGTTGGCGTCCTCATCATCATCATCTTCAATTGTCCACAGAGTATAGCAGTCCATGAAATTAGTCATGAGCAGGTGCGCCTTCAAATGACCATCCATATAGGAGTCGAGCCAAACTGCTCCTTTGCATCTTCGACACAGACATAAAATCTCTGTCCGATTATTTTCATTCATGTCCTGCACGGCCGATCGCAACCACCTTTCCACCATCATTCCACTGGCCATCATGATCGCATGCGCGGTAATAATAAGCAAATTGATTATAAAATTGCATGCATCAAAGTCATACAAAAATTCGGCATGACCTTCCCTAAAAATATGACACATAGAGTTTGCCTGAAATTCGCCAAAATGAAAATAAATCAACATTTTGGCAAAACATAGACAACTCAAGCACAATTCGGCGGCAACTCATGCCACACGCACAATTTCCATCATATCGCCTGATTAGGTCATATCGCACACACACACAGATTTCCATTCTTGCAAAGCACAAATTTTTACTCACCTATCTCGAGATAGAGATCAAGCAGTGTGATGAGGTCCGATCGGTGTCGCCACACACCTAGCTACTGATCAAAAGTGGACAAAGATTACTTCTTGACATGGCTAGATCTAGTTAGGGAGGTGGATAGGTCACTTCATTAAATGGGTAGATCTACCTAGCTAGTTGGGGAAGGAGATGGCTCTAACTAGTGGAGGGGGAGGAAAAGTGGGGAAAAAGAGAAAGGGGTTGCATTAATGGAGGTGGTGTAGTTAGCTAGGGGCATTAATGAGAGAGAAACAGAGGTAGAAGAAAGAGAGTAATGGGGGGCGAATAAGTAGCGAGGAAGAAGCAAAGTGAGGAAGAGAGGAGGGGGAGGGAAAAGTGAAGGAAGAGAGGAGGGGAGAGGGATAGAAAAGGTGGCTGCTGCGCCTTAGCAGCAGCGCGGGTAGGGAAAATGTGCTGCTGCTAAAGAGCTAGCAGTAGCGCGGTCCTGCCAGACGCGTTGCTGCTAACTGGGGGCCGCCATGTGGCACAATACAAACTTAGTTGCAGCGGTGTTCCTGGATAACGCGCTACTGCTATATTTTTAGCAGTAGCGCAGCAAACTGGTGTCGCGCTATTACTATACGTAGCCTGTTGGCTAAGTTGTGGTCCTCATAGTTGTATCGCGTTTGTGCGGAGCCGCGCTACTGCTAAGGAGGTAGCAGTAGCGCCTTTGGGTTCCCTGTGCTACTGTAAGGTAGCAGTAGCGCCTTGAAAAGAGCCATGCTACTGATAAGCCTCCACATATAAGGTTTTCCCTAGTAGTGTTAGTTTTAATATATGATAAAAGATTGACCCGGGGGCCATATTTTTCACTAGAGGCTTCTCTCTTGAAAATAGCATACGGTGGGTAAACAAATTACTACTGGGAAATTGATAGAAAAGCAAATAATTATGAGGATATCCAAGGCAATGATCATATATAGGCATTACGTTAGAGACAAGTAGACTGAAATGATTCTGCATCTACTACTATTACTCCACACATCGACCGCTATCCAGCATGCATCTAGTGTATTAAGTTCATAGAAAACGGAGTAACGCCTTAAGCAAGATGACATGATGTGGACAAGATAAACTCATGTATGAATAAACCCCATCTTTTTACCCTTAATAGCAATGATGCATACATGTCATGTCCCTTTATGTCACTGGGATTGAGCACCGTAAGATCGAACCCATTACAAAGCACCTCTTCCCATGGCAAGATAAATCAATCTTGTTGGCCAAACCAAACCAATAAATCAGAGAAGAAATGCGAAGCTATATTAATCATGCATAAAAGGGTTCAGAGAAAACTCAAATAATATTCATGGATAGATCTGATCATAAACTCACAATTCATCGGATCCCAACAAACACACCGCAAAAAGTCATTACATCAAATAGATCTCCGAGAACACCAAGGAGAACATTGTATTGAAGATCAAAAAGAGAGAAGAAGCCATCTAGCTACTAACTATGGACCCATAGGTCCGTGGTAAACTACTCACGCATCATCGAAGGGGCGGCAAGGATGATGAAGAACCCCTCCGTGGTCGATTCCCCTCCGGCAGAGTGCCAGAAAAGGTCCCCAGATGGGATCTCGCGAGAACAGAGGCTTGCGGCGGCAGAATAGTATTTCGTGGACTCCCTTGTAGGTTTTATGATTTTTGGGAATTTATAGAAGCGGAGTTAGGTCAAACGGAGGCTCGTGGGCCCCACTATGTACCAGGGCGCGCCCCAGGCCCCAGGCGCACCCTGGTGCCCAATGGGCCACTACTTCATCTTCTCGTCCCCTCCCGAAGCTTCCAGGGTCTCTTATCGCCAAAAAAAATCTCCAAAAGGTTTTGTGGCATTTGGACTTCAGTGGGTATTGATATTCTGCAAGTAAAAAACAAGCAAAAAACAGCAACTGGCACTGGGCACTAAGTTAGTAGGTTAGTCCCAAAAAATGATATAAAGTTGCATGTAAATGTATATAAAACATCCATGATTGATACTATAATAGCATGGAACAATCAAAAAATATAGTTATGTTTTAGACGTATCATCCGCTAAGTGCAAATTAAGTGAACATTCATCCAAATTGGTAAAACCTAGCACATCACATAGAGATTTCGGAATTATGGAAACACTAGCACCCAAATCACATAAAGAATTGCACTCATAATTTTTAATCTTGACTTTAATGGTGGGATCCCAATCATCATATAATTTTCTAGGAATTGAAATCTCTAATTCTAGCTTTTCTTCTAAAGCTTTCATCATTGCTTCTACAATATGTTCAGTAAAAGCCTTATTTTGCTCATAAGCATTGGGTGAATTTAGCATGGATTACAACAAAGAAATACATTCAATGAAAGAACAACTATCATAATTAAAGTCTGTGTAATCCAAAAGAGTGGGCACATCACTGGTTCAAGTTTTTACCTCTCCAAACCAATTTTTATCAATTTTTTCATTAAGATTTTCACCCTCTGAATTATGGGGACGCCTTCTAGCTAAAGCTGACTCTTCTTTAGTCCCCTTCTCATAAAGTTTAACATTACTAAACAAAGGTTCAATGGAAGAAACACCAATCATTTTAATATCTTCATCATTACTACGAAAGAAACCAGGCGGAAAAGCTTTTTCTAAAAATTCTCCCTTAGCCCTCAACTTAGCGGTTCTTTCTTTACTTTCATCCATGGAGACATAAAGAGATTTAATTGATTCACTAATATCAATCTTAGGTGGCAAAATTTTAGCTTTAAGATTTTCCACATCATGAACAATTCTACCAATGCTCCTAGACCTATCATCAAGTTCACTCAATTTTTCTTCTATCGTAGTATTGAAAACTTTTTGAGCATTAATAAATTCATTGATATTAACTTCAAGATCAGAGGGCATCCTATTATTATTATTATTATTGCCATAGGAATTGCCATAATTATTAGAGGAATTTCCAGGAAACGCCCTAGGATTAAAATTACCTCTATAAGCATTACTATTAAAATTGTTTCCGAGAAAAAAATCACATCTATGGGATCAATATTTTGCTCAATCAAAGTGGACAAAGGCACATCATTAGTATCAATATGAGCATTTTTACTAGCAACCAATTTCATAAGCACATCAACTCTATCACTCAAAGTACTAATTTTTTCAACAGAATTTACTTTTTTACTAGTAGGAGTTCTTTCGGTATGCCATTGTGAATAATTTGCTAGAATATTATCAAGCAATTTAGTAGCTTCACCTATTGTAATCTCCATAAAAGTACCACCCGCGGCGAAATCTAAAAGATTTCTACAAACAAAATTCAATCCCGCATAAATTTTTTGTATAATCATCCACAAACTTAAATCATGAGTAGGGCAATTTCTTATCATTAATTTCATCCATTCCCAAGATTGGGCAACATTTTCATGCTCAAGTTGCTTGAAATTCATAATTTGATTTTTAAGGGAAATAATTTTTGCGGGAGGAAAATACATGGCAATAAAAGCATCTTTACACTTATCCCAAGAATCAATACTATTTCGTGGCAAAGATGAAAATCAAGTTTTAGCACGATCTCGTAGTGAGAACGGAAATAATTTTAATTTCACAATATCATTCTCCACATATTTTTTCTTTTGCATGTCACACAATTCAATGAAAGTGTTTAGATGGGACGCGACATCCTCATTAGGACGACCGGAAAATTGTTCCTTCATCACAAGATTTAACAAAGCGACATTAATATCACAAGATTCTGCACTTGTGGCAGCACGAGCAATCGGAGTACTAATAAAATCATTATTATTGGTATTAGAAAAATCACACAATTTTGTATTTTCTGGAGACATTGTAACTACGCAAACAAGATAACAAGCAAGCAAAGGAGCAAACAAGAAAACACGCAAAAAGGCAAACAGAAAATATTTTTGTATTTTTGTAAAAAAAAATTAGAAGTGGGGGAGATGAAAATGAGAGGCAAATGGCAAATAATGTAAATGCAAGGAGATGAAAGTTTATGGGAAGGTACTTGATAGTTGTTGATGATGTCTCCCTGGCAACGGCGCCAGAAATTCTTCCTACTACTTCTGAACTGCGTTGGCATTTCCCTGAAGAGGAGACGATGATGCAGTACAGTAGAGATAAGTATTTCCCTCAGTTAAGAACCAACGTTATCAATCTAGTAGGAGAACCAAGCAACAACTCATTAGCAGCACCTGCACACAAACAACAAATCCTTGCAACCCAACGTGAACAAGGGGTTGTCAATCCCTTGACGGTTACGAGCAAGATTAAATAGTATGGTATTTGATAGATAGATCGGAAAAAAAATACAAAATAAAATAAATAAAAGAAAAAAACAGCAAGGTATTTTTGGCTTTAATATATGATAAAAGATAAACCCTGGGCCATAGTTTTCACTAGAGGCTTCTCTCTTGAAAATAGCATACGGTGGGTAAACAAATTACTGTTGGGCAATTGATAGAAAAGCAAATAATTATGAGGATATCCAAGGCAATGATCATATATAGGCATTACGTCAGAGACAAGTAGACTGAAATGATTCTGCATCTACTACTATTACTCCACACATCGATCGCTATCCAGCATGCATCTAGTGTATTAAGTTCATAGAAAACGGAGTAACACCTTAAGCAAGATGACATGATGTAGACAAGATAAACTCATGTATGAATAAACCCCATGTTTTTATCCTTAATAGCAACAATACATACGTGTCATGTCCCCTTCTGTCACTGGGATTGAGCACCGTAAAATCGAACCGATTACAAAGCACCTCTCCCATTGCAAGAAAAATCAATCTAGTTGGCCAAACCAAATCAATAGATTGGAGAGAAATATCAAGCTATAGTAATCATGCATAAAAGAGTTCAGAGAAAACTCAAATAATATTAATGGATAGATCTGATCATAAACTCACAATTCATCGGATCCCAACAAACACACCACCAAAAGTCATTACATCGAATAGATCTCCAAGAACATTAAGGAGAACATTGTATTGAAGATCAAATAAAGAGAATAAGCCATCTAGCTACTAACTATGGACCCGTAGGTCTGTGGTACACTACTCATGCAACATCGGAAGGGCAGCAAGGTTGATGTAGAGCCCCTCCGTGATCGATTCCCTCTTCGGCAGAGTACCGGAGAAGGCCTCCAGATGGGATCTCGTTGTTCTGGAACTTGCAGCGGTGGAAAAAGTATTTCTGGTGTCTCTCTGATGTCAGGGGAATATTTGAGTATTTATAGAGGTGGAATTAGGGTTGGATGTGCCACAAGGGGCCCACAAGCCTGTGAGGCGCCCCCCTGGGGTGCTCCCCTAGGGCTTGTCGTTCCCTCGTGGCTCTTCTGGCCATCTCCCGAACCTTCTAGGGTCTCTTCTTGTCTAGAAAAAATTAATCCAAAGTTTTTTCTCCATTTGGACTTCGTTTGATATTGATTTTCTGAAAAGCCAAAAACATGCAAAAAATAGCAACTTGCACTGGGCACTAAGTTACCAGGTTAGTCCCAAAAAATGATATATAATTGCATATAATGACATATAAAACATCCAAGATTGATACTATAATAGAAGGAACAATAAAAAATTATAGATACGTTGGAGACGTATCACCCAGCTTGAACATGGTGTCGCGGTAGCAGATGGTGATGTTGCTACTGCTGTCGACGAGTACCAGCGTGAAGCGGCAGGTGCGTCTCTTTGAAATGAAGGTGGGGTCGAGGACGAGGGCGTAGCCACTCGATGTGGGCATCACGGCCGGGTGGTCCTCCGGGCTCTAGGTGATTGGCCTCTCAGAGACCAGTGCATGAACTGAGGAACGGGGGGGACGGTGGCGTTCACCTCGTGGGACCGCCTACACAGGTTGTGCTTGTCATCAGCCGTGCTGGTGAAGATGACGTAGGATGCGTCCGGGCGAGGGAAGTTATGTGGAGTTGGCCGGCTGCCGGAGCCGGGGCAGGAGCCGGCGAAGGCTGTGGGGAAAGGGCCATGCCTTTGACCCGTGCCAAGTGTTGCGTCCAGCTGTAGTTCCGGGTCGTGTGCCTAGACGGCTTCGCACTACTGTGGTGCTTGCATGGTGCGTCGAGCATCTGCTCAAAGGTAAACTTGGGCAACCAGGCGCCCTTGCCGGTTCGCTATCGCCGGCGGCCGCCCTGCTCCGCAGGCGGCTCTTCCTCGATGGATGCAACTTGCCGGCTACCGTAGCAAGCGTCTGGCTACTCGCCCTTCTGCTTGTTGTTGTTTTTGTTGTTCTGCTGCCAGCCACTGTCTCTAGCCGGTCGATGGTTGGCCGGTGGAGCCGGCAATGCCTTGCCGGACGCGTCTAGACGGACTTGCACCTTCATCGCGGAGTCGGCCATGGCGTACTTGTCTACCATGGCCATGAGAGAGGCCATAGTGGTCGGCTCGGAGCACATGAGCTTGTGCTTGAGTAGGGTGCCGTCTCGGCACCCGTCGACGAAGTACTAGATGGCCTGCACCTCGTGGACCCCCTCGTAGCTATTGTGCAGCTCAGTCCACCCCGTGAGGTAGTTGCGGACGGTCCCATCCGGCCCCTGAATACACGTGGTGGGCTGGCGGGGCTGGCCGAGTCGCTTGTACGTGTCGGTGAAGTTACGCATGAAAGCCTCGATGAAGTTGAGCCAAGTGTTGATGCTGTTGGTAGACAGGTTGTTCATCCATGTCCGGGCGGAGCCTTGCAGTATGAGGGGCACGTAGCGCACGGCCACGCGCTTGTTGCTGCCTGCAGTGCCAATGGTAGTGGTGTAGTCGGTGAGCAAATCTTCTGGCTTGGTAGTCCCGTTGTACTTGGGGGTGTCGCGAGGCAGCGTGAAGCCCTTAGGGAAGGGCTCGCTATGGATGCACGGGCTGAAGCAAGCCAGCCCGACCGAGCTTTCCTCCTCCAAGGCGAGGGAGAGGGCCAGTTGCTTGATGCAGTGGTGTGCGTCGTTCTTGTCAGGGAAGTCCCGGGGCCCGAGCTGATCGGCCACCGGAGCGTGGCCATCCGGACCGACGGAGGCCGGCCTCTCCCGGCGCGCGGGCAGGTCAGAGGAGCATGCTGCTGGCGAGCGGGGTCTGCCGACGCCGTGAGCCAGCTGGTTATAGCCGGCGCGTCACAACGACGCCGGCCTCCCCTACTACCGCGGGACCAGCTCCCGTGGCTGGGAGCAAGAGGAGAAGAGGCTTGGTGGGTATGTGACATGAGGTCGTCTGGCTGCGGATCGTCGGCCTGACGCGATGGGTCTGAGCCCGAGGGGTTTGGCTTGTAGTGGTCCTGTAGATGGTTGGCTGCGTCGATGAGGTCACGGACGGGTTTCTGCTCCTGCTGCAGCAATGCCTCGCCCTCCAGGTGGATGAGCTCGTCGGCAGCCACCTGCGTCGCCCTCATGTTCTGAGCGGGCGTAGCATAGGTGGGTCGGTTGGCGCCGAACAGCTCGCCAATGGCGCCGCCACGACGCTGCACGGCCCTCTGTCGGCTGGGCTTGACGCCATCTGGCGTGTAACCCTAGGCGGTGTTGTACTCTCGCTGGGCAGACTCCATCTGACGCCGCATGGTGGCTAGCTCAGTAGCCTTGGCAAGCAGGTGCTGGTGGGACGCGTCGAGCTCGGCCGCAGCAGGAGCCAGATTTGTGATTGGCACAATGGGGGCACGCATGCTCTGTACTGTCGCCATGAGGGTGTCGGACTGGCCGGCGGCAGCCGAAGCGGTTGCGCGCCAGGCACGACCGGTGGAGGTGCTGGATCCGGTGGTGAGCACCTCCATGCGGACATAGAGGTCGTCGATGTTGCCATAGACGTTGCCGCCACCAGATGGCAGCAGGTCGGAGATGGTGAGTGATAACCCACAAGTATAGGGGATCGCAACAGTTTTCGAGGGTAGAATGTTCAACCCAAATTTATTGATTCGACACAAGTGGAGCCAAAGAATATTCACGAGTATTATCAGTTGAGTTGTCAATTCAACCACACATGAAAGACTTAATATCTGCAGCAAAGTATTTGGTAGCAAAGTAGTATGATAGTAATGGTAACAGTGGCAAAAGTAACAGTAGCAGTTTTGTTGTGATTGTAACAGCAGTAGCAACAAAAGTAACTTAGCAAAGATCAATATGTGAAAAGCTCGTAGGCATTGGATTAGCGATGGATAATTGTGTTGGGTAATATTCATCATGTAGCAGGCATAACCTAGGGTGACACAGAACTAGCTCCAATTCATCAATGTAATGTAGGCATGTATGTGAAAAGCTCATAGGCAACGGATCAGAGATGGATAATTATGTCGGATGGCATTCATCATGCAACAGTTATAACCTAGGATGACACAGAACTAGCTCCAATTAATCAATATAATGTAGGCATGTATTCCGAATATAGTCATACGTGCTTATGGAAAAGAACTTGCATGACATATTTTGTCCTACCCTCCTGTGGCAGCGGGGTCCATAAGGATACTAAGGGATATTAAGGCCTCCTTTTAATAGAGAACCGGAACAAAGCATTAGCACTTAGTGAATACATGAACTCCTCAATCTACGGTAATCACCGAAAAGAATCCCATTTATTGTCACCTTGAGGTATGCGGATCATAACACATAATAGGCGTCTACAACTTGCAAGATAGGATCAAGAACACACATATATTCATGATAACATAATAGGTTTAGATCTGAAATCATGGCACTCGGGCCCTAGTGACAAGCATTAAGCATAGCAAAGTCATAGCAACATCAATCTCAGAACATAGTGGATACTAGGATCAAACCCTAACAAAACTAACTTGATTACATGATAAATCTCATCCAACCCATCACCGTCCAGCAAGCCTACGATGGAATTACTCACTCCCGGCGGTGAGCATCATGAAATTGGTGATGGAGGAAGGTTGATGATGAAGATGGTGACGGATTCCACCCTCCGGAGCCCCGAACGGACTCCAAATCAGCCCTCCCGATAAAGAACAGGAGGTGGCAGCGGCTCCGTATCGTAAAACGTGATGAATCCTTATCTCTGATTTTTTTCTCCGTGAATAGGTATATATGGAGTTGGAGTTAGGGTTGTAGATGGTCCAGGGGGCCCACAAGCCAAGTAGGCGCACCCTTGGGGGTAGGCACGCCCCCTGGGCTTCTGGCCCCTGGGTGGCCCCCCTCTGGTATCTTTTTCTGCCAGTATTTTTTATATATTCCACAAAAAATTTCCGTAAATTTTCAGGTCAATCTGAGAACTTTGATTTTTGCACAAAAATAACACCATGGCAATTCTACTGAAAACAACATTAGTCTGGGTTAGTTCCATTCAAATCTGCAAATTAAAGTCCAAAACAAGGGCAAAAGAGTTTGGAGAAGTAGATACGATAGAGACGTATCAACTCCCCCAAGCTTAACCCATTGCTTGTCCTCAAGCAATTCAGTTGACAAACTGAAAGTGACAAAGAAAGACTTTTACAAACTCTGTTTGATCTTATTGTTGCAAATATGTCTAGGCAATATTCAAGTTTTTAGCAAAGATTATGAACTAACCATATTCACAATAACACTTAGGTCTCACATTTACTCATATCAATGACATAATCAACTAGCGAACAATAATAAGATATCTTGGATGACAACACTTCTTCAAAACAATCATGATATAATATGGCAAAATGGTATCTTGCTAGCCCTTTCTGAGACCGCAAAACATAAATGTAGAACACTCCGGAAGATCAAGGACTGACTGGACAATGTATTTCATGGAAAAAGAGATCCAGCGACATTCATACTCAATATCGAATAAAACAAGGCATATAAATGACAATGGTGCTCTCTAGCTGGTGCTTTAATAACAGGATGATGACTCAGTGATAAAAGTAAATGGATAGGCCCTTCACAGAGGGAAGCAGGGACTTGCCGAGGTGCCAGAGCTCGAAGCTTTTAAAACATAGATGAATATAATTTTGAGCGGTATGCTTTCATTGTCAACATAACAACCAAGAGATCTCACTATCTTCCATGCTAGACACATTATAGGCGGTTCCCAACCAGAATGGTAAGGTTTTACTCCCCCTCCACCAACAAGCACACTCCACGGCTAGCCGAATCCACGGGTACCATCCATACCAACAACAATCCTGGGGGAGTTTTGTTTCATTATTATATTTTGATTTTTATTTTGATCATGGAACTAGGCATCCCAATTACCAGCCACTTTCTCGTGAATGACAAGTGAATAAACACTCATCGTGAGAATAACCCACCTAGCATGGAAGATACTAACAGTCCCCAGTCGCTACATGAGCGATTCGGGCATACAAAACAGATTATTATTTGAAGATTTAGAGTTTGGCACATGCAAATTTACTTGGAACGGCAGGTAAATACCGTATATAGGTAGGTATGGTGGACTCATATGGAACAACTTTGGGTTGAAGGAAGTGGATGCACAAGCAGTATTCCCACTTAGTACAAGTGAAGGCTAGCAAAAAGATTGAGTAGCGACCAACTAGAGAGCGACAACGGTCATAAACATGCATTGAGATTAATCAACATTGAATGCAAGCATGCGTAGGATATAAATCACCATGAACATAAATATCGTGGAGGCTATGTTGATTTTGATTCAACTACATGTGTGAGCATGTGCCAAGTCAAACCACTTGAATCATTCAAAGGAGGATACCATCCTATCATACTACATCATAACCATTTCAAATTGCATGTTGGCACACAAGACTAACCATTATCCACCCCTAGCTAATTAAGCATGGCATGAGTAACTATAATCTCTAATTGTCATTGCAAACATGTTTCATTCATAATGGAATGAATCAAGAACGATGAGCTAATCATATTTACAAAAACAAAATAGGTCGAGTTCATACCAGCTTTTCCTTATCTCAATCATTTCATCAAATATCGTCATTATTGCCTTTCACTTGCACGACCGAACGATGTGAATAATAATAATAGTGCACGTGCATTGGACTAAGCTGGAATCTGCAAACATTTATTTAAAGGAGAAGACAAGGTAATATGGGTTCTTTGTTAGATCAACAATAATGCATATGAGAGCCACTCAACATTTTCATCGTGATCTTCTCCTTACGACCCAAAGAGAAGAAAAGAATTTCAAAGAAACACACTGAAACTATTTTTGGAGTTTTTTTGTTTTTTTGAAGAAAGTAAATTAACGAAAGAAAAATGGAAACGAGAAAAACTATTTACACGGGAAAGCTCCCAACAAGCAAAAGAAGAACGAGAAATCTTTTTGGGTTTTCTTTTAATACTACAGCTAATTAATCTAGAAAGAAAAACGAAAAAGAAATGAAAAATATTTTTGGATTTTATCAAAGTTTTTCAACACACACAAGAGAAAGCAAGAAAAATAAACTGACATGGATAATATAATGAAAAAGGATGAACACCGACAACTATAATGAATGTGTGAACATGAATGTAATGTCGGTGAGAGATACGTACTCCCCCAAGCTTAGGCTTTTGTCCTAAGTTGGTCTAGGGCCATGGCTCGAAATAACCCCCTCCTGGATACTGCGGAGGGTCCTGAGGGTTCCACTGGTTGGCGAGCTCATGTGGCTCCCACTGGTAAATAGGCTCCTGATATGGCCTAGGTGCTGGTGCTGGCTCAGGCACTGGGGGTTGTGAGAGACCCCAAAATCTGTAGATGTCCTCGGGTATAATAATGTACCTGCCAGAATAAATATCGAACAAAGAAGGTGCAGGCAAAGTAATAATCTCACGGGTGCCCTGGCTGAATACTAAGTTGTAGAGGAGTCGCTTATCCACGTCATTATCAATAAAATTGTGTGCTACCATACTAGCATAGTCTAAATATTTACTGGGTAGCAGCATCTCCTCCTTCTCATCATGCCTAATAGGTATCTCAAAATGTGCTGCAAGGCGGGAGGCATAGACACCACCAAAAATACTAACGGTTTGTGTGTAACCGCCGAGCAACCATAGCGCCCAAACAAAAGGTTCTATCAACAAGTAAAGCATGGCGCAAAATAGCTAGATCAGGTGCACTAAGGCCTCCACTCTCCCCACGACCTATCAGACATCTCCCGGCAAATAATGAATAATAATGTAAAATGGGAAAATGTAAACTAGATACTCTCGCCTCTGACACTCCTCTCTCTTCCCCCACAATAGTTTGAAGAAGAAAGTCCCCCATGTCTCTAGGACGTGGCTCAACGATACGACCCTCATAAGGTAATTTGCAAGCATTGCAAAAATCATATAGTGTCATTTCCTTAGGCACATCATACAAATGAAACTCTACCATGGGCGGTTCCTTATTAGGATAAAAGCAAAAATTCTGCACGAAGGTATTAGTGAGTAGGAGATATTGGTCGCACTTATCTTGGAGGAAGCGGATGATGCCGGCATTGTCCGCCAAGAAATAGAAATCTTCATAAATTCCCGCCTCCTTCAAGAATATATCACTTGGCCACTCACACGGCCGAACCTCCGCCGCACGCGGAAGATTGTTGATAACCCACAAGTATAGGGGATCGCAACAGTTTTCGAGGGTAGAGTATTCAACCCAAATTTATTGATTCGACACAAGGGGAGCCAAAGAATATTCCCAAGTATTAGCAGCTGAGTTGTCAATTCAACCACACCTGAAAGACTTAATATCTGCAGCAAAGTATTTAGTAGCAAAGTAGTATGGAAGTAATGGTAACGGTGGCAAAAGTAATAGTAACAGTTTTGTAGTGATCGTAACAGTAGCAACGGCAAAGTAACTTAGCAAAGATCAATATGTGAAAAGCTCGTAGGCAACGGATCAGTGGTGGATAATTATGTCGGATGGCATTCATCATGCAACAGTTATAACCTAGGGTGACACAGAACTAGCTCCTATACATCATTATAATGTAGGCATGTATTCCGAATATAGTTATATGTGCTTATGGAAAAGAACTTGCATGACATCTTTTGTCCTACCCTCCCGTGGCAGCGGGGTCCTAATGGAAACTAAGGGATATTAAGGCCTCCTTTTAATAGAGAACCGGACCAAAGCATTAGCACTTAGTGAATACATGAACTCCTCGAACTACGGTAATCACGGGAAAGAATCCCAATTATTGTCACCTTGGGGTATGCAGATCATAACACGTAATAGGTGTCTACAACTTGCAAGATAGGATCAAGAACACAAATATATTCATGAAAACATAATAGGTTCAGATCTGAAATCATGGCACTCGGGCCCTAGTGACAAGCATTAAGCATAGCAAAGTCATAGCAACATCAATCTCAGAACATAGTGGATACTAGGGATCAAACCCTAACAAAACTAACTCGATTACATGATAAATCTCATCCAACCCATCACCGTCCAGCAAGCCTATGATGGAATTACTCACGCACGGCAGTGAGCATCATGAAATTGGTGATGGAGGAAGGTTGGTGATGATGATGGCGACGAATCCCCCTCTTCGGAGCCTCGAAAGGACTCCAGATCAGCCCTCCCGATGAAGAACAGGAGGCGGCGGCTCCGTATCATAAAATGCGATGAATCCTTCTCTCTGATTTTTTTCTCCCCAAATAGGGTTATATGGAGTTGGAGTTGAGGTCGGAGGGGCTCCACGGGGCCCACAAGGCTGCAGGGCGCCCCCCAAGGGGGTGGGCGCGCCCCCAAGGCTTGTGGCCTCTGGGTGTCCCCCCCTCTAGTTGATTCTTTCGCCAATATTCTTTATATATTGCAAAAATATTCTCCGTAAATTTTCAGTTCAATCCGAGAACTTTAATTTCTGCACAAAAATAACACCATGGCAATTCTGCTGAAAACAGTGCCAGTCCGGGTTAGTTCCATTCAAATCATGCAAATTAGAGTCCAAAACAAGGGCAAAAGAGTTTGGAAAAGTAGATACAATGGAGACGTATCAACTCCCCCAAGCTTAAGCCATTGCTTGTCCTCAAGCAATTCAGTTGACAAACTAAAAGTGACAAAGAAAAACTTTTACAAACTCTGTTTGATCTTGTTGTTGCAAATATATATAGCCAGCACTCAGGTTTTCAGCAAAGATTATGAACTAACCGTATTCACAATAACGTTTAGGTCTCATATTTACTCAAATCAAAGGCATAATCAACTAGCGAGCAATAATAATAAATATCGGATGACAACACTTTTTTAAAACAATCATGATATAATATGGCAAAATGGTATCTCGCTAGCCCTTTCTGAGACCGCAAAACATAAATGCAGAGCACCCCTGAAGATCAAGGAAAGAATATACATTATAATTCATGGCAAAAGAGATCCAGTCACACTCATACTCAATATCAATTAATAACAACACATACAAATGACAGTGGTGCTCTCTAACTGGTGCCTTTTATAAGAGGATGATGACTCAACAATAGAAGTAAATAGATAGGCCCTTCGCAGAGGGAAGCAGGGATTTGCATGCCAGAGCTCGGAGCTTTTAAAATAGAGATGAATATAATTTTGAGCGGTATGCTTTCATTCTCAACATAACAACCAAGAGATCTCACTATCTTCCATGCTAGATACATTATAGGCGGTTCCCAAATAGCTTGGTAAAGTTTTTACTCCCCCTCCACCAACAATCACACTCCACGGCTGATCCGAAACAACGGGTACCATCCATACCAACAACAATCCTGGGGGAGTTTTGTTTGAATTTATATTTTGATTTGATTTCGAGCATGGAACTGGGCATCCCGATTACCAGCCACTTTCTCGTGAATGACAAGTGAATCAACACTCACCGTGAGAATAACCCACCTAGCACGGAAGATACTGAGAGCCCCCAGTCGCTACATGAGCGATTTAGGCATACAAAACAGATTATTATTTGAAGGTTTAGAGTTTGGCACATGCAAATTTACTTGGAACGGCAGGTAAATACCGCATGTAGGTAGGTATGGTGGACTCAGATGGAACAACTTTGGGTTTAAGGAAGTGGATGCACAAGCAGTATTCCCGCTTAGTACAAGTGAAGGCTAGCAAAAGATTGAGGAGCGACCAACTAGAGAGCGACGACGGTCATAAACATGCATTGAGATTAACCAACATTGAGTGCAAGCATGAGTAGGATATAAATCACCATGAACATAAATATCATGGAGGCTATGTTGATTTTGATTCAACTACATGCGTGAACATGCGCCAAGTCAAGCCACTTAAATCATTCAAAGGAGGATACCATCCTATCATACTACATCATAACCATTTTAATGTGCATGTTGGCACACAAGACAAACCATTATACACTCCTAGCTAATTAAGCATGGCATGAGTAGCTATAATCTCTTGTTGTCATTGCAAACATGTTTCATTCATAATCGGCTGAATCAGGAACGATGAGCTAATCATATTTACAAAAACAAAATAGGTCGAGTTCGTACCAGCTTTTCTCCATCTCAATCATTCCATCATATTCGTCATTATTGCCTTTCACTTGCATGATCGAACGGTGTGAATAATGATAAGAGTGCACGTGCATTGGACTAAGCTGGGATCTGCAAACATTCATTCAAAGGAGAAGACAAGGTAATATGGGCTCTGTGTTAGATCAACAATAATGCACATGAGAACCACTCAACATTTTCATCGTGGTCTTCTCCTTACAACCCAAAGAAAAATGAAAAGGATTTCAAAGAAACACACTGAAATATTTTTTGAAGTTTTTGTTTTTGTGAAGAAAGTAAAACAAGAAGGATAAAAACTATTTACACGGGAAAGCTCCCAACAAGCAAAAGAAGAACAAGAAATCTTTTTGGGTTTCTTTTTTTTTTACTACAAATAAGTTAAACTAGAAAGAAAAACTAAATAAAGAAGTGAGAACTAATTTTTTTTATTTTCTCAAAAAAATTCAAACACACAAGAAGAAAGCGAGAAAAAGAAATAAACTAACATGGATAATACAATGAAAAAGTATGAACACCGACAACTGAAATGAGTGTGTGAACATGAATATAATGTCGGTGAGAAATACGTACTCCCCCAAGCTTAGGCTTTTGGCCTAAGTTGGTCTAGGGCCACGGCTGCCCTGGATGGTATCCAAAATCATCTTTGGGGTTGTACTGAGCTACGGCCGCCACTACCTAAAGGGCTGCAGCGTGGAGGCGAGCGGCCTCCCCCTCTCTCACATACTCGTTTGTCTCCTCTTTGGTTATGAAGTATCTCCATTTTACCTGAAAGTTAAAGAAGGCAGGAGCGGGAAGCATAATATAGAAGACGCGCTCCCTGTCAAAAATTAGTCGGTACAAGAGGGCCTGTTCGCTCTTCTTAAGAAACTGGTAACGGACCAAAGCATCATTATCAAGGTAAGCAGGTGGTAACTCAACATCATTTTCTCTAATGGGTACCCCAAGATAATTAGCTAACCGAGTGGCGTAAATCCCACCAAAGAAATCTCCATCTTTAGCATTTTTATGTAACCGCCTTGCAACAATTTCTCCCAAGTTATATCGTGTATCACCCATTACCGCACACTTGAGGACACTAAGATCTGACGCACAAAGGTGGCTATGATCATGTTTACCATGAATGCATCTACCTATAAAGAGGGCAAAATAATGTATAGCAGGAAAGTGAATACTCCCTATAGTAGCTTGTGTTACATTTCTAGTTTCTTCCCTAGTGATGCTAGCAAGGAACTCAGAACAATCAATTTTACGAGGCTCACTATAAATGCCCCATTGTGGAATTTTGCATGCAACACTAAAATCTTCTAAGTCCATGGTATAAGATTTATCATAAAGATCAAATAAAACAGAATGAGTATTGCGCTGGGATGTAAACTTAAATCTTTGCACAAATGAGTCAGCGAGGTGATAGTACTGCCGACACTTATCTGACACGAAGTCTTCAAGGCCAGCATTTTGTACGTATGCGCCAAATTCCTCCTTAAATCCAGCATGAACCATGAACTAATCTGACGGCCATTCACAAGGCTGCACTAGAGCTTCCCTCGGTGGTTCAAGGTCTGGCTCACGTATTGCAAGTCTTGGGGCCTTCTTCGTCGAGGAACCCCCTTGGTATATCCTCCTAAACATTTTTCTTCCTCTAAAAAAATTCTGAATTTTTTAGTGACTCAAAATAAAAGTGAACAAAACTCAACAAGATTGATAGCAACTACTCCTACAAGTGTCTAGAGGCTATATCATGCATCAAAACTACTTTGGACCATATAAATTTGACATGCAAACTCAAGAACAAGGTCACATCAACAGCAAAAATTTGCAATAAATAAAGCACTAGAACAAAAACTAATTGGACCATTGGAGGAGTCACATACCGAAGAACAATCCCCCAAAACAGTTTTGCGAATGGGGCTTTGAGCAAGGAGATCGAAATGGCAGCAAAATTAGCTAGAACATGGGTTTGAGCAATGGGATGATTTTTTCTGGAGGAAGACGAAGTGGATGGGTGCTGGAATAAGTGAGGGGGGCCCACGTGGGGCCCACAAGCCACCCAGGCGCGCCCAGGGGGTGGGTGCGCCCTGTGGGCTTGTGGCCCACTGGTGCTACCCCCTTGTGTGTTCTTAGTGCCAAAAATTCTTAAATATTCTATAAAAAATCATACTAAATTTTCAGGGCATTTGGAGAACTTTTATTTTTGGGACATTTTTTTATTGCACGGATAATTCAGAAAACAGGCAGAAAATAGTATTTTTGCTTTATTTATTCTAAATAACAGAAAGTAAAGAGTGGGTACAGAAAGTTGTGCTTTCTAAATTCATCCATCTCATGCCCATCAAAAGGAATCCATTAACAAGGTTGGTCAAGTCTTATGAACAAACTTCTTCCGAACGACATGAAACCGGAGAATTTTCGAATAACACTAGGTTATCTCAATGGGGATATGCATGTCCCCAACAATAAGAATATCATATTTCTTTTTGACAGTAGGAATAGGGAATTCAAATCCTCCAATAGCAATAGTTGAAATTTTTCCAATAGAGTTGGTGCTATTAACTTGAGGTTGTTTCTTCGGAAAGTGTACCGTATGCTCATTACCATTAACATGAAAAGTGACATTGCCCTTGTTGCAATCAATAACAGCCCCTGTAGTATTCAAAAAGGGTCTACCAAGGATGATCGACATACTGTCGTCCTCGGGTATATCAAGAATAACAAAGTCCGTTAAAATAGTAACATTAGCAACTACGACAGGCACATCCTCACAAATACCGATGGGTATAGCAGTTGATTTATCAGCCATTTGCAAAGAGATTTCAGTTGGTGTCAACTTATTCAAATCAAGTCTACGATATAAAGAGAAAGGCTTAACACTAACACCGGCTCCAAGATCACATAAAGCAGTTTTAACATAGTTTCTTTTAATGGAGCATGGTATAGTTGGTATTCCTGGATCTCCTAGTTTCTTTAGTATTCCACCCTTAAATGTATAATTAGCAAGCATGGTGGAAATTTCAGCTTCCGGTATCTTTCTTTTATTTGTAACAATATCTTTCATATACTTAGCATAAGGAGACATTTTCAGAATATCAGTCAAACGCATACGCAAAAAGACAGGTCTAAGCATTTCAACAAAGCGCTCAAAATCCTCATCATCCTTTTTCTTGGATGGTTTAGGAGGAAAGGGCATGGGTTTCTGAACCCATGGTTCTCTTTCTTTACCATGCTTCCTAGCAATGAAGTCTCTCTTATCATATCTTTTATTCTTAGGTTGTGGGTTATCAAGATCGACAGCAGGTTCAATCTCCACATCATTGTCATTACTAGGTTGAGAATCAACATGAACATCATCATTAACATTATCACTATGTTCATGTTCATCACCAGATTGTGTCTCAGCATCAGAAATAGAAATATCATTAGGATTCTCAGGTGTGTCTTCAACAGTTTCACTAGAAGCATGCAAAGTCCAATCAGTTTTCTTTTTCTTTTTATTACTAGAAGGACTAGGTGCATCAGTATTAATTCTCTGAGCACCTTGCTCAACTCTCCTAGGATGGCCCTCAGGATACAAAGGTTCCTGAGTCATTTTACCACCTCTAGTCATAACTCTAACAGCATGATCATGGTTCTTATTATTCATCTCATCTAGCAAATCATTCTGTGCTTTGAGAACTTGTTCTACTTGAGTTTTTACCATGGAAGCATGTTTACTAATAATTTTGAGATCATTAACAGTTCTACACATGTAGTCACCCAAGTAGTCAAGCATATAAGCATTTCGTTTGAACTATCTACTAACATAAGCATTGAAATTTTCTTGTTTAACAATAAAGTTATCAAATTCATCCAAGCATTGACTAGCAGACTTATTATGAGGAATATCACCTTCATCAAATCTATAGAGAGATTTTACCTCTACTGCCTTTGTCGGAATATTAAGTCCATGTATTTCTTCAATAGGTGGTAAATTCTTAACATCTTTAGCTTTAATACCTTTTTCTTTCATAGATTTCTTTGCCTCTTGCATATCTTCAGGACTGAGAAATAGAATACCTCTTTTCATCAGAGTTGGCTTAGGAGGTGGTTCAGGAAGAGTCCAATCATTATCATTACTCAATATATTATTCAATAGCACTTCAGCTTGTTCAACAGTTCGTTCCCTGAAAACACAACCAGCACAACTATCTAGGTGGTCCCTAGAAGCATCGGTTAGTCCATTATAAAAGATATCAAGTATTTCATTTTCCTTGAGAGGATGATCAGGCAAAGCATTAAGTAATTGGAGAAGCCTCCCCCAAGCTTGTGGGAGACTCTCTTCTTCAATTTGCACAAAGTTAAATATTTCCTGTAGAGCAGCTTGTTTCTTATGAGCAGGAAAATATTTTTCAGAGAAGTAATATAGCATATCCTGGGGACTACGCACACAACCAGGAGCAAGAGAATTAAACCATATCTTAGCATCACCCTTTAACGAGAAAGGAAACAACTTAAGAATATAGTAGTAGCAAATTTTTTCCTCATGAGCAAATAGGGTGGCTATATCATTCAATTTGGTAAGGTGCGCCACAACAGTTTCAGATTCATAACCATGGAAAGGATCAGACTCAACCAAAGTAATTAACTTAGGATCAACAGAGAATTCATAATCCTTATCAGTAACAAAGATAGGTGAAGTAGCAAACTTAGGATCATATTGAATTCTAGCATTCAAAGATTTTTCTTTCCACTTGCATAGTAATTTCTTAAGATCATATCTATCCTTAAAAGCAAGAAAGTCCCTAGCTACCTCTCCATCCATAACATAACCCTCAGGTATATCAGGCAATTCATATCTAGGAGAGCTTGGTCTAGCAGGTCTCTCAATGTGTTTAATTTCAATAATTTCATCAGTTTCAGAAATATCATCAGTTTCAGCATTAACTCTAGCAAGTTGTTCATCAAGAAATTCACCCAGTGGCACAGTATTATCAAGCAAAGCAGTATTATCATCAATAGCATCATGCATAGCAGAAGTAACATCATCAATTACTTGCGACATATCAGAATGAATAGCAGGTGGTGGCGTCGCAAGCTTACTCAAAATAGAAGGTGAATCAAGAGCAAAGCTAGATGGCAGTTCCTTACCTCCCCTCGTAGTAGAGGGAAAAAAACTTGGTTTTGTTATCTTTCAGATTCCTCATAGTGATCAACAGATATAAATCCCAAGTGACTCAGAGAATAGAGCTATGCTCCCCGACAATGGCACCAGAAAAAGGTCTTGATAACCCACAAGTATAGGGGATAACAACAGTTTCCGAGGGTAGAGTATTCAACCCAAATTTATTGATTCGACACAAGGGGAGCCAAAGAATATTCCCAAGTATTAACAGCTGAGTTGTCAATTCAACCACACCTGAAAGACTTAATATCTGCAGCAAAGTATTTAGTAGCAAAGTAGTATGGAAGTAACGGTAATGGTGGCAAAAGTAACAGTAACAGTTTTGTAGTGATCGTAACAGTAGCAACGGCGAAGTAACTTAGCAAAGATCAATATGTGAAAAGCTCACAGGCAACGGATCAGAGATGGATAATTATGTCGGATGGCATTCATCATGCAACAGTTATAACCTAGGATGACACAGAACTAGCTCCAATTAATCAATATAATGTAGGCATGTATTCCGAATATAGTCATACGTGCTTATGGAAAAGAACTTGCATGACATCTTTTGTCCTACCCTCCTGTGGTAGCGGGGTCCTAATAGAAACTAAGGGATATTAAGGCCTCCTTTTAATAGAGAACCAGACCAAAGCATTAGCACTTAGTGAATACATGAACTCCTCAAACTACGGTAATCACCGGAAAGAATCCCAATAATTGTCACCTTGGGGTATGCGGATCATAACACGTAATAGGTGTCTACAACTTGCAAGATAGGATCAAGAACACAAATATATTCATGAAAACATAATAGGTTCAGATCTGAAATCATGGCACTCGGGCCCTAGTGACAAGCATTAAGCATAGCAAAGTCATAGCAACATCAATCTCAGAACATAGTGGATACTAGGGATCAAACCCTAACAAAACTAACTCGATTACATGATAAATCTCTTCCAACCCATCACCGTCCAGCAAGCCTACGATGGAATTACTCATGCACGGCAGTGAGCATCATGAAATTGGTGATGGAGAAAGGTTGGTGATGATGATGGCGACGAATCCCCCTCTCCGGAACCCCGAACGGACTCCAGATCAGCCCTCCCGATGAAGAACAGGAGGCGGCGGTGGCTCCGTATCGTAAAACGCAATGAGTCCTTCTCTCTGATTTTTTCTCCCTGAATAGGGTTATATGGAGTTGGAGTTGAGGTCGGAAGGGCTCCAGGGGGCCCACAAGCCTACAGGGCACGCCCCTAGGGCATGTGGCCTCTGGGTGGCCCCCTCTGGTTGATTCTTTCACCAATATTTTTTATATATTCCAAAAATATTCTCCGTAATTTTTTAGGTCAATCCGAGAACTTTTATTTCTGCACAAAAATAACACCATGGCAATTCTATTGAAAACAGCGTCAGTCCGGGTTAGTTTCCATTCAAATCATGCAAATTAGAGTCCAAAACAAGGGCAAAAGAGGTTGGAAAAGTAGATACGATGGAGACGTATCAATTGTACTTGGGCTTCTTCACCGGAGTTTCCTCCGAATTACAGCTTGATGAGCCCCTTAACCACCACCTCATGGTTTTTCTTTTCTCTGAAAATTTCTGAAATTTTTAGTGACTCAAAATAAAAGTGGACAAAGCTCAACAAAATTGATAGCAACTACTCCTACAAGTGTCTAGAGCCTATACCATGCAACAAAACTACTTTGGACCATATAAATTTGACATGCAAGCTCAAGAACATGGTCACCACAGCAGCAAAAACTTTCAATATATAAAGCACTAGAACAAAAACTAATTGGACCATTGGAGGAGTCACATACCGAAGAACAATCCCCCAAAACAGTTTTCGAAATGGAGCTTCGTGCAAGGAGATCGAAAATGGCAGCAAGATGAGCAAGAACACGGGTTTGATCAATGGTGTGATTTTTTCTGGAGGAAGAAGAAGTGGATGGGTGGCTGGAATAAGTGAGGGGTCCTACATGGACCCCACAAGCCTCCTAGGCGCGCCCAGGGGGTAGGCGCGCCCCCTGGGCTTGTGACCCCTGGGTGGCCCCCCTCTGGTATCTTTTTCCACCAGTATTTTTTATATATTCAATAAAAATTCTCCGTAAATTTTCAGGTCCATCCGAGAACTTTTATTTCTGCACGAAAATAACACCATGGCAATTCTGCTGAAAACAACGTCAGTCCGGGTTAGTTCCATTCAAATGATGCAAATTAGAGTCCAAAACAAGGGCAAAAGAGTTTGGAAAAGTAGATACGATGGAGACGTATCAATTGTACTTGGGCTTCTTCACCGGAGTTTCCTCCGAATTACAGCTTGATGAGCCCCTTAACCACCTCCTCATGGTTTTTCTTTTCTCTGAAAATTTCTGAAATTTTTGAAATAAAAGTGGTCAAAGCTCAACAAAATTGATAGAAACTACTCCTACAAGTGTCTAGAGCCTATACCATGCAACAAAACTACTTTGGACCATATAAATTTGACAAGCAAGCTGAAGAACATGGTCACCACAGCAGCAAAAAAATCAATATATAAAGCACTAGAACAAAAACTAATTGGACCATTGGAGGAGTCACATACCGAAGAACAATCCCCCAAAACAGTTTCCGAAATGGAGCTTCGAGCAAGGAGATCAAAAATCGCAGCAAGATGAGCAAGAACACGGGTTTGAGCAATGGTGTGATTTTTTCTGGAGGAAGAAGAAGTGGATGGGTGGCTGGAATAAGTGAGGGGGCCTATGTGGACCCCACAAGCCTCCTAGGCGTGCCCAGGGGGCGGGCGTGCCCTGTGGGCTTGTGGCTCACGGGTGCACCCCCCCCCCCAGGGGGGTGTGTTCAGTGCCAAAAAAATTCAAATATTGTAGAAAATATCATATAAAATTTTCAGGGCATTTGGAGAACTTTTATTTTCTTGTTATTATTTATTGCATGGATAATTCAGAAAACAGTAAAATAATGGCATTTCTACTTTATTAACTCTAAACAACAGAAAGTAAAAAGTGGGTATAGAAAGTTGTGTTTACTAAATTCATCCATCTCATGCCCGTCAAAAGGAATCCATTAACATGGTTGATCAAGTCTTATTAACAAACTTCTTTTGAATGACATGAAACCAGAGAATTTTTGTATAGCACTAGGTTACCACAACGGGGATATGCATGTCCCCAACAATAAGAATATCATATTTCTTTTTGACAGTAGGGATAGGGAATTCAAAACCTCCAATAGTAATTGTTGAAAATTTTCCAATAGAATTGATACTATTCACTTGAGGTTGTTTCTTCGGAAAGTGTACCATATGCTCATTACCATTAACATGAAAAGTGACATTGCCTTTATTCCAATCAATAACAGCCCCTGTAGTATTCAAGAAGGGTCTACCAAGGATGATCGACATACTATCGTCCTCGGGTATATCAAGAATAACAAAGTCCGTTAAGATAGTAACATTTGCAACTACAACAGGCACATCCTCACAAATACCAATTGGTATAGCAGTTGATTTATCAGCCATATGCAAAGAGATTTCAGTGGTTGTCAATTTATTCAAATCAAGTCTACGATATAAAGAGAGAGGCATAACACTAACACCGGCTCCTAGACCACATAAAGCACTTTTAACACAGTTTCTTTTAATGGAGCAAGGTATAGTTGGTACTCCTGGATCTCCTAGTTTCTTTGGTATTCCACCTTTAAATGTATAATTAGCAAGCATAGTGGAAATTTCAGCTTCCGGTATCTTTCTCTTATTTGTAACAATATCTTTCATATACTTAACATAAGGGGACATTTTTAGAATATCAGTCAAATGCATGCGCAAAAAGACAGGTCTAAGCATTTCAACAAAATGCTCAAATTCTTCATCATCTTTATTCTTTGAAGCTTTAGGAGGAAAGGGCATGGGTTTCTGTACCCATGGCTCTCTTTCTTTACCATGTTTTCTAGCAATGAAGTCTCTCTTATCATATCTTTTATTCTTAGGTTGTGGGTTATCAAGATCAACAGCAGGTTCTATCTCCACATCATTATCATTACTAGGTTGAGCATCAACATGAACATCATCATTATCATTATTAATAGGTTCGTGCTCATCACCAAATTGTGTTTCGGCATCAGAAATAGAGATATCATTTGGATTTTCAGGTGTGTCTACAATAGGTTCACTAGAGGCATATAGAGTCCTATAATCATTCATTTTCTTTTTATTACTAGAAGGATTAGGTGCATCAGTATTAATTCTTTGAGAGTCTTGTTCAACTCTTTTAGGGTGGCCTTCAGGATACAAGGGTTCCTGAGTCATTTTACCACCCCTAGTCGTAACTCTAACAGCATGATCATTCATCTTATTGTTCATTTCATTAAGCAAATCATTTTATGCCTTGAGAACTTGTTCTACTTGAGTTTTTGCCATAGAAGCATGTTTACGAACAACCTTGAGATCATTAACAGTTCTAAACATATAGTCACTCAAGCGTTCGATCATATAAGCATTTCATTTCAATTGTCTACTAACATATGCATTGAAATTTTCTTGTTTAACAATAAAATTATCAAATTCATCCAAGCATTGACTAGCAGATTTAGTATGAGGAATATCACCTTCATCAAATCTATAGAGAGAATTTACCTCTACTACCTGTGTCAGGGTATTAAGACCATGTATTTCTTCGATAGGTGGTAAATTCTTAACATCTTCAGCTTTAATACCTTTTTCTTTCATAGATTTCTTTGCCTCTCGCATATCTTGAGGACTGAGAAATAGAATACCTCTCTTCTTTGAAGTTGGCTTACGTGGTGGTTCGGGAAGAGTCCAATCATTATCATTACTCAATATATTATTCAATAGCACTTCAGCTTGCTCAACAGTTCGTTCCTTGAAAACACAACCAGCACAACTATCTAGGTGGTCCCTAGAAGCATCGGTTAGTCCATTATAAAAGATATCAAGTATTTCATTTTTCTTGAGAGGATGATCAGGCAAAGCATTAAGTAATTGGAGAAGCCTCCCCCAAGCTTGTGGGAGACTCTCTTCTTCAATTTGCACAAAGTTAAATATTTCCTGTAGAGCAGCTTGTTTCTTATGAGCAGGAAAATATTTTTCAGAGAAATAATATATCATATCCTGGGGACTACACACACAACTAGGAGCAAGAGAATTAAACCATATCTTAGCATCACCATTTAACGAGAAAGGAAACAAATTAAGAATATAGTAGTAGCAAATTTTTTCCTCATGAGCAAATAGGGTGGCTATATCATTCAATTTGGTAAGGTGTGCCACAACAGTTTCAGTTTCATAACCATGGAAAGGATCAGACTCAACCAAAGTAATTAACTCAGGATCGATAGAGAATTCATAATCCTTATCAGTAACAAAGATAGGTGAAGTAGCAAACTTAGGATCATATTGAATTCTAGCATTCAAAGATTTTTCTTTCAACTTGACTAGTAATTTCTCAAGATCCTCTCTATCCTTACTAGGCGCGCCGTACCCCATAGGTGTGCTGCTACTTGTGAGCTGCGTTGGGATTTCCCCGAAGAGGAGAGGATGATGCAATATAGTAGAAATAAGTATTTCCCTCAGCTAAGAACCAAGGTTATCAATCCAGTAGGAGAAACACGCGAAACCTTGTGAACAGTACCTAGACACAAAAGAACAAATACTTGCACCCAACACGATCAAGAGGGTTGTCAATCCCCTTGGCGGTTGTTTGCAAGGATCGAATGTGATAATGGTAGATAGATAAACAAAAAAACACAAAAAAAAAAGAACAGTTGATAAATTGCAGCAAGGTATTTTTGGATTTTCATATATGGTAAAGGTAGACCCGAGGGCCATAGTTTTTACTAGAGGCTTCTCTCTCTAACAGAAAGCATACGGTGGGTAAACAAATTACTTCTTGGTAATTGATAGAAAAGCACATAGTTATGACGATATTCAAGGTAATGATCATGTATATAGGCATCACGTCCGAGACAAGTAGACCGACTCATGCCTACATCTACTAATATTACTCCACCCATCGACAGCTATCCAGCATGCATCTAGGGTATTAAGTTCATGAAAATGGAATAACGCCTTAAGCAAGATTGTAACACCCCATGTATTAAGCTACAGTAATCACCCTTTTTGATAATGTCATGTCATCATGATCAACAGTGCTTAAACCTCATTTGGATCATATATTATTTCAAATTCAAATTCAAATGGAAATTCAAACTCAAAGTGAAAATAAAAGTTGTCCAAACCCAGAAACTAAAATGTTCATTAAATGGCAAATATTCCAGAGACAATTCTAAAATTATAATAAACATATACTAAATTAATTATGTGCCTCTAACAGCAACAAAACAGAAATGTTTAATCCAATTTTATTTATTTAAAGTCCAAATAAAAATTCATTTGGCTTCAAACCATTTTCTGGCAGTGGCTTAAAGTGCACCATATTTATTTGGGCTAGTCTCATATTTTACAAAAAGTGGTTTGAATTAAAAACAAAAGACAAAACAGAAAACAAAATAGAAAAACAGAAAACAGAAAGGAAAAGAAGAAAAGGGAGGAACTCACCTGTGCACTTACCGGCCTGTCCAGCACAGTGCGGCCCAGCCCACCGCAAGCCATCCCCCACCTCGCGTTGTTCACTTCCCGCCCCGCTGTCGAGCGCTCTCCATGCGCGCTCGCCCCCGAGCCGGCCTCCCTCCCCCGCTGCACGACAGCACGTCGCGCGCTCGCCGTGGATAAAGAGCACCCCTGCGGACACCTCCGAGCCCTCCCTCGCCTCACTCTCCCCTCGCCCCCACCTCTCCTTTCTCTCCAGTGCGCAGCCATGGCGCCGCCGCGGTAAAGCTCGTGGCCACCGCCTCTGCCTTGCCACTGCGGCATGTCTGGAAGCTCCGCCGTGCTCCTCCACGTCTTCTCCGTCCTCAAGCTGGAGCCGGCAGCCCCCAAGTTCGCCGCCATCACCGTCTTCCCCAACTGCAGCCACCGGAGCTCTGTTGCATCGATCCACGCCCCTGCTGCTAATAAACCTCCGACGAGCCCCCGTGTGCTCCCTCGGTGAGCACCCCGTCCGGCCCCTCACCCTGCTTCCCCGCCTCGTATACCGTAGTTCACCCCCGACGCGCTCGCGCTCCCGCCACCGCGGTCGAGCTCGTCGGCGTGGCCCCTGTGGCCGCAATCCGCGCCCGTGCTCACATTCACATTCAGCGCCACTGTCCGAACCCGTAGCGCATGTCCGCTACCCTCGCCGAGCCCCGTAAACCGATCCTCACCAACGCCCGGCTCCGGCCGTCCGCCTTTGTGCTCCTCACCATCGCTACGCGCCATTCCCGACCACGCCACCGCCGCCATTCGTCGTGGCTTGCAATGCCCGATCGAAAGCAAGAAACGGCGCTCGATTTGACCCGCTGTGCGCGAAACCCGAGCTCGCCGGAGCTCTCGGCCGTGTCCGGCGCTCGTCGGAGAACTCCGGTGCCGGCGACCGACGTGGCGCCGCGGGCCGCACCGCCTGCGTCACTGGCAAGTGGCCCCAGGGGCCCGGGCTGGCCCCGTTGACCGTAGTCAACGTTGACTGGGCCGCCACAGTCGCTGACAGATGGGGCCCACCCCCCCCTAATTAACCGCTAGTTAGCTTAAGTTAATTAATTAATTTGTTAATTAATACACCCTATGACAGGTGGGCCCCCACTCTGTTTAATTAGTTTAGTTTAAACTTAAACACTGGATTAGAGCAGAGTCTATGACACGTGGGCCCCACTGGTCAGGTTTGACCTGGCCGGCCCCCTGTTGACTGCTGACGTCATCCATGCATCATGCTGACGTCACCCTGCTACTGTTTTGGATAATCGAGTTTAAATAATTAAATAAATTTCAGAAAATTAATAAAATCTTTAGAAAATCATATCTTTTAAACCGTAACTCCGATGAAAATAATTTATATATGAAAAATGATCAGAAAAAAGAGACGAATCCGAATACGCTACCCACATACCTGTTAGATGCCTCTAACTATCTGAACATGCAACTTTTTGCCTGTTTCAGATAAATGAATAGTGCCTGGCCTGTATAAAATAATTCCAAACAAATTCCTAAATATCTAAATGACTTAGACATGTCTTCAGGCAACCCTGCACTGCACGTTAGCATAGCCTGCTCTGTGTTGCTTCTGTTTACTGTGTATTTATACTGTTTCCTCCCCCTCTTCTCTCTCGATAGACCCCGAGACCGACGCAGCTCCGGAGCCCGAAGACACCATTGACGACCTTGCCCTTACCGCCGAGCAACCAGGCAAGCCCCCCCTTTGATCATCCCGATATCGCCCATTCTATTTTCTCATGCTTGCATTAGAATTGCTACTGCTACTAATTTACCTATTCTGATGCATAGCCTGTTTATTGTAACCTGCTGTTGATAGTTACCTTCATATCCTAAACTGCTTAGTATAGGCTGGGTAGAGACCTATCAGTGACCCCTCTTATCCCGACTGCCCCGCTGGATTATCCGAAGACCCGATCAACGGGATTGAAGACCAGGCCCCGGCACCGCACATCACCCCCCCCCCTTAGTTGCAACGACACTGCAGCATTACTATCGTGTGCCGAGGGTGATATCTCGTGTAGCACTTCTGATGTTAACTCTGTAGAGTAGCTATTCGGTCGTGGTCATCGAGAGTGATTCCTCCTTCACCGCTTCCGATAACGACGCCGTCGTCCAACACCTCAAGTAT
The DNA here is from genome assembly GCA_011799875.1 of Thinopyrum elongatum. Classification (NCBI taxonomy): domain Eukaryota; kingdom Viridiplantae; phylum Streptophyta; class Magnoliopsida; order Poales; family Poaceae; genus Thinopyrum; species Thinopyrum elongatum. The sequence continues at coordinate 237,793,434 of CM022297.1, forward strand.
GAACCCAGCGAGGGTGATTCCTTCGAGTTCACCTTGAAGGATACATCGTGTAGGAATCCAACGAGGGTGACACCTCGGATTCCCTGATGTTATGGACACATGGACACTTGGACTGTACTATTGTTACTTGGAAGGGCGGGTCGACCCTGAGGGGTACCCACGTGTGATGTGAAGACGGGTTGCCTGTATGGTGCCCGAGTGATGAATACGAGGTGTGGCCGGGCATTCTTGGCTCTTGCCGCAAGTCCTCGAGACGGGGCGACGGGGTCATATCTTTCGTGAGTCTCTGCTCGTTGCCGCAAGCCCCAAGGTACTAACGATTTGGATATGTGATCTGAGTGGGCCTCTGGCCCGATAGCACTAACAACCACATGGGCATAGTATGGGCGTTCTGCATCGTAGCATCAGCCGAAAGCTCTGTCAGACGTCCAGTTCAGCATTGCGGCACGATCGGATCGTGTCGGCCACCCGAGGCGATGCTGGTATCCACCCTATGCGCAACGACCCGGAGGGTGAGGGGCAATGGCCAAGACCCCCTTGCGCTTAGGATGTAGACCGGCGGGGACCTCTCTGCTGAGCTGTAGGTAGGGTTGCGGTGTGTCGTTTGGCCGAGGCCGGGCATGACCCAGAAAAGTGTGACCGGCCGGAGTTAAGCGAGCGTGGTGGGTAAGTTGGTGCACCCCTGCAGGGAAGAACTAATCTATGCATAGCCGGATCCTCGGTAACGGACACTCGGAGTTGTATCCTGATCAATACAGCTAGAATTGGATACTATGGCTCTGGGATTGCTTCTCGCAGGGAGTCGAGAAGGGATCTCTAGACGAGGTTGATGACTGTATGGCTCTGGGATTGCTTTCTCGCAGGGAGTCGAGAAAGGATCTCTGGGTGAGGTTGAGACTTAATGATACTACTATTTTATACGGTACTAATCTACACTCTTCTAATGCTGCAAGACCTCTGAAGATGCTAGTCTTCGATAGGACTAGGCCTTCTCTCTATTCTGGCATTTCTGCAGCCCAGTCCACATATACAGCCTTTCCTTTGATAATGTTGCATATGTAGTGTAGATCCTTGCTTGTTGAGTACTTCAGAGTACTCACGGTTGCTTTTCTTTCCTTTTCCCCCATATCAGTTTGTCGCGACCAGAAGACGGAGCCCCGGATACAGCTGCCCACGCCGACGATCGCTACTACTACCCCGAGGGTGGATATTATCTCGAGTTGACTGACGACCAGGAGTAGGATTGGAGGGTCCCAGGCAGGAGGCCTACGCCTTTCGATCATAGTGTTTTTCTTTGTCTCGCCTTCTTAAGGCCTTTCTGTGTTTTCTTTTATATCTGTACTTAGATATCTGATGCTTCCGCTGACGCTTGTACGCAAGCTTATGTATTCCAGCCCTAGAGGCCCCTGGCTTGTAATTATAAAGCTTGTATGACTATATTTATGTTTTAGAGTTGTGTTGTGATATCTTCCCGTGAGTCCTTAGGCTTGATCGTGTGCATTTGCGTGTATGATTAGTGCAGGATTAGGCCGGGGCGTCACAAGTTGGTATCAGAGCCGACTGACTGTAGGAACCCCCCTTTCCAACTCCTTGGCCAAAGTTGAGTCTAGTGGTCCAAAAACTATTTTACTAACATGACTGTGTGACTTACGGGCCCCCGTCGCCAATTGGGTGGTATTATGATCTTTTACTCCTCGACCTTTACTCTGGGACTCTGATCTCTCCTCTATTCGGGTTAAAATTTACTAACTCCAACATTAGGTTCTCGTGATCACATCCACCCGGTGTTCTGAAAATTTCCCCCCTTCCTTCAAGATTGAGGGCCAGGTTCTGCTTGCAGGATCCTTTTATCGAGGGCACCCTGTGTTGTCACTTGCAGATTCCTCGCTCCAGCAGTTTTCTCCGACGTTGATGTAGCCTTTGCTATGTCTCGTTGTGTACTTCCCTATCGCGTGCCTGCGCGCCGCCTAGATGTCTAGCCCTCCCCTTTCAACTGTCGTAATGCCGGATACTAACCGAGGCTATGTGTGGCTTTGAATGTCTGGTACGAATATGGTGAAGTATCTATTGCACTTCCTTTTGTTGTGCGTGTTACTTCATGAATCATTCCATACACAAGCAGTTTTACTTGCTAAACTGCCCCTGTTGATTTGGCAGGATGGCTGACGATCCTACACCTCCACCTTATATTGCCGCAATGATGCAGCAGCTTATGACCGGACTAATGGCTCAATTTCCAAACCAGAATGCTCAGCAACAGAATGCTCCAATAACTCTGCCAGAATTCGTGCGCCTCAATCTGTCCACTTTTCGCAGCTCGAATGATCCAATGGATGCTGATGATTGGCTCCGTGACATTGCCTTCCAGATGAAGTCGGCCAATGTTATCCCTGACAGTTACGTCACCTATGCGACGTATCACCTGAGGGGATCAGCTGCTCAATGGTGGGAAAGCCACAAGGGTATGTTGCAGGCTGAAACAGTAACCACTTGGTAAGAATTTCAGTCAGCTTTTCATGCACGCTACATTCCTCAAGGTCTGACGGACCAGAAGAAGCAGGAGTTCCGCAAACTTACCCAGGGCACAATGACTGTGGATGAATATCAGAGGAAATTTCTCGAATTGTCCCGCTATGCTGAAGATGACGTCTGCACTGACGCCCGCAAGCAGGATAAATTCCGTGAAGGACTCCGTACTGACATAAAACTCGCACTTGCAGTCCTTGATTGCACAGACTTTGCAACGCTTGTCAGCAAATCTTTTCAAATTGAAACAGCTCTGACTGAATGCCAGGAGTCGCTCAAGCGCACTCATGGAGCTGGCTCATCCTTGGGTCAGCCTGTTCAGAAGCGTTGAGTGTGGATCCCGCACAATATACATCACCGACCTGCTCCAACACCAAGGCCGTCATATGTTGCACCTCGTCTGCCTTCACCGCTGAGACAGCTAACGGTTCAGGGTGGACAGCCTAATGCTATGGCTTTTCATCAGGATGCACCACGTCCTCCGGTTGGTCGCAAGAAAAGCTGTCAGAACCGTCGTCTCAAAAACTGTAATGCCAGGCCGTCTGCTATAGTTCGGGTCCATGTCAACCAAGTCAACATGGAAGAAGCTCGACAGGACCCCAGAATTGTGATGGGCACCCTTCTAGTGAATTCAATCCCAGCTTCTATACTCTTTGATTCTGGAGCATCGCACTCCTTCATGTCCGAAAGTTTTGCGCGAAGCCATGATATACTTTTCGAGGAGATGTCTACTCCATTAGTAATCCAGTCACCCGGGGCTAATTGGCAAACCACCATGGTAAGCCATGGTAACCACATTGTGATCGAAGGATTGATGTTCCCCATTTCACTCATTGCTCTCAAGACCTCCAACATAGACATTATTCTGGGTATGGACTGGTTGAAGCCTCATAAAGCTTTGATTGACTGTGCCACTGAAACAGTCCACCTCACACACCCTTCTGGCCAGAAAGTACAATACTCAACTCGAATAGCTCAGGATGCCGAAGCTCAGATATATGTTCTGAACGCATTGAATGCCTCACCTCTTGAAGGCATCGAGAACATTCCAGTTGTTCGTGATTTTCAAGATATATTTCCAGAAGAACTTCCAGGAATACCCCCTGCTAGAGCTGTCAAGTTCGTCATCGACTTGAAGCCCGGCACTACCCCTATTGCGAAGCGTCCTTATAAGATGCCTCCGCATCATCTTCTCGAGCTTAAGAAAGAAATCGACACGTCACTTAAGAAAGGTTTCATCTGCCCCAGTTCCTCTGCTTGGGGAGCACCTTCACTCTTCGTTAAGAAGGAGGATGGAACTAACCGATTGGTTCAGGATTATCGGCCCATTAACCAAGCCACCATTCAGAATAAATATCCGCTTCCTCGGATCAATGATTTGTATGATCAACTTGCTGGTTCCTCAGTGTTCTCTAAACTTGATTTGAGATTGGGTTATCATCAGATCCGTGTTCATGAAAAGGATATTCCCAAGACTGCATTTGTTACTCGTTATGGCTTTTATGAGTACACCGTCATGTCATTTGGCTTAACAAATGCTCCAGCCACATTCTCCCGTCTGATGAATTACATCTTCATGGATTACCTCGACAAGTTCGTCGTGGTATATCTGGATGATATTCTGGTCTATTCGAAGAATAAGGAAGAACATGCCGAACACCTCCGTCTTGTACTGGAAAGGCTCCGAGAACACCAGTTGTATGCCAAATACTCCAAATGTGAATTTTGGCTTTCTGAAGTAACTTACCTTGGTCATGTGATTTCCAAGGATGGCATTGCTGTTAACCCAGAACGAGTTCAGGCTATTCTTGACTGGACCCCTCCGAAGAACATCAAGCAAGTGAGAAGTTTTCTCGGCCTCGCAAGCTATTGCCGTCGGTTTGTTGAGAATTTTTCTAAGATTGCTAAGCCGTTGACTGATCTGCTTCACAAAGGTGTTAAGTTTGAATGGACAGACAAATGTCAGGAAAGTTTTCAAACACTCAAGGACAAGCTAACGTCTGCCCCAGTACTTGCTCCTCCAGATTCCCGCAAAGACTTCGTGATTTATTGTGAGGCATCCCGTGAAGGATTAGGCTGTATCCTAATGCAAGAGCGTAAAGTGATTGCTTATGGCTCTCGTCAGTTGCGCCCACATGAAGAGAATTATCCGGTACATGATCTAGAGCTAGCTGTTGTTATCTATGCACTGCAGTTGTGGCGACATTACCTCCTCGGTAATCGTTGCGAGATATACACGGATCATAAAAGTCTGAAGTATTTGTTCACTCAACCATCTCTAAACCTCCGTCAGCAAAGATGGATGGAGGCCATTGCGGACTATGATTTGGGTATATCCTATACCCCTGGCAAGGCTAACGTGATGGCTGATGCCTTAAGCCACAAGTCCTATTGCGACAACCTCATGGTTAGGCGAGCTCAACCTCGTCTTTTTGAAGAACTGTGCAAGCTGAATCTGCAGATTGTTCCACAGGATTCTCTTCATAACCTTGTGATACAACCAGATCTTGAGAAAGCTGTTAAGAATGCGCAAGCTAAAGATGCTAAAGTTGATCTGATGAAGAAAAATCTTCACCATGAAAAGTACAGGGATTTCTCGCTGTCTGAAGATGGAACCTTGTATTTCAGAAACCGCATTGTCGTACCTTGCTTCGAGCTTATGACTGACAAAGTCATGAAGGAGGCACATGATACCCCGTTGTCTATTCATCCGGGTAGCACCAAGATGTATCGTGATCTCCGTCAAAGGTACTGGTGGTCTAGGATGAAGCAGGACATTGCTCGTTACGTTGCTGAATGTGATGTGTGTCGTCGCGTTAAAGCAGAACATCAGAAGCCTGCTGGAATTCTGTAACCACTTCCTATTCCTCTATGGAAATGGGATAAGGTTCAGATGGATTTCATTACTGGCCTTCCCAGGTCACAGAAGGGTCACGATGCTATTCTTGTCATCGTCGACCAACTCTCTAAGGTTGCACACTTCCTGCCTGTCAAAGAAAAGATCACTGCTAGTCAGTTAGCAGAGTTATGTATCTCCAGAATTGTTTCACTCCACGGTATTCCGAAGGAGATCAGTTCGGACCATGGCGGACTTTTCACCTCCAAGTTCTGGGAAAGTTTCCAAGAAGCTATGGGAACTCACATTACCTGGAGTTCAGCTTATCATCCCCAATCCCATGGCCAAGTTGAGCGAGTCAATCAAGTGCTTGAAGACATGCTGCGAGCTTGTGTTATTTCTTTAGGCAAGAAGTGGGAAGAATCTCTTCCATATGTCGAGTTCTCTTATAACAACAGTTATCAAGCCAGCTTGAAGATGGCCCCCTTCGAAGTACTCTATGGACGTAAGTGTCGAACCCCTTTGAATTGGTCAGAAACTGGGGAACGACCGCTTGTGGGTCCGGATATTATTCAACACGCCGAAGAACAAGTCCGCATCGTCCGTGAAAATCTCAAGGCGGCTCAGGACCGCCAAAAGAGCAACTATGATCGCAAACGATGGGGTTTGACTTATCAACCTGGTGATCAAGCTTATCTGTGTGTCACCCCTATGAAGGGCACTCACCGTTTTGGAATCAAGGGCAAGTTAGCTCCATGCTACATTGGTCCTTTCGGCATTATTGCTAGATGTGGTCAGGTGGCATATAAATTGGAATTGCCGCCGCAATTCTCTCATATCCATGATGTCTTCCATGTGTCGCAACTACGTAAATGCTTCAAGGAATATCCGCACCGAGCTGTGGATCACGAGATGCTCGAATTGCATGATGATCTTTCTTATAAGGAACATCCGATCCGCATTCTCGATGAAGCTGAACGTCGGACCCGTCAGAAGGTTACCAAGTTCCTCAAAGTGCAGCAGTCAAATCATACCGAAGATGAAGCCACTTGGGAACGCGAGGATAATCTTCGTGCGGAATACCCCGAACTTTTTCCTTCTACCTCTTAATTCTCGGGACGAGAATTCTTGTTAGTGGAGGAGATTTGTAACACCCCATGTATTAAGCTACAGTAATCACCCTTTTTATAATGCCATGTCATCATGATCAACAGTGCTTAAACCTCATTTGGATCATATCTTATTTCAAATTCAAATTCAAATGGAAATTCAAACTAAAAGTGAAAATAAAAGTTGTCCAAACCCAGAAACTAAAATGTTCATTAAATGGCAAATATTCCAGAGACAATTCTAAAATTATAATAAACATATACTAAATTAATTATGTGCCTCTAACAGCAACAAAAGAGAAATGTTTAATCCAATTTTATTTATTTAAAGTCCAAATAAAAATTCATTTGGCTTCAAACCATTTTTTGGCAGTGGCTTAAACTGCACCATATTTATTTGGGCTAGTCTCATATTTTACAAAAAGTGGTTTGAATTAAAAACAAAAGACAAAACAGAAAACAAAATAGAAAAACAGAAAACAGAAAGGAAAAGAAGAAAAGGGAGGAACTCACATGTGCACTTACCGGCCTGTCCAGCATAGTGCGGCCCAGCCCACCGCAAGTCATCCCCACCTCGCGCTGTTCACTTCCCGCCCCGCTGTCGAGCGCTCTGCGTGCGCGCTCGCCCCCGAGCCGGCCCCCCTCCCCCGCTGCACGACAGCGCGTCGCGCGCTCGCCGTGGATAAAGAGCACCCCCGCGGACACCTCCGAGCCCTCCCTCGCCTCACTCTCCCCTCGCCCCCACCTCTCCTTTCTCTCCAGTGCGCAGCCATGGCGCCGCCGCAGTAAAGCTCGCGGCCACCACCTCTGCCTTGCCACCGCGGCATGTCCGGAAGCTTCGCCGTGCTCCTCCACGTCTTCTCCATCCTCAAGCTGGAGCCGGCAGCCCCCAAGTTCGCCGCCATCACCGTCTTCCCCAACTGCGGCCACCGGAGCTCTGTTGCATCGATCCACGCCCCTGCTGCTACTAAACCTCCGACGAGCCCCCGTGTGCTCCCTCGGTGAGCACCCCGTCTGGCCCCTCACCCTGCTTCCCCGCCTCGTATACCGTAGTTCGCCCCCGACGCGCTCGCGCTCCCGCCACCGCTGTCGAGCTCGTCGGCATGGCCCCTGTGGCCGCAATCCACGCCCGTGCTCACATTCACATTCAGCGCCACCATCCGAACCCGTAGCGCCTGTCCGCTGCCCTCGCCGAGCCCCGTAAACCGATCCTCACCAATGCCCGGCGCCGGCCATCCGCCTTTGTGCTCGTCACCATCGCTATGCGCCATTCCCGACCACGCCACCGCCGCCATTCGTCGCGGCTTGCAATGCCCGATCGAAAGCAAGAAACGGCGCTCGATTTGACCCGCTGTGCGCGAAACCCGAGCTCGCCAGAGCTCTCGGCCGCGTCTGGCGCTCGTCGGAGCACTCCGGTGCCGGCGACCGACGTGGCGCCGCGGGCCCCACCCCCTGCGTCACTGGCAAGTGGCCCCAGGGGCCCGGGCTGGCCCTGTTGATCGTAGTCAATGTTGACTGGGCCGCCACAGTCGCTGACAGATGGGGCCCACCCCCCTAATTAACCGCTAATTAGATTAAGTTAATTAATTAATTTGTTAATTAATACACCCTATGACAGGTGGGCCCCCACTCTGTTTAATTAGTTTAGTTTAAACTTAAACACTGGATTAGAGCAAAGTCTATGACACATGGGCCCCACTGGTCAGGTTTAACCTGGCCGGCCCCCTGTTGACTGCTGACGTCATCCATGCATCATGCTGATGTCACCCTGCTACTGTTTTGGATAATCAAGTTTAAATAATTAAATAAATTTCAGAAAATTAATAAAATCTTTAGAAAATCATATCTTTTAAACCGTAACTCCGATGAAAATAATTTATATATGAAAAATGAGACGAATCCGAATACGCTGCCCACATACCTGTTAGATGCCTCTAACTATCTGAACATGAAAATTTTTGCCTGTTTCAGATAAATGAATAGTGCCTGGCCTGTATAAAATAATTCCAAACAAATTCCTAAAATAACTAAATGACTTAGACATGTCTTCAGGCAACCCTGCACTGCACGTTAGCATAGCCTGCTCTGTGTTGCTTCTGTTTACTGTGTATTTATACTGTTTCCTCCCCCTCTTCTCTCTCGATAGACCCCGACAACGACGTCGTCCCCGAGACCGACGCAGCTCCGGAGCCCGAAGACACCATTGACGACCTTGCCCTTGCCGCCAAGCAACCAGGCAAGCCCCCCCCCCCCCCCCCCCCCCCCCCCCTTTGATCATCCCGATATCGCCCATTCTATTTTCTCATGCTTGCATTAGAATTGCTACTGCTACTGATTTACCTATTCTGATGCATAGCCTGTTTATTGTAACCTGCTATTGATAATTACCTTCATATCCTAAACTGCTTAGTATAGACTGGGTAGAGACCTATCAGTGACCCCACTTATCCCGACTGCCTCGCTGGATTATCCGAAGACCCGATCAACGGGATTGAAGACCAGGCCCCGGGCACCACACTATCACCCCCCCCCCCCCTTAGTTGCAACGACACTGCAGCGTTACTATCATGTGCCGAGGGTGATATCTTGTGTAGCACTTCTGATGTTAACTCTGTAGAGTAGCTATTCGGTCGTGGTCATCGAGGGTGATTCCTCCTTCACCGCTTCCGATAACGATGCCGTCGTACAACACCTCAAGTGTGAACCCAGCGAGGGTGATTCCTCCGAGTTCACCTTGACGGATACATCGTGTAGGAATCCAACGAGGGTGACACCTCGGATTCCCTGATGTTATGGACACACGGACACTTGGACTGTACTATTGTTACTTGGAAGGGCGGGTCGACCCTGAGGGGTACCCGCGTGTGATGTGAAGACGGGTTGCCTGTATGGTGCCCGAGTGATGAATACGAGGCATGGCCGGGCATTCTTGGCTCTTGCCGCAAGTCCTCGAGACGGGGCGATGGGGTCACATCTTTCGTGAGTCTCTGCTCATTGCCGCAAGCCCCAAGGTACTAACGATTTGGATATGTGATCTGAGTGGGCCTCTGGCCCGATAGCACTAACCACCATGTGGGCATAGTATGGGCGTTCTGCATCGTAGCATCAGCCGAAAGCTCTGTCAGACGTCCAGTTCAGCATTGCGGCACGGTCGGATCGTGTCGGCCACCCGAGGCGATGCTGGTATCCACCCTGTGCGCAACGACCCGGAGGGTGAGGGGCGATGGCCAAGACCCCCTTGCGCTTAGGATGTAGACCGGCGGGGACCTCTCTGCTGAGTTGTAGGTAGGGTTGCGGTGTGTCGTTTGGCCGAGGCCGGGCATGACCCAGAAAAGTGTGACCGGCCGGAGTTAAGCGAGCGTGGTGGGTAAGTTGGTGCACCCCTGCAGGGAAGAACTAATCTATGCATAGCCGGTCCTCGGTAACGGACACTCGGAGTTGTATCTTGATCGATACAGCTAGAATTGGATACTATGGCTCTGGGATTGCTTCTCGCAGGGAGTCGAGAAGGGATCTCTGGACGAGGTTGATGACTGTATGGCTCTGGGATTGCTTTCTCGCAGGGAGTCGAGAAAGGATCTCTGGGTGAGGTTGAGACTTAATGATACTACTATTTTATACGGTACTAATCTACACTCTTCTAATGCTGCAAGACCTCTGAAGATGCTAGTCTTCGATAGGACTAGGCCTTCTCTCTATTCTGGCATTTCTGCAGCCCAGTCCACATATACAGCCTTTCCTTTGATAATGTTGCATATGTAGTGTAGATCCTTGCTTGCTGAGTACTTCAGAGTACTCACGGTTGCTTTGCTTTCCTTTTCCCCCATATCAGTTTGTCGCGACCAGAAGACGGAGCCCTGGATACAGCTGCCCACGCCGACGATCGCTACTACTACCGTGAGGATGGATATTATCTCGAGTTGACTGACGACCAGGAGTAGCATCGGAGGGTCCCAGGCAGGAGGCCTACGCCTTTCGATCATAGTGTTTTTCTTTGTCTCGCCTTCTTAAGGCCTTTCTGTGTTTTCTTTTATATCTGTACTCAGATATCTGATGCTTCCACTGACGCTTGTACGCAAGCTTATGTATTCGAGCCCTCGAGGCCCCTGGCTTGTAATTATAAAGCTTGTATGACTATATTTATGTTTTAGAGTTGTGTTGTGATATCTTCCCGTGAGTCCTTAGGCTTGATCGTGTGCATTTGCGTGTATGATTAGTGCATGATTAGGCCGGGGCGTCACAAAGATGACATGATGTAGACAAAGTAAATGCAACCAATATGAATAAACCCCGTCATTTTCCCCTTAATGGCAACAATACAAATACATGTCTTGTCCCTTTCTGTCACTGGGATATAGATCATCGCAAGATTGAACCCATTACAAAGCACCTCTCCCATTGCAAGATAAATCAATCTAGTTGGCCGAACCAAACGGATAGATAGGAGAGAAATACAAAGCTATAACAATCATGCATATAAGAATTTAGAGAAGACACAAATAATATTCATGAATTATCTGATCATAAACCCACAATTTATCGGATCCCAACAAACACACCGCAAAAGAAGATTACATCGAATAGATCTCCAAGAACATCGAGGAGAACATTGTATTGAAGATCAAAGAGAGAGAAGAAGCCATCTAGCTACTAGCTATGGACCTGTAGGCCTGTGGTAAACTACTCACACATCATCGGAAGGGTAGCAAGGTTGATGTAGAAGCCCTCCATGATCGATTCCCCCTCCGGCAGAGTACCAGAAAAGGCCTCCAGGTGGGATCACGGAAGAATAGAAACTTGCGTAGTGGAAAAAGTATTTTGGGTGGCTCTGATGTATTGAGAATAGTTGGGAATTTATAGAGGTGGAATTAGGTCAAGAGGTGCCACGAGGGGCCCAGAAACCTAGGGGGCACACCTACCCTCTTGGGGCGTGCCTCCCGAGCTTGTCGCTCCCTCGTGGCCCTTAACGAGGCTAATCAACGGGCTATGGAGATCCCATTAATTGATGTCAATGCAAGGAGTATGGAGTGCCATGCAACGGATGCACTAAGAGCTATAAGTGTATGAAAGCTCAAAATGAAAACTTAGTGGGTGTGCATCCAACTTGCTTGCTCTAGAAGGCCTCGGGCATTTGAGGAAGCCCATCATTGGAATATACAAGACAAATGATAGAGGCGAAGGTGTCCCAATGTTTCGATGAGATAGCTATCGTTTTCTGTGGGAGTCAACTTTGACGATCCGACTACGAACATGCGAAGAAGTCGCACCTTAGCAATCACTAAACCAACTTCCGAGGGGTTATTGACCACGGCGGAGCACGATCAACCTGACCACGAGGGTCTATTTCCTGTGAGCGAATGAAGAACAAGCAAGAAACTGAGATTGCAATCTGGATATTGTGAATATAAGAGGAAAGCTTTATTAATGAAAGTGGGGTTCTGTGACGTCTTGGTCTGGTCGTTGAACACAAACGAAGTACGCGAAGTTGCAGCTATGGCGAACTTTTAATCTAAACAAAACTCAAAGTCTAAACGATGCCCTAAGGGTTGTATATATGGAGGAAGAGGGGGGAATTTCATGACCCTTGGAGGAGGGGTCCGAAACCAACCCTAACTCTTGTTTCCCCACACATATGGAATCTAAAAATAGCCTATACTCAAGTATTTCGAAATTACATGGGCCTGGCCCAAAAATAAGGTGGCGCAGCACCTATTATAAGCTATGGACAAAATTTATGAAAGGCCATCTTGTATATTTCATCCATGTCCTTGTATGTCATCAAGGAGGCTTCAAAGTAGTGAAATTTGCACTAGTTATGCCATTCTGGTTCCCTTCGCGCGCGCCTTCATCTCCATGCTTGTTTCTGCTCCAGTGTTCATCCCTCTTGTCCATGCTAGCCCCTTCATTAGTAATCAACACAAAAATGTATCCAATTTAGGCAGCATCATATTCTCATGAACATTAGAATTGTTACCAAGAAATGAAAGTACCTGGTAATTCAATTGGCGTGCGCGAGCTCTAGTGATAGGTCTAGTATGTATAGCAGCAGGGGTTGTGGGTGTAACAATGGTATTGATTTCCTCATCACCAAGTTCTATAAAGAAAAATTCCCACTAGTTATATGAAAGTGACTACATAGGAGACTCTCTATATGAAAAACATGGTGCTACTTTGAAGCACAAGTGTGGAAAAAGATAGTAACATTGCCCCTTCTCTCTTTTTTTTTGTGGGCTCTTTTTGGCCTCTTTTTTTTATTTCCTCACTGGGACAATGCTCTAATAATGAATAATGATGATCATCACACTTCTACTTACTAACAACTCAAAATTACAACTCGATACTAGAGCAAAATATGACCTTATATGAATGCCTCTGGTAGTGTACCAGGATGTGCAACGATCTAGCATAACATGTATAAAAAATGATGAACGGTGGCTGAGCTACAAATACTATGTCAGCTATATGATCATGCAAAGCAATATGACAATGATGATGTGTGTCATAATAATGGAAAGGTCGAAGTTGCATGGCAATATCTCTCGGAATAGCTATGGAAATGCCATGATAGGTAGGTATGGTGGCTGTTTTGAGGAAGATATAAGGAGGTTTATGTGTGATAGAGTGTATCATATCATGGGGTTTGGATGCACCGGTGAAGTTTGCTCCACATCTTGAGGTGAGAAAGGGCAATGCACGGTACAAGAGAGGCTAGCAAATGGATGAAAGGTGACAGTGCGTATAATCCATGGACTCACATTAGTCATAAAGAACTCATGTATTTAATGTGAAAGTCTATGAGCCCTCGAAGAAAAGTACTACTACGCATGTAGGGGGGAGGTTGGTAGGAGTTAACCATCGCACACCCCCGACCTTCACGCAAAGAAAGACACTCAATAATAAATCGTGCTCCAACATCTTAGCATAATAGGAGACTATATGTGCATGCTTCGGGAATCAAAAACTTTAACACCAATATTCTTACTAAACCACAATCATTCACTAGTACCTCCCACATATTACCATCTTTATATCACAAAACTATTGCAAGGAATCAAACTTATCATATTGAGTGATCTACATGAAATTTTTCTTATATCCCTCTTGAATACCTATCATATTAGGACCTATTTCATAACCCGTGCATATTGCCATTACTATTTATTAAACTCTCAAAATGATATAAGTGAAGCATCAGAGTGCATCTATTTCTTTAAAATATAACCACCGCCGTGCTCTAAAAGATATAAGTGAAGTACTAGAGCAACTGCCTAGCTCAAAAGATATATGTGAAGCATGTAGAGTATTCTAACAAATCACGAATAATGTGCGTCCCTCTCAAAAGGTGTGTCCAGCAAAGATGATTGTGGCAAACTAAAAAGCAAACAAAGCAAAGACTCATATAATACGCGACTGTCCAAGCAAAACTAATATCATGTGATGAATAAAAATATAGCTCCAAGTAATTTACCGATGGTTGGTAGAAGAAAGAGGGGATGCCATCTGGGGCATCCACAAGCTTAGAGACTTGGGTGTCCTTGAATATTACCTTGGGGTGCCTTGGGAATCCCCAAGCTTAGGGTCTTGCCACTCCTTATTCCTTCATCCATCGCGATCTCACTCAAAATGTGAAAACTTCAGCACACAAAACTCAACAGAAAACTCGTGAGATCCATTAGTATAACAAGCCAATCATAAACTTTAGGTACTGTTGTAAACTCATTCATATTTTATTATTGCATAATACCTACTGTATTCTAACTTCACCATGACTTATACCCCCCCCCCCCCCGATACAATCCATAGATTCATTAAAACAAGAGGACAATGCAACAAAAATAGGATCTGTCAAAAACAGAACAGTATGTAATGATCTAGACAAACGCAATACTTCTGTAACTCCAAAACTTCTGAAACATTAGTACAACATGGGCAATTTGTATATCAATAATGTGTAAAAAAAATCAGAATTTTATCACGTTCAAGTGAATCTAAACAATTCTGCTACTGGGCACAAAAGTTTATGTTTTTTCACATAATCAAATCAACTATCATCCAAATCATCCCAAAGGCTTTACTTGGCACAAAAACTAATTTAAACACAACCATAATAGTAGCATAATTGTGTGCACACTCAAAAATAGAAATGAAACAAGAAAAATAAAGATAACTGTTGGGTTGCCTCCCAACAAGCGCTACTATTTTACGCCCCTAGCTAGGCGTAATGCATAGTTTCAAGTGTTGTCATCCTTCATTCCTAACTCCTTTTTAATGAAATCTTCCAAAAAAATTTAGTAAATCTCTCTTCTCATGTTCTTATTTCCTAGTGGGAGAACTTAAACTATTGAAAGGACTTTGTTTGCTAATTTTAACATTCATTACTTCAAATTCCAAATCATCACCATAAACATCTTAATATAAAACATGTATTTCGTCATCAATAGGTTCCCTAGCCATCTCCTCAAACCACTCTTTACTAAATCCTTCATCAATCCCTTTAGATATGCACTCCAATTATCACAAGTATGGTGGTGCAAAGTTTTAATAACTTCGGCATAAGGAACTCTCCTCCTAAGATTTTCACTATAAGCAAAATAATCTTTAGATTCGAAACTACGTATAGTGTCTTTATCATGGAGAATTTCTTCTATTGGAGGATGCTCAAAATTTATCCTATAGTATGCAAAGATTTCTCTAGCTTCTCAGGTTATATAGTCAAATTCAAGCATAAGGATAATAGTAGCGATCTTTTTAATTTTGGGATCGTGAATGTTGGTAAGTTCATAGAATATCTTTTGTAGTGCCAGATGAATATGCAAAAAAAAATCTAACTTAACCACAAGCATAGCAATAGCATCCACATAGCAATTTGTTTTATCAAGAATCAATCCTTAATTATGGGTATAACTCCAGTGCAATCAAAGAATTCCTGAGTAATATTCTTCCCAATAATATTCCCCCTACCCACATGATAGATTTTAGTTTTGAAGTTGGTGGGAGCTTTAGTTTCCAGAGGATCATGATTAAGAACACAAGATTCAAGTTTTTCCACAATAGTCTCACTTGTGCTATCTTCACTAGCGCTTTCAACAATAACTTTCTCAAATTTAGACATGATAGCAACTTCAAGCAAGCAAACAAGCAAGCAAGCAAAAGGGAAAACAAAAATATTTTTGTGTTGTTTGTGAAAAAGTTTTAGAAGTGGGGGAGATGAAAACGAGAGGCAAATGAAAGTAAGAAAAAGTATATGAGAGTTTATGTGAAGGTACTTGATAGGTTTTGGTGATGTCTCCCCAGCAACGGCGCCAGAAATTCTTCCTGCTACTTGTGAGATGCGTTGGGATTTCCCCAAAGAGGAGAGGATGATGCAGTATAGTAGAGATAAGTATTTCCCTCAGTTTAGAACCAAGGTTATCAATCTAGTAGGAGAACCACGCGAAACCTGATGAATAGTACCTCCACACAAAAGAACTAATACTTGCACCTAACGCGATCAAGAGGGTTGTCAATCCCCTTGGCGGCTATTTGCAAGGATCAAATCTGATAATGGTAGATAGATAAACAAAAACACAAAATAAAAGAACGGTTAATAAATTGCAGCAAGGTATTTTTGGATTTTAATATATGGTAAAGGTAGACCCGGGGGCCATAGTTTTCACTAGAGGCTTCTCTCTCAAACAAAAAGCATACGGTGGGTAAACAAATTACTGTTGGGCAATTGATAGAAAAGCGCATAGTTATGACGATATTGAAGGCAATGATCATGTATATAGGCATCACGTCTGAGACAAGTAAACTGACTCCTGCCTGCATATACTACTATTACTCCACCCATCGACCGCTATCCAGCATGCATCTAGGGTATTAAGTTCATGAAAAATGGAGTAACACCTTAAGCAAGATAACATGATGTAGACAAAGTAAATCCAACCAATATGAATAAATCCCATCATTTCCCCCTTAATGGCAATAATACAAATATGTGTCGTGTCCCTTTCTATCACTGGGATATAGATCACCGCAAGATTTAACCCATTACAAAGCGCCTCTCCCATTGCAAGATAAATCAATCTAGTTGGCCGAACCAAATGGATAGATCGGATAGAAATACAAAGATATAACAATCATGCATATAAGAATTCAAATAAGACTCAAATAATATTCATGAATAATCTAATCATAAACCCACAATTCATCGGATCCCAACAAACACACCGCAAAAGAAGATTACATTGAACAGATCTCCAAGAACATCAAGGAGAACATTGTATTGAACATCAAAGAGAGAGAAGAAGCCATCTAGCTACTAGCTATGGACCCGTAGGTCTGTGGTAAACTACTCACACATCATCAAAAGGGCAGAAAGGTTGATGTAGAAGCCCTCCATGATCGATTCCCCCTCCGGCAGAGTACCGGAAAAGGCCTCCAGATGGGATCGCGCAAGAACAGAAACTTGCGGCAGCAGAAAAAGTATTTTGGGTGGCTCTCTATTGTATTGGGAATATTTGGGAATTTATAGAGGTGGAATTAGGTCAAGAGGTGCCATGAGGGGCCCATAATCCTGGGGGCGTGCCTACCCCCTAGGGAGCACCTCCCGAGCTTGTCGCTCCCTCATGGCCCTTCAGGTCTTCTCCCGAACCTTCTAGGGTCCCTTCTCGTCTAGAAAAAATTAATCCAAAGTTTTTCTCCGTTTGGACTCTGTTTGATATTGATTTTTTGAAAAGCCAAGAACAAGCAAAAAAACTGCAACTGACAGTGGGTACTAGGTTAGTCCCAAAAATGATATATAATTGCATATAAAACATCCAAGATTGATACTATAATAGCATGGAACAATAAAAAGTTATAGATACGTTGGAGATGTATGATTCTTCCTCTTTCATCTTGATCTGATGATAATCAGAGTAGGCATCCAGGAAACACAGACTCTCGCAACCAGCAGTGGAATCAGTGATCTGATCAATGCGAGGAAGAGTGAACGGATCTTTGTGGCAAGCCTTATTCAGGTCGGTGTAATCAACACACATCCGTCAAGTTCCATTCTTCTTTAGGACAAGCATTGGGTTAGCCAGACACTATAGATGAAATACTTCAACGACGAACTCGGCAGCTATGAGCCGGGCCACCTCCTCTCCAATAGATTTATGTCTCTTCTCGTTAAAGCGACAGAGATATTGTTGTACAGGCTTCATCTTAGGATCAACATTTAAGCAGTTCTCAACGAGTTCTCTCGGTACACCGGGCATGTCAGAAGGTTTCCATGCAAAGATGTCCCGACTCTCACGGATGAACTCAGTGAGCGCGCTTTCTGATACATCTCCAACGTATCTATAATTTTTGCTTGTTCCATGCTGTTATATTATCATTCTTGGGTGTTTTACAATCATTTTATAGCAACTTTATATCATTTTTTGGGACTAACCTATTGATATAGTGCCCAGTGCTAGTTGCTGCTTTTTGCTTGTTTTTTACTTCGCAGAAAATCAATACCAAATGGAGTCCAAATGCAGCGAAACTTTTTGGAGATTTTTTCTAGACCAGAAGACACCTGTTGGGCCAAAGAAGTACCAAAGGGGGCTCCGAGGGGAGCACAACCCACCTGGGCACGCCTGGGGGCCCAGGCGCGCCCTGGTGGGTTGTGCCCACCTCAGTGGCCTCCTGCACCGCCTCTTTGCTCTATAAATACCCCAATATTCCAAAAACCCTAGGGGAGTCGACGAAACAAAATTCCAGCCGCCGCAAGTTCCAGAACCACCATATCCAATCTAGACACCATCACGGAGGGATTCATCATCCTCATTGGTGCCTCTCCGATGATGCGTGAGTAGTTCATTGTAGACCTTCGGGTCCGTAGTTAGTAGCTAGAAGGCTTCCTCTCCCTTTTTTGATTCTCAATACAATGGTATCTTGGAGATTTATTTGATGTAACTCTTTCTTGCGGTGTGTTTGTTGGGATCCGATGAACTTTGAGTTTATGATCAGATCTATTTTATCCATGAAAGTTATTTGAGTCTTCTTTTGATCTCTTATATGCATGATTACTTCTAGCCTCGTATTTCTTCTTCGAATCTTTGGTTTAGTTAGGCCGACTAGATCGATTTTTCTTGCGATGGGAAGAGGTGCTTTGTGATGGGTTCGGTCGTGCGGTGTTCTTTCCCAGTGACAGAAGGGGCAGCAAGACACGTATTGATCATTGCCATTAAGGATAACAAGATGGGGTCTATTCCTACATGAATAGATCTTGTCTACATCATGTCATCGTTCTTATTGCATTACTCCGTTTCTCCATGAACTTAATACACTAGATGCATGCTGGATAGCAGTCGATGTGTGGAGTAATAGTAGTAGATGCAGGCAGGAGTCGGTCTACTAATCTTGGACGTGATGCCTATATATTGATCATTGCCTGGATATCGTCATGATTATTTGAAGTTCTATCAATTGCCCAACAGTAATTTGTTTACCCACCTTATGATATTTTTCTTGAGAGAAGCCACTAGTGAAATCTACGGCCCCCGGGTCTACTCTTCATCATATTTGCTTTCCGATCTATTATTTGCCACTTTTATTTTCAGATCTATTATTCCAAAAACCCAAAAAATACCTTGCTGCACTTTTTTGTTACTTCTTTTATTTCGCGTTTATTCGAGATCTATTTATCCAATCTATCATAATTTTTATCCCGTCAACGTGACAATTTCTGGCACCATTACCCGTTGAGGGATTGACAACCCCTCCTAATCGTCGGGTTGCAAGTATTTGTTATTTTTGTGCAGGTACCATTTACATAGTGTTGCTTGTCTTTGGGGAAATACCGACGTAGTTCAAGCGACATCAAAAGGAATTCCTGGCGCCGTTGCCGGGGAGACATCATCAACATCTATCAGGTTCCTAATCACAAATTTCATCTCCTTGCAATTTACATTATTTGACATTTGCCTCTCATTTTCATCTCCCCCACTTCACAAAAATTTGCCTTTTTATTCGCCCTCTTTTTCGTTCGCCTTTTTCTCGTCAGATCTCTTGTTTGCTATCTTTTCTTGTGTTGCCATTTGTCTTCTATTTGCTTGCATCTTCGCTTGCTAAAAATCCATTGATATGGATCCCCATCCACTTGCTAATCTTTTTAAAAGATCCAATCATGATGAACCAATTGCTAGTCAGTTGAGTGCACTAGATTATCTTTATGAAGTTTTGCTTGAGATTCATGAATCTGAAAATTGTGATGAAGTATTTCATGATAGCTCTTTGGATGAAAAGCATGATTGCAATGGTGTTATTATAAATTATATTAATGTCAATTGTGCTAATAATATGCAAAACCCCAAGCTTGGGGATGCTAATTTTGATATGTTCACTACTTATTGCAATGATCATGATTGGGGTGATTCTTCTTATGATCTTGAAAATTTATTTAAGCCTCATGATGAATATGATATTGATAATAATGTTTGCAATAATATTGAAAGTGGGTTTGGAAGAGCGTCAACTTTAGGTAAAAATAATCCCACATATTTGGAGAGTTTTCAATCTTACGAATTTTTTGATGAAAGTGGGCTTGGAGAGGTCATGACTTTATTTGATGATAATCCCACTATTTTGGAAGAGTGTCAACTTTGCATGCATGTGGATCATGAAGAGAATATTTTATGTGATAATTATATTGTTGAATTTGAATATGATCCCACATGTAATTATTATGAGAGAGGAAAATATTATTGTAGAAATTTCCATGTTATTAAATTTCCTCTCGTTATGTTGAGATTGTCAATGTTTTATTCCTTTCCTTTGCATATGTTAGATATTTCTTGTCTTGATAATTTGTTTGCTTATAAAATCCCTATGCATAGGAAGTATGTTAGACTTAAATTTGCTTGTCACTTGTTTTATGATGCTATCTTTGTGTTTCAATTCTTGTCTTTCATGGGAGCATCATCAAAATTATCAATGCCTAGCTAGGGGCGTAAAACGATAGCGCTTGTTGGGAGGCAACCCAATGAATAAATTTTATTTTTGCCTTTTTCTTTCTGTTCTTTAGTGTTTGCACAATTATGCCTCTGTTATTATTGTGTTTTTTTATGTTTTAATTAGTGTTTGGGCCAAGTAAAGCCTTTGGGATAGCTTTGGTGATAGTTGATTTGATCCTGTTGAAAAACAGAAACTACTGCGTCCAGTAAAATAATTGTCTAGACTTACAGAAGCGACGAAAAATTCTGAATTTTTTACACAAGATTGATATACAAATTTCCTATGTTGTCCTTATGTTTCATAACTTTTGGAGTTACATAAGTATGAGAACAATTCGCATCTTTACAAACTGTTCTGTTTTTGACAGATTCTGTTTTCTTTGCATTGTGTGCTTATTTTGATGAATCCATGGTTTGTATCGGGGGGTTTAAGCCAAGGTAAAGTTAGAATACAGTAGATATAATGCAATAACAAAATTTGAATGGGTTTTATACAGTACTTAAAGTAAAGATTGGTTTTCTTATACTAACGGATCTCACGAAGGTTTTGTTAAGTTTTGTGTGATTGAAGTTTTCAAGTTTTGGGTGAGATCAATATTGGATGAAGGAATAAGGAGTAAGAAGAGCCTAAGCTTGGGGATGCCCATGGCACCCCAAGCCATTATCCAAAGAGAAACAAGCAACTAAGCTTGGGAATGCCCCCGAGTGGCATCCCCTCTTTCTTCTAACGACCATCGGTATTTTACTTGGAGCTATATTTTTATTCGTCACATATCATGAGTTTTGCTTGGAGCGTCTTGTGTTATATGAGTCTTTGCTTGTTTTGCTTTTTAGTTTGTGTCATCTATCCTCGCTGGACACACCTATTTGAGAGAGCCAAAATTATGCTATGATTTATTAGAATTGCTCTTTGTGCTTCACTAAAATTTGTTGAGCTATGGAACTGCTCTAGTGCTTCACTTATATCTTTTTGAGCATGGTGTGCTTTAATATTTTTAAAGAAATGCTCTCATGCTTCACTTAGATTTATTTGAGAGTTAGTAATTTTGAAGAAATTCTCTCATGCTTCACTTATATTATTTTGAGAGAAGAAAAATTTTATGCTCATGTTCTTCACTTAGATTTGTTTAAGCTATCAAAAGCAACATATGAAATTAGTTCCAAAGTGATAGATATTCAAGAGGGATATAATAAAAACTTTCATGAAGATCATTGGACAAAATAAACTTGATTCTTTGTAATAGTTTTGCGATATGATGATATAATATGTGAGTCATGTTGATGAGTAATTGTGCTTTAGTAAGAATATTGGTGTTAAGGTTTGTGATTCCCTATGCAAGCACAAAAGTCAAGAGTTATGCAATGAAATTACATCCTACTTGTGGTGCATTATTCAGTGTTAGTTATGCTTAATGCTCTCTTATGAGATTTTTCGTTTCTTGGTTGGATGCTTCTCAATCTTTTTGCTAGCCTTCACTTGTACTAAGTAGGAATACTACTTGTGCATCTAAAATCCTTAAACCCAGTTTTGCCATATGAGTCCACTATACCTACCTATATGTGGTATTTCCGTGCCATTCTAAGCAAATTTGTATGTGCCATCTCTAATTTTCAAAATAAAATTCCTTTTTGTGTGCTCGTACCGCTCATGAAACGGTAGGGGGTGGCTGATATTTTTCCATGCTAGATGTGTTATTCTCAAGATGAGTGTTTATTCACTTGTCATTGCACGAGAGTATGGCAAAGGTATTAGGGATGCCCAGTCCCTAAATGAAAAATGAATTTACTTTATGTTGTCAAATAATAAATTCCTTGGAAAGTGTTGGTATGGACGGTACCCGTGGATACAGCTAGCCGTGGAATGTGAAAGTATGGTGGAAAAAGGAATAAACTTTATTTTCTGTTGTAGCGACCCGACCCGAAATCGGTCAAGTCTCTGTGTAGCTGTACCATCCCAAGATCATGCTGGCACACACAGTACATTGATGAAAAGATTCAAAGTTCAATCACACCTGAATTTATTACACGGTTCTCATATCGAGTCTTTATTACATCATAATAAATTCGGCCGATGGCCAACTCATGAGAAATAAACTAAATAAAGCTGCGGAAGCGTACACGATAAGCGAGTCCATCCGACTCCATAGGGCAATCACCGAGCGTAGATCGTAGCCTCACTCCTGGTCGGAAAACTCCTCTGCAACATGAGACGTTGCAGCCGTGTAGGTCAGCATTTTGAATATGCCGGCAAGTCATAGAGAGAACAATAATATTAATGCTCACACTATATGCAATTTGGCTGTGGGCTCTAAGTTTGATGTTTTTGCGAAAAAGCCAATTTTTCCCTACAACAAAAGGCTTGCTTGCAATTACTGCAAAATGTTGGTTGTTATTGAGATGGTTCCGCCAACCAATGTCTCATTCCCAATTATTAAATAACCCCTCAATTAATTTATTTGTTCGGTGTTGAGATTTCCGGAATACTCCAATTTCCAGAGGCTCAAATGTCCATAACCGGGGACACGGCTAATCAATTAGGTTTTCACTCTGCAGAGTCTTGCGCACTTTACCCGCAAGAATCGTTCCCTCCTTTATGTCCTCGCACTGCCTGGTGTTTGAAGACGGGACGAACGATACAGGGTCTTCCGTAGAGTTCCTCTGGGCCACTGCCGGTACCCATCCAATCCTACCGTTCTTCTACATCTCGTAGCACCGTTCGGCCAGAGTCACGCCTAGGGTCGACCAAGCCAGAGCCCATAATGGCTTGCGGCTGCACAGGTAAGCTTCCGGTCAAGGTGTATCCATCCGTCTCTTCGTGGCTGGGTGAAGCTTTCCGCAAGATGTCATGGCGCTTCTCCATGCATCCCGGCCATCCGCTGGTTGCTCCAGGGTGCCCATCAATTCCGTCCTCCACCCAGTAGTGAATTTGAAGTCCATCTTGAGCATCTTGAAATCATGGGGTTGTCATCATCTTGACTCTCACATCTCCCTTATGAATCACTCAACCAACCCCGTCTACGAAAGCATAGCAATCAACTACATCGTCCCGGGCATTGGTAACAAGGGGAATTGGGTTCAACCTACCTCATGATACTACTCAAGAACATAACTTAAAAATTCTCCTACTGCATGCATGGTGGGGAGGAATAATTCTAATGCAACAAATCATAGGTATTGTAAAACATGATCAAATGACTTGCCTGGCTGACAGTCTTCGAACGCTAGTGACTCGTGATAGCAAGCTTCACACTCCGGGAATTCTATTCGAAGCAAACAATAAACACATAAGTATACAACGGTATAACATAACAGCAAGCTAATGTAAATCACACAAGCAATCATACAAAAACCAAAGAAAACTCAAAGAACTCAAACAAGGTTTTCATTACTTCAAGCAACAACTAGAAAATAGTTTTATCCAACTAAAACTTTTCTTAACAGAACCAAAACAATAGTTTTGTTAACTAACAGAAAGGAAAACATTATAAAAACTTGGTGCAAAAAGAAACACATTAAAAGCTAATTTCAAACTCTACTTATGCCTAAATCAAAACTAGTAAGAAAATGAAATAAAACATTTTTTTTCTGTAAATAAAAGTTCACCCTCTGTCACTACAGGAACAAATCTGAAATAAAATAAAACAGAGGTGAAAATAAATTTTTTTAATAATTAAAACAACAGAAAATAGCAGCAAGTTAAAATAACTAGAATAGGCTTGTTTTCATGTAAAACTAATTTTAATAAAAACTATAAATAACCAAATAAATCCTACTGCTAGGCAATGTCAATACAAAGCAGTGGCAAAAAGAATCATTAAAAAAATTAATCCTAGCTCATTTTATAGCAGAAATACTAATCTGACTAAAACTAAAATAAAACAATTTTTGAAAACTAAAACATGGCCGAAACTACTTTATACAGAAACCTTAGGAAATTTTCAAACTAGAGCAAAAAGAATCAACTAAAAATAATAAATAACCTAATAGTTATAGCTTTTACAAAATTGAAACTATTCTGTTAAAAACAGAAACTAAAACTAAAACTAAAAAAAACTAAACGGCTAACGGGCCGAACAGGTGGGCGATCGGAAACTAAATAGTGCTCAAGCATTTAATAGGCTCACAGGTCTACGGGCTAAATAGAAAAATCGATCGGCCGGTTTCACTAAACCACTAAACTAAACCGGACTAAAAAAACCACACTAAACCAAAATAGACCGAAACATAAAAAAAACGTACCATTTCGGGGTCCTAATCTCGTGCGTTGATGTGAGATCTAACGGCAGAGGGGGCTCGGGCTTACAGTGAACGGCGGCGACGGACGGAGACGACGGCGGCGGCTCGGGCGTGATCGGTGGCGTCGCTCTGGTGGTCGGGGAAGGCGGCGGAAACGTCGGGGCGAAGTGGAGGAGCGTGGCGGAGGCGGTGGTGATGTCTAGGTGGCTCGGGGACGTCGAAGGCGGTCGGGGCAAAGACGATGGCTTCCTGGTGAGCTGCAGCTCCGGCGGGCGGCGGTCGAGCTCGGGGTCGTCGGCTTCGGGGGTTCCTGGACGACGAAACGATGTCAGTGGGGTGCGCCTGGTCGAGGGCGATGCGTGGGTGGAAAGAGGGGTCGAGGTGGTGCTCACCGGCGTCGGAAACGGCGGCGGATGGCGGCGGCTGAAGCGAGATGCAAACAGCGAGAGCGCGAGCTGTGGTGGGGTTTGAGCTAGGGTTTTTAGGGGGTTCGAGGGAGGAAAGGGCAGGGGTTTTATAGGACAAGGACTTGGGGAAGGGGTCGGCTTCGGAGCGCGATCCCGAGAGAATCGGGGTGTCGGGCGTGCTCTGCGCGTGCTCCGGTGCGGCAAGGCATGGAGGAGGGGAAAGAGAAGGGGCGGGCCCCGCGGTCAGTGAGAGGGAGAGAGGGAGGTGCGGTCGGGCGACCGAGGCGGAGGGGAGTCGGGCGCGGCGCGCTGTTGGGCTGGCCGGCTCGGGCGCTGCTGGCTGGGCCGGTTGGCCTAGCCAGCTCGGGGTTTCTCTTTTCTTTTTTTGAATTTAGACAGAGAAAAACAAAATATACTTTATATATGACATATATATATATATCAAAAAGATCAGAAAAATAAATCCTAAAAGATAAACTATTTTTCAGAGGCAAAATAAAAACTTTATAAAAAACATTTTTTTGAAAATTCCAAATACAACTCAAATTTGAATTCAAAACTTTTGGCATAAATTTCTTATGACATTTTGGAGTGTCATGTTAGCTCCTCTCATACTTTTGAACAAATATTTGTCAGGGATTTTTGACATAAACTTCAAATGCCAATTTGAATCCAAATTCAAATAAAACTCAAAATGCCTCTGAAATTCCAAATGCCACTCAACTCAAACAAAATGCATAGATGCTTAGCTAATACTTGTAAAACATTCCAAATTGAAAATTTGGAATGTTACAAACCTACCCACCTTAAGATGAATCTTGCCCTCGAGATTTGGGTTGGCTAGCAAATAGGTGCGGGTGGTCCCGGCGGAGATCTTCTTCTCGCTCCCACGTGGCTTCCTCCTCGGAATGGTGGCTCCACAGCACCTTACAAAACTTGATGATCTTGCTGCGGGTAACTCTGTTCGCAGTCTCGAGAATTCTGACGGGTTTCTCCTCATAAGTTAGATCACTGTCGAGCTGTATGGCCTCTAGGGGCACTGTGTCTCTCAAAGGAATATCGGCCATCTCAGCATGGCATTTCTTCAGCTGGGAAACCTGAAATACATCGTGAACTCCAGACAATCCTTCCGGCAATTCCAGCTTGTAAGCAACTTCTCCCCTACGTTCAAGGATTTTGTACGGGCCAATGAACCTGGGTGCTAACTTTCCTTTAACACCGAACCTCTTGATTCCTCGAAGTGGGGACACACGGAGATATGCTCGGTCTCCCGCTTCGTACGTTACTTCCTTGCGTTTACTGTCGGCATAACTCTTCTGTCTCGACCGAGCTACCTTGAGTCTATCTCGAATCAGCTTGACCTTCTCTTCGGAGTCTCTGATAAGATCGGGACCAAAAAGTTTTCGGTCTCCAACACCATCCCACAACAATGGTGTTCTGCATCTCCTTCCGTATAGGGCTTCGAAAGGGGCCATCTTCAGACTGGTCTGATAGCTGTTATTGTACGAGAACTCTGCGTATGGCAAATTATCATCCCAGCTAGACCCGTAGTCTAGCGCACAGGCTCTCAACATGTCCTCCAGAATCTGGTTGACTCTCTCGGTCTGTCCATCTGTCTGCGGATGAAAAGCTGTACTGAACTCCAGCCTCGTACCCAAAGTTTCATGCAACTGATTCCAAAACTTTGAGGTAAATTGTGTTCCTCTATCTGACACGATACTCCTCGGAACTCCATGCAGACATACGATCCTGGTCATGTATATCTTGGCTAACTTAGCGCTGGTATAAGTGGTCTTCACGGGAATGAAATGAGCTACCTTGGTCAAGCGATCAACCACTACCCAGATAGAATCATAACCTGAACAGGTCCTGGGTAATCCTGTGATAAAATCCATTCCAAGTTTCTCCCATTTCCATTCGGGTATCGGCAGAGGTTGAAGTAACCCTGCCGACTTCTGATGCTCAGCCTTTACTCGCTGGCAAACATCACATACTGCTACGTACTCGGCAATATCGTTCTTCATTCCTGTCCACCAGAAACTTTCCTTCAAATCTAGATACATCTTGGTGTTGCTTGGGTGAATCGAGTACGGTGAATCATGCGCCTCCTGAAGAATTAGCTTCCTGAGTTTGGGATCATTGGGTACATAAATACGATCCTCGAACCATATAGCTCCGTATTCATCCTCACGAAACCCTTTAGCTTTACCTTCATTCATCCTTTTCTTTATCTCAGCAATTTCCTTGTCCGACTTCTGGGCTTCGCGAATTCTTTCGGCCAAAGTGGACTGAACTTCCAGTGTTGCAACATATCCTCTCGGAACTATCTCCAGTCGCAGATCTCTGAGGTCATCGACTAACTCCTGGGGTAATCCTCCAACTGTAAGGGTATTCACATAACTCTTACGGCTCAAGGCATCTGCTACAACATTAGCCTTTCCTGGGTGGTAATGCAATCTCATGTCATAGTCCTTGATCAACTCTAGCCATCTCCTCTGCCTGAGGTTCAACTCCTTCTGTGTGAAAATATACTTCAAGCTCTTATGATCCATGTAAACATCACAACTGTTTCCGACAAGGAAATGTCTCCAGGTCTTGAGTGCATGCACTATGGCTGCTAACTCCAAATCGTGTGTGGCGTAATTCACCTCGTGAGGTCGTAGCTGTCTAGAGGTATAAGCTACAACCTTTCCTTCCTGCATGAGTACTCCTCCGAGTCCTTGACGAGAAGCGTCACAATATACCTGGTAAACCTTGTGTATGTCCGGCAAAATTAGCACTGGGGCTGTAACCAAACGTTTCTTCAACTCCTGGAAACTGGCTTCACAATCCTCGGTCCAAATGTACTTGGTTTCCTTCTTCAACAGCTCAGTCATGGGCTTGGCAATCTTGGAGAAATTCTCAATAAACCTCCGATAATATCCCGCGAGTCCGAGAAAACTGCGGATCTCCTTGACCGAGGTGGGTGACTGCCATTTGGTGACCGATTCAACTTTGGTGGGGTCGACTACTATTCCTTTTCCTGAAATAACATGTCTGAGGAATCCGCCTTCTTTCAACCAAAATTCACATTTGCTGAACTTGGCATATAACTGATGTTCTCGGAGTTTCTCCAGAACTAGACGCAAATGTTCCTTATGCTCTTCCTTGCTCTTGGAGAAAACCAATATGTCATCGATGAACACCACGACAAACTTGTCCAGATATTCCATAAATACCTTGTTCATCATACTCATAAAATATGCAGGGGCATTAGTCAATCCGAATGACATGACGGTATACTCATATAAACCATACCTGGTGGTGAAAGCTGTTTTGGGTATATCCTGTTCACGAATCTTCAACTGATGATACCCTGATCGAAGATCGATCTTGGAGAATACTTTGGCTCCAACTAGCTGATCAAATAAATCATTAATCATCGGCAGAGGGTACTTGTTCTTGATGGTCACGTCGTTCAACGAACGATAATCCACAACCATTCTCAAGGTTCCATCCTTCTTCTCTACCAAAAGAACTGGGGCTCCCCAAGGTGACGAACTTGGCCGAATATATCCCTTCTCCAATAGCTCATTAATTTGCTTCTTGATCTCTTCCAAATCATTCGGGGGCATCCAATAAGGTCTCTTGGATATTGGGGTTGTGCCGGGCAATAACTCAATCAGAAATTCAATGTCTCTGTCTGGTGGCATTCCTGGTAATTCCTCCGGAAATACGTCGGGAAAATCTTGCACTACTGGCACTTCCTCCTGAACAACTCCCATGAGGGAATTCACCTGATTCTTCATTGGGGTGCGTCTGGATACATACTTGATCCTTTTCTGCTCCGGGGTGGTGAGCAAAATCGTCTTGCGGGCACAGTCGATGTTTCCTTCAAACTTCGTCAACCAATCCATTCTTAGGATTACGTCCAAGCTCTGGGATTCCAATACTATGAGGTCTACGGGAAAATCATGGTTTCCGATGCTGAGGGTCGAATGACAGCCTAAGCCTGCCATCATCTCTCCTCCTGGGGAACTGACCTGAAGAGGGCTTCTAAGGGTTCTAGTGGGCAACCCGTACTTTTCCACAACTACCCTTGATATGAATGAATGCGTTCCACCAGAATCAAAGAGTACCAATACTGGACGTGAATTTAATAAAAACTTACCAACCATAGTTTCTGGCTGATCATAGACGTCCTCCACGTCAATGTGATTCACCTGAGCACAGGGAAAAGGGTTGGGCTTCTTTGCTGAGCTTCCATTGCCGTTGCCGTTTCCATTCCTCTGCTTGGCCTCCGGGCAGTCGGTGGCATAGTGTCCTGTCTTCTGGCACTTGAAACAGGTGATATGACTCAGATCCTTCTGAGCCGGAGCCGGACGGTGCTGGTTGCCATTGCCTCCATTGCCAGTCTTGAAGTTGTTGTCGTGGTTGCGATTGTTCCCATTCCCTCCATGGTTATGTCCTCCATGGTTATGTCCTCCATGATTATGTCCTCCATGGGTGTGATGGGTGTGTCCTCCCGAGTATGGGGCATAGCGGGGCTTCTGCTGAGCTCCGGAGTTGTACTTCCCCTGGCTATACTTCCTCTTGTGGCTGTCAATCTGCTGCTGCTTGCCTTCAAGGATGATGGCCTTGTCTACCAGCTCCTGGTAGTTGTTGAAGGTAGCCACCATCAGCTGCATTCCCAGCTCATCATTGAGTCCTTCGAGGAACTTCTCCTGCTTTGCGGCATCTGTGGCCACATCACCCGGGGCATAGCGAGCTAACTGGCTGAACTCATCCACGTACTGCCCCACAGTATGATTCCCCTGGCGTAAGTTGCGGAACTCACGCTTCTTCAGACTCATGGCTCCAGCTGAGACATGAGCGGTGCGGAAAGCCTGCTGGAACTGATCCCACGTGATGGTGGCGATGGGATAGGTGGTGGTGTAGTTCTCCCACCAAGAGGCTGCAGGTCCATCAAGTTGATGTGCGGCAAAACGCACCTTCTCGGCATCTGTGCATCCAGCAGTTGCTAGTTCTCGTCCGATCTTGCGGAGCCAATCATCAGCTACAATCGGCTCAGTGCTACTAGAGAACACCGGCGGATTCAGCCTTAGGAAACGGGTCAAGTTGTCGACAGGGGGTGGTGGCGGTGGATTGTTGTTGTTGTTGCCTTGGTTCTGGATGAGCATCTGCATCAAGGCATTCTGCTGCTGGATCACTGGGTGAGCTCCGGCGGGAAAGTGAAACCGGGGTCACGTCTCGGAGGCATCTGGTGTTTTGGAGTGGATGAGAAATTAGAATAGAACAAGGATCTGAAAGAAATAGCACTACCCATATGAATGCACAAACATTATCACACCAATCATTTATTCAATCATCTCAAATATAGTTCAATCTTGGATTACAAAATCTCACGACTAATCGAAAAACATAACGGCCTAACTGATCGACAAAAGAAAAAATAAAACATGGTGGTCGACTAAATGTCTTCATCAATTATCCTTGCGTCCTCCGGTGCGGCGTCCTCTGGTGCGGCGTATCCTCTTGCGGCTTCCTTCGGTGGAGCTCTCTTCATAATCCTGGTCATTGCTCACGAGGGGTCCATCATCTCCACTCGGAAAAAGGTCTTCCCCCAGATCCATCTTCTCCTCCAATGCGGCAACATCAATCTTCAGCTTGTCGACTCTCTCCATGAAATCTTTGACTTCATCCTCATGCTCATAATGGGCTTCACGTGCTTCATCCTCCAGTTGAATTTCACGAAGCTGCAACTTTTGGACCGTCTTCAAGCTCCTGCGCATCTGAATCTCTAGAGCCCTGATGTGAGCCTCCAAGTCTTGGACATATGAGCGAACGGAGTCGTCATCTATGGTGCGGATGATCTCTCCATCTGCAGTCCTGCGAGAAATCATGGTGTAGTCTGATCCAACGAGCTCGGCCCTGTATTCCTCCTGGATGCGTCCAAGTGCACTATGAACTGCTATGTCTCTCCCGAGGATCCAAGTGGGGGCAGTGAACCTGAAGTCAATGGGCGCCGAGAGGTTTCCGAAAGTCCTCCCTGGTATGTGCACCTTAATCCTATAGCGACGGTCTTCTGGAAATGCCATGATAGGGGTCCCGGTGATAGAAGGCAGAGCAATCTTCAATTCCTTGGTGATCTGGACCAGCCTCCTGCCGAAAAGCATCGTCTCATCTGGCTGGCAAAACTCCGGGAGTAGAACTGGGATGAACTTGACGGCCATCTAGAATGTTGAAATCGGAGGGAAGTCAGAAATGAACAGGGGAGAATTACGGAATAATAAAGACATAAAATAAAATAGTTTCTTCCTATGGCTTTCCGATCCTAGGGGTTACGTCCTACAGTCAGCGTGTGCTCTGAATACCATCTCTGTAGCGACCCGACCCGAAATCGGTCAAATCTCTGTGTAGCTGTACCATCCCAAGATCATGCTGGCACACACAGTACATTGATGAAAAGATTCAAAGTTCAATCACACCTGAATTTATTACACGGTTCTCATATCGAGTCTTTATTACATCATAATAAATTCGGCCGATGGCCAACTCATGAGAAATAAACTAAATAAAGCTGCGGAAGTGTAGACGATAAGCGAGTCCATCCGACTCCATAGGGCAATCACCGAGCGTAGATCGTAGCCTCACTCCTGGTCGGAAAACTCCTCTGCAACATGAGACGTTGCAGCCGTGTAGGTCAGCATTTTGAATATGTCGGCAAGTCATAGAGAGAACAATAATATTAATGCTAACACTATATGCAATTTGGCTGTGGGCTCTAAGTTTGATGTTTTTGCGAAAAAGCCAATTTTTCCCTACAACAAAAGGCTTGCTTGCAATTACTGCAAAATGTTGGTAGTTATTGAGATGGTTCCGCCAACCAATGTCTCATTCCCAATTATTAAATAACCCCTCAATTAATTTATTTGTTCGGTGTTGAGATTTCCGGAATACTCCAATTTCCAGAGGCTCAAATGTCCATAACCGGGGACACGGCTAATCGATTAGGTTTTCACTCTGCAGAGTCTTGTGCACTTTACCCGCAAGAATCGTTCCCTCCTTTATGTCCTCGCACTGCCTGGTGTTTGAAGACGGGACGAACGAAACAGGGTCTTTCGTAGAGTTCCTCTGGGCCACTGCCGGTGCCCATCCAATCCTACCATTCTTCTACATCTCGTAGCACCGTTCGGCCAGAGTCACGCCTAGGGTCGACCAAGCCAGAGCCCATAATGGCTTGCGGCTGCACAGGTAAGCTTCTGGTCAAGGTGTATCCATCCGTCTCTTCGTGGCTGGGTGAAGCTTTCCGCAAGATGTCATGGCGCTTCTCCATGCATCCCGGCCATCCGCTGGTTGCTCCAGGGTGCCCATCAATTCCATCCTCCACCCAGTAGTGAATTTGAAGTCCATCTTGAGCATCTTGAAATCATGGGGTTGTCATCATCTTGGCTCTCACATCTCCCTTATGAATCACTCAACCAACCCCGTCTACGAAAGCATAGCAATCAACTACATCGTCCCGGGCATTGGTAACAAGGGGAATTGGGTTCAACCTACCTCATGATACTACTCAAGAACATAACTTAAAAATTCTCCTACTGCATGCATGGTGGGGAGGAATAATTCTAATGCAACAAATCATAGGTATTGTAAAACATGATCAAATGACTTGCCTGGCTGACGGTCTTCGAACGCTAGTGACTCGTGATAGCAAGCTTCGCACTCCGGGAATTCTATTTGAAGCAAACAATAAACACATAAGCATACAACGGTATAACATAACAGCAAGCTAATGTAAATCACACAAGCAATCATACCAAAACCAAAGAAAACTCGAAGAACTCAAACAAGGTTTTCATTACTTCAAGCAACAACTAGAAAATAGTTTTATCCTACTAAAACTTTTCTTAACAGAACCAAAACAATAGTTTTGTTAACTAACAGAAAGGAAAACATTATAAAAACTTGGTGCAAAAAGAAACACATTAAAAGCTAATTTAAAACTCTACTTATGCCTAAAACAAAACTAGTAAGAAAATAAAATAAAACATTTTTTTCTGTAAATAAAAGTTCACCCTCTGTAACTACAGGAACTAATCTGAAATAAAATAAAATAGAGGTGAAAATAAATTTTTAAAATAATTAAAACAACAGAAAACAGCAGCAAGTTAAAATAACTAGAATAGGCTTGTTTTCGTGTAAAACTAATTTTAATAAAAACTATAAATACCCAAATAAATCCTACTGCTAGGCAATGTCAAAACAAAGCAGTGGCAAAAATAATCATTAAAAAAATTAATCCTAGTTCATTTTATAGCAGAAATACTAATCTGACTAAAACTAAAATAAAACAATTTTTGGAAACTAAAACATGGCCGAAACTATTTTATACAGAAACCTTAGGAAATTTTCAAACTAGAGCAAAAAGAATCAACTAAAAATAATAAATAACCTAATAGTTATAGCTTTTACAAAATTGAAACTATTCTGTTAAAAACAGAAACTAAAACTAAAACTAAAAAAACTAAACGGCTAACGGGCCGAACAGGTGGGCGATCGGAAACTAAACAGCGCTCAAGCATTTAATAGGCTCACAGGTCTACGGGCTAAATAGAAAAATCGATCGGCCGGTTTCACTAAACCACTAAACTAAACCGGACTAAAAAAACCACACTAAGCCAAAATAGACCGAAACCAAAAAAAAACGTACCCCTTCGGGGTTCTAATCTCGTGCGTTGATGCGAGATCTAACGGTAGAGGGGGCTCGGGCTTACAGTGGACGGCGGCGACGGACGGAGACGACGGCGGCGGCTCGGGCGTGATTGGTGGCGTCGCTCCGGCGGTCGGGAAAGGCGGCGGAAACGTCGGGGCGAAGTGGAGGAGCGTGGCGGAGGCGGTGGTGATGTCTAGGTGGCTCGGGGATGTCGGAGGCGGTCGGGTCGAAGACGACGGCTTCCTGGTGAGCTGCAGCTCCGGCGGGCGGCGGTCGAGCTCGGGGTCGTCGGCTTCGGGGGTTCCTGGACGACGAAACGATGTCAGTGGGGTGCGCCTGGTCGAGGGCGATGCGTGGGTGGAAAGAGGGGTCGAGGTGGTGCTCACCGGCGTCGGAAACGGCGGCGGACGACGGTGGCTGAAGCAAGATGCGAACGGCGAGAGCGCGAGCTGTGGTGGGGTTTGAGCTAGGGTTTTTAGGGGGTTCGAGGGAGGAGAGGGCAGGGGTTTTATAGGACAAGGACTTGGGGAAGGGGCCGGCTTCGGAGCGCGATCCCGAGAGATTCGGGGTGTCGGGCGCGCTCTGCGCGTGCTCCGGTGCGGCAAGGCGTGGAGGAGGGGAAAGAGAAGGGGCGGGCCCCGCGGTCAGTGAGAGAGAGAGAGGCAGGTGCGGTCGGGCAACCGACGCGGAGGGGAGTCAGGCGCGGCGCGCTGTTGGGCTGGCCGGCTCGGGCACTGCTGGCTGGGCCGGTTGGCCTAACCAGCTCGGGGTTTCTCTTTTTTTTTTGAATTTAGACAGAGAATAAAATAAATATAGAGAAAAACAAAATATACTTTATATATGACATATATATATCAAAAAGATCAGAAAAATAAATCCTAAAAGATAAACTATTTTTCAGAGGCAAAATAAAAACTTTATAAAAACATTTTTTGAAAATTCCAAATACAACTCAAATTTGAATTCAAAACTTTTGGCATAAATTTCTTCTGACATTTTGGAGTGTCATGTTAGCTCCTCTCATACTTTTGAACAAATATTTGTCAGGGATTTTTGACATAAACTTCAAATGCCAATTTGAATCCAAATTCAAATAAAACTCAAAATGCCTCTGAAATTCCAAATGCCACTCAATTCAAACAAAATGCATAGATGCTTAGCTAATACTTGTAAAACATTCCAAATTGAAAATTTGGGATTTTACATCTATTTGGGAACCGCCTATGATATATCTAGCATGGAAAGTATTGGGAACTACTCGATCATTTTCGTTGACAGGAAAGGCATGCCACCCAAAATGTTTTATCTCTATCTTTTTCGCTTTGAGCTCTGGCACCTCTACAAATCCCTACTTCCCTCTGCGAAGGGCCTGTCTATTTACTTTATGCAATTTTTATTTTTATTTGAGTCTCCATCTTCTCTTATAAAGCACCAACTAAGGGGCACTATGATCGTACTTGAGCATTGGGTGTAGCTAATATGCGAGTGTGTTTCATGAATGGATCAATGATTGAGCATAATGGGCTAGGGATAACTTTCCTTAGTGTTGATATTTTGAAAGACATGGTTGCTTGTTGATATGCTTGAGTATTGAAATCTTCATGTCAAAACTAGACTATTGCTTTGAATCATATAAAAGTCCAAATGTCCATGCTATAAGAGAAAAGAAATTGTGATGAACATGTTAGGCAGCATTCCACATCAAAAATTCTGTTTTTATCATTTACCTACTCGAGGACGAGTAGGAATTAAGCTTGGGGATGCTGGTATGTCTCCAACGTATCTATAATTTTTGCTTGTTCCATGATGTTATATTATCATTCTTGGATGTTTTACAATCATTTTATAGCAACTTTATATCATTTTTTGGGACTAACCTATTGACATAGTGCACAGTGCCAGTTGCTGCTTTTTGCTTGTTTTTTACTTCCAATAAAATCAATACCAAACGGACTCCAAACGCAGTGAAACTTTTTGGAGATTTTTTCTGGACCAGAAGACACCTGTTGGGCCAAAGAAGTAGCAGAGGGGGGCTCCAAGGGGAGCACAACCCACCAGGGAGCGCCCTGGTGGGTTGTGCCCACCTCGGTGGCCTCCCGCACCGCCTCTTTGCTCTATAAATACCCCAATATTCAAAAACCCTAGGGGAGTCGACGAAAGACAATTCCAGCCGCCGCAAGTTCCAGAACCACCAGATCCAATCTAAACACCATCACGAGGGGGTTCATCATCCTCATTGGTGCCTCTCCGATGATGCGTGAGTAGTTCATTGTAGACCTTCGGGTCCGTAGTTAGTAGCTAGATGGCTTCCTCTCCCTCTTTTGATTCTCAATACAATGGTCTCTTGGAGATCTATTTGATGTAACTCTTTTTGCGTGTGTTTGTTGGGATCTGATGAACTTTGAGTTTATGATCAGATCTATTTTATCCATGGAAGTTATTTGAGTCTTCTTTTGATCTCTTATATGCATGATTACTTATAGCCTTGTATTTCTTCTTCGAATCTTTAGTTTAGTTAGGCCGACTAGATCGATTTTTCTTGCCATGGGAAGAGGTGCTTTGTGATGGGTTCGGTCGTGCGGTGTTCTTTCCCAGTGACAGAAGTGTGACGCCCCCAGCTTAATCGTGCACTAATCATACACGCAAATGCACACGATCAAGCCTAAGGACTCACTTGAAGATATCACAACACAACTCTAGACAAAAATTTAAAATAATACAAGCTATATATTACAAGCCAGGTGTCGGTGTCAAAACCGGCGGATCTCGGGTAGGGGGTCCCGAACTGTGCGTCTAGGGTCGATGGTAACAGGAGATGGGGGACACGATGTTTACCCAGGTTCGGGCCCTCTCTATGGAGGTAATACCCTACTTCATGCTTGATTGATCTTGATGAATATGAGTATTACAAGAGTTGATCTACCACGAGACCGTAATGGCTAAAACCCTAGAAGTCTAGGTTGTCTGATTATGATCGCCTCTACGGACTAAACCCTCCGGTTTATATAGACACCGGAGGGGACTAGGGTTGTCCAAAGTTGGTTACAAAGAAAGGAATCTTCATATCTGAATGCCAAGCTTGCCGTCCACGCCAAGGAGAGTCCCATCCGGACACGGGAGAGAGTCTTCTGTCTTGTATCTTCATGGCCCATCAGTCCGGCCCAAATTACGTAGCCTGGACGCCCGAGGACCCCTTAATCCAGGACTCCCTCAGTAGCCCCTGAACCAGGCTTCAATGACGATGTGTCCGGCTTGCAGATTGTCTTCGGCATTGCAAGGCGGGTTCCTCCTCCGAATACTCCAAAACAGACTTCCAGCACAGAAAACGTGTCCGGCTCTGCAAAATAAGTACCACACACAACCACAGAGAGTATAATATTTCACGAGTCCAATCCGCTGACAACTTTTTGTAACGCGACACCACGTTCCTGCACGGTCATTATTTTGAACCATTCTTTAGCCTCCCACTCCACGCTTTAAGATGCGGCTTCCAGTGGCACGTCTTGTCACAGCAGAGATCGTGTCCCTTTATTACGGGATTCTCATCAACACGGGTGTGGGTAATCCAACCGTCCCATTGGTATGATTCCTTGGGAATAGGCAGGTTTTGAGGCCTAGGAGGAGGCGTTTTGATATCCATCGCCTTTATAAAGGGGCACAGACCCGTCTTTCTCCTCTACGCTTTCCCTATCCTCATCCTTTCCAACCTCGAGTTCTAGCACCCAAGGTTCAATTTATTTGTTCCGAGCCTCCTAGTCATGTCCGGACCCAACCCTCAAGGCCGGTGGGTGGCCTCCTCCATCACAGAGGAGGATATCGTGAAGCTCCGGGCGGTAAAATACCTGACCGCGGAAATCCCCCACAGGCTCCCTGCTCAAGGGCAGGTCATTCCTACTCCCAGATCCGGCGAGAGGGTCCTATTCATCTCTCACTTCCTTCGAGGGCTAGGGTTCGCTCTCCATCCCTTTGTTTGCGGACTCATGTTCTATTACGGGCTAGATTTTCATGATCTAGCTCCGGACTCCTTTCTTCACATCTCGGCGTTCATCGTCATGTGCGAGGCCTTTCTCCGTATTCCCCCACACTTCAGCTTATGGCTCAAGACCTTTAATATGAAGCCGAAGGTAGTCGATGGGAAGCAAGTGGAGTGCGGCGGTGCTACGGTGAGCAAACTCACCCATACACCTTGGCCAAAAGGCTCTTTCACGGAAACCTCCAACCTATGTCAACGGGAGTGGTTTTACATCACTGAACCCCGTGGTACCAAGTGGGCAGCTACACCTGCGTTCCGGTCTGGCCCTCCATTACGGCTCGCATCATGGATTAATAAGGGGCTGGACTGGGGATCAATGGACGAAGTGCAGACGCTACAAAGCCGCATCCGGAGCCTCCTCGAGAAGGACACCGGCCTCATCAATGTAATCCAGGTAATGCTTGTCCGTCGGGTCCTGCCGTGCCAGCGACGGCCCCTCCGCATGTGGGAGTTCAATCTAGAAGGACCACGGACTCTTCAGCACTTCTTTGGCACAACGCACAAAGGAATGTGGAAGTTATTCTTCGGGACACGAAAACAGTGGCCGGATACTACCGAGGACATCGGCCTCGACTGCAACCATCCGGATACCTCGGTAGGCCCTCGACTCCTGAACACAGCTTAGTTAAATATCTCGTAACAATATACTGAGAAAACCATCTTCGACCAGGGCTGGATCAAGAAGGCAAAAAGAATTAGGTGTTCGGCCCCTCTTCCCGAAGACTCAGCAGATCCTGTGTTAACAAGGATGCTGGCTCCGGCGCCATACCAAGTGTCGGTGAAGGGGGACAAAGAGGAGAGCAAGAAGGCCAAAGGTGGCCTCTATTCTAAAGGTACACCAGACACTATGTCCAGGGAGATTGGAACTCCCTCTTCCGAAGACAAAAGAGAAGGAGAAACTGACATCCCCTCTCCCGATGGGAAGAAGAGGGCCGCCTCCGAAGATTTGGAAGCAAAGGCTCCTAAGCGAGGGAAGATATCCCTGTCAGGTGGCTCGGGTTCAGAAGACGACGTTGTCGCGCAGTTCCTCCGTAAGGACAAGCCCTTAGCCGAATCGTAAGTGAATAGGGGCGTCCGAAACATATCCCATTGCTTTCCGGTTACCAGGGTAACATTTAAAATATATGTTTGCAGTCCGGCACGCAGTCTTCCTCAACAGTCCTCCTCCTTGGGGGATCTTCTTCCAGAGATGATGGAAAGCGAGACGCCTCCACAGACCTTCTCGCCTGACAAGGTAGACGACTCCGAGGTGTCGTCCCGGAGGATCTCTCCCGATCAACAAGCGGTGCGAGGGATAATGAAAACTACGCCCGAAGGTGATACTTCGGCCGTCCAGAGTCTGGGGCATGCGGACCCTATGGGGACCAACAATAAAGGGCCCGGACTATCTGGTTTACAGCCGGGGACGACTCTAGAGTCGGGTAAACATATTCTTTCGAAGGGAGTCCGTACTCCCGCGGCCGCTCCCAGGGATCCGGGGGCGCCGGATACAATGACGGGCATGTTGCAACATGCGTCCGTTTCAGAGGAACATCGTACCTTAATGGGTACGGTAGTTGAGAGGATTCTGTCCGCGAGAAGCGGATTGAATGAATCCTTCATGAGCCTGCTAAGAGGCTTCGAGGTATGCAATGTAATATCTTCAATTGCACTTCTACGTGCAAAATGCACCTGTGTATAGATAGTAGCCCCTGAGACTCTGGTTGGCGTCCGAAGGGAGGCGATCAGGGGATCAAAAAAGATATTCCCAGGAAATAATCTGATGGATTGGAACATAGGCTGTTTCATCCATGACGACTGCCCAAGCTACAGAGGTTGCAAGGCTGAAGCAGAAACTTGATGTGGCGGATGATGACCTCACACTTATTAACAGGCGGCTCGACGAGGCACAAGGTATGTTTTTGGGGCAGTCAGTATATGTAAGTATGATAATATGAGCATGACGCTGAAAATTGTATACTGAGATATGCATAACTGCAGATAATGCTGCCGCAGTTGAGGCCCTACGGGCTGAGCTTGCCCGGGCCAAGGAGCAAGCCAGGATGAGTGAGGCGGCTGCCAAGAAGGCAGCTGCTGAGTTAAAGGCCGAACAGGCTACTCGGCGCCAGTGCGAGGAGAGAATATCTACCATGACGCG
Organism: Thinopyrum elongatum; assembly: GCA_011799875.1. Classification (NCBI taxonomy): domain Eukaryota; kingdom Viridiplantae; phylum Streptophyta; class Magnoliopsida; order Poales; family Poaceae; genus Thinopyrum; species Thinopyrum elongatum. The sequence goes on from CM022297.1 coordinate 237,833,377, forward strand.
CGAGCTAAAGGATGCCAATGTTCGATGCGAATTCCTCGAGAAGGATAACAAAGCCAGAACGGTCAACCTCGGCAAGGCCTTACAAGAGGCGAGAGAAGCACGGTCCGAGTCTAGAGCGGCTCGGGAAGAGATCCGGCAAGCTGGGGAGATAGCGGCCGGTAAGCCTTTCTTATTATAGACTAAATTCGGCGATCCGAAGTATGCCCCCCTTAATCAAATGTGGAGTTCTCCAGACGCATTCTTGGACTTGCCGAAGAGTCTCTCCGATGCGGCGCAGTTTTTCCAAGCGCAAGAAGGACGTGCAACGGAGAAGCTTTTCTGGTCGCAATTCAGCATGCCGAAGCGTCCGCTGTTGCTGAACGAACAGATGGCCCAGTGGGCCGAGCTCCACAAGATATCCGGATCTGCCATGAAGGACGTCGTGGTCCGGCTGTGGCCGACTGAGCCAATTCTGAATAGTTATTTCGGTTTGGTGCAGCAACTTGTTGATGCGGTGTCGCGTATCGACGATGTTAAGCGGTCAACCTGCATTGAGGGTGCACGGATGGCCTTTGCCCGCGTCAAGACGTACTGGGCGAAGATGAAGGCCACCGATATTGCAGCGAAGAGTCCACCCGAGGGCAAGGACCATCACACGCCAGAGCATTATTTTGAGGATGTCCTAGAGGGCGCCCGCTTGATAGAGGGTCAGTGCTCGAAAGATATGATGTTCGAGTGAATATACCAAATTTGTAAAAACAATATTTTGATATATTAAGGCCATATTTTTTATACTTTTGCCTGAAAGTTTTGGTTCCTCCTGTGCGGCCGTTCTTCGTATAATCTGAAAGTTTGCCAGTCGTCGGCTTCAGCCCCCTCGCATATAATACGGGGGTGTTCGGAAAAGCACTTGATCACTCTTGACCCAACGTCTTGGTCCATGAAGGAGGTGTCAATGCGGCGAACTAGGTAATCGGACTATAGGGCTTTAACACTTTCACTTAGCCATAGGAGTTTGACGGTGGGTCTACGATATAGCCCCTGGTATGTACGCGTTTACCCGAATACGATGCATTACATAGGTGACCAGAAGAACGGTCCTTCGTGTAATACGGAAAGAATCGCGAAGGATTCTGATGAGTCATCGAGTGGTTGACCAGCTCTCGCCGCATCATGACAGTCAGTTTTCGGCTTTCTCTATTGAGGTGCTCATCTGGATAAACCAGGACACAATCGCAGTAGTTCTCCCTTTACTACCCTAGTCAATATAGCAGAACATAAGGTAGTAAGCACAGGAGCCGGGCAACCCAACTATTGACCAAAGACATGATTCGGAGCTGATGCATATAAGGCCAAACTGATGACGCCGAAGTGTGCTGAAAAGCTGTTCGGACTTGTCGGCAACTCATGTGTTGCCGTATCGAGCCCCTGGCAATTTGTGCCGAGGTGCGTTCGTGAAACAACCTAAGAAGCAAAATTCAGTACGTAGAAAAAGCGAATACTGAATATGGGTTATGTTCACTGGAATCTGATTGACACATCAAACGCAATTTTACAGATTATAACGCCCCTACCCGGGCTATTTGACATGCCGGGGGCCGAGGGCTGAGGAAAAAGGCACTTTACAGGTTTAAAATAAAGAGTGCGGTCTTACAAAAATCATTAGGACCTCCTGTCGCACATCTGCGTTGCCTTGCCTCGGTTAAAGGACTCCTTAGTAGGAATAGCCTTTGGTTATTTATACGAAGCCGAACTTTAGAAAGAGTCTATAAGATGACCAGGCTTTGAATCACCTGTTGTAAAAGATAAAAAATAGTTAGAAAAAGTAAAAAGACTATGAGGGTGCGGACCGCATTGTAGGCCTGTCCGTACTGTGCCTCCGCCGATGACCATGGTATTTTAAGTGCATAATTATGTATGTGCGGTATAAACTTCGCGGCTATATGGGGCGGACGACGGAGGCCGAACTGCTAATCCAGCTCTGAGATTGATTGGTCCTGTTTAGTAGGGACCGGCGGCTTGACGACTGATGAGATACGCGGCTTGATAAGGCCGCTTTGTACTTCGGCTGCAGTAGCCATCGTACGCTCCTCTGTACGGAGGGAGCATTCCGTATTTCCGTTTATCATGATGACGCCACATGGACCGGGCATCTTTAGATTGAAATAGGCGTAATGTGGGACTGCATTAAAACGAGTAAAAATGGTACGCCCGAGTAGTGCGTGGTAGCTGCTGCGGAACGGGACAATATCGAAGGTCAAGCCTTCGCTTCTAAAGTTGTTCGGCTAGCCGAAAATGACTTCCAATGTAATTGAGCCCGTGCAGCGAGCTTCTACGCCGGACATTGCTCCCTTGAAGGTAGCTGTGGTGGGCTTGATTCGTGAAGGACCAATGCCCATTTTGCGGACAGTGTCTTGGTAGAGTAGATTAAGACTATTGCCGCTGTCCATAAGGACTTTCGTGAGATGGAACCCATCAATAATTGGATCGAGGATCAGAGCTGCCGAACTTTCATGATGGATACTGGCTGGGTGGTCCTTGCGATCAAAAGTGATCGGGCAGGCCGCCCATTGGCTTAATTTTGGGGTGCCTGGCTCTATGGCATTGGCGTCCTATAGTGCGCGCTTGCGCTCCTCTGTAGGGATGTGCATCACGTATACCATGTTGATTGTTTTTACTCCGGGGGGAAATTGCTTCTGACCCCCGGTGTTCGGTTGGCGAGTCTCTTCGTCATCGCTGTCACTGGGCGGCCCCTTCCCCTTGTGTTCGGCGTTAAGCTTGCCGGCTTGTTTGAAGACCCAACAGCTTCTGTTGGTGTGATTGGCTGGTTTATCGGGGGTGCCATGAATCTGGCAGGGCCGATCCAGTATCTTGTCTAAATTGGATGGTCCGTCTCTGTTTGCCTTGAATGGCTTTTTCCGTTGACCGGTTTTGGAGCCGCTGAATCCGGTGTTTACCGCCGTGTCTTGCGTTCCTTCATTATTATTTCGACGCTTGTGTTTATTGCGTCGTGGCTTGCCGTTGCCGTCTCGAACTTCGGAAGTGCCCGGATCACTGGTGCTGTTGCTTCTATGAGCGAGCTAGCTATCTTCTCCCGTGCAAAAGTGGGTCATCAGAGTGTTAAGGGCTGCCATGGATTTTGGTTTTTCTTGATCGAGGTGGCGGGCAAGCCATTCATCTCGGACGCTATGTTTAAAGGCCGCGAGGGCTTCGGCATCCAGACAATCGACAATTTGGTTCTTTTTAATTAGGAACCTAGTCCAGAGCTTCCTGGCTGACTCCCCGGGCTGCTGGATGATGTGACTTAGGTCGTCGGCATCCGGAGGCCGGACATATGAACCTTGAAAGTTATCGCGGAAGACGTCTTCCAAGTCTTCCCAGCTGCCAATGGAGTTCTCTGGGAGGCTGTTCAGCCAGTGCCGCGCTGGTCCCTTTAATTTTAGTGGGAGGTATTTGATGGCGTGAAGGTCATCACCGCGGGCCATGTGGATATGGAGAAGGAAATCTTCAATCCATACTGCGGGATCTGTTGTTCCATCATATGATTCGATATTCATGGGTTTAAACCCTTCCGGGAATTCGTGTTCCATTACTTCATCAGTGAAGCAAAGGGGGTGTGCGGCGCTTTATATCGGGCCAAGTCGCGGCGTAGCTCGGATGGAGTTCGTCGGCAGTTTTTGGCCCGGGCGTGGTTATGTTTGTCATGTCCGGCTAGATGGTCGTCGTCGCGCGTCAGGGCGCGCCCCCGTGATCCGTAGATCGATCTGGTCTGACCTGCTCTATTGTCCAGGTCCTGTCGCAGGTCATATGTATGACCCCGGGCTATTATGTCTCTGCTTTTGCGGCGAGGTAGTATGGGCTGGTGTTTGGCTTGGGTTGCCGCTTTGTCCCGGCCACGTGGTGGTCGGTCAGCCGCATTACGTGTTGATGGCATGGGCTCAAGTGCCTTGTCGTCGAATTGGGGTAGCAGTTTACGCTTCGGATAACTTTTAATGGGGCGCTCGAGTCCGTATTCCTCGGCTGCCAGGACATCAGTCCATCTGTCGTTGAGTAGATCTTGATCAGCTTGAAGCTGATGCTGTTTCTTTTTCAGGCTCCTCGCAGTGGCTATTAGCCGGCGCTTATAGCGCTCCTGCTCGACGGGTTCCTCAGGCACGATAAAGTCTTCGTCGCCGAGGCTCACCTCATCTTCGGAGAGTGGAAGATAGTTGCTGTCCTCCGAGTCTTCGTTTATGGCCTGTTCGTCAGGGCTGACTTGCCCATCTTCCCTATCGACCTGTTCGGAAGTCGGCTCGACGGGATCTTCTTTGTCTTCGGCATCGTCCGGAGTATTGTTTTTTCTCGTGCCGGTATTGCTGTCTTTTCCACGGCGTGATTTAGAGCAGTGCCGCTGACGTCGGCGCTTTGGCTGTGTCTCGGGAGGTTTATCCTCGACTGGATCTTTCTCGTTATCGCCGTTATTCTCTTTGGGAGTATCCACCATGTACACGTCATACGAGGAGGTGGCTGTCCAGCGCCCAATAAATGGCGGGTTTTGGGCCTGCTCCTCTCCGGCATCGTCATCCATACCGTCGATGTCTTCGGAGTCGTAATCGAGCATGTTGGTTAAGTCTTCGACAGTGGCAATGAAGTGGGCAGTGGGTGGGAAGCGAAATTCTCCATCATCAGCCTCCAGTTCAAACCAGATATAATTCGGCTGTGAGTCCCCCGCTAAGGAGAGGGTTTTTAATGAGTTTAGCACATCACCCAAAGGTGAGTGCCGGAAGATGTCCGCGGAGCTGAACTCAACGATCGGCGCCCGATCGAGCTCGATGGGCGCGGACGCATGCGGTTCGGAACCTGTGGCCGGAGACGAATCCGAGGTTCCGGTGACACAGATCCCGTTCGAAGTTGGGTCTGTGTGCGGCTCCAACGCCGCTAAGTCTGCGGCTTCCGTGGCGGGGTTGAGCTTCCCGTCCTCGGATGGCGCAATCTGCTCCGGATCTAGGGCCAGAGCAGTTACAGGCGCTATCTCCCGGGTATGGTCCGATGACAGATTTAGGTCATGTTCATCGCGGTGGCAGGGAGCGGCTACCATGGGCTTGAATCCGTCGAAGATCAAGTCGGCCGCCGAATACGAAGATCTGGCCGAGGAGAAAGACCTCCCTCAAGGCAGCATCGTTGTGGATGATTGATGGAGCCATCGAGTCTTCTAGCGACGACATAGCGGAACTCTCAATGAAAGCACCAATGTCGGTGTCAAAACCGGCGGATCTCGGGTAGGGGGTCCTAAACTGTGCGTCTAGGGTCGATGGTAACAGGAGACGGGGGACACGATGTTTACCCAGGTTCAGGCCCTCTCTATGGAGGTAATACCCTACTTCCTGCTTGATTGATCTTGATGAATATGAGTATTACAAGAGTTGATCTACCACGAGATCGTAATGGCTAAAACCCTAGAAGTCTAGCCTGTCTGATTATGATCGCCTCTACGGACTAAACCCTTCGGTTTATATAGACACCGGAGGGGACTAGGGTTGTCCAAAGTCGGTTACAGAGAAAGGAATCTTCATATCCGAATGCCAAGCTTGCCGTCCACGCCAAGGAGAGTCCCATCCGGACACGGGAGAGAGTCTTCTGTCTTGTATCTTCATGGCCCATCAGTCCGGCCCAAATTACGTAGCCCGGACGCCCGAGGACCCCTTAATCCAGGACTCCCTCACCAGGGGCCTCGAGGGCTCGAATACATAAGCTCGCTTACAAGCGTCAGTGAAAGCATCAGATATCTGAGTACAGATATAAAAGAAAGACAGATAGGCCTTTAAAAGGCGGGGCAAAAGAAAACACTACGATCGAAAAGGCGCAGGCCTCCTGCCTAGGACCCTCCGAACCTACTCCTGGTCGTCAGCCAACTCGTAGTAGTAACCACCCTCGGGGTAGTAGTAGTAGTCGTCGGTGGGGGCAGTTGTCTCAGGGGCTCCGTCATCTGGTTGCATCAAACGGATATGGGGAAAAAGAGGAAGCAAAGCAACCGTGAGTACTCATCCAAAGTACTCAACAAGCAAGGATCTACACTACATATGCAACATTATCAAAGAAAAGCTGTATATGTGGACTGGGCTGCAGAAATGCCAGAATAGAGGGAAGGCCTAGTCCTATCAAAGACTAGCATCTTCAGTGGTCTTGCAGCATTAGAAGAGTGTAGATCAGCACAATATACAGTAGTAGTATTAATAAGCCTCAACCTCACCCAGAGATCCTTTCTCGACTCCCTGCGAGAAAGCAATCCCAGAGCCATACTATCCATTTCTCATCACAAGTATCCAGTTCTAGTTGTATCGATCGGGATACAACTCCGAGCGTCCGTTACCGAGGATCCGGCTATGCATAGATTAGTTCTTCCCTGCAGGGGTGCACCAACTTACCCACCACGCTCGATTAACTCCGGCCGGACACACTTTTCTGGGTCATGCCCGGCCTCGGCCAAACGACACGCCGCAGCCCTACCTAAAGCTCAGCAGAGAGGTCCCCGTCGGTCTATATCCTAAACGCTCAGGGGTCTTGGGCCATCGCCCTGTGCACTCCGGGTCGTTGCGTGCAGGGCGAATCTCGGTACCACCACTATAGGATAGCGCCGGCCCAGCCGTGCCACGATGCTGAACTGGATGTCTGACAGAGCTTTCGGCTGATGCATACGACGCAGAGTACCCATATTTATTCCCGCGTGATGATTAGTGCTATCGGGCCAAAGGCCCACTCAGATCAAATATCCAAATCGTTAGTGCATTGGTAGCGTGCGGTAACGAGCAGAGACTCACGATCGATGTGACCCCATCGCCCCGTCTCGAGGACTTGCGGCAAAGGCTAAGAATGCCCGGCCACGCCTCATAATTATCTCTCGGGTACCCTCCAGGTCAACCCGACTTCCCATCACTCGCGGGTACCCCTCAGGGCCGACCCGATGTCATCATGGTTCTGTGTTAAGTCAAAGTAACCGTGTGTCCAAACACCAGGGGGAAACCCAAGGAATCACCCTCGATGGATTCCACCTAATGTAGTCATCAAGGTGAACTTAGGAGGAATCACCCTCGAGGTTCACACTTGAGGTGTTGCACGATGGCGTCGTAATCGGAAGTGGTGAAGGAGGAATCACCCTCGATGACCATGACCGAATAGCCACTCTACAGAGTTAACATCAGAAGTGCTAAACGAGGTATCACCCTCGGCACTCGATAGTAACGCTGCAGTGTCGTACAACTAAGGGGGTGATGTGGAGTGCTGGGGCCTGGTTGTCGATCACGCTGATCGAGTCATCTGATAATCCAGCGGGGCAACTAGGACAAAGTGGGGTCTGTGGTGGGTCTCTAACCAGCCTATACTAAGCAGTTTAGGATAAGCAGGTAGGTATCAACAGCAGTTACAAAAAACAGGCTATGCATCAGAAATAGAATAAACAGTAGCAGCAGCAATTTCTAATGCAAGCATAAGAGAGAAAGAATAGGCGATATCGGCATGTTCAAAGGGGGGTGCTTGCCTGGAAGCTCTGCGGCAAAAGAAGGGTCGTCAACAGTGTAGTCGAACTCCGGAGCTGCGTCGGTCTCGGGGACTACGTCGGTTCTGGGATCTATCGAGAGAGAAAAGAGGGAAGAAACAGATAAATACACAGCAAACTTATGCAACACAGAGCATGCTATGCTAACGTGCAGTGCAGGGTTGCCTAAAAGCATATCTAAACCATTTTAGTTATTTTAGGACTTAATTTGGAATTATTAACGGTATATATGCACTATTCATCTACCGGAAACGGGCTAAAAGTTGCGGGTTCACCTCCGTAGAGGGTCCCGACACAGAAACAGATGGCACGGTCGGATTCGTCTCGTTGTTCTGAGCAACTTTCATATATAAAGTTTTTCGATCTGAGCTACGGTTTAATTTCTACTGATTTTAAAAGATTAAACATTTTGGAATTATTTTAATTAACAGAAAAAAGGTTTATTGTGTCAGCATGACATCACAGTGACATCAGCAGTCAATAGGGCGGCTGACCAGGTCAATCCTGACCAGTGGGTCCCACCTGTCAGCCTCTGTTACTTAACAGGGTTTGGTTTAAACTAATCTGGGGTTAATTAGCTACTGGGCCCCACATGTCAGTGGCTGATTAGCTAAACTAATTACTTTTATTTAAAAAAACATTTTAATTAATTAACTAAGCGGTGGGGCCTGCATGTCAGCGTCACTGGGCTGCCAGTCAGCACGTTGACTGGGTCAACCCAGTCAACTGGGCCCACTGGCAGCGAGCCAGGGGTGGGGCCCACTCAACCACGTCGGCGGTGGCCGGCGGCTCAACGCCGGCGACGCCAAAATGCGGCGGAGGCATAGACCTATGTCGGATTCGCCTACAGGCCGTCAAAACAGCCGCGGCTGGTCGCGTTCGAATGGGCTCACAACGGCACGTCGAGTGGTGGCGGTGGCCTCGCCGGAGACGGCTGGAAACGGCGCCGGCGACGAGTACAGGCGGCGGCGCGTACGGGGGCTCGACGGGAACATCGCTACGGGGCTCGGGGAGGTGTGTGCGTGCGTGTGTTAGGCTCCGGGGAGCAACAAGAGCACGATGTCGTGCTCGGATGCGCGTGATCACGGCTATGGCCATGGCGGCGTGGTGCACGACGGCGGCCGGAGCGCGGCTAGGCAGCGGACTAGCTACGGAGCAACAGCGCAAAAGCGGAGGGAAAGGATAGATGAAGAGGCTCACGTTGAGGCACACGGTGGTCGGCGTTAGGATTAGTAGCAGCAGAGGCGGCCGGAATCGACGAAGCTCGCCGGCGGCCGAGGCGAAGAGGGACGGGGAAGAGCGGCCTCTGCAGGGCCTCCCAGCTCCCGCTGGTGGTCGAGGATGGCGGAGCCTGTGGACGTGCTGGAGAGGCTCGGGGTCGACGGTGGTCGCGGGATCTACGGCGGCGAGGCCATGGCGGCGCTCGGTGAGGTGGGGAACGAGCGAGGGAGAGCGAGGAGGAGGGGAATGAATGGGCGAGGGGTCCAGGGGGAATGGACGAGGGCGATCCTTATCCCCTGCTCGGGTCGGTGGCGTCGCGGTGTCGACGAACGACCGGGGTGCGCCGGCGTGGCCACGGGCGAGGCGACACGGAGAGGGAGAGATAAGGAGGGAGGCGTGCGCTGTGGGCTGGGCCGTACTGTGCACTTAGGCCCAGTCCACAGTAGCATTTTTCTTTTCTTGTTTTGTTTTTCTGTTTTCTTTTTTTTTCAGAGAGGGTTTTTGAATTAAAATGAGCTGCCAAATGATTTTGTACAAATGTGAAACTTGGTCACATAAATACAATGGAATATTTTGCACTGCCACATAAAGTTTGGGCAATTTTGGAATTCATTTGAATTTTTCAAAAATGAAATGGCATTTAAAGCGTTGTTTTTGCACTGTTTTAAATGCACTAACCCAAATACAAGTTGATGGTCATGTTGTTTTCCTCAACAACATTTGTTTTGGAATATTTGCTAGAATATGAACATTTTTCTAGCAACTTTTGGGCAACTTTATTTTGCACTTGAATTTGAATTGATTTTCATAGAGGAATTTGAATTGAAAGATTGATCCACTGTGATTAAGCATTGCAAATGAAGATGTCTTGGCATGTTTAACATAAGAGCACAGTGCTTTATTACATAAGGGTGTTACAAGAAGGGGCAGCAAGACACGTATTGATCGTTTCCATTAAGGATAACAAGATGGGGTCTATTCCTACATGAATAGATCTTGTCTACATCATGTCATCATTCTTATTGCATTACTCCGTTTCTCCATGAACTTAATACACTAGATGCATGCTGGATAGCGGTCGATGTGTGGAGTAATAGTAGTAGATGCAGGTAGGAGCCGGTCTACTAATCTTGGACGTGATGCCTATATATTGATCATTGCCTCAATATCGTCATGATTATTTGAAGTTCTATCAATTGCCCAACTGTAATTTGTTTACCCACCGTATGCTATTTTTCTCGAGAGAAGCCACTAGTGAAATCTACGGCCCTCGGGTCTATTCTTCATCATATTTGCTTTCCGATCTATTATTTGCCACTTTTATTTTCAGATCTATTATTCCAAAAACCCAAAAATACATTGCTGCACTTGTTTGTTACTTCTTTTATTTCGCGTTTATTCGAGATCTATTTATCCAATCTATCATAATTTTTACCCCGTCAACGTGACAATTTCTGGCACCGTTACCCGTTGAGGGATTGACAACCCCTCCTAATCGTCGGGTTGCAAGTATCTATTCTTTGTGTGCAGGTACCGTTTACATAGTGTTGCTTGGTTCTCCTACTAGATTGATACCTTGGTTTCATAACTGAGGGAAATACCTACCATAGCTGTGCTGCATCATCCCTTCCTCTTTGGGGAAATACCGACGTAGTTCAAGCGACATCACTTTCCGATTTAGGATCCATATTCACCCCAAAGGTGAACTGCTGAGACTGGTCATCGGGGGTGAAATCAACTTGCTTTGTATCTCTGGCAGATTTGAACTTGAGCAAAGGGTCAGACTCAGTTATGGGCTTCTTGAGGGAGGTCATATCAACAGGATCAACATTGTCCTGATAAAATTTGAAATCCTCAGCAGCATAGGACGACTCTGCATAAGCCGCATCTCCTTCCTTGCATTCCAGAGCTATGTCATGATCTCCGTTGACTATTATAGTCCCCTCCGGTCCTGGCATCTTCAGCTTCAGATAAATATAACAGGGACGAGCCATAAACCGAGCATAAGCCGGCCTTCCAAAGAAAGATGGTAAGGACTTTTGAACTTAACAACTTCAAATGCTAGAATCTTGGCTCTGAAGTTGAATTCAGTGTCGAAGGCAACTTCCAAGTAGATCTTGCCAATGGGATAAGCTGACTTGCTGGGAACGATACCATGAAACACTATGGATGATGGCTTCGACTACTTCTCTGAAAGATTCATCATCTTGAAGATGTCATAATATAATATATTGATGCTACTTCCTTCGTCCATGAGAACTTTGGTTAACTTGTAACCGCCAACTTGAGGGGCAACAACCAAAGCGACACTCCCTGTATTATCAACCTGAGGGGGGTGATCTGCTCAACTCCAGGTGAGGGAGTCCTGGATTAGGGGGTCCTCAGGATGCCGGCTCACCTCACGTGGGCCGGACTGTTGGGCCGCACCGTATCCGGACCGAAGACCTTTTGTGCCTTGGTGTGTACCCCAAGTCAAGATGGAAGATCCTGAGTTACCTTGATGTAACCGACTATTTGTAAACCCTAGTACCCCTGGTGTCTATATAAACCAGGGGGCTTAGTCCATAGAGGCTAGAAGAACAATCCCCATCCTACCAGTTAGGGTTTAGTTCGTATGGTCTCGTGGTAGATCCACTCTATAATCCCCATATAAACAAGCAATATAATCAAGCAGGATGTAGGGTTTTACCTCTTAGAGAGGGCCCGAACCTGGGTAAACATCCTTACCCATGTCTACTGTTCCCCATCGATCCAAGATCCATAGTTCGGGAACCCCTACCCGAGATCCGCCGATTTTGACACTGACGTTGGTGCTTCCATTGAGAGTTCCGCTGTTGGATCGCCGAAGGGTCGATGACTCGCCTGATCATTGGAGACGGCATTAGCACCGGGGACATCTTCGTCCTCGGGTAACTTTTCGCATTTGCCAGTGTTGTTCTGCACGCCGACTCGACCGGTCATCTCAACCCGGTCGACAGCTTCGCCCCTGAGCATCAGATCAGGTTTGGTAACTACGAATATGTCACCGACGCTCGGGGCGATCTGATCTTCACCGGCTTTTCAGCCTCATCTGGAACCACCACGGCTTCTGAAGCATTAACTTTGGCGCCCCTTGACGATCTGATCTCCAGATCGACCCTTACCGCACTATCAGCTTTGAGCTTGGGTGCAACTCTTACGTCCGAAGACCAGGAATCAATTCCGCCCGGACCATTCCTCCTTGACGAGGATCCGGCTCTGAGCCCTGACGGGAGTTCGGCGCCCGAGGACTGGGAGGCAGCCCCGGCCACACTTGCTATAGATCCGGCGGTGAGCTTCGACGCAGGTACAACGTCCGAAGACTAGGATTTCACCCTGGCCGGACTCGTGCCTCTCCCCACCATGATAACGGAGGTCAGCTCCGAAGAAATTTCTTCCACCGATCCGGTCAGCCTCGCCCTGTTAAACGAGGAGCTCGATCGGATCCAGACAATGACTATTATCGATGGCCCGTCCTCGGCTCACGCTCAACAGAGCCTTGAGGTAGGCCACAGGGAATTTTACGTCCCACACACAACCCACTTAGTAGCCATTGTCAAAGACTTAACCGACATGCTGGACTATGCCTCCGAGGAGGCCAACAACATGTACGATGATAGCGAGGCCACGGCCCACACTAGAGCCACCCCTCCCATCACCGGCCGATGGATGGCCAGATCCACCTATGACGTCTACATGGTGGATACCCCCAAGGACGACGGCAGTGGAGCCAATGGGGATGGCACCCCCAAAAGGGACAGTAACAAACCCGAAGAGGAGTCCCCAAACGCTGAAGACAACGCTGATGGTCCAAAGGGAGATGTGGCAGGGAAAGTGTGGCACCCCAACTCAGAGCAACCGGTTTACCTTGCATTGCCAGCCTAGAGATCAAGTCTTCTGGCAACACACAACATCTTGGTACAGAAAGACAACCGCTTTATTGGAGCATAGGTTCGATATTACATCAAGTAGCAAGGCCAAGCAGCACACACGGTGCTACTGCACATATGTACATTATTTAGTGGACAAGATCGGGGCCTCGACATCATGACAAAGCTACACGGCAGCGGAAAGATGATGTAGAAGGACTCCATCTCATAGGGACACTGATGTGGACACGGTCTAGACTGCGATGCAACGGTGCAACTCCAACTCCGGTACAACTTCTCCTGAAACTGGCATGACACGCCAGGTAAGTACTTTGAATGTACTCGCAAGCTCACACAAATAAAGCAACAATGACAAATAACAACATGATATTTAAGCAGGTTAAATGCAAGAACTTAACATGCTACTCATGAAGTGACAGTGCTCATAGCAGGGCCTCTCGGACCCGCTTACCATCTCGGTTACCTCGTAACCACAATCACCATCATACCACGGTGATCACCTCCGGATCACAACTGAAACCATCTCGATGGTCTCAACACTTCACCAACATAACAAGTGCCGCAAGTATATCTTTAGTGTGCAGGTTCAATATTTGTGTTGATCCACGGTGTGACCTACTACGAACTTGTGTCCGTGACCGAGGACGCGGCTATCGATAGATTATACACACTCTGCAGAGGTTAGCACACTGTACCCACACCATGGAACCCAAGGCCTCGTACTCCCATTCGGGTGGACCAATAGCGTTCCGACAGAACCAATCTATTGCCATGACACTCTCCCGGGCACTCCGACCAACTCCCCTTTGGGCTAAGTCATGGGTGGCCCCGATGCCACTCCGAACATCCAACGGCCACCATCGTGGCAAAACAAACGGTCCCAAATGGGGACATGGTACCAAAACAACTATGGGCACACAAGGCTATACCTGCCTACCGGGTCAGGGTAGCGCAAGCGCATAACCTTCCCTAGTTGGAGGCACCGGCGAGAGGCATAACAATAGACCAAGAAAGGGCCTTCCCATAAAAGGCAAATGTGGTTGCACTTTGGGAAGCTCGATTCGGTGGCACCATGACTCGATCAAAAGCATGTTCAAGTTGGATTATTATCAGGTTTCAACTTGCAAAAAAAAATTACCGAGTCATAATATGCCACGAGAATGCAATGAACTATATATGCACCATTCCAACATAATACCGATATGAACTTAATCATGCTCATCATCATGTTAACCTACTGCATATACTTAGTTATTCAACTAAAAGGCTACTGATAACAAAACAAGCATAGCAAGAACATGAAACTAGCTCAAGTGATATTATAGGAATTTTCTATATGCATTAAAAATAACCATATTCAAGTGAAAATCATTGTTATTGAAATGACACTCTTGCAAATATTTGTGATGGCTTGCCTTAGTGCAGAGGAGGGTCACACTCCTCCTGGTTTTCCTCAAGGCAGCAAGTTCCTTCTAAAAACATTTAAAATAGCAAAAAGAAAATGTCACATAACACATTTAAATGCAACAGAAAAGATTTACAGCAAGCAAAAATCTCATCTTTTGCATGCTGCAAGAGGAGAGCAATACAAAGCTAGTTCAAAAAGAATCAATTCATTTGGACTTACAGAATAGAAACTAGAGCTGGTCAAAGTTTAGTCAATATTCTGAATTAAATTGAATTTAGAAAAATAACCAGAGGGGGTGACATCAAAGGCGTAAACCAGAAATGTGCCTTCACTTATACTGCTTCGGCGGCCACACAGTGAGGCTGATGGGTGGGCCCCACTGGCAGTGTTAAGAGAGAGAGAGAAACAGGGGAGGCGGCGCGGTCGCCGGTGGTTCTCCGGCAAGGAGACCACGGCTGCCGCCAGAGATTGGATGGATGGATGCGCAAGACTACGGCGATTCTGCACGTACCCGCAGCTCAGCGAGAGGTGGACGGAGGAGGTCGCCGTGTTCTTCTCCAGAGACGGCAGCGGACGGAGGTCGCCGGAGAAGAAGATCTCGATGAGGAGAGATCGCTCCAGTGGCTCCAGCAGCACCAGCCAGGACCAGAGGAACCCCAAGGACTCGCCTGAGAGGTCGGAGAAGCTCGAGGATCGCCGGAGAGGGAGGATGCAGAGAGGGGGATCGCCGGTGAGCTTTGGAGTGGAGCGGCGGCCAGAGGCCCGCCTGGCCTGGCCGCGGCTAGCTACGGTGTTTGTGGAGCTCAGAGGAGTTGGGTGGATAGTCGAATGAGCTCATGAGGTCCTCCTTATAGAGGCGCGGTGAGAGGAGGGGGTCAAGAGCGCCGGCGAGCTCTCTGGAAGCAGTGCACGGCGACGAGAGGGGAGAAGTGGCCAAGGGCTCACGCGGCCACTGTCAAGGCTCCCAGCCAAGCACAGGACGCGGAGACGGACAAAAACAGAGGCACGGGGTCACTGTGCTCTCTGCTCCATCGTGCCCGTGCTCGCTGCGGCTGTCGCCAGCGTCGGGGAGCGCCAGGGAGAGGTCAAGGGAGAGGAGACGGCAAGCTGGTTTGGCCTCGGGCACGTGCACAGGCGAGACAGAGGCCCTGGCGCAGCCCAGAGCGCGCCAAATGCACGCCAGCGCCCCTAGACGAACGCGGTCACCACGTGAACTGTGGCTACGCGGTGCGCTGAGGGGTGAAATCATGGCAGGCGTGTTGTCTTTGCAGTGTTAGGTCGAACTGTGGTGATGGCTCACTGCCAGGCCGACCAGAAAGGACTTGAGCTTCTCAGCAGGTTTCTGGACAGAAACTTGTGAGCTTGCTTGGACAGAAACTTGTGAGCTTGCTTGAGAAAAATCCAGAGAGAGTTAGGAGCTGATTCTTGGTGGTTAAGGTTCTCTCAGGAATTTAATTAGCTCATAAAAATTTTAGCTCAAGAGGACTTGTCAAAAAGGTACTTGCTTCACAATGTACCATTTTTGACTAGAATAGAAAAGATTTTCTACAGCAAAAATATTCCACATGACCATGAAATATTTTTCCACAGGAAGTTGGGCCAAGGTTCAAAGAATGTTTGGGAATTTTCTCAGATTTTTGTGGGCAAGAAAAATGAGGGTTGCTTTGGAGCAGAAGTGAATATAGGGCTTTTTCAGAAGGAAAATGAATATTTTTCATCCCAAGGTAATATTATGATATAACAGAGGGCAGGAGATGTTTTTGAGATGAAGAGGAGTCACTTGGGTGAAAATCCAAGTAATGCCCAAGTGCTTAAGTCCAAATGAGTTTATCCAAAACTCAAATTCAATTCAAAAATGCAATAAAACCTAGAAAAAGAAAGGGGCAAAAACCAGGGTGTCACAGAAAGCAACATGGGCACCGGAGAAGATGACACCCCGGACAACGCGGAAGACCTCGGTGACCCTACCCCCGAGCACCATTTTGATGGTCTAGAGGGGGAAACAGGTCATCATAACACCGAGGACCCCAACGATTCCGAAGATAGCAATTACATGCCTCTCTCCGAAGAAGAAGTCAGCCTCGGGGCTGAAGATTTTATCGTCCCAGAAGATCCACTAGAACAGGATCGATTCAAGCAACAACTCATAGCTACCACGCAAAGCTTAAAGAAGAAACAACAACAGATCAAGGCCGAACAAGACACCCTCAATGATAGATGGACGAAAGTCCTAGCAGCCAAAGAGGGGTACGGCCATGAATGGCAAACAAAGAGCTACCCAAGGGCAAATTGTTGCCGCAATTCAATGATGACGCTTTCAAGCCCACACCACCCAAACAAACGCAAGGCGACCAGCCCGACCGCCCCCCTCGAGGAAGGGATAGGCCGGCTGGGGAGGCCAAACACACACCTGCCCCTCCCCATCGTAAAGGTAAGGAGGTGGCACAGCCAGAATATCAATACGATCTTTGGCACGACCTGGATGTTAGAGTAGGACAGTCACGGTCCATCTACGGATCAAGAGGATACCCTCCCGAAAGAAGATACGGATACCAAGCATGGCTCGACCGGAACGATAGAGTTCGGGAACAACACCGGGTTAGGATGGAATCCGAGGATCAACGCGATGTGGCCCGAATAAGGGGCACCACTCACCCAATGTGCTTCACCGATGAGGTGTTGCAGCACCAATTCCCGGAGGGGTTTAAACCCGTGAACATCGAGCCGAATGATGGAACTACATATCCGGACGTGTGGATTGAGGATTTTCTTCTCCATGTTCATAAGGCACGTGGAGACAACCTCCACGCCATCAAATATTTGCCACTAAAGCTAAAGGGACCGGGCCGGCATTGGCTGAACAGCCTCCCCAAAGACTCCATAGGGAGCTGGGAAGAGCTCGAGGATGCTTTCCGAGCCAACTTCCAAGGCACCTATGTTCGGCCTCCGGATGCCGACTACCTGAGTCATGTGGTCCAACAGCCCGGTGAGTCGGTCCGGTAGTTTTGGAATAGGTTTTTAACCAAAAAGAATCAAAGAGTCGACTGCCCGGATGCCGAAGCCATAGCCGCGTTCAAACATAGTATCCGGGACGAATGGCTTGCACGCCAGCTCGGCCAAGACAAACCGAGGTCAATGGCAGCTCTTACCTCCCTTATGACCCTCTTTTGCATGGGTGAAGATAGCTGGTTGGCCCGTAGAAGCACCAACCTAGAAGACCCCGGCACTTCGGAAGTCCGGGACGGCAACGGAAAACCAGGGCGTAACAAAAATAAACGCCGACACAATGGCGCTGAGGCCGATGATACGGCAATAAATGCCGGATTCCACAATTCCAAGTCAGGACCGCGGAAAAAGCCCTCTAAAGGGAACTAGGACGGACCTACTAAGTTTGATGTCATCCTGGATAGGCCGTGCTAGATCCACGGCACCTCGGACAAGCCCGCTAACCACACCAACCATAATTGTTGGGTAATCAAGCAGGCCAGCAAACTCACAGTCGAGGACACGGGCAAATGCCCCCGCAGCGAGGATGATGAGGAACATCGCAGGCCGAATAATGGAGGCCAGAAGCAATTCCCTCCTGAGGTTAAAACAGTGAACATGATTTATGCCACTCATATACCCAAGAAGGAGAGGACGCGCGCACTTTGGGATGTCTACGCCATAGAGCCTGTAGCCCCAAAATTCAACCCATGGTCGGCGTGCCCGATCACCTTCGATCGCAAGGACCACCCGACCAGTATCCGTCGTGGAGGATCGGCGGCTTTGGTCCTCGACCCAATTATCGATGGCTAACACCTCACTAGAGTCCTAATGGACGGAGGTAGCAGCCTTAACCTGATCTATGAAGATACAGTCCGGAAAATGGGAATTGACCCATCAAGGATCAAGCCCAGCAGCACCACCTTCAAGGGGGTCATCCCCGGCATTGAAGCCCGTTGTTCGGGCACTCTCACCCTAGAAGTGGTATTCGGCTCTCCGGATAACTTCTGGAGTGAAGATTTGATCTTCAACATCGCCCCCTTCCGCAGCGGCTACCACGCCCTCCTGGGTTGAACAGCTTTCGCTCGCTTCAACGCCGTCCCCCACTACGCCTACCTCAAACTGAAGATGCCCGGACCAAGAGGCATTATCACAGTCAATGGAAACACAGAGCACTCTCTTCGGACGGAGGAACACACCGCGGCCCTGGCGGCCGAATACGAAGGGCCGAAGTGCCAGCTCACCATCAAGGCGCGTGAGGCAAACAAGCGAACACGGGCCCTATCCCCGGCCAAGGGGCCTTCATGCGTTCGACGTACATAGGAATACGCCCCCCATGGCCTGCCCACCACAGCAGCACAACACGTGCCTAGATACCATAACTTCGCGCCCAAAATACCATGGGTAGCCATGGAGCCCCAACCAAAGAGTTTGGTTCGACCACACTATGGAACAACGCGTCTTTGGATGACGTACAGGTACCATCTAGGACCTATCCGGCTTCAAGCCCCACCAACGTAGCAACCTCTCGAGGACTCCCTATCAAGGACCCGTCATTGGACAACCATCCAACAAAGTTGACCCTCTTAGCAGAAGCAAAGGCGCGGATGTGCAGTAGGGCACAGTTCGGGTGTTAACCCACACATCAAGGCCCTGCGTAAACCTTTCATCTTTACATTTATCTTTCTCCTTTTTTTACAACGTATCCCTATCTGAAGTCTTGTTCGGTAGTTCAAATTGTACGGCTAGACGTCATGAGCTTATTGGAAATAAAGCAAACATTGTTACGGTTCCTTAGTACCTTTCCCTGGTTGTTCCTTTTTGCTCTTCGAATCTACCTAAATCAAGGGTTGTACACTTAGGATTTCATTTATATGCCGGTTATTAGACCGGGGGCTTGGCCTAGACGCTTGCCCTATACATTAAAGACCGACACCTTTTCTTTTCACTGTGTTCGGTGTCTCGGATATTGCATTATATGCACTGGTTCCGAATTATGTCTTGGGTCAATAGTTGGGTTGCCCTGCTCCTGTGTTTACCTCCTTATGTTCCACACGTTAGGCTAAGAAGGTAAAGGGAGAACCGCTGCGATTGTACTTCCGCCTCTCTCGGTCAAGTACCTTGGTGGAGAAAGCCGAAAGCTGACTGTCATAATACGCGAGAACTGGTCGGCGATCCGACGACTGGTCTTCAAACCAAAAATCGTTAGCAATTGTCCCATGTACTATGAAGGATTCGTCTTTGAATAAATCAAGTGATTGATGTTCGGCCCTAAGGTTCATCCAACATCTCACCACACTAGGGGCTGGTGATACGCCTCCAACGTATCTATAATTTTTGTTTGTTCCATGCTGTTATATTATCATTCTTGTATGTTTTACAATCATTTTATAGCAACTTTATATCATTTTTTGGGACTAACCTATTGACATAGTGCCCAGTGCCAGTTGTTGTTTTTTACTTGTTTTTTACTTTGCAGAATATAAGTACCAAACGGAGTCCAAATGCCACGAAACTTTTTGGAGATTTTTTCTGGACCAGAAGACACCTTGGAGGCCAAGAAAGCACCAGAGGGGAGGCCCGTGGGGAGTACAACCCACCAGGGCGCGCCCAGGGGGGTTGTGGGCACCACGGAGCCCTCCTGCACCGCCTCTTCGCCCTATAAATTCCCAAATATTCCAGAAACCCTAAGGGGGTCGATGAAACACAATTCCAGCCGCCGCAAGTTCTAGAACCACGAGATCCAATCTACACCATCACAGAGGGGTTCATCATCCTCATTGGTGCCTCTCCGATGATGCGTGAGTAGTCCACCATAGACCTACGGGTCCGTAGGAAGTAGCTAGATGGCTTTCTCTCTCTCTCTTTTGATTCTCAATACAATGGTCTCTTAGAGATCTATTTGATGTAATGACTTTTTGTGGTGTGTTTATTGGGATCCGATGAAGTTTGAGTTTATGATCAGATCTATATCCATGAAAGTTATTTGAGTTTTCTTTGATCTCTTATATGCATGATTACTTATAGCCTCGTATTTCTTCTCCGAATCTTTGGTTTAGTTAGGCCGACTAGATCGATTTTTCTTGCCATGGGAAGAGGTGCTTTGTGATGGGTTCGATCTTGCGGTGTTCTTTCCCAGTGACAGAAGGGGCAGCAAGACACGCATGTATCGTTGCTATTAAGGATAACAAGATGGGGTATATTCCGACATGAATAGATCTTGTCTACATCATGTCATCGTTCTTATTGCATTACTCCATGAACTTAATACACTAGATGCATGCTGGATAGCGGTCGATGTGTGGAGTAATAGTAGTAGATGCAGAATCATTTCAGTCTACTAATCTTGGACGTGATGCCTATATAATAATCATTGCCTGGATATCGTCATAATTATATGATCTTCTATCAATTGCCCAACAGTAATTTGTTTACCCACCGTATGCTATTTTCTCGAGAGAAGCCACTAGTGAAATCAACGGCCCCCGGGTCTATCTTTTATCATATTGCTTTCCGATCTATTTTTATTTGCTTTTATTTTCAGATCTATTATTCCAAAAAACCCAAAAGTACCTTGCTGCACTTTTTCTTTATTTATTTTATTTTGTGTTATTGCGAGATCTATTTATCCAACATCATACAAACCAATCTATCTTTTATCCGAGGAGGGATTGACAACCCCTCTTACGCGTCGGGTTGCAAGTATTTGTTTTTTTTTTGTGCAGGTACCATTTACATAGCTTGGTCTGGCCTCCTACTGGATTGATACCTTGGTTTCATAACTGAGGGAAATACCGACCGTAGCTGTACTGCATCATTCCTTCCTCTTTGGGGAAATACCGACGCAGTCTCAAGCCGCATCAAAAGGAATTTCTGGCGCCGTTGTCGGGGAGGATCAAGTCAAGATCTATCAGGTTCCTAATCACAAATCTCATCTCCTTGCAATTTACATTATTTGCCATTTGCCTCTTGTTTTCATCTCCCCCACTTCACAAAAAATTTCCTTTTTATTTGCCTTCTTTTTCGTTCACTTTTTCTCGTCAGACCTCTTTGTGTGTGATCTTGATTTCCCTACTTTGTTACTATGGCTAGCATGACTACCCCCCTTTGTCACCATATTTTGAAGTTTTATACTTCAAGTAGAAACAAGGAGAAAATTTGAAAGATGCTTGGTATAGGCTAATGGAATCCTATCGCATTTGCAATCAAAAGGGGGTGCAAAGATTTTGCTTCGAATTTTTTATATAGGATTAGCTTTGCATCATAGACAACTTTTGGATTTTGCCGCTAAAGGGAACTTTATTGAGCTTCATGCTAATACAGCTTATGAGATCCTAGAGGGAATTTTGGGAATTCTACCACCAAAAAAGGGGATTTCTTTTACTCAAGAAGGGGTTCAAATTTTAGACAAGTTGAGTGATTTGCATAAACATTTTGCCGAGTTGCAAAAATATAACGAACCTCTTAAACATATCAGTGGAAACCTCCATCGCATGAATACTTTGATTACTGTTTGCAATAAGCATTTGGATATTTTAGATCTCAAGATGGTCTCTTTTCCCAAAAATCTTGGAAGCGTAAAGAGCCTCCCGGGTTTGAGAAATCCCTTACAAAAGTTGCAAAAACTAAAGATGACAATACTTGAATCTATGCTTTATGCCTAGCTAGGGGCGTAAAACGATAGCGCTTGTTGGGAGGCAACCCAATGAATAAATTTTATTTTTGCCTTTTTCTTTCTGTTCTTGAGTGTTTGCACAATTATGCTACTGTTATGATTGTGTTTTTATGTTTTAATTAGTGTTTGTGCCAAGTAAAGCCTTTGGGATCATGTTGGGTGATAGTTGATTTGATTTTTGTTGGAAATCAGAAACTTTTGCGTATAGTAGCAGAATTTTGTAAAATCACAGAAGCAAAAAAAATTCTGAATTTTTTACACAAGATTGATATACAAATTTCCCATGTTGTCCTAAGTTTTCAGAATTTTTGGAGTTACAGAAGTATGGTTAGAGTCCAGATTACTACGGACTGTTCTGTTTTTGACAGATTCTGTTTTTGTTCCATTGTGTGCTTATTTTGATGAATCTATGGACTATATTGGGAGGTATAAGCCATAGTAAAGTTGGAATACAGTAGGTATAATGCAATAATACAATATGAATGGGTTTGCAACAGTACTTAGAGTGGTGATTTGCGTTGTTATACTAACGGATCTCATGAAGGTTTTTGTTAAGTTTTGTGTGATTGAAGTTTTCAAGTTTTGGGTGAGATCACGATGGATGAAGGAATAAGGAGTGAAAAGAGCTTAATCTTGGGGATTCCCATGGCACCCCAAGGCAATATTCAAGGAGAAACAAGCAACTAAGCTTGGGGATGCCCCAGAAGGCATCCCCTCTTTCTTCTAACAACCATCGGTATTTTACTTGGAGCTATATTTTTATTCGTCTCATATCATGAGTTTTGCTTGGAGCGTCTTGTATTATATGAGTCTTTGCTTGTTTTGATTTTTTTAGTTTTTCACAATTATCCTTGCTGGACACACCTATTTGAGAGAGCCAAAATTATGTTATGATTTGTTAGAATTGCTCTATATGCTTCACTTAAATTTTTTGAGCTAGGGAATTGCTCTAGTGCTTCACTTATATATTTTTTAGCACGGTGTGCTTTAATATTTTGGGAGAAATGCTCTCATTCCTCACTTAGATTTATTTGAGAGTTAGTAATTTTGAAGAAATTCTCTCATGCTTCACTTATATCATTTTGAGAGATGAAAATCTTTATGCTCATGTTCTTCACTTAAATTTATTTGAGCTTGTCAAAAGCAATGGCAATATATGAAACTAGTCCCAAAGTGATAGATATTCAAAAGGGATATAATAAAAACTTTCATAAGGATCATTGGACTAAGTAGAGATACTACTTGTGCATCCAAAATCCTTAAAACCAGTTTTGCCATATGAGTCCACCATACCTACCCATATGCAGTATTTTCATGATGTTCTAAGCAAATTTGTATGTGCCAACTCTAATTTTCAAAATAATTTCCTTTTTGTGCGCCCGTACCACTCATGAAGCAGCAGGGGGTGGCCAATATTTTTCCATGCTAGATGTGCTATTCTCAAGATGAGTGTTTATTCACTTGTCATTGCACGGGAGTACGGAGGTAATAGGGATGCCCAGTCCCGAAATGAAAAACAAATTTACTTTATGTTGTCAAATAATAAATTCCTTGGAAAGTGTTGGTATCGATGGTACCCGTGGATACGGCTAGCCGTGGAATGTGAAAGAATGGTGGAAAAAGGAATAAACTTTATTTTCTGTTTGGGAACCGCCTATGATATATCTAGCATGGAAAGTATTGGGAACTACTCGGTTGTTTTCGTTGACAGGAAAAGCATGCCTCTCAAAAAAAATGATCTTTCAATTTAAGCTTTGAGCTCTGGCACCTCTACAAATCCCTACTTCCCTCTGCGAAGGGCCTATCTATTTACTTTGTGCAACTTTTATTTTTATTTGAGTCTCCATCTTCTCTTATAAAGCACCAACTAAGGGGCACTATGATCGTACTTGAGCATTGGATGTAGCTAATATTCGAGTGTGTTTCATGAATGGATCAATGATTGAGCATGATGGGCTAGGGATAGCTTTCTTTAGTGTTGATATTTTGAAAGACATGGTTGCTTGTTGATATGCTTGAGTATTGAAGTCTTCATCTCAATTATAGACTATTACCTTGAATCATCTAAAAGTCCAAATGTCCATGCTACAAAAGAAAAGAATATGAGATGAACATGTTAAGCAGCATGCCACATCAAAAATTCTGTTTTTATCATTTACCTACTCGAGGACGAGTAGGAATTAAGCTTGGGGATGGTGATACGTCTCCAACATATCTATAATGTTTGCTTGTTCCATGCTATTATATTATCATTCTTGGATGTTTTACAATCATTTTATAGCAACTTTATATCATTTTTTGGGACTAACCTATTGACATAGTGCCGAGTGCCAGTTGTTGTTTTTTGCTTGTTTTTTACTTCGCAGAATATTAGTACCAAACGGAGTCCAAATACAACGAAACTTTCTGGAGATTTTTTCTGGACCAGAAGACACCTTGGATGCCAAGAAAGCACCAGAGGGGAGGCCCATGGGGAGCACAACCCACCAGCGCGCGGCCAGGAGCCCAGGCGCGCCCAGGGGGATTGTGGGCCCCATGGAGCCCTCCTGCACCACCTCTTCACCCTATAAATTCCCAAATATTCCAGAAACCCTAAGGGAGTCAACGAAACACAATTCCAGCCGCCGCAAGTTCCAGAACCACGAGATCCAATCTACACCATCACGGAGGGGTTCATCATCCTCATTGGAGCATCTCCGATGATGCGTGAGTAGTCCACCATAGACCTACGGGTCCGTAGGAAGTAGCTAGATGGCTTTCTCTCTCTCTTTTGATTCTCAATACAATGGTCTCTTGGAGATCTATTTGATGTAATGACTTTTTGCGGTGTGTTTGTTGGGATCCGATGAAGTTTGAGTTTATGATCAGATCTATATCCATGAAAGTTATTTGAGTTTTCTTTGATCTCTTATATGCATGATTACTTATAGCCTCGTATTTCTTCTTCGAATCTTTGGTTTAGTTAGGCTGACTAGATCAATTTTTCTTGCCATGGGAAGAGGTGCTTTGTGATGGGTTCAATCTTGCGATGTTCTTTCCCAGTGACATAAGGGGCACCAAGACACGCATGTATCGTTGGTATTAAGGATAATAAGATGAGGTATATTCCTACATGAATAGATCTTGTCTACATCATGTCTTCGTTCTTATTGCATTACTCCATTTCTCCATGAACTTAATACACTAGATGCATGCTAGATAGCGGTCGATGTGTGGAGTAATAGTAGTAGATGCAGAATCGTTTCGGTCTACTAATCTTGGACGTGATGCCTATATAATGATCATTGCCTGGATATCGTCATAATTATTTGATCTTCTATCAGTTGCCCAACAGTAATTTGTTTACCCACCGTATGCTATTTTCTCGAGAGAAGCCACTAGTGAAATCTACGGCCCCCGGGTCTATCTTTTATCATATTGCTTTCCGATCTATTTTTATTCATTTTATTTTTCGAACTATTATTCCAAAAAAACCAAAAATACCTTGCTGCACTTTTTCTTTATTTATTTTATTTTGTGTTATTGTGAGATCTATTTATCCAACATCATACAAACCAATCTATCTTTTACCCGAGGAGGGATTGACAACCCCTCTTACGCGTCGGGTTGCAAGTATTTGATCTTTGTGTGCAGGTACCGTTTACATAGCTTGTCCTGGCCTCCTACTGGATTGATACCTTGGTTTCATAATTGAGGGAAATACCTACCGTAGCAGTACTGCATCATCCCTTCCTCTTTGGGGAAATACCGGCGCAGTCTCAAGCCGCATCAGCTGGTCACCAGCCCCCACAGTCAAGTTCCTATGGCTAAGTGAAGGTAATGAAGCCTCATAGTCTGATTGCCTTGTTTCCCTCCTACACTACCGCCTCCGGGCACCGAGACGTCGGCTAAGGATTACAGTGCGGAGGATGGAACATCCCTCGTAGCACCTATGTGGGGGCTGAAGCCGATGACTGGTAACTTTCAGGATAAAATGGCCACACAGGAGTCAAAATCAAAACATACAAACACACAAGTATGATAAACCATACAAAATACCACTGCCTCATTAAGCATAAGGTTTCATCACAAGTTCATACATCGCAACGCAATTACTCAAGGAGTACATCCTTGGAACACTGCACCTCCACCCCGTCCATCATGACGGCGAAGTATTGCTCCGGACACCTATGCTCCTTCCCAGTTGGTAGAGGACCGGTGGCCATCTCCACGGGCTTGATTTTCGGCCAGTGCACCATCGTCTTCAAGAATGCCATCCGAGCCCTCTGATGCATACAGAGCGCTTAATGGCCCTGATACGGGCAGAAGCATCACACAACTTGGCCACCAAACCAAAGTAGCTGGTCGGTATGGTCTCGGCAAGCCATAGCCGGATACAAAGATCCTTCATGGCCGGCTCCGCCATGCGGTGCAGCTCCATCATTTGCTTCATTTGATTAACGCGGAGGGGAGGGTGCTCGGGCGCCTGGAACTGTGCCCAGAATAGCCTTGGATCAGCGTCACCCTCCCGAGCCGCATAATGCCTTCCTGCGTCAGTCGCACTCCTCGGGAGCTCCAGAAAGGCGCCTGCAGAATGCCAGACCCGGGTGAGCAACTTGAATCTTTGGCTACCAAATACACTCTGCAGTAAGTACTGCTTACCATTGGCAATTTGCTTTACTTGCCGGAGCTCCTCCCGGGCACTCTGTGTCTCTGACCGCGCCTCTTGGATCTCCATATTCATATTCGCCAACGCGGTGGCGTGCTCCTTACTCTTTTTCTCAAGGTCCTCACATTTCGTGATGGCATCCTTGAGCTCTTGTTGCACTTCAGCCACCCTGGCCTCATGCTTCTCGTGTTCGGTCTTCACCAACGCGAGATCGGCAGCCGCCTGTTCGGCCACTGCCTTCTGTTCGGCCGCTTCCATCTTGGCTCGCAGTAGTTCGGCCTTGAGGCTTTCGACCTCTGCGGCAGCAGCTTCAAGATCGTCTCTCACTTAGGGATAATTCCAGATACTTTGCTCGACAAACTCAAGGAACCACATTTCAAGCATACTAACCTTGTGCCTCGTCAAACTGCTTATTGACGAGGTCGAGGTCCTCATCGGAACCCTTAAGCTTCCAATTCATCTCAGCTAGTTCAGCGGCATTGGCTGCCGCCGCTAATGCTGAAGCCTGCAATTACGTAGCAAGCACCCTGGTTAGCCTATTATTCGGACGATCCGGATCCTTAGTTGGGTTTCTTTTCTAAACCTGCTAGAGTCTCGGGGGCTGATATATATATAAGAATCGCTAACATCCTGACTATAAAACATAGTTTTATGAAGGGGAAGCATTATTTTGTTTACCTCAAAGCCTGTTAAGAGGCCACCAAAAGCATCTTTCAATCCGCTATTAACAGACCGAATGCTTTGCAAAACCGCACCCATTAGGGTGTGGTGTTCTGTGACTATAGAGGAGATCTTCATAGCCTCCTCCATCATGTCCGGCCACTCTGCCGCAACCTGGCCCCCGGTGTTCGGCACTGGCAGCGGGGCCCCAGCTCCCTCTTCGGTGGGAAGCGGCTGGGATGATTCGGGGGACTGAGCGAGCCCTGGAACCGCCGTCTGAGACAGCTCGGCTTGCCCGAGCTCCTTCTCCTGGTCTTCGATGGCCAAGCATTAGCCTCGGCCATGGCGATATCGCCATCTCCCCCCGTGTTCGGCACGGGTGGAGTCCTCTGGGACAGCACCTTCCCGGTTTCATCAATGACCAGAGGGGGTGCGGCGCCCGATGCGCCTCCGCTCTCTGCCAAGTCGGTTGGCGGAGAAGTGCCCTCAGACATTTGGTCGTTGGGGTGGTCACACAGCGGGCTGCAGTATGACAGAACATATGGTTTTAGTAAATGGGTTAGTAAGACCCGCATTCAGACGAGTCTTCGGGCTCTTACCTTTCGGCGTAGGGCTTGATCCTGGGAGCCCTCTCCAGGATCTTCTCGGAGGTTGCGGACTCCTCATCAAAGTCCGAACTGTCATCGAGCAGAACCAGCTTCCCCTTGCCCTTCTTCTTCGGAGCTGGAGAAAGGCGCTCCCCTTCGGCTTCGGCCGGTGCCGCTCTCTTCCTGGTGCGGTAGGAGTGGCTCTCCTCCTCCTCTTCTTCTTCCTGGTCCCCCTCTTGTGCGGAGGGGGCGTGGGTGACCCCGGACTTGGTGTCCAGAGAGACTCGTGGGTGGAGGCCCTCCCTGGGCCCCCCTTGTGGGGTTCTTCTTCTTCTCCTTTTTCTCTGGCACCTTGTAAGGCGCCACTGTCAGCATTTCTCCTAGCTGAGCGGGCATGGGGTCTTCGAGCAGCGGGGCCGGACTAACCATCTTTGCAACCTTCCTCAGCCAACCATGGGGAAATAAGAAACAAGGAACTGAGATCCGTAATGGAAGGGAAAATACCCCAGCATAACGGAGGGTGGTGTCACATTACCTCCTTGGGAGGGGTCTCGGCGTCGAGGCCAATGTCCTCCTTCTCGGTCGACCAAGTCTCTTGCGGCTTAAACAGCGCTCTCCACAGCTTCTCGCGAGTAGTGTCATGGAAATATTGCATGGTGCGGGGGTCTTCAGGCTTCCAGGACCACATCAGGGTGGCCCGGAGTTGGCAGGGTAGCAGACTGCGGTGAAGCATGATCTGAACCACGTTGGTCAGTGTGACCCCCGCCTCTATCATGTTGGTAACGCATTTTTGCAGTGCCTTCACCTCGGTGACAGGCTCCCAGTCAAGGCCTTTTCTGGTCCATGAGGTTAACCTCGTCGGGGGTCCGAATCTGAAATCCGGAGTAGCTGCCCAGTTTGCCTCATGGGGCTCTGTGATGTAGAACCACTCTTTCTGCCAGATCTTGACCGTGTCTACAAACACGCCCTCCGGCGAGCCAAGTCGGGAAGCTTGCTCACCATGGCGCCCCCGCAATCCACATGCTGGCCGTCAATGATCTTCGGCTTAACATTATAAACTTTCAGCCATAGGCCAAAGTGTGGCTAGACCCAGAGGAAGGCCTCGCAGATGACGATGAAGGCCGAAATGTGGAGGAAAGAATTTGGAGCCAGGTCATGGAAGTTGAGTCCATAGTAGAACATCAACCCTCGAACGAATGGATGGAGGGGAAAGCCCAGTCCTGGGATAAATTGGGGGACAAATACCACTCGTTCACCGGCACGGGGTGTCGGCACGACCTGGCCTTCCTCAGGGGCCCGATGTGCAATGTTGAGGAAAAGGAAGCCCGCTCGCTTCAGGTCCTCGATGTCGTTGTTGGTGACACAAGAAGCCTCCCACTTGCCCTTTGCTCCAGATCCGGCCATTGCCGAACTCGACTTTGCGGAAAGATGGGTTGGAGCGCTCGAGCTCTGTAGATTGGGAAAGGCTGTGGCGAGAGGAAGAAGAAGGATATGGGGATAACCGTGACTGCTCCCTTTTATAAGCAGTCGTAATACCAAGAGTCCTGTAAATGCGCCGCCCACCTCGCCTCTTCCCGATAAACTCGTGGCATTATGCGCGAGTGGGATACCGTGAATCATTGATCAAATCCCTTAAAAAATGGGACACGATCTCCACCTCGAAGGGATGTGCCATCGAAGGAGCGGCCTCGAGCCGTGTATCGAGTCTTCATGTTTATGACCGGACGCGACCCTTCGCCGAAAGTTGTCAGTCAGAGATACTGTTCACACTCGACCGATTGGCCTTCGAGGCTAAGTAAAACAGATAGTTCAGAGTCCGGATATGGCTCGGTGTATGGCTGAGCTGAATCAATTACCATTTGAAGGCTTAACTGGAGAAGAATTATTCCGAATGCTCGGGAGAAAGGGAACTCGCCTGCAAGCCGGAGCTTGCAGTCGTGGGAGTCGTAAGAAGCCGGCGTTGAAGGCTAGTTCGGGGGCTACTGAGGGAGTCCTGGATTAGGGGGTCCTCGGGATCCCGGCTCACCTCACGTGGGCCAGACTGTTGGGCCGCACCGTATCCGGACCGAAGACCTTTTGTGCCTTGGTGTGTACCCCAAGTCAAGATGGAAGATCCGGAGTTTCCTTGATGTAACCAACTATCTGTAAACCCTAGTACCCCTGGTGTCTATATAAACCAGGAGGCTTAGTCCGTAGAGGCTAGAAGAACAATCCCCATCCTACCAGTTAGGGTTTAGTTCGTATGGTCTCGTGGTAGATCCACTCTGTAATCCCCATATACACAAGCAATATAATCAAGCAGGACGTAGGGTTTTACCTCTTAGAGAGGGCCCAAACCTGGGTAAACATCATGTCCCACGTCTACTGTTCCCCATCGATCCAAGATCCACAGTTCGGAACCCCCTACCCGAGATCCGCCGGTTTTGACACCGACACCAGGTGACAGGTTGCTCCGACCAGTTTAAGTATTCTGGGACTGCTGGTGCAACCGCATGGATAGCTCGTTCCTAAAGCTTTCTGTCCCACTTGTAGGTACTGGTGGGTAAAACGTGATACTGCCCACTGTTCAACTGCTTTGGATTGCTTTGAAAATTGGATGGCCCCCCTGGTTCTAGTTACCTTGGTCGGCTCGCTAAACATTGCCTCCACCGTTGCCAGCCTCTTGGAAACCAGGTCCCTGGCCGCCAGTTCCCTGAAACCCGGCACCATGAAAGCCAATATTTTGAAAGCCGGCCCCAGAACCATCGGCTCCTGAACTACTTTGGTGGCCACCATTGTCGTCGTTGTTATTGTTACCTCCAAAACTGTTGTTTTTAAATTCTTGCATGATGTAACAATTTTCCCAGGAGTGGTTGGTCGGCTTATTCTCCCTGCTGCGCTTCAAACATAGACCTTTGAGGGATTCCTCATAATTATGAGGGCGATAAGGTGGCTTTCTGAAATTGTCATTCTGATGCTGACTCTTGAAGCCAGTATTAGTATTGGCAACAAAATTTGACCCTCCTTTCGAATTCTTGTGCTTGTTGCTATTATGATTGATGTTCCCATTGCTAGTATGCATATGAATCTTGTCATCATTTTTCTTGCCCTTACCAGGCTTCTCATCATCTGAAGCTGGATCCTTTGTGTTGTCAGACTCGGCATGCCTGGTTAATACATCCATGACGCTCATCGCCTTAACCTTCCTCTTGAGAAACCCGAGTTCCTGGACCAAAGGCTGGAATCGGTAGTTTCTTTCTAGTACTAGAACAGTTGTGTGGGTTGTGATGATGTCAAAAGAGTGGATAATCTCTGCCACCCGACGTGCCCAATGATGAGCTGACTCATCATCCCTCTGGAAACAATGCTCCCAATCAACAATCATGGTCGAACGCTTGCAAGTTCCCCGGAAATTCTTGATGAAGCACTCTTTCAACTCCTGCCAGGTGTTGATTGAGTTGGCAGGCAAATTCTTCAAACAAGTTCACGCTGGATCTTGCCGCTCCTTATTCCTTCATCCATCCTGATCTCACCCAAAACTTGAAAACTTCACCACACAAAACTCAACAGAAACCTCGTGAGATCCGTTAGTATAACAAGCAAATCATAAACTTTAGGTACTGTTGTCAACCCATTAATATTTTATTATTGCATAATGCCTACTGTATTCTAACTTCTCCATGACTTATACCCCCAGATACAATCCATAGATTCATTAAAACAAGCAAACTATGCAGCAAAAATAGAATCTGTCAAAAATAGAACAGTCTATAATGATCTGAACAAACGCAATACTTCTATAACTCCAAAAATTCTGAAAAATTAGGAAAACATGGGAAATTTGTATATCAATCATGTGTAAAACATTCGGAATTTTATCATGTTCCAGTGAATTTAAACAATTCTGCTACTGGGCACAAAAGTTTCTATTTTTTCACATAATCAAATCAACTATCAACCAAATCATGCCAAAGGCTTTACTTGGCACAAACACTAATTTAAACACAAAAGCACAATCATAACAGTAGCATAATTGTGTGCACACTCAAAAACAGAAAACAAAAAAGGAAAAATAAAGATAACTATTGGGTTGCCTCCTAACAAGTGATTTATGTGATACTCTAGCACCCAAATCACATAAAGCATTGCACTCATAATTTTTAATCTTTATTTTAATAGTAGGTTCCATTCATCATATAATTTCCAAGGTATTGAAACCGCCAATTCTGGCTTTTCTTCTAAAGCTTTCATCATAGCTTCTACAATATGTTTAGTAAAAGCTTTACTTTGTCCATAAGCATTGGGTGAATTTATCATGGATTGCAACAAGGAAATACATTTAATTAAAGAACAACTAGCATAATTAAAATCCTTGAAATCCAAAGTAGTGGGCACATCACTATTTAAAGTTTTGACCTCTCCAAACCCACTTTTATCATTTCTTTTCATTAAGATTGTCACCCTCCGAACAATTGGGACACCCTCTAGCTAAAGTTGACTCATTTCCAGTCCCCTTTTCATCAAGTTTTATATTACTAAATAAAGATTCTATGGGTGAGAGACCAATCATTTTAATATCTTCATCATCACTAGTAGAAGACTCGGGTTTAGCGGCCATTTTATTTACTAGCGTAGTTTGTTTATCAGAAATCTTTCCTAGCAAATTTTCAGTACGAGCAAGTTGAGATTGGAGGTTGGCGACCTCTTGATTGACATTATCAAGTTGTTTACTAATAGCATCCAACAAGGTAGAATGTTCTTTAAGTTCCTCAGTAAAGAATCTATTATGCTCAAATTGTGTGAACATAAAGTTTTTAGTAGTGTTCTCTATTTCTGCCAACCTCTTATGATAAGGATCAAATATTTTATCTTGAGACATAGCGACAAAACAAGCAAACGAGCAAATAAAAACATTTTTGTGTTTTTCGTAAAAAAAAAATTAGAAGTGGGGGAGATGAAAACGAGAAGCAAAGGCAAATAAAAATAAGAGCAAGTAGATGATAGTTTATGTGAAGGTACTTGATAGGTTTTGGTGATGTCTCCCCGGCAACGGCGCCAGAAATACTTCTTGCTACTGGTGAGCTGTGTTGTGAGCTGCGTTGGGATTTCCTCGAAGAGGAGGATGAAGCAGTACAGTAGAGATAACTATTTCCCTCAGTTAAGAACCAAGGTTATCAATCCAGTAGGAGAACCACACAGAACCTCATTAGCAGCACCTGCACACACAAAAGCAAATACTTGCACCCAACGCAAACAAGGGGGTTGTCAATCCCCTCGGCGGTTATTTGCAAGGATCAAATCTCGTAGTGGTAGGCAAATAAATAAACTGTAAAATAAAATAGAAATAAATAAAAGTGCGGCAAGACATTTTTGGATTTTATATAGGATAAAAGTAGACTCGGGGGCCATAGTTTTCACTAGAGGCTTCTCTCTCGAGCACATAAAGTACGGTGGGTGAACAAGTTATTATTGGGCAATTGATAGAAAAGTGCATAGTTATGACGATATTCAAGGAAATGATCATGTATATAGGCATCACGTCCGAGACAAGTAGAACAACTCATGCCTGCATCTACTACTATTACTCCACCCATCGACCGCCATCAAGCATGCATCTAGGGTATTAAGTTAATGAAAATAGAGTAACACCTTAAGCAAGATGACATGATGTAGACAAAGTAAACCCAATTCATATGAATAAACCCCATCTTTTTATCCTTATTGGCAACAATACAAATACGTGCCATGTCCCTTTCTGTCACTCGGATTGAGCACCGCAAGATTGAACCCATCACAAAGCACCTCTCCCATTGCAAGAAAAATCAATCTAGTTGGCCAAACTAAATAGATAGGTCGGAGACAAATATAATGCTATAATAATCATGCATAAAAGAATTCAGAGAAGACTCAATTAATATTCATGAATAATCTCATCATAAATCCACAATTCATTGGATCCCAACAAACACACCGCAAAAGAAGGTTACATCGAATAGAACTCCAAGAACATCGAGGAGAACATTGTATTGAAGATCAAAGAGAGAGAAGAAGCCATCTAGCTACTAGCTATGGACCCGTAGGTCTGTAGTAAACTACTCATGCATCATTGTAAGGGCAGCAAGGATGATGTAGAAGCCCTCAGTGATCAATTCCCCCTCCGGCAAGATGCCGAAAAAGGCCTCCAGATGCGATCGCGGAAGAAGAGAAACTTGCGGAGGCGAAAAAGTATTTCAGGTGGCTCTCTGATGTATTGGGAATATTTGGGAATTTATAGAGGTGGAATTAGGTCAAGAGGTGCCACGAACCTTCTTGACTTCCTCGTGACTCCCCAGGTCTTCTCCCGAACCTTCTTGGGCCCCTTCTGGTCCACAAAAAATTAATCCAAAGTTTTTTTCCGTCTGGACTCTGTTTGATATTGATTTTTTGAAAAGCCAAAAACAAGCAAAAAATAGCAACTGACACTGGGCACTAGGTTAATAGGTTAGTCCCAAAAAATGATATATAATTGCATATAAAACATCCAGGATTGATACTATAATAGCATGGAACAATCAAAAACTATAGATACGTTGAAGACGTATCATGCCCTTGAAGGCAGCAACCGAAACTTTTACAAACAAGGTTGAGGCTCTCTCGACAACTTAATTGGAGGCTCCCAACACCACCATGAAGCTTCACCACAATGGAATGTGGCTTCAATGTGACCTCTTCCGTCTAAGATGCCCAAACACCCAAGGGTAACAAGATCCACAAGTGAAAGTATGGGGGAAGCATATTTCCTTTGGTGGAAGTGTAGATCTAGGTCTCCTCCCTCAATCCCTAGCAAATCAACAAGTTTGGTTGGCTAGAGAAGGAGATCGGGCAAGAAAAAGCTTGGGGCAATGGAGGAGAGAGAGAGGCAAGAGGTAAGTGGGAGGTGGAAGAACCTCCCCCATTTGTAGCATCCTCCAAATCCAACCATTATGTGCAGAATCGCACAGGGGCGGTACAAAACACAGGGGGGGGGTACAACTGCCCAAGGCAGAATATCCCACATGGAGAGTCGGGGCGGTACAACCGCTGGGTGACCCGGTTGTACCGATAAATGGGTATAGCAGAACAACCGTAGGGCCACCGCCCGTGTACCGCTCACCACCAAAAGAAATCACCTTCTTCCGGTGGTTCGAGCGGTACAAGGGTCGGTTCAACCGCCAATTTTCCATTCCTCGGTGGCCACTAAGTCCAAAGCGATACACGGCAGCAGGAACAACCAGCTGGCCACCGCCCTGTACTGCCCTTTTACGGAAAGGAATCACCCTTTTACCGGGACAAGGGGAGCTACATGGTCGGGAACAACCGCTAGATGGTGTCGGGTGGGGATGCTAAGTCCCATGTAGTACAACCACACTTGGGACACCGGTACAACCGGTAAGCCCCCACCCTGTGCACTGCCAGACACGAGGGAATCACCCCTTGTGCGGTAGTTCTGCCAGGAGAACGAATGAGTGGTACAACTGCATGTACACGCGGTACAACCGCTCTGAACAAGATTTCTGCACTTGGTTGAATAAGGAACTCTCTCGTCAAAACGAAAGGTAATATTAGGGTGCAATATATGGATGTGTACGTGTTTGATTTACCAAGTACCTTCCAAAGCGGACCCTCTCTTAATAGTATGGATTTCCTACGACCAAAGAAATAAACGCGTCGGAAATGCCGTCTTCGCTTTTTTCCTTTCGGAGGGTGCCCAACTGTCTTGTGCCAACTAGATTATACCTGTGTAGCTTAGGTACATGGTTAGTCCGCAAATTGCATTGTCATCAACACCAAAACACTTAAGGCAGGAAATGCCCTTACAACCCCAAAGGTGTTGGTGAAGAAAACCGGACTGGATGATATCGGAGTCGTGCTCGGATTGAGGTAACGGCGTGTGGAGATCAGTGAGGTGAGGAAGGCCAAAGTATAAAAAGGGACGTCGTCGTGGGCTTGTCCAGCGGGTCGACGACGGCAAAGCGTAGTCGAAGTGGGTGATGGAGAGGGCCGAGGCGAGGTGGTGGCTCCGAATATGGCCATGTCTGTCGCCGGCAAAGGTGAGGCAACCATCGACGAACGTCATGGGTAGCCCATCTTTGGGCCAATTGAGAGGATGAAGGAAACCCCATCAAAGAGCTAGGACATGGTGGTGGGCTTGATGTCACTGTTGTCTGCAACGGTGATGAAGGGTGGTCTCTTCGTGCTTAGATGGTTTTGCCAGAAGAAACGAGGAGGGAGGGAGAGGGTGGTGCCAGAGGGAGGGCGAAGGGTTAGGCTAGGGCTTGTGGGAGGGTGCTCGCTTTATGGGGGCTGGAGGAGGTACAGACGATGGTAGAAGGGTGGTCATACAGGGAGGGCACACGATCGGCGTGTATGTCTTCCTCTCTCCGTGAGAGAGGGGGAGGAAGAAGATAAGGGGCCAAAAGATGGGGAGTGGACTTTGATCGGTTTGCTAGATTGGCTCGGAAGGAGGAGGAAGAAGTATGGGTCGTGACAGTTGTGTCTCTTTCGAGATGGGCTAGGCCAGAGAGAGAGGGGGGAGGGAGTGATAGAGAGAGAGGGAGGAAGGGAGAGAGAGTGTGTGTATTAAATGTTTGACTACTTAAAATCTATCTATTGTTGTTTCAAAATTTTGCAAAATTTAAACATCGCCAAATAAAATTGAAACCGTTTATGTGGCTAATAGAGGTTAGTCTAAGGCCACATAAAATAGTTCCATGCTTTATTGGGCTCATATTTATATTGCTACAAATATAAAACCAATTAATTTAGGATTAAATTGGAAGTGTGCCATGGGTGGTTCCAAATTATTGGAATAATTTATTGTAGCTCCCTAATAATATTGGGAGGCTATGTTTACAGGTTTTAAATAGAATCACCATGTGGATTCCCTTAATTTAAAATAGATTAAAAATTTATTCCTCTATTAATTGCATTTTATGCTAGGTTGGCATTTTTTTAATAATATTGAGGGTTTAACCAACCTCATTTCAAAATAAAGCATGATGGCATGGTGGCATGCCGCAATGATGATGAAACAATAAAAAAATATCAATCACTTTCTATTGTGGGAAACTCCGGGATGTTACACCACCGTCATGGCCAATGTAGATGAAGATGGTGATCCAACAAAAGGTGGCCTTGCTCTGGCCAAAAGGATGACTAAGAACCGAGGGAGGAAGTGGGAGGAGGAGAAGGAGAAGAAAGAAGGGGAGTCGGCCAAGATGACAGAGAGGTTCGAGGACATCATGGCGAAGAAGGAGAAGGCATGCGTCAAGCGTAATTACGCGAAAGAGGAAAAGAAGACCGAAATGTTTAATAAGTTCATAGAGGCACAAGACAAGAAGATCAAACTCCAAAAAAAGAAGGTTGATGCAAGATGTTAACCATAAAGATGTCGGACTTGAATCCCGATGTGGTGAAGATTGTGCAAGTGTATCTGCTAGCTTGTTGAAGCGTTGCGCAAACGCTTCGGTGAAGACGGGCGAAAAGTATAGAATTTGGCACGGATAGTCGAACTGGGGATCAGTTGGATGTGAAAACTTATTAAAGATCTAGTGTTTTTTGTTGTGATTGTATATGTTTACATCTAATTATAAGTATGCTGAAATTGTTATTGATCCATATATGCATGTTAAATGGATCCGACACAGACAATTGATGCATCGAGTTCGATGACCGACTCATGTAGCGTTATCTATGACACACACAAAATGTAGCGTTATCTATGACACATTCAGACGTTTGATATGTCTGATTTGATGGAGGGCGTTGAAATATTCAGACGTTTGATGTGTGTGATTTGATGGAGGCATTGGAATAGGCGTAATCATAATGGGAGTAACATAGGTGGTAACATGCATGTCACATAAGCAAAAAGAAGATGATGTGGCTAGTAATTAAAAAGGAGAGGGACAAATAAAGTAACATAATATGTTACCATCACATAGCGCTTCCTAATTCAAAATGACTCTACAAAGTAATAAATGAATATATTTATGTTACCACACCTATAACACTACTCACTATGGAGGTGGCAACATAGGCTCGTAACAAATGCATGTTACTAGTCTAAGTTACTCACTATGACTAGCCTAAACTGGCAGATAAAGGCAGACCACACACTCAATAATAAAAACTAAAAAGACCCAACCGCTGGCTGGCCAACCACAAGCCACGTGTCAGCCTCCCCCTCCCTTCCGCGCGCGCCATTTTTGGCTTTCCCCTACTCCCTTGCTCTTCTCTATTTAAACCTCTCATCTGCGAGGTTTTGTGAAATTAAATGTCGATGCTTCTTTCGATCAAGACATGCTTAGAGGCACAGCGGGAGCTGTACTTAGAGATGATAAAGGAAAATTTATTGTTGGAGGGAATTGGAAGATGGATTGGTGTGCAGATGTTCTAACAGCGGAAGCCATGGCACTACGTTTTGGCATATTACTTGCACAAAAGACGGGAAGCAACCGACTTGTTATTAACTCCGACAATATGGAAGTAATTGACACAATGAAGAATGGAGGACATACAGCGGGAGCGGCGGCAGCTGTGTGATTGTTATTTTATGGCTTGTGATTTTCCGTTAGTTTGATTTGAACATTGTAATAGGGAGGCAAATAAAGTAGCTCATGAAATTGCTAGAGTAGCTAAATTTTCTGAGACAAGGGATTGTTTTGAGGAACCTATGAACGATATTGTAAATTTTCTTATAGACGATGTAACCATTATTACTAATAAATAAAGAGGATGTTTTATTTAAAAAAAACTCTCATCTGCGACTCCTCTCCTCGTCGAGACCTCCGCCCATTGAATAAAATAATAAATTTTATTACTATTTCAGATATATTCCCGGTCTCCGACCTCCCAATAATCCCAATCTTTCCCTGCCCAAAACAAAAGCCTCGCCGATCCATCCACACAGAAAAAATCCAAAACACATTCTTAACAGGAGAGATTTAACAATGGCCTTCAACTTGGCACAGAACGCCGCGGCAGCAGCCACCTTCGCTCCATCCACCGCGCGCCGTGTGGCCGCCCCTGCCTCGGTCGCCGCACAGAGGAATGCGTCAAAGACAGTGTTTTAAACAGCGGGAGCAGCAAATTGTACATGAAATCATTTAGCGATAATATACTCAAACAATTATAGCGGGGCTATAGCCGGCTATTTAAAACTATGGTCAAAGATGCCGAGCCTGAGGCTGCAGAGACGGGAGGCCTGCAAGCCGTCGGTGGCATCGTCGAGGCCGGCGATGTCGATGGCGTGCCGGGCTCACGGGTCGAAGGCGAGGAGGTCCGGGGTGCCGGTGTTCGTGATGATGCCGCTGGACACCGTCAACAAGTGCGGGAGCGGGCTGAACCGGAGGAAGGCCATGGCCGCCAGCCTCGCGGCGCTCAAGAGCGCGGGCGTGGAGGGCATCATGGTGGACGTGTGGTGGGTTACCGTGGAGAGCGAGGGCCCCGGCAAGTACAACTTCGCCGGGTACATGGAGCTCATGGAGATGGCGCGCAAGACCGGCCTCAAGGTGCAGGCCGTCATGTCCTTCCACCAGTGCGGCGGCAACGTTGGCGACTCCGTCAAGTACGTCCCCCGCCATCTAATTACATCCATGTCATCGCCTACCTTTTTTTTCTGTACTTCCGTCGACCAACTGGATCATATGCCGATTGCGTCCCGTGCAGCATCCCGCTGCCGAGGTGGGTAACGGAGGAGATGGACAAGGACCAGGACCTCGCCTACACCGACCAATGGGGACGCCGTAACTACGAGTACGTCTCGCTCGGCTGCGACGCCATGCCCGTCCTCAAGGGCCGCACCCCCGTCCAATGCTACACCGACTTCATGCGCGCCTTCCGCGACCACTTCGCCGACTTCCTTGGCAACACCATCGTCGTACGTCCCACATCCCCCGCCGCGCGTGTTCTCATAAACTAACTTGGCCTCTCTTTTGATTTCCCCATCGGTAGCTAGCTAATTCGCCTTCTTCATGCGTGCAGGAAATCCAAGTCGGCCTGGGCCCGGCCGGCGAGCTGCGCTTCCCTTCTTACCCGGAGAGCAACGGTACCTGGAGGTTCCCTGGCATCGGCGCCTTCCAATGCTACGACAGGGTACTTACTGCATGCAGATGGAACAAGTCCAGATTTATTGTTTTAAGATGACTGCACGTATCAGCTCTGACATTTTTGTTGCGCATCAATGCCATGCATGCAGTACATGCTTAGCAGCCTGAAGGCAGCGGCGGAGGCGGCGGGCAAGCCGGAGTGGGGCTTCACCGGGCCAACGGACGCCGGTGACTACCTCAGCTGGCCGGAGGACACGCTCTTCTTCCGTCAGGATGGCGGCGGCTGAGACAGCCAGTACGGCCACTTCTTCATGTCCTGGTACTCGCAGATGCTCCAGGACCACGGCGACCGCGTGCTGTCGGGCGCGACATCCGTGTTCGGCAGCACGACGGGCGTCCACCTCTCCGCCAAGGTGGCCGGCATCCACTGGCACTACGGCACCAGGTCCCACGCGCCGGAGCTCACCGCGGGGTACTACAACACCAGGCACCACGACGGGTACCAGCCCATCGCGCGCACGCTGGCCCGCCACGGCGCGGTGCTCAACTTCACCTGCGTGGAGATGCGCGACCACGAGCAGCCCCAGGACGCGCAGTGCATGCCCGAGGGCCTCGTGCGGCAGGTCGCCGCGGCCGCCCGCGCCGCCGGCATCGGCCTGGCCGGCGAGAACGCGCTGCCCCGGTACGACGACACGGCGCACGACCAGGTGGTGGGCACCGCCGCAGAGCGCGCCGAGGAGGACCGGATGGTGGCCTTCACGTACCTCCGCATGGGCCCCGACCTGTTCCAGCCCGACAACTGGCGCCGGTTCGCGGCGTTCGTGAAGCGGATGTCCAAGTCCGGGTCGTGCAGGGAGGCCGCCGAGCGGGAGGCGCACGGCGTCGCACACGCCACGGGCTCGCTCGTGCACGAGGCCGCCACCGCGCTACGGTGCTGATGGCAGATGCCGCGGCTGCTGCTACATAGGAAGGCCGTACGTTGTGGTAGTTTGTGGGAGGTTTCGGCTTGTTCGTTTTGCCAGGGGGGAGCGAACGCTCGGAGATCCAGAGCATTCTCCCATTGTTCGTAGAGAAGATTGTGATTGAGCCGGAGGGAGGGAGGACATAGTTGTCGCGCTTCATGGCCCGAAGCCGGTGCTTGATGCATCGCACGAGTCACTCGGGGTTTCTTCGGGAATATATCGATTGCCATTTCCAGCCAAAACTTTGCACGGTTTGTTTGCGTTCTTGCCCTCTGAATCTCTGATTCGTCGGTTTTTCTTCTCCTGCCCCCTTTTGCTTCTTTACGGGCTTGTTTGGTTGTCTGCAAAAAAAATTAAATAAGTTTTCAAATTTTAAAAATGTTCACAAACTTTAAAAATAATTGTGAACTTCAAAAGTATCCATGAATTAATGAATCTGAAAAAATTGTGAATTTTATATATTTATTGCTTTTTAATGTTCACAAATTTAATAGCACTTGTGATTTAAATGTGTAAAAAAATTAAAAGAAATAGAAGAAGAAATAAAAATGAACGGGAACAAAACACAACCTTACAGGCCCTCAGCGACCTCACAACCCCGAAGCATTAGAACACTTCAAATCATGGGAGCTTAGTATCTCTATAGATAGATTCTTTATCATATGACGGTGACCAATTTGAATCCAAGTGCGTTTTAAGATCAACTTCACCAAAAAAATTACATGTGATACCTAAGGGCGTCCCCTACTTGTCAGACCCTATTCTTTTGTTACACAATTTTTTCATCCATTTGCGCACAATCAATAACCTTTTTTTATGGAGATAATCGGCAACTACTAAATGATAGATATAGCATCTCAAACAATTTAGCGATAATGTTTTGCATGGCAAACAATTCAACAAGTCACACAATTTAAACAAAGTTAATAAACTGAATGAATCAAGTGTCATGACGCGCATTGGTGTCGGAACGCATCCTTTTCAATCTGTGCCAGCCAACATGATTCTAGACCCCTTGGTGATCCTTCGAACCATGCAGGAGAGCTGCATGTGATCATTATAGGAGAAGAAGAGGCAACATAGCCTTACTTACAGATACAAGGTTCCTAGCAATCAGAAACAAGAAAACAACAATAAAACAGCTAGAACACAAAAAGCCCTAGATAGATAGTGATTCAAGGCATTTGGCACCAGCCCTGAACCAGTCTAAAGTTGTGTGTTTGATAATATCAAGCAAGCGGTCAACCGAAGAATATTTATCCTCAAACACTTTGTTGTTCCGCTCTTTCCAAATAAGCCAAGAGACCATGACAACCAAACTGTTCAGCTTCTTCCTCCAGTGGAAGTGACTCCGTACCTAGCCAACGTCCACCACCCGACGAAGGAGCCGTCGACGGGTGGAACTACCGTCGGAAGGCCGCTCCAACTAAGACCCGACTCCATACGATGTTAGCGACCGCACTGAGGACTAGGAGATGGTCCACATCTTCGGGCTCGGAATGGCAGAACGAAAGCTCACGGTGTGGAAGACCGCGCTTAGCAAGATGATTAGCAGTACAAATTCTTCTCCGAACTGCAAGCCAGATGAAGATTTTGCACCGAAAGAAGGGGGGGGGGGGGGGGGTTCTCCATATTGCATCCACTGAACTGCAAAACGGTCTACCATAAAAAAAATACGCCAATTTGGATGAGAAGCGACCAGAGGACTCAAGCATCCAACTCCTTGATGATCCTTGCAAGCCCATCATCTCTCTCGTCTTTGTATCTTTCATCATTCCTTTCCTCCTTTTTCTTCTCTTTTGGCACTTGTCACCTCTTTGTTGAAGATCATCTCCGCCCATGAAGCCAAAAACGAACTCACCGCTTTGCCTTCTCTTACTCATGTTTCCTTCCCCACATTCTTAACATGCGGGTAGCCAGTGCGATTCCCCCTCCACTTTCCCCACCCACCATCCACCCTAAATTGATTGTTGGGAGCTTGAGTCATCTTTTTTTTATTTGTGCTTCTTGGATGTAAGATTGGGGTTCTTTGAGCGATCCAACTTGATCATTCCATTTACTTGTCCCATTGAACTTCATCCAACAATTAGCCCCTTGCCCTATTTGTTCTACTACAATGTCGCCACCAAGCTCAACTAGCAAATGATTACTTGTCAACATAAAGCAAGTGCAAAACATGGTAATTGTAAAGAGTCGAATATATGCACGACAAAAATTGTTGAGCCCTTCTTGGATGGTATCAATTTGTGAGCTCTCATTGCTGTCATAGTCAATCATCTCATGGAAGAAGTTCCAACAAGCGGACTTGTGTGAAATGAGGGACAAGTTCGAATTGTCCAGACAAATGCCCTAATAGCAACAAATTCGTCTGCGACAACCTTGTTGTACTGTTACAGAGCAGCGACATGCCAACTCAAGAATTTTGGCTCCTCTCAGTTGCCAATCGACAAGATTTCAGAAATCAACATCAAACAATGAGAATCATCATAGAACAAGCAAGCGGAGAAGCAATCCCACAAAGCTAAGGCGTGCAAACAAGATGTAGATCAAGCAAGTAATATACAAAATGCACGAGAAGTATTTGAATCGACTGGGTCAAAACTCGAAAGACAAGCAGCAACCTGCAGCCGCGCTGCAGTAAGGGTGTAGAGGCAAAGAGAACCGTTGGAGGTAAGCAATATAACTATATAGTTCGACAGAGCACATCATCATTCTGAAGGAAATAGCACAGTATAGCATTTCTGCAAAACTCATGATAGCAACCTACACCAAATATCTTCTTGACATGAATAAAGACCCAACCCAGACTACTGCTCAGAGAGCAAATCCTACTCATAAGAGCACCATAGATTTGAACTGGTTGTGCAGGCAGGTAACCCAAACACCCTAGTAACCACCCTTGAGATCATTGACCACATCGTACGGAATGGGAGTGACGGTCTCAATTGTGGTACCCTCAACCATGAACCCAGGTTTAGGGCCGAGCGGCTGCCTCTTGGTGCTGATGACCTCACCACGCGCCTTGGCTTCCGCCTTGAGCTGGTCATTCTTCACCTTCCTCAGGCGGAACTCCTCAGCACACCTGGATGGCTGCACATGCTCAACACGGACATGGATCCTTTTCCTGATAATGCGGTTTCCAACCTGGGCAATGTAAACAGGATTGTGATTGTAAATATATTAGTCCTGAACTTGACTCTACATGAAATTTCACAATACAAATCGGTATGTTCCACTAGTATAGAACACAATGAATGAACTGTAAGGCTGAACAAATGCATCAGGATAAGTGAACAAAAAGAAATGCTTGATAGCACTATTGATTTCAAAGATGCAAATCATTCTAGCCTATTACCACGAGCAAATCAAGATATTCAATATAGCCATATAACTTGAGGTGTATTTCAAAGAAAACAAA
The DNA here is from genome assembly GCA_011799875.1 of Thinopyrum elongatum. Lineage (NCBI taxonomy): Eukaryota > Viridiplantae > Streptophyta > Magnoliopsida > Poales > Poaceae > Thinopyrum > Thinopyrum elongatum. Next base: position 237,877,406 of record CM022297.1, read on the forward strand.
GGGCAAAACATACATATCTTACCACTAACAACAAAGTTAGAACTTAGCTACTTCAGAAAAGAGATAACATGCTAGTATGTATACAGGGCCACAGCAGAATAGATTACTATAATCTTTGTTGGGCAGAAATCCTAGGAGGCTGTTTCCTCAGCAAAGCAGAACTCTTCGATATGCCATAATTGTAAATGCACACAGCACTTTATCAGTCTCTAATCACACAACAATCAATAGACGAAACTAATAGAATTCTAAAGCAGGGACAATCCAAAATTCCAAATTTAGTATTCCATGCATTGGAAGCAAGCAGCTAAAACCATTTGAGAGAACATGACGTGTACAACAAACACTGCGCAACTTCAGCTTCAACCTTCCTCGCCTTATCTACCATTTGGACGCATATACTGATAACAAAACAACATCATATCAACTCGTATTACTACAACCATAATGAATCTTCAGAGCATATAAAACATGATAACGTTGTAGGACTGCAGCCGCACAAGCATTGCCCCACACTATCGCCATTAAATCCTCTGTATGCTACACCTACCAACCAGGCAGATCTAAGAATGGCAAACCTTCCAACAAGAGGCTGTAAAAGCCCATTACAGCTACTAAATAAACAGAATCGCGCTTGCAAAGAACAATCAGTTGAACAAATCCTACAAATGGGAGTCTGCCACGACGGCGGCATCACTGTGAAGCAAGTACCTCAGGGACACAGATCGACAGTGGCTGTGCCCGCACAGCCGCGAGGGAAGAAAAAGGGATCGATCTATACCTGCTTGTTGATCTCGACGCCGATGGCGCGCTTGGTGACGTTCCACACGCGTCCGGTGCGGCCGTGGTAGAACTTGTGCGGCATACCCTTGTGCACGGCGCCGTTGACCTTGACGTCGACGTACTCGCCGACCTTGTAGGTGCGCAGGTAGGTGGTGAGCGGGATGTAACCCTTCTTCCGGAACGGGCGCGCGAACAGGTCGCGCGTCCGCGACCGCAGACCGTGGCCCGCCGGCATCCTGCTCCTCCTGCTTTGCTTCGCGGGGCGGCGGCGGGAGAAGGGCGGTTGGTGTGGGGGGACTAGGGTTTGCGAGGGTTTGGAGATGGCTCTATCTTATAGCTCTGTGGTGGGGGTCCGAGTGGTGTTGGGCTGGACTTTTATGACCTGAGTTTCGGCCCATTGCAGATGTAGGAAGATGAGACTTTGGTGGAATTGATACCCCTAAAAAAATGGTGGGATTGATTATTCTCAAAAAAAATGGTGGAATTGATTTTTCAACTTCCGGCCAAATAAAACTAGTGCTCTACTATATAAGCTTATTATGGTGCCTATTTTAGAATAACACATGCACTTAAAATCTTGGTGAAAATAGATTGAATTAAGGTAAAGAAAAGCTTGAGCGGCTGAAAAACATTTTTTGGGTTTCCATACAACAATCCTACACTATTACTACTAACTAGTATAATGCACGTGTTGCCACGGGCAGTTTAAATATTATACTGGTTGCATATATAAACATAATGACCATGTTCTACTGAAAAAACATCTGAGGTTTATGGATATATATGATATTCCATGTTACAATTAAGGTCACTAAATTTCTCGACCCATCAAACTATGGGTAAGTGCATAAGTAAATGAACCTGAATGAGTGGAATAAGGAACGATCAAATGAATAAACAAATGAATCGCGTACATGTCAGTTCATCGGTTCTTCTCAAGTTGGAAATGGAACCTTCTTTCTCGCTAGTGCTGAGGAAAGCCATTTGGCCATTTATTTCGCCGTCGGCCTCAACATCGCCCCTAACATCTCTCCGCCGGCTCTGAGACCATGTCCACCATGTTTCACTTCATCTTACATTACTCCTCAGGTAACATAAGTACTAATGTTCAACCATGCATATCGGTAAAATATAGCCAATATCTACACAACAAAATTTGTTTTATTGAGCAACTTATATGCTTGCCTTTTCAAAACCAATTAACCAATCTGCCACATGTTGATCGACCCCTTTGGTCCATACAAAAATTATAGTCATTCTGCACTCAAAAGGAAAATTGCACAGATAAAAGCGGTATATAATGCAGTCGGCTACAACGCGATGAACCATCCTCAAATATACATGTGAAAGATGACGATGCAAAACAGAAGCATGATTGAAACATGTTGGTGCTTCTACTAACTTTGATATGACTCTGGTCTAGTGAGCTGACTTTGTTGAATTTTCGGGACAATTGTTTCTACAGTGGTAGCACATGTCTTGAGGGAATATGATACTCATTTGAACTAACGTACATAGAAAGCGGAGAGTTGTTCAGCTAGAAAACCCAGAAATGACATCGCTTTGAATTAAGCTAAATAATTGAGTTATGCTTCTTGCCGTTTTCTATTCACGCGGTTTACATTAACATGTGTTTGCCTTGTATGAGATGTCACATCCCAAATTTTCACTGAATTTAGGTAGTGCATTTAGAAGCACTGCATCCATGGTTTCATTGCATATTTGCTTTTTGAAAATCAAATATGAACAATTCTTAAACCCTAAGACAGTTTAGAGTTTAATTGATGGCCATGAGGGTTTTCTTTGAATAAAAGTTTTATCAAAATGCATAAGGACAGGAAAGAAATTTTCCTAAGATAAATATTGCCTATTTTACTTGAGTGTTTAAAGGTTTGAAAATATTTTAAATTTGGGCAATTTAAACTGTAAGTAAATCATGGGTTAAAAAAGAAAAACATAAAAACATAAAAAGAAAACATTGCAAGAGAACCCAATAGGAAGTGGCAGAATGATTTTGTCAAAAAACCCAAACAAAATGTTCATCCATGCAGGAACATTCTAATTTGAATTTAGGACAGGTGCATAGTTGGATGAAAAATCAAATTCAAAATCCTTTTGAATTTACAAAGAAACTGAAAAGATAAAAGCGAAGAAAAAGGGAAGGCCCAGCCAGCCGACCGAGCCCACCCCCACCCGCGTTCTCTCTCTCTCTCACTGACGCACAGTACCCACACGTCAGGGTCATGGCCCACCTCTTGCAATCACCGCCGACACACGCGCCCACCTCGCACATGCCCACGATCCCCGCAGCCACTGTGCACGCCCGGTCGAGCCGCCATGTCCTATAAACCCCCCTCGAGCCCCTCCGCAAAAGCCATCTTCCACCGTTCGCTATCACCGTCGGGTTGCGTCACTCGCAACCCCCAAACACTGCCACTGACCTAGCTTAACGCTGGGCAAATTCCGACGAGGCGGGCTGTTGAACGTGAAATATTTGTACATATCTCCCAATTGATCTCTCTCTTGTCTCTAGCCATGTATATTTTAACTTCTAGAGATTTGGTAGGGCTAGTTGGCTTGTCACGCAAGACATCTTATGTATACTCCCTCCGTCCGGAAATACTTGTCGGAGAATTGGAGAGAAATGGATGTAACTAGACGTATTTTAGTTCTAGATACATCAATTTTTATCCATTTCTCCGACAAGTATTTCTGGACGGAGGGAGTATATTGTAAATGACTCTGATGAATACAATTGAGTTGCATCCAATATCCTTTCTACATGGTATCAGTTTCCTTCACGATCTCATCGCTTCCACCCTAGGCCACCACCGCGCCTCCTAAGCCACCACCACCGCCTCCATCTCTACCCTCGGCCGCTGCCACTTGCTTCCCAAGCCATTGTCACCCCTTCTCTTCCACTCCTAGTTGCAGTCGTCGTCGCTTTTGTCCCGTCACAAGCCGCCGCCGCCCTACCCACCCCTCTCATCATCATGGTCGTATCACGCTCCTCCCTCTCCGATGAGAGCTTCTTCGTCACGCCCACCTTCTCCTCCGCCCATCTCAAGGACCTACCCATCAAGGATCATGTCGCGGTGGTCCTTGACCTCGACTCTCCCTCCCACAACGCATGGCGTAACTACTTCGCGCTTCTATTCAGCTCTTGCTGCCTCATCGATCATGTTGACGGGAGCGTCGACATCTGCGACATGAAGGACGATGTCGAGTGGCTTGCTGTCGATACCACCATCGTCAAGTGGTTGTTCCTCACGATCTCGAGGGGCCTCTCCGATATGGTGAACGTCTATGACCCCTCCGCGCACGTCATCTAGACGCGGTTGTGCGACTTCTTCTTCGACAAACAGAATTTTTGATGTGGAATGCTGCCTAACATGTTCATCACATATTCTTTTCTTTTGTAGCATGGACATTTGGACTTTTATATGATTCAAAGCAATAGTCTAGTTTTGACATGAAGATTTCAATACTCAAGCATATCAACAAGCAACCATGTCTTTCAAAATATCAACACTAAAGCAAGTTATCCCTAGCCCATCATGCTCAATCATTGATCCATTCATGAAACACACTCGCATATTAGTTATATCCAATGCTCAAGTATGATCATAGTGCCCCTTAGTTGGTACTTTATAAGAGAAGATGAAGACTCAAATAAAAATAAAAATTGCATAAAGTAAATAGATAGGCCCTTCGCAGAGGGGAGTAGGGACTTGTAGAGGTGCCAGAGCTCAAAGCGAAAAATAGAGATAAAACATTTTGGGTGACATGCTTTTCCTGTCAACGAAAACGAACGAGTAGTTCCCAATACTTTCCATACTAGATATATCATAGGTGGTTCCCAAACAGAAAATAAAGTTTATTCATTTTTCCATCATACTTTCACATTCTACGGCTAGCCGTATCCACGGGTGTCGTCCATACGAACTCTTTCCAAAGAATTTATTATTTGACAACATAAAGTAAATTCATTTTTCATTTCGGGACTGGGCATCCCTATTACCTTTGCCGTACTCTCGTGCAATGACAAGTGAATAAACACTCATCTTGAGAATAACACATCTAGCATGGAAAAATATCAGTCACCCCCTACCGTTTCATGAGCGGTACGAGCACACAAAAAGGAAATTATTTTAAAAATTAGAGATGGCATATACAAATTTGCTTAGAACGGCACGGGAATACCGCATATAGGTAGGTATAGTGGACTCATATGGCAAAACTGGGTTTAAGGATTTTGGATGTACAAGTAGTATTCCTACTTAGTACAAGTGAAGGCTAGCAAAAAGATTGAGCAGCATCCAACCAAGAAACGAAAAATCACATAAGCGAGCATTGAACATAACTAACACCGAATAATGCACCACAAGTAGGATGTAATTTCATTGCATAACTATTGACTTTCGTGCTTGCATAGGGAATCACAAACCTTAACACCAATATTCTTACTAAAGCACAATTACTCACCAACATGACTCACGTATCACTAACATCATATCTCAAAACTATTACAAAGAATCAAGTTTATTTTGTCCAATGATCTTCATGAAAGTTTTTATTATATCCCTCTTGAATATCTATCACTTTGGGACTAGTTTCATATATTGCAATTTCTTTTGGCAAGCTCAAACAAATTTAAGTGAAGAACATGAGCATAAAAACTTTCATCTCTCAAAATAATATAAGTGAAGCATGAGAGAATTTCTTCAAAATTACTAACTCTCAAATAAATCTAAGTGAAGCATGGGAGTATTTATTTAAAAATATTAAAGCACACCGTGCTCAAAAAGATATAAGTGAAGCACTAGAGCAATTCCATAGCTCAAAAAATTTAAGTGAAGCATAAAGAGCAATTCTAATAAATCATAGTATAATTTTGGCTTTCTCAAATAGGTGTGTCCAGCAAGGATATTTGTGACAAACTAAAAAGCAAAACAAGCAAAGACTCATATAATACAAGACGCTCCAAGCAAAACTCATAATATGTGACGAATAAAAATATAGCTCCAAGTAAAATACCGATGGTCGTTAGAAGAAAGAGGGGATGCCACTCGGGGCATCCCCAAGCTTAGGCTTTTCTTACTCCTTATTCCTTCATCCATCGTGATCTCACCCAAAACTTGAAAACTTCAATCACACAAAACTTAACAAAACTTTCGTGAGATCCGTTAGTATAAGAAAACCAATCTTTACTTTAAGTACTGTAGAAAACCGATTCAAATTTTGTTATTGCATTATATCTACTGCATTCTAACTTTACCATGGCTTATACCCCCCGATACAATCCATAGATTCATCAAAATAAGCACACAATGCAAAGAAAATAGAATCTGTCAAAAACAGAACAGTCTGTAAAGACTCGAATTTTACTCATACTTATGTAACTCCAAAAATTCTGAAAAATTAGGACAACATAGGCAATTTGTATATAAATCTTGTGTAAAAACTTCAGAATTTTTCTTCTCTTTTGTGAATCTAGACAATTATTTTACTGGACGCAAAAGTTTCTATTTTTCAACAGGATCAAATCAACTATCACCAAAGCTATCCCAAAGGCTTTACTTGGCACAAACACTAACTAAAACATAAAAGACACAATCATAACATAGGCATAATTGTGCAAACACTCAAGAACAGAAAGAAAAAGGCAAAAATAAATTTTATTCATTGGGTTGCCTCCCAACAAGCGTTATCGTTTTATGCCCCTAGCTAGGCATAATGCATAGATCTAAGTATTGTCATCTTTAGTTCCCAACTCCTCAATCAAACACTTAGAATTCTTCAAATATTTGGCATACAAATTTTCAATAACAATACTCCTAGGAAAAATTTGAAAAATTCATTCTTGCAAATGGGGTCTTTTATCACTTCAACAAAATCGGGGTGAATACTAATCATTTTAAGATCTTTGTTATTAGAAGTTGCACCCTTGTTTTTAGTGACTTGAGTAATCTTGCCAATTTTTTTGGGAGTTTTTTCAATAGTTTTAGCGGAAGCAAAAGCCGTGCTTAGATTACTAAAAATTTCTTCCAACTTATCAATTCTAGCGGGGCTCTCCTCTATTCTCTCGTTGACTGCGGGTTCTTTTTCTTTTAGTACTTTAAGAGCATCTCCCGCTTTTGACCCAATTCTATTAGCAAGATTGTGCATCCTTTTATCTAATTTTTCAATGTTCTCTTCAGTGAGCATTTTCTTTTCAATAGCATCTAGCCTTTCCATAACATGCTTGAGAGTTAAAGTTGTTTCATTAATCATAAGAGGTGGTGAACCCACTAGATTTCCCATAGCATTAAAAGCATCTAGAGAAGGACATATCAAGAAATCCCCACCGGTAATCGTATCAAGGATGAATCTATACCAAGTAGTGATGCCCACATAAAAACAACGAAGAAGAACAATGGTAGATTGCTTACGAATAGATCTATTATGAGCATTGCAAATCCTATACCAAGCGTCTTTTAGATTCTCCCCTCCCCTTTGTTTGAAATTAAGAACCTCATTCTCAGGGGTGCACGCAATAGAGGAAGAACTATCCATAACAACAAAAAGTGGCAAACGAAATTGCACAAAAACATATCTGACGAGAAAACGGCGAACGAAAAAGAGGGCGAATAAAACGGCATTTTTTTGTGAAGTGGGGGAGATGAAAATGAGAGGCAAATGGCAAATAATGTAAATTACAAGGAGATGAGATTTGTGATTAGGAACCTGATAGATGTTGATGATGTCTCCCCGGCAATGGCGCCAAAAATCCTTTCTTGATGGCTCGTATCCGCGTCAGTATTTCCCCGAAGAAGAATGGATGATGAAGTACAGCTTCGGTAGGTATTTCCCTCACTTATGAAACCAAGGTTATCGAACCAGTAGGAGAACCAAGCAACACTATGTAAACGGTACCTGCACACAAAGAACAAATACTTGCAACCCGACGCGTAAGAGGGGTTGTCAATCCCTCTCGGGTAAAAGATAGATTGGTTTGTATGATTTTGGATAACTAGATCTCGCGATAAAACAAAATAAAATAAAGAAAGAAAAAGTGCAGCAAGGTATTTTTGGGTTTTTATAATAATAGATCTGAAAACAAAAGCAAATAAAAATAGATCTCAAGGCAAATATGATAAAGAATAGACCCGGGGGCCGTAGATTTCACTAGTGGCTTCTCTCAAGAAAATAGCATACGACGGGTAAACAAATTACTGTTGGGCAATTGATAGAACTTCAAATAATTATGACGATATCCAGGCAATGATCATTATATAGGCATCACGTCCAAGATTAGTAGACCGACTCCTACCTACATCTACTACTATTACTCCACACATCGACCGCTATCCAACATGCATCTAGTGTATTAAGTTCATGGAGAAACAGAGTAATGCAATAAGAACGATGACATGATGTAGACTCTATTCATGTGGGAATAGACCCCATCTTGTTATCCTTAATAGCAACGATCAATACGTGTCTTGCTGCCCCTTCTATCACTGGGAAAGAACACCGCACGACCGAACCCATCACAAAGCACCTCTTCCCATGGCAAGAAAAATCGATCTAGTTGGCCTAACTAAACCAAAGATTCGAAGAAGAAATACGAGGCTATAAGTAATCATGCATATAAGAGATCAAAGAAACTCAAATAACTTTCCTGGATAAATAGATCTGATCATAAACTCAAAGTTCATCGGGTCCCAACAAACACAGCGCAAAAAAAGAGTTACATCAAATAGATCTCCAAGAGACCATTGTATTGAGAATCAAAAGAGAGAGAGGAAGCCATCTAGCTACTAACTACGGACCCGTAGGTCTACAATGAACTACTCACGCATCATCGGAGAGGCACCAATGAGGATGATGAACCCCTCCGCGATGGTGTCTAGATTGGATCTGGTGGTTCTGGAACTTACGGCGGCTGGAATTGTGTTTCGTCGACTCCCCTAGGGTTTTTGGATTTTCGGGGTATTTATAGAGTAAAGAGGCGGTGCAGGAGGCGGCCGAGGTGGGCACAACCCACTAGGGCGCACCTGAGCCCCCAGGCGCGCCTAGGTGGGTTGTGCTCCCCTCAGAGCCCCCCTCTGGTACTTCTTTGGCCCAACAGGTGTCTTCTGGTCCAGAAAAAATCTCCAAAAAGTTTCACTGTGTTTGGACTCCGTTTGGTATTGATTTTCTGTGAAGTAAAAAACAAGCAAAAAACAGCAACTCGCACTGGGCACTATGTCAATAGGTTAGTCCCACAAAATGATATAAAGTTGCTATAAAATGATTGTAAAACATCCAAGAATGATAATATAATAGCATGGAACAAGCAAAAATTATAGATACGTTGGAGACGTATCAGCTTGCAAGGTGATTTCTTCGAGGATGGAAAAGAACTGGATCGTGAAGCGTCCGCGGAAGAAATGAAGATGTTGCAATACAATGCTCAAGATTGCGATATTCTCTTCAATGGCTTGTGCCCCAAAGAATTCAACAAAATCAGCCGCCTTGAGAATGCAAAGGAAATTTGGGATACTTTGGTTGATATGCACGAAGGTACCGAATCCGTCAAGGCATCCAAATTGGATGTGCTTCAAAGTCAACTTAACAAGTTCAAGATGAAGGATGGTGAAGGAGTCGCTGAGATGTACTCTAGGCTTGCTCTCATCATAAATGAGATTGCCGGCTTAGGAAGCGAAGAGATGACCGACAAATTCATCATCAAGAAGATCCTAAGAGCCTTGGATGGAAAATATGATACCGTGTGCACATTGATCCAAATGATGCCCAATTACAAAGATCTCAAGCCCACGGAAGTCATTGGTAGAATTGTTCCTCATGAGATGTCACTCAAGGATAAGGAAGAGCTCCACAACAAGTCAAGTGGTGCTTACAAAGCTTCAAGTGATGCTCCTACAACATCAAGTGAGAAGCAAGTCTCCAATGAAGAATTGAGCTTAATGGTGAAGAACTTCAACAAGTTCTACAAGAATAGAAGCAAAGAGAGAAGCTCTAAGTCAAGATCCTACGATGACAAAAGATCTTCTAGTCGTGATCGTAATTGCTACAATTGTGGAAGACCCGGACACTACTCCAATGAGTGTACGGCTCCCTACAAGAAAAGAGAAGATTCACTAAAAAGGAGGAGTAGAAGAGATGAATCACCTCCAAGAGAGAGAAGGAGTAGAGATGATCATTATGAACGAAGACCCTCTCGTACAAGCAAGGATTCAGAAAGGAAGGACAAGTCATCAAAGAGCTACACAAGACGAAGACATCAAGCTCACATTGGTGAATGGGTATCCGGTTCCGACTCCGACAACTACTCCGAGAGAAGCTATCACTCCGACTCCGAAGGTACTCAAGATGAAGGTGTTGCCGGTCTTGCACTTGTGTCAACCAACTCCTACGACATATTTAACTCACCAAATGAACGAATTGGAAGATGCTTCATGGCTAAAGGCCCTAAGGTATCACACCCCGAGTATGTTGATTTCAATAGTGATGAAGATGATTTGCTAGGTGATGATGATTTACTTGTTGACAACTCTAGTGATGAAAACTATGATGAACTTGTTAGTAATCATGCTAATCAAGATGAAATGAATGACAATGATAAGAAGGAGATTGAGCATCTAACTAAAGAACTAAACACTCTTAAATTAGCTCATGAAACAACTCTAGAGGATCATAGAGAGCTCCTAAGGACTCATGAGAAGCTACGCTTCGAGAAGCTAAATTTAGAGCAAGAACATGAGTTCCTAAAAGCTATCAATGATGATCTTCAAAAGACGAGTTCTTCTTACATTGCCAAACGTCTCCTCTTGTCTACTTATATGCCACAAGTAAAATCTAGCAATAAGAGCAAGAAAGATTCTTCTTCTAGTAGTAACAATAACAATGTTAAATCCAATGTTGTTGCTTCTAGTAGTTCTCTTGATTCCACTAATGATTCTCTTAGCCAAGTTACACTTGAGCAAGAAAATAGCTTATTGAAGGGAATATAGAGAAAGGTGTTTACAAGAGCCTTGCCGGGAGTAAGCAATTTGAGGAAATTATACGCAAGCAAGGAAGGCACCGGAAGAATCAACGTGTTGGTTTTGAACGAAAGTTCAATGCCAATGGAGTTGAGTGGGAAGAAGATCAATACCCCAAGACGAAGTTTGTTCCTCAACAAGAGAAGTATGATCCCACTTATTTCAAAGGAACACAAGCTCAAGATGATCTTCCACCACAAGACCACAAGCTAAAGGGCAAGGACAAGCTTCAAGAAGAGATTGATTCATTTGAAGAAGCTCCTAAGGCCATGGTCAAGTGGGTTCCTAGGACTACATCAAGTTCTACTTCATCAAGTACGACTACAACTCCAAGGATTCCATCAAGTTGATGTGGATCCAAAAGAAGACGAACTAGAGTGTTCTTGAGGGTGACTCCGCCAACATACTTCACTCATATTCATTTTGGCAAGGACATGTGCAATCAACTTCCATATCTTGCAATAGTTCATGGAGTCACAAACCCTCTTGTTGGTAAGACAAGGGACAAGGTAACCTAATGCTTTCATGGACATCATCATATTTGTGTTTCACTCTATGTCTATGGATATCCTTGCATGTTCCTTGTGGGACTAACCCATGTAGGTATTGAAAGTGCAACATAGTCCAATGGATTGCTCCAAAAGATCTACATCAACATTGAGCATCCACATCTTCACTATCTACATGAAGTCATCATCGACAAAACCCAAGGTTAGTTCATCCCTCTTAGGGGGGATATCACATCTAGGGGGAGCTTTGCTCTAAAAAAATTGAGCTAAATCAACTCTAATGGTGTGAACACATTAATGCTTTATGTAAAAGTGGTAACCCCACTTGTGCTTAAACGATGAGTATGACCTATGATCAAATGTTCTCATTTGACTTCTAAGTCAATATACTCATATATAGATGAGCTAGTCATCGCCAATTGCTTGATAGATGCTAGAGTGTTTGTGCATGCTTTGTCACATGTTTCATTTGCTATCTTATTGTGTGAGCATGTTGGTTGCATAATTTTCTCCATTCGAGGACATCCATTTGTAGTTTTGATTGTTTGGTTTTTATTGGCCAAATGGATGGAGAAGAATGCCTAAGTACTCCCTCTAGCTATCTATGCCTTTTCTCTTCTCAAATTCTATTCATGCTACATCACAAAATTTGAACAAGCCTTTTTCAGACCCTCTGGGTGAGGAGCACTCGGAGCCACCGATCTGTCAAGGGCTGACTTCAGTTGATCTAGGTTTTCACCTCGGTGAGACCGATTAGAACAATTCGGTCTCACCGAGTTGCAGCAACTGCAAGCAGTTTTGCATCTCGGTGCCACCGAACCGTTCCACTCGGCGCCACCGATAGCTAATGGGTATAAATACCGCGCCCCGACGTTTGGAAATTGCTTCAAACACTCGAGCCCGCACCTTCCCATTGCTGCCGCTCTTGGTCTCCGGATCATCGTCGTCTCCACCTGTGCGCCATCGTCGCAGGTCTCTGCCGCCGTCAACGGGAATCACCTCCGCCGTTGCCGCCGTAGCGAGCCATCACCAAGTTAGGGTATGGTTCGGCCCCTTTGTGCAATTTCCTTTCTCTGATTCAATGCACAAAGTAAATGCATGTATTCTTGCCACGATTGAAAGCTTCATATCCACACAAAAATTCTTCTAGATTAGTTTTGATGCAAAATGTTAGGGTTAGGTTTCCGCCGAACTCATCTCGGACCGACCGGATTGAAGTTTTTGGTCCCACCGATTGGCTCAGGCCATTGCACTAAGTACAACTCGGTCTGACCGAAATGTACTGATCGGTGAGACCGAAAGCAATTTCTCAGTGATACCCTAGCATCTCGGAGTCACCAAACTGCAATTCGGTCTGACCGAAACTGTATGTTTAGGCTCTGTTAAGTGCTTCGGTGTCACCGAGATTATCAAATCGGTAGCTCCGAAATGCTTTTTGCAGAAAACTAAAATTAAGATTTTGAATCAATTTTTGCAAAAACCAGCTGTCTTTTGTGATGCTCATCCCACTCTACCTACATCCACCTATTCACAGGGTCTGTTGCAGAGATGTCTGAGGCTAGTGATAGTCAGAACAGGTCAGAGGAGCAAGTCAACCTCAGTGAGGGCACTAGTCCCAATAGCAACTATGATGAGGGTAGCAGAAGCACCCCTAGCAACTTACCAAAGGCTGCTACCAGACAGAGGAAGAAGAGAAATTCTGACAGTGAAGATGAGGACTTTGTGATTGAGGAAGAAGTGACTTCCAAGAAGAAAGTGGTCAAGAAGGAATATGTTGTTGCCGCTGCCACCACCAAGCCAGGCCTACACAAGAAAGCTCCTGCCAAGAGAGTTCCTATGTACAAAGCCAGAAAATCAACTGTTGCACATGAGACTATGGAATTCACACTTGAGCCTAGAGAAGAAGATGAAGCTGCTGGTGGAAAGAAGAAAATGAAGGAAAGGGTCGGGAAGACCATTGCCAGAGTTATTGGAAGACCTTCCATGATGAGAGATTCTGATGAAGAAGAGGAGGAGGAGGAAGAAGCTATCGCACCACATGCAAAGTCTCAAAAGTTGATGGCTGATGCTATCAAGACTGGTGCTGCTCCTTCCAAGCCCAAGACAAAACCTCCACCTGCTGCACCCAAGTCAACTGCTCCAAAAAGATCCACAAGGAATATCCCAGCTGTAGAGAAGAACAAGGCCCCAATGCCTGAGGTCCAAGAGGATGATGAGCCACTAGTGCTTAGGAAATTGAAGCCTAAGATTCCAGATCATAATGATGATCATCCTGTGGCTAAAAATATGAAGTTGAGAAAAGATGCAGGTTTGAGACAATGGAGAAAGACTGATCCATATGCCACAAGGAGGAGGACTACTATGGACTATCGTTTCCATACCATAGAACAGCATGACTTCTATGAGACTGTGCTGCTGGACAAGAAGCCCATAGTCTATGATATGAAATGGGTTGATTGGGAATACATTGATGACAATGAAGACTGTTTTCCCCATGTTCATGAGAGCTTCAAGCTGAATGGAGTTGATACATTTGTTGGACAAGAACTGACTAAATGGAATGATGAAATAATTATGTAGTTCTACTCCACTGCCCACTTTTACCCAGATGGTAAGATTGTCTGAATGACTGAGGGAACCAGGTACCAGTCATCAATCTCTGAATGGGCAGAGCTCATCAAAGCTCCAAAGGAAGATGAAAATGATATTGATGTTTATGGCAAACCCAGGAAGGATCACAACTCCATGGCTAACATGTATAAGCCTATTCCTGATGCAGCTCTGGAGACTCACAAGCTTGGATCTATCTATTACCTGCTTGTTGGACTGAACACCATGAACACCATCTTGAGGCATACTTTGTTGCCCAAGTCAGGAGATCACAGAATGATACGTGGTCATTCCATCAACTTGCTACACTTGTTTGATATTCCTCAAAAATTTCAGAGTCATGAGCTTGATAGTTGAGGCAGTCAAGAGGACAGCAGCTGACCAGAAGAGGTCTTGTGGATATGCCCCACACATTCAAATGTTGATCAACTCCAAGGTTGGAAATGGGACATATCTCCTTGACATATGTGACGCCCCCGGCCCAATCGTGCACTAATCATACACGCAAATGCACACGATCAAGCCTAAGGACTGACAGGAAGATATCACAACACAACTCTAAAACATAAATAAAGTCATACAAGCTTTATATTACAAGCCAGGGGCCTCGAGGGCTCGAATACATAAGCTTGCGAACAAGCGTCAGCGGAAGCATCAGATATCTGAGTACAGATATGAAACAGAAATAGAAAGGCCTTTAGAAAGGCGGGGCAAAATAAAACACTACGATCGAAAGGCGTAGGCCTCCTGCCTGGGACCCTCCGATCCTACTCCTGGTCTTCAGTCAACTCGTAGTAGTATCCATCCTCGGGGTCGAAGTAGTAGTCGATCGACAGGGTATCTGTCTCAGGGGGCTCTGTCCTCTGGCCGCGACAAACTGATATGGGGAGAAAAGGAAAACAAAGCAACCGTGAGTACTCAGAAGTACTCAGCAAGCAAGGATCTACACTACATATGCAACATTTTCAAAGGGAAGGCTGTATATGTGGACTGGGCTGCAGAAATGCCAGAATAGAGAGAAGGCCTAGTCCTATCGAAGAATAGCATCTTCAACGGTCTTGCAGCAGTAGAAGAGAGTAGAATAGTACAATATAATGTAGCAGTATCATTAAGTCTCATCCTCACCCAATGATCCTTTCTCGACTCCCTGCGAGAAAACAATCCCAGAGCCATACAGTCATCAACCTCGTCCTGAGATCCCTTCTCGACTCCCTGTGAGAAGCAATCCCAGAGCCTCATATCCAGGTCTCATCTCAAGTTCTAGCTGTATCGATCGGGATACAACTCCGAGTGTCCGTTACCGTAGGACAGGCTATCGATAGAAGTTTTCTTCCCTGCAGGGGTGCACCAACTTACCCAACACGCTCGATTAACTCCGGCCGGACACACTTTCCTGGGTCATGCCCGGCCTCGGCCAAACGACACATCACAACCCTACCTAGAGCTCAGCAGAGAGGCCCCCGTCGGTCTACATCCTAAGCGCTCAGAGGTCTTGGGCCATCGCCCTGTGCACTCCGAGTCGTTGCTTGCAGGTGGAAGCCAGGCACCAGGGGGGCGCTGGTCCGTCCCGGCCGCAAGGCTGAACTAGACGTCTGACAGAGCTTTCGGCTGATGCTACGATGCAGAACGCCCATACTATGCCCACGTGATGGTTTGTGCTATCAGGCCAGAGACCTGCTCGGATCAAATATCCAAATCGTTAATGGACTAGGGCTTGCGGTAACGAGCAGAGACTCATGAAAGATGTGACCCCATCGCCCCGTCTCGAGGACTTGCTGCAAGGGTTAAGAATGCCCGGCCGCGCCTCGTATTCAGCACTCGAGCACCATACAGGTAACCCGTCTTCACAACACTCGCCACTTAGGCGCACGCGGGTACCCCTTAGGGTCGACCCGCCTTTCCAAGTAATCAACAGTACAGTCCAAGTATCCGTGTGTCCATAACATTAGGGGAATCTGAGGTATCACCCTCATTTGATTTCCCACTCGATGTATCCGTCAAGGTGAACTCGGAGGAATCACCCTCGCTGGGTTCACACTTGAGGTGTTGTACGACAGCGTCGTTACCGGAAGTGGTGAAGGAGGAATCACCCTCGATGACCACGACCGAATAGCTACTCTACAGAGTTAACATCAGAAGTGCTACAAGAGGTTTCACCCTCGACACTCGATAGTAACGCTGCAGTGTCGTTACAACTAAAGGGGGTGATGTGCGGTGTCGGGGCCTGGTCTTCAATCCCGTTGATCGGGTCTTCTGATAATCCAGTGGGGCGGTCGGGACTAGTGGGGTCACTGATAGGTCTCTACCCAGCCTATACTAAGCAGTTTAGGTTATGCAGGTAATTATCAACAGCAGGTTACAGTAAACAGGCTATGCATCAGAATAGGTAAAGCAACAGCAGCAGCAATTCTAATGCAAGCATGAGAAATAGAATGGGCGATATCGGGATGATCAAAGGGGGGGGGGGCTTGCCTAGTTGCTCGGCGGCAAGGGCAAGGTTGTAAATGGTGTCTTCGGTCTCCGGAGCTGCGTCGGTCTCGGGGACGACGTCGGTGTCAGGGTCTACCGAGAGAGAAGAGGGGGAGGAAACAGTATAAATATAGAGCAAACATGAGCAACGCAAAGTACGACATGACAATATGCATTGCCGGGTGTGTCCTAACGTATGGTTGCACGTCACCGAGGAAGGAGGAATCCATCCGGGAATGTTTTCCCGGTTCCGGACATTTGTCAGACAGATGACCGGAGGGGAATGGATCCATGTTCCGGTAGTTAGGGACGTGTGGCGGACGAACGGACTGCGTATTCGGATTCGTCTCGTTGTTCTGAGCAACTTTCATGTACAAAGTATTTCCATCGGAGTTACGGATTATTTAATATGATTTTCTAAAGTTTTTATTAATTTCTGGAATTTATTTAATTATTTAAAATAAACATTATCCAGAATAGTAAATGATGATGTCAGCATGACATCATGCTGACGTCAGCAATCATTAGGGTTAGTTAAGTTAACTAATTAATTAGTCTAATTAGTTAATTAACTAATTAATTATTTACTCTAATTAAACAGATTTAATTAACTATTTTTTTTTATTTTTTTTATTATCAGGCAGGGCTGTGGGCCCCACTGGTCAGTGGACCAGGAGCGGACATGTCCGGAGCGTGCCAATTTGGGACCGGACATGTCCGGTGCCCAAATGGCACGCTCGGGTGCGGGCGCGGGCGGGCGAGGCCGCGGCAGCGCACGGCAGCGCGCGCGGGGCCGGAGCGGCAGGGGGGTGGCGGCGCGCGGCGCAGGCGGCGGGGTCGGAGGCGAGCGGGGCGGCGCGGTGGCCGGAGCGCAGCGGGCGAGGCGGGGGCCGAAGGCGAGGCGCGGACGAGCGCGCGGCAGGGGGCGGCGGTGGCCGCGGGTGTGCGCATGCGCGCGCACGCGTGCAGGAGCGGCGCGGGCCGGAACGCGGCGGGGTGGGGCCGGACGGCGTGGGCGCGGCGCGCCGGCGAGGCTGGGAGGGGGGGCAGAGGGGGCCGGCTGAGGAGGAGGGAGAGGGAGGAGGTGGCCCTTACAGTGGGGCGCAGGGACGGGCAGCGTGCGCGGGGAGGATGGCCGGAGGAGGTGGCGCCGACGGTGGGGTCCGGGCGGCGGCGGGCGGCGGCGGGCGCCGAGAGGGAGCAGGGGATCAGGGGGGGGGAGATGAGGCTAGGGTTCGGCCTGGGGATCGGGCCGAGGCCTTATAGGCCAGGGGAGAGGCAGCTGGGCCGGCCGACTGGGCCTTGGCCCAGTTGGGCCGGGGGGGTTTCTTTCCTTTTTTTTTCTGTTTTCTTTCTCTTTTGTCCTTTTCTTTTATTTATTTTCTTTTCTCAGTTAGCAAATTGTTAGGCCACATTTTGAATTTTGCAAAACACAGGGACTGCTCCAACAAATACTACGTATCCTCAACTACTACCAAAATTTAGTTTGGAGACAATTTGAGTTCACACCACTTTTATAATAATTAAAATGCATTAAACCTTACTGTTTTAATTATGTTAGAGCCACCTAAGTATTTTATTATTTATTGGTTTCAATTTTAGACTAGCCTCTGCAATATTTGTTATTTATCGAACATTTCAGTTTTTTATGTTGGACAACTTTTATATTTCACTTTTATTTAATTTGAATTTGACTTAAGAGTTGAAATGCAATATGATGCAAATGATGATCATGCACTGTTAATCATGCTGACTTGGCATTATCAAAATGGAATTACTGTGGCTAACCACTGGGGGTGTTACAAATCTCCTCCACTAATAAGAATTCTCGTCCCGAGAATTAAGAGGTAGAAGGAAAAAGTTCGGGGTATTCCGCACGAAGATTATCCTCGCGTTCCCAAGTGGCTTCATCTTCAGTATGATTTGACCACTGCACTTTGAGGAACTTGGTAACCTTCTGACGGGTTCGACGTTCAGCTTCATCGAGAATGCGGATCGGATGTTCCTTATATGAAAGATCATCATGCAATTCGAGCATTTCATGATCCACAGCTCGGTGTGGAGATTCCTTGAAGCATTTTTGAAGTTGCGACCCATGGAAGACGTCGTGGATATGGGAGAATTGCGGCGGCAACTCCAATTTATATGCCACCTGACCACGTCTAGCAATAATGCGAAAAGGACTAATGTAGCGTGGAGCTAGCCTGCCCTTGATTCCAAAACGGTGAGTGCCCTTCATAGGAGTGACACGAAGATAAGCTTGATCACCAGGTTGATAAGTCAAACCCCATCGTTTGTGATCATAGTTGCTCTTCTGACGGTCCTGAGCCGCCTTGAGATTTTCACGGATGATACGGACTTGCTCTTCGGCGTGTTGAATAATATCCGGACCCACAAGCGGTCGTTCCCCAGTTTCTGACCAATTCAGAGGGGTTCGACACTTACGTCCATAAAGAACTTCAAAGGGAGCCATTTTCAAGCTGGCTTGATAGCTGTTGTTATAGGAGAACTCGGCATACGGGAGAGATTCTTCCCACTTCTTGCCGAAGGAAATAACACAAGCTCGTAGCATGTCTTCAAGAACCTGATTGACTCGCTCGACTTGGCCTTGAGACTGGGGGTGATATGCTGAACTCCAAGTAATATGAGTTCCCATAGCTTTTTGGAAACTTTCCCAGAAATGACCAGTGAATATGCTGCCACAGTCTGAACTGATCTCTTTCGGAATACCGTGGAGTGATACGATTCTGGAGATATACAACTCTGCTAACTGTCTAGCAGTGATAGTCTCCTTGACAGGCAGAAAGTGTGCAACTTTAGAGAGTTGGTCGACGACGACAAGAATAGCATCGTGACCCTTCTGTGACCTGGGAAGGCCAGTAATGAAATCCATTTGAACCTTGTCCCATTTCCATAGAGGAATAGGAAGCGGTTGCAGAATTCCAGCAGGCTTCTGATGTTCTGCTTTAACGCGCCGACACACATCACATTCAGCAACATAACGAGCAATGTCCTGCTTCATTTTAGACCACCAGTACCTTTGACGGAGATCACGATACATCTTGGTGCTACCCGGATGAATAGACAACGGGGTATCATGTGCCTCCTTCATGACTTTGTCAGTCATGAGTTCGAAGCGAGGTACCACAATGCGGTTTCTAAAATACAAGGTTCCATCTTCAGACAACGAGAAATCCCTGTACTTTACAAGGTGAAGGTCTTTCTTCATCAGATCAATTTCAGCATCTTTAGCTTGCGCATTCTTAACAGCTTTCTCAAGATCTGGTTGTATCACAAGGTTATTAAGAGAACCCTGTGGAACAATACACAGATTCAGCTTGCACAGTTCTTCAAAAAGACGAGGTTGAGCTCGCCTAACCATGAGGTTGTCGCAATAGGACTTGCGGCTTAAGGCATCAGCCATCACGTTAGCCTTGCTAGGGGTATAGGAAATACCCAAATCATAGTCCGCAATGGCCTCCATCCATCTTTGCTGACGGAGGTTTAGAGATGGTTGAGTAAACAAGTACTTCAGACTTTTATGATCCGTGTAGATCTCGCAACGATTACCGAGGAGGTAATGTCGCCACAACTGCAGTGCATAGATCACAGCAGCTAGTTCTAGATCATGTACCGGATAATTCTCTTCATGTGGGCGCAACTGACGAGAGCCATAAGCAATCACTTTACACTCTTGCATTAGGATACAGCCTAATCCTTCACGGGATGCGTCACAATAAATCACAAAGTCTTTGCGGGTATCTGGAGGAGATAGTACTGGGGCAGATGTCAGCTTGTCTTTGAGTGTTTGAAAACTTTCCTGACATTTTTTTGTCCATTCAAACTTAACGCCTTTGTGAAGCAGATCAGCCAGGGGCTTAGCAATCTTAGAAAAATTCTCAACAAATCGACGGCAATAGCTTGCAAGGCCGAGAAAACTTCTCACTTGCTTGACGTTCTTCGGAGGAGTCCAGTCAAGAATAGCCTGAACTCGTTCTGGGTTAACGACAATGCCATCTTTCGAAATCACATGGCCGAGATATGTCACTTCAGAAAGCCAGAATTCACATTTGGAGTATTTGGCATACAACTGGTGTTCTCGGAGCCTTTCCAGTACAAGACGGAGGTGTTCGGCATGTTCTTCCTTATTCTTTGAATAGACCAGAATATCATCCAGATATACCACGACAAATTTGTCGAGGTAATCCATGAAGATGTAATTCATCAGACTGGAGAATGTGGCTGGAGCATTGGTTAAGCCGAAGGACATGACCATGTACTCGTAGGAGCCATAACGAGTAACAAATGCAGTCTTGGGAATATCCTCTTCACGAACACGGATCTGATGGTAACCCAATCTCAAATCAAGCTTAGAGAATACTGAGGAACCGGCAAGTTGATCATACAAATCATTGATCCGAGGAAGCGGATATTTATTCTGGATTGTGGCTTGGTTAATGGGCCGATAATCCTGAACAAATCGGTTAGTTCCATCCTTCTTCTTAACGAAGAGTGAAGGTGCTCCCCAAGCAGAGGAACTGGGGCGGATGAAACCTTTCTTGAGTGACGTGTCGATTTCTTCCTTAAGTTCGAGAAGATGATGCGGAGGCATCTTATAAGGGCGCTTCGCAATAGGGGTAGTGCCAGGTTTCAAGTCGATGACGAACTCAACAGCTCTAGCAGGGGGTATCCCTGGAAGTTCTTCTGGAAATACATCTTGAAAATCACGAACAACTGGAACGTTCTCGATGCCTTCAAGAGGTGAAGCATTCAATGCATTCAGAACATATATCTGGCTCTCAGCATCTTGAGCTATTCGGGCTGAGTATTTGACTATCTGGCCAGAAGGGTGTGTGAGCTGGACTGTCTTAGTAGCACAGTCAATCAAAGCTTTATGAGCTGTCAACCAGTCCATACCGAGAATGATGTCTATGTCGGAAGGTCCAAGAGCAATAAGGGAAGCAGAGAACATCAACCCTTCAATTTTGATCTGATTGTTGTGACTTACCATCTTGGTTTGCCACCTAGAACGGGGAGTGATAATCTCTAATGGTGTGGGCAATAACTCTAGAGGTAGCTCATGTCGCTGAGCAAATTGTTGAGACACAAAGGAATGTGATGCCCCGGAATCAAAGAGAACAGAAGCTGCAACTGAATTAACTGACAGAGTTCCCATCACGATTTTTGGAGACTCACGAGCTTCTCCCATTTTGACGTGAGTAACCTGGCCTCGGTCCATAGCAGACATCCTGGCCTTACGATTTCTGCAACGATGGGTTCGATGGCCCTTCGTACGACCATCAGGAGGACGTGGTACATCCTGAGGAGAAGCCATAACATTAGGTGGTCCATCATGAACCATTAGCTGTCTCAGCGGTGAAGGCAGTCGAGGTGCAACATAAGACGGCCTTGGTGTTGGAGCAGGTTGATGATGAACATTGTGTGGGATCCAGACTCGACGTTTCTGAACAGGCTGACCCGAGGATGAGCCAGCTTCATGAGTGCTCTTGAGTGACTCCTGGTACTCAGCCAAAGCTGTTTCAACTTGGAAAGATTTGCTGACAAGCGTTGCGTAGTCTGTGCAATCATGGACTGCAAGTGCGAGTTTTATGTCAGTACGAAGTCCTTCACGGAATTTATCCTGCTTGCGGGCGTCAGTGCAGATGTCATCTTCAGCATAGCGGGATAATTCAAGGAATTTCCTCTGATATTCATCCACAGTCATTGTGCCCTATGAGAGTTTGCGAAACTCCTGCTTCTTCTGGTCGATCAGACCTTGAGGAATGTACCGTGCACGAAAAGCTGACTGAAATTCCTGCCAAGTGGTTACAGTCTCCGCAGGCAACATAGCCTTGTGGCTTTCCCACCATTGAGCAGCGGGACCCTTCAAGTGGAATGTCGCAAAGGTGATGTAACTGTCAGGGGCAACATTAGCTGACTCCATCTCAAACAGGATGTCACGAAGCCAATCATCAGCATCCATAGGATTGGTGGAGTTGCGGAAAACGGACGGATTGAGGCGCACAAATTCTGGCAGCGTGATCGGTCCAGGCTCCTGGCGAGCCTCGTTGCGTTCCAAACGTCTTACCAGACTCTCGTTGAGCTGACGGTTCAATTCAAACTGCTGCATCATTGCGGCAATATAGGGTGGAGGTGGAGGATCATCAGCCATCCTGCCAAATCAACAGGGGCAGTTTAGCAAGAAAAACTGCATGTGTATGGAATGATTCATGAAGTAACACGCACAACAGAAGGAAATGCAATAGATACTTCATCATATTTGCACCAGACATTCGAATCCACTCATAGCCTCGGTTAGTATCCGGCATTACGACAGTTGAAAAGGGAGGGCTAGACATCTAGGCGGCGCGCAGGCACGCGGTAGGGAAGTACACAACGAGACATAGCAAAGGCTACATCAACGTCGGAGAAAACTATTGGAGCGAGGAATCTGCAAGTGACAACACAGGGTGCCCTCGATAAAAGGATCCTGTAAGCAGAACCTGGCCCATAATCTCGAAGCAAGGGGGGATATTTCAGAACTCCGGGTGGATGTGATCACGAGAACCTAATGTTGGAGTTAGTAAAATTTATTTAACCCGAATAGAAGAGAGATCAGAGTTCCAGAGTATAGACGAGGAATAAAAGATCCTAATACCACCCATTTGGCGACGTGGGCCCGTAAGCCACACAGCCAAGTTAGTAAAACAGTTTTGGACCACTAGACTCAACTTCGGCCAAGGAATTGGAAAGGGGGGGGGTTCCTACAGTCAGTCGGCTCTGATACCAACTTGTGACGCCCCCGGCCCAATCGTGCACTAATCATACACGCAAATGCATACGATCAAGCCTAAGGACTCACGAGAAGATATCACAACACAACTCTAAAACATAAATAAAGTCATACAAGCTTTATATTATAAGCCAGGGGCCTTGAGGGCTCGAATACATAAGCTTGTGAACAAGCGTTAGCGGAAGCATCAGATATCTGAGTACAGATATGAAACAGAAATAGAAAGGCCTTTAGAAAGGCGGGGCAAAATAAAACACTACGATCGAAAGGCGTAGGCCTCCTGCCTGGGACCCTCCGATCCTACTCCTGGTCTTCAGTCAACTCGTAGTAGTATCCATCCTCGGGGTCGAAGTAGTAGTCGATCGACGGGGTATCTGTCTCAGGGGGCTCCGTCCTCTGGCCGCGACAAACTGATATGGGGAGAAAAGGAAAACAAAGCAACCGTGAGTACTCAGAAGTACTCAGCAAGCAAGGATCTACACTACATATGCAACATTTTCAAAGGGAAGGCTGTATATGTGGATTGGGCTGCAGAAATGCCAGAATAGAGAGAAGGCCTAGTCCTATCGAAGACTAGCATCTTCAGCGGTCTTGCAGCAGTAGAAGAGAGTAGAACAGTACAATATAATGTAGCAGTATCATTAAGTCTCATCCTCACCCAGAGATCCTTTCTCGACTCCATGCGAGAAAACAATCCCAGAGCCATACAGTCATCAACCTCGTCCTGAGATCCCTTCTCGACTCCCTGCGAGAAGCAATCCGAGAGCCTCATATCCAGGTCTCATCTCAAGTTCTAGCTGTATCGATCGGGATACAACTCCGAGTGTCCGTTACCGTAGGACAGGCTATCGATAGAAGTTTTCTTCCCTGCAGGGGTGCACCAACTTACCCAACATGCTCGATTAACTCCGGCCGGACACACTTTCCTGGGTCATGCCCGGCCTCGGCCAAACGACACATCGCAACCCTACCTAGAGCTCAGCAGAGAGGCCCCCGTCGGTCTACATCCTAAGCGCTCAGAGGTCTTGGGCCATCGCCCTGTGCACTCCGAGTCGTTGCGTGCAGGGGGAAGCCAGGCACCAGGGGGCGCCGGTCCGTCCCGGCCGCAAGGCTGAACTAGACGTCTGACAGAGCTTTCGGCTGATGCTACGATGCAGAACGCCCATACTATGCCCACGTGATGGTTAGTGCTATCAGGCCAGAGACCTGCTCGGATCAAATATCCAAATCGTTAATGGACTAGGGCTTGCGGTAACGAGCAGAGACTCACGAAAGATGTGACCCCGTCGCCCCGTCTCGAGGACTTGCTGCAAGGGTTAAGAATGCCCGACCGCGCCTCGTATTCAGCACTCGGGCACCATACAGGCAACCCGTCTTCACAACACTCGCCACTTAGGCGCACGCGGGTACCCCTCAGGGTCGACCCGCCTTTCCAAGTAATCAACAGTACAGTCCAAGTATCCATGTGTCCATAACATCAGGGGAATCTGAGGTATCACCCTCGTTTGATTTCCCACTCGATGTATCATCAAGGTGAACTCAGAGGAATCACCCTCGCTGGGTTCACACTTGAGGTGTTGTACGACAGCGTCGTTACCAGAAGTGGTGAAGGAGGAATCACCCTCGATGACCATGACCGAATAGCTACTCTACAGAGTTATCATCAGAAGTGCTACAAGAGGATTCACCCTCCGCACTCGATAGTAACGCTGCAGTGTCATTACAACTAAAGTGGGTGATGTGCGGTGTCGGGGCCTGGTCTTCAATCCCGTTTATCGGGTCTTCTGATAATCCAGCGGGGCGGTCGGGACTAGTGGGGTCACTGATAGGTCTCTACCCAGCCTATACTAAGCAGTTTAGGTTATGCAGGTAATTATCAACAGCAGGTTACAGTAAACAGGCTATGCATCAGAATAGGTAAAGCAGCAGCAGCAATTCTAATGCAAGCATGAGAAATAGAATAGGCGATATCGGGATGATCAAAGGGGGGGGCTTGCCTGGTTGCTCGGCGGCAAGGGCAAGGTTGTAAATGGTGTCTTCGGTCTTCGGAGCTGCGTCGGTCTCGGGGACGACGTCGGTGTCAGGGTCTACCGAGAGAGAAGAGGGGGAGGAAACAGTATAAATATAGAGCAAACATGAGCAACACAAAGTACGGCATGACAATATGCAGTGCCGGGTGTGTCCTAACGTATGGTTGCACGTCACCGAGGAAGGAGGAATCCATCCGGGAATGTTTTCCCGGTTCCGGACATTTGTCAGACAGATGACCGGAGGGGAATGGATCCATGTTCGGGTAGTTAGGGATGTGTGGCGGACGAACGGACTGCGTATTCGGATTCGTCTCGTTGTTCTGAGCAACTTTCATGTACAAAGTATTTCCATCGGAGTTACGGATTATTTAATATGATTTTCTAAAGTTTTTATTAATTTCTGGAATTTATTTAATTATTTAAAATAAACATTATCCAGAATAGTAAATGATGACATCAGCATGACATCATGCTGACGTCAGCAGTCAATAGGGTTAGTTAAGTTAACTAATTAATTAGTCTAATTAGTTAATTAACTAATTAATTATTTACTCTAATTAAACAGATTTAATTAACTATTTATTTATTTTTTTATTATCAGGCAGGGCTGTGGGCCCCACTGGTTAGTGGACCAGGGGCAGACATGTCCGGAGCGTGCCCATTTGGGACCGGACATGTCCGGTGCCCAAATGGCACGCGCGGGCGCGGTCGCGGGCGGGCGAGGCTGCGGCAGCGCGCGTGGGGCCGGAGCGGCAGGGGGATGGTGGCGCGCGGCGCAGGCGGCGGTGCCGGAGGTGAGCGGGGCGGCGCGGTGGCCGGAGCGCAGCGGGCGAGGCGGGGGCCGGAGGCGACGCGCGGACGAGCGCGCGGCAGGGGGCGGCGGTGGCCGCGGTTTTCTCCTCGCATCTCACAATCTTGCATGATCGTCTTTGCCTTACCTCTTCTTTTCTCTTCCTGACTTCTTGTTCCTCTTCGCTCTCCTTCTATCGGTATTTTTTTTGTTTTTTGGGCAGAGGGGGCCGGCGGAGGAGGAGGGAGAAGGAGGGTGGCCCTTACAGTGGGCGGCAGGGACGGGCAGTGGTGCGCGGGATGATGGCCAGGAGCGGCGCCGGCGGCGGGGTCCGGGCGGCGCGGGCGGCGTCGGGCGCCAGAGGGAGCAGGGATCGTGGGGGGGGGGGGAGATGAGGCTAGGGTTCGGCCTGGGGATCGGGCCGAGGCCTTATAGGCCAGGGGGAGAGCAGCTGGGCCGGCCGGCTGGGCCTTGGCCAGTTGGGCCGGGGGGGGGGGGGGGGTCTTTCCTTTTCTTTTTTTTTTTTTTTTTTCTTTTTTTTTTTTTTTTTCTTCTTTCTTTTTTGTCTTTTTCTTTTATTTATTTTCTTTTCTCAGTTAGCAAATTGTTAGGCCACATTTTGAATTTTGCAAAACATAGGGACTGCTCCAACAAATACTAGGTATCCTCAACTACTACCAAAATTTAGTTTGGAGACAATTTGAGTTCACACCACTTTTATAATAATTAAAATGCATTAAACCTTACTGTTTTAATTATGTTAGAGCCACCTAAGTATTTTATTATTTATTGGTTTCAATTTTAGACTAGCCTCTGCAATATTTGTTATTTATCGAACATTTCAGTTTTTTATGTTGGACAACTTTTATATTTCACTTTTATTTAATTTGAATTTGACTTAAGAGTTGAAATGCAATATGATGCAAATGATGATCATGCACTGTTAATCATGCTGACTTGGCATTATCAAAATGGAATTATTGTGGCTAACCACTGGGGGTGTTACAACAAAGAGCATCTACCTCTTAGGCCTGATTCTGAGGACAATGAAGTTGTCATGGATGCATCACATCCTACATCTGCAGAGGCCCAGGAGAAGATGGAGAAAGCAAAGGCTGCAAAAGCAGCAAGTGCTCCAGATGCTTCAATGGTAAATCTCAAGACCAAGCAAGATCAGCTCACATATCTGCTAGAGGCTACCATGAGGATTGAGAAGAGCTTGTCCACCTTGACTCAGAATTCAGAAAGACTAGAGAGGATTGTTGAGAGCAAGATATATGACCTAGATGTGAAGGTCACAGAGATTCAGACTATAGTGGAGAAGCTGAGGGATGATGCTGAGGACAATGATGACAGACCCACTACAGACAGGTTCCAGACAGCGCCAAGGGCACAAAGGTCTTCTGCTGAGCCAGTTGCAGATTTGAGGCTTGCTCATTCTGCTCCTGCCACCACAGCTATAGTTGCTCCTCCAGTATCTACTCCACCAGCTCCACAGACTTCAGCTGAAGCATTTGTAGATGGACTCCTCTTCACGCCGTCTATGCACGCCAGAGCTACAAGCCAGAAGACCCCTTCAGGAGCTCCCGGAGATCGTGCCTAGAGTGCCGCATAGCACTATACATTTTCAAACTTTTTGGTAACTTGTTGCCAAAGGGGGAGAAAGTGTATAGATCATAGGCTTTGAGAGAGAGTGTCTTTTGCTTTTGTTGGTTTTTATTTGCCTTGCTACCTTGCTACTTGTGTGTTATGCTCGTGAGATACTTATGTGATCATGTGTTTGATCATACTATGCTTAATGTGTGCTTGCATGATTATATCTATGAATGTTTATGTATGATCAATCACTTTTATCCTTGGTGATGCGTGCATGTTATCCTATTCTTATCATTTTGTGCGCTCCACCAAGATGTATGTGACATGGAAGAGTGACCCATGATCCTAATCGATTGTGCATTTGCATTCAAACGCAAATTTTAAATAATGCACAAATTTAGGGGGAGCTCTTGCTTATCACATACTTCTCAAAGCGACGATGTATTTCATTCATATTATCATTTGTCGAAGCTTTGATCTATATGTTGTCATCGATTACCAAAAAGGGGGAGATTGAAAGTGCAACTAATCCCCGGGTGGTTTTGGTAATTCATAACAACATATAGCTCATTGAACTAATACCCTTTCAAGATAGATATTTCATGAAGTTCAATGAATGGCATGGCATGGAATAGGAATGGGGACCCCTCAAAATGCTAAGGACACATATTGGCAAAAGCTCAAGACTCTTCATCTTTGCTTTAGTGATCCAAGATCACATTGAGTCCATAGGAAAGCCAATACTATTAAAAGGGGATGAGGTGTTGCTTAATGGCTTGCTTGCTCAAATGCTTAGTGATATTGCTCCAAATCCCTCAACCACTTTCTCATTCCAAATATGTCAAAACCCTAAACTCCAACTCAGCCCCACCGATCCATTCCATCCGGAGCCACCGAGTTCATATGACATAGCCACTGCCAGAAACCCTAATAGTTCGGTCACACCGATAAGGATCTCGGTCTCACCGAGATGGCCTTGCAAACTCTCTGTTGCCTGTTGCAATTGTTTTGGTCTCATCAGAATTGCGATCAGACACACCGAGTTGGCTTGACATCTTCTCTGTTACCTTATTGCTTCACTTTGGTCTCACCGAGTTGATGCAATCGGTGCCACCGAGTTGATGTTTGCCCTAAGCCCTAGCACATCGGTCCCACCGAGTTGTTCCAGTCGATCCCACCGAGATTCCTAACGTTCACATTTTGAACTAAATTGGTCTCACCGAGTTCTTCTATTCGGTCTGACCGAGTTGGGTCAAATGTGTGTAACGGTTGGATTTTGTGCGGAGTCTATATATACCCCTCCACCCCCTTCTCCATATGTGAGAAAGCCATCAGAACGTGCCTACACTTCACCTACTCATGTGTTGAGATCAAGATATACCAATCCTACCACAAGAATCTTGATTTCTAGCCTTCCCCAAGTTGCTTTCCACTGAAATCATCTTTCCACCATTTCCAAATCTGTGAGAGAGAGTTGAGTGTTGGGGAGACTATCATTTGAAGCACAAGAGCAAGGAGTTCATCATCAACACAACATCTATTACCTTTTGGAGAGTGGTGTCTCCTAGATTGGTTAGGTATCGCTTGGGAGCCTCTGACAAGATTGTGGAGTTGAACCAAGAAGTTTGTAAGGGCAAGGAGATCGCCTACTTCGTGAAGATCTACCCGAGTGAGGCAAGTCCTTCGTGGGCGATGGCCATGGTGGGATAGACAAGGTTGCTTCTTCGTGGACCCTTCGTGGGTGTAGCCTGAAGGCAATATGCCCTAGAGGCAATAATAAAGTTGTTATTTTATATTTCCTTATTCATGATAAAGGTTTATTATTCATGCTAGAATTGTATTGATCGGAAACTTAAATACATGTGTGAATACATAAACAAATACCGTGTCCCTAGTAAGCCTCTACTAGACTAGCTCGTTAATCAAAGATGGTTAAGGTTTCCTAACTATAGACATGTGTTGTCATTTGATAACGGGATCACATCATTAGGAGAATGATGTAATGGACAAGACCCATCCGTTAGCTTAGCATAATGATCGTTCAGTTTATTGCTATTGCTTTCTTCATGTCAAATACATATTCCTTCGGCTATGAGATTATGCAACTCCCGGATACCGGAGGAATACCTTGTGTGCTATCAAACATCACAATGTAACTGGGTGATCATAAAGATGCTCTACAGGTATCTCCGAAGGTGTTTGTTGAGTTGGCATAGATCGAGATTAGGAGTTGTCACTCCGAGTATCGGAGAGGTATCTCTGGGCCCTCTCGGTAATACACATCATAAGAAGCCTTGCAAGCAAAGTGACTAATGAGTTAGTTACAGGATGATGTATTACGGAATGAGTAAAGAGATTTGCTGGTAATGAGATTGAACTAGGTATAGAGATACCGACGATCGAATCTCGGGCAAGTAACATACCGATGGACAAAAGGAATTACGTATGTTGTCATAACGATTCGACCGATAAAGATCTTCATAGAATATGTAGGAGCCAATATGGGCATCCAGGTTCCGCTATTGGTTATTGACCGAAGAGGTGTCTCGGTCATGTCTACATAGTTCTCGAACCCGTAGGGTCCGCACGCTTAACGTTCATTGACGATATAATGTTATATGAGTTATATGATTTGGTGACGGAATGTTGTTCGGAGTCCCAGATGAGATCATAGACATGACGAGGAGTCTTGAAATGGTCGAGAGGTAAAGATTGATATATAGGACGATGGTATTCGGACACCGAAAGGGTTTCGGGATGCATCGGGTAGCCATCGGGTCACCGGAAGGGGTTCCGGACACCCCCGATAGGTATATGGGCTTAATGGGCCAAGGGAGGGATAGACCAGCCCAGAGGGGGCTGGTGCGCCCCTTTCCCTACCCGGCCAGCCCTAGGGAAGGAAAGTGGGGAGGGCAAGCCCCTCCTGCCTTCCCCTCTCATGGGAGAAAGGAAAGGGGGGGAGGGCGCCACCCTCCCCTGCCTTTCCCCCGCACCTATACAAGGCATGGGGCGCCACTTTGGGGAGGACCCCAAGTAGGATTTGACCTACTTGGGGGCGCCTCCTAGCTGCTCCCTCCACCCCCACCTATATATATGTGGGAGGGGGGCGCCTAGCACACCAGACAATTATCTTAGCCGTGTGCGGCGCCCCCCTCCACCGTTTACACCCTCGGTCATATTTTCATAGTGCTTAGGTGAAGCCCTGCGGAGATCACTTCACCATCACCGTCACCACACCGTCGTGCTGCCAGAACTCATCCACTACCTCGCCATCTTGCTGGATCAAGAATGCGGAGGACGTCATCGAGCTGAACGTGTGCTGAACG
The DNA here is from genome assembly GCA_011799875.1 of Thinopyrum elongatum. NCBI lineage: Eukaryota > Viridiplantae > Streptophyta > Magnoliopsida > Poales > Poaceae > Thinopyrum > Thinopyrum elongatum. The sequence continues at coordinate 237,908,340 of CM022297.1, forward strand.
CGGAGGTGCCGTACTTTCGGTGCTCGATCGGTTGGATCGCGAAGAAAGTTTGACTACATCAACTGCGTTGTCAAACACTTCCGCTTACGGTCTACGAGGGTATGTAGACACACTCTTCCCTCTCGTTGCTATGCATCTCCTAGATAGATCTTGCATGGGCGTAGATTTTTTTTTGTTTTCGATGCAACGTTTCCCAACAGTGGCATCTGAGCCAGGTCTATGCGTAGATGATATGCACGAGTAGAACACAAAGAGTTGTGGGCGGTGATAGTCATACTGCTTACCACCAACGTCTTATTTTGATTCGGTGGTATTGTGGGATGAAGCGGCCCGGACCAAGCTTACATGTCCACACACATGAGACCGGTTCCACCGACAGACATGCAACTAGTTTTGCATAAAGGTGGCTGGCTGGTGTCTGTTTCTCCTACTTTAGTTGAATCAAATTTGACTACGGCCGGTCCTTGAAGAAGGTTAAAACAACAAACTTGATGAAACATCATTGTGGTTTTTGCCATAGGTAAGAACGGTTCTTGCTAGAAGCCCGTAGCAGCCACGTAAAACTTGCAACAACAAAGTAGAGGACGTCTAACTTGTTTTTGCAGGGCATGTTGTGATGTGATATGGTCAAGATATGATGTGATATATGTTGATGTATGAGATGATCATGTTTTGTAATATTGACAACCGACAGGAGCCTTAGGGTTGTCTCTTTATTATTTGAAGTGCAAGCGCCATGTAATTGCTTTACTTTATCACTATGCGTTAGCGATAGTTGTAGAAGTAATAGTTGGCGAGACGACCCCGACACAACGATGGAGATCAATGTGTCGAGCCGGTGACGATGGAGATCATGACGATGCTTTGGAGATGGAGTTCAAAAGCACAAGATGATGATGGCCATATCATGTCACATATTTTGATTGCATGTGATGTTTACCCTTTATGCATCTTATTTTGCTTAGAACGGCGGTAGCAATATAAGAATGATCCCTTCACTTAATTTCAAGATAAAAGTGTTCTCCCTGAGTATGCACCGTTGCCAAAGTTCGTCGTTTCGAAGCACCACGTGATGATCGAGTGTGATAGACTCTACGTTCACATACAACGGGTGTAAGCCAGATTTACACACGCGGAATACTTGGGTTAAACTTGACGAGCCTAGCATGTACAAACATGGTCTCGGAACACTGGAGACCGAAAGGTCAAACATGAGTCATATAGTAGATATGATCAACATGAAGATGTTCACCATTCAAGACTACTCCATCTCACGTGATGATCGGACATGGTTTAGTTGATTTGGATCATGTATCACTTAGATAACTTGAGGGATGTTATTTCAAGTGGGAGTTCATTAGTAATTTTATTAATTGAACTTAATTTATCATGAACTTAGTCCTGATAGTATTTGCAAATTTATGTTGTTAGCTTGCGATATAGCTCCACTATTTTTGATATGTTCCTAGAGAAAAACTAAGTTGAAAGATGATAGTAGCAATGATGCGGACTGGGTCCATGATCTGAGGATTATCTTCATTACTCCACAAAAGAATTATGTCCTTAATGCACCGCTAGGTGACAGACCTATTGCAGGAGCAGATGCAGACGTTATGAATGTTTGACAAGTCGATATGATGACTACTTAATAGTTTAGTGCACCATGCTTTACGGCTTAGAACCGGGACTTAAAAAATGTTTTGAACGCCACGGGAGCATATGAGATGTTTCAAGAGCTGAAATTGGTATTTCAGATTCATGCCCGTGTCGAGAGGTATGAGACCTCTGACAAGTACTTTGCCTACAAGATGGAGGAGAATAGCTCAGCTAGTGAGCATGTGCTCAGAATGTCTGGGTACTACAATCGCTTGAATCAAGTGGGAGTTAATCTTCTAGATAAGATAGTGATTGACAGAGTTCTCTAGTCACTATCACCAAGCTACTAGAACTTCGTGATGAACTATAATATGCAAGGGATGACGAAAACGATTCCCGAGCTTTTCGCGATACTGAAATCGGTGATGGTAGAAATCAAGAAAGAGCATCAAGTGTTGATGGTTAAACAAGACCACTAGTTTCAAGAAAAAGGGCAAGGAGAAGAAAGGGAACTTCAAGAAGAATGGCAAGAAAGTTGCCGCTCCCATGAAGAAGCCCAAAGCTGGACCCAAGCCTGAAACTGAGTGCTTCTACTGCAAAGGAAATGGTCACTGGAAGTGGAACTACCCCAAATATTTGGCGGATAAGAAGGATGGCAAAGTGAACAAAGATATATTTGATATACATGTTATTGATGTGTACCTTACTAGTATTCATAGTAGCCCCTGGGTATTTGATACTGGTTCAGTTGCTAAGATTAGTAACTCGAAACAGTAGTTACAGAATAAATAGAGACTAGTTAAGGGTGAGGTGACGATGTGTGTTGGAAGTGATTCCAAGGTTGATACGATCACCATCGCACACTCCCTCTACCTTTGGGATTAGTGTTGAACCTAAATAGATTTTGGTGTTTGCGTTGAGCATGAATATGATTAGATCATGTTTATTGCAATACGGTTATTCATTTAAGTCAGAGAATAATTGTTGTTCTGTTTACATGAATAAAACCTTCTATGGTCATACACCCAATGTGAATGGTTTATTGAATCTCGATCGTAGTGATACACATATTCATAATATTGATGCCAAAAGATGCAAAGTTGATAATGATAGTGCAACATACTTGTGGCACTGCCGTTTAGGTCATATTGGTGTAAAGCGCATGAAGAAACTCCATGCGGATGGACTTTTGGAATCACTTGATTATGAATCATTTGATACATGCGAACCATGCCTCATGGGCAAGATGACTAAAACTCCGTTCTCCGGAACAATGGAGCGAGCTAATGACTTATTGGAAATAAATACATACCGATGTATGCGGTCTAATATGTGTTGAAGCACGCGGCGGGTATCGTTATTTTCTGACCTTCACAGATGATTTGAGTAGTTATGGATATATCTACTTGATGAAACACAAGTCTGAAACATCTAAAAAGTTCAAAGAATTTCATAGTGAAGTGGAGAATCATTGTAACAAGAAAATAAAGTTTCTACGATCTGATCGTGGACGCGAATATTTGAGTTACGAGTTTGGCCTTCATTTAAAACAATGTGGAATTGTTTCACAACTCACGCCACCTGGAACACCACAGCGTAATGGTGTGTCCGAACATCGTAACCGTACTTTATTAGATATGGTGCGATCTATGATGTCTCTTACCGATTTACCACTATCGTTTTGGGGTTATGCATTAGAGTCAGCCGCATTCATGTTAAATAGGGCACCGTCTAAATCCGTTGAGACGAAACCGTATGAACTATGGTTTGGCAAGAAACCTAAGCTGTCGTTTCTTAAAGTTTGGGGTTGCGACAGTTACGTCAAAAGGCTTCAGCCTAATAAGCTCGAACCCAAATCGGAGAAGTGCGTCTTCATAGGATACCCTAAGGAAACAATTGGGTACGCCTTCTACCACAGATCCGAAGGCAAGATCTTTGTTGCCAAGAATGGAACCTTTCTAGAGAAGGAGTTTCTCTCGAAAGAAGTGAGTGGGAGGAAAGTAGAACTTGATGAGGTAATTGTACCTTCTCTCGAATTGGAAAATAGCACATCAGAGAAATCCGTTCCCATGATGCCTACACCAACTAGAGAGGAAGCAAATGATAATGATCATGAAACTTCAGATCAAGTTGCTACTGAACCTCGTAGGTCAACCAGAGCACGATCCACACCAGAGTAGTACGATAATCCTGTTCTGGAAGTCATGTTACTAGACCAAGGCAAACCTACGAACTATGAAGAAGCTATGATGAGCCTAGATTCCGATAAATGGCTTAAAGCCATGAAATTTGAGATAGGATCCATGTATGAGAACAAAGTATGGACTTTGGTGGACTTGCCCGTTGATCGGCAAGCCATACAAAATAAATGGATCTTCAAGAAGAAGACTGACACTGATGGTAATGTTATTGTCTACGAAGCTCGACTTGTTGCAAAAGGTTTTCGACAAGTTCAAGGAGTTGACTATGATGAGACTTTCTCACCCGTAGTGATGCTTAAGTCTGTCCGAATCATGTTAGCAATTGCCGCATTTTATGATTATGAAATCTGGCAAATGGACGCCAAAACTGCATTCCTTAATGGATATCTCAAAGAAGAGTTGTATATGATGCAACCAGAAGGTTTTATCGATCCTAAAGGTGCTAACAAAGTGTGCAAGCTCCAGTGATCCATCTATGGACTGGTGCAAGCATCTCGGAGTTGGAATATACACTTTGATGAGGTGATCAAAGCATATGGTTTTATACAGACTTACGGTGAAGCCTGTATTTACAAGAAAGTGAGTGGGAGCTCTGTAGCATTTCTGATATTATATGTGGATGACATATTGTTGATTGGAAATGATATAAAATTTCTGGATTGCATAAAAGGATACTTGAATAAGAATTTTTCAATGAAAGACCTCGGTGAAGCTACTTACGTATTGAGCATCAAGATCTATAGGGATAGATCGAGACGCTTAATAGGACTTTCACAAAGCACATACCTTGAAAAAGTTTTGAAGGAGTTCAAAATGGATCAGTCAAAGAAAGGGTTCTTGCCTGTATTCAAGGTATGAAATTGAGTAAGACTTAAAGCCCGACCACGACAGAAGATAGAGAGAGAATGAAAGTCATTCCCTATGCCTCAGCCATAGGTTCTATAAAATATGCCATGCTGTGTACCAGACCTGTTGTGTACCTTGCCATGAGTTTGGCAAAGGGGTACAATAGTGATCCAGGAGTAGATCACTGAACATCGGTCAAAATTATCCTTAATTACCTAAGAGGACTAAGGAAATATTTCTCGGTTATGGAGGTGATAAAGAGTTCATCATAAAGGGTTACATCGATGCAAGCTTTAACACTGATCCAGATGACTCTGAGTCTCAATCTGGATACGTATTGAAAGTGGGAGCAATTAGCTAGAGTAGCTCCATGCAGAGCATTGTAGACATAGAAATTTGCAAAATACATACGGATCTGAATGTGGCAGACCCATTGACTAAACTTCTCTCACAAGAAAAACATGATCACACCTTAGTACTCTTTGGGTGTTAATCACATGGCGATGTGAACTAGATTATTGACTCTAGTAAACTCTTTGGGTGTTGGTCACATGGCGATGTGAACTATGGGTGTTAATCACATGGTGATGTGAACTAGATTATTGACTCTAGTGCAAGTGGGAGACTGAAGGAAATATGCCCTAGAGGCAATAATAAAGTTGTTATTTTATATTTCCTTATTCATGATAAAGGTTTATTATTCATGCTAGAATTGTATTGATCGGAAACTTAAATACATGTGTGAATACATAAACAAATACCGTGTCCCTAGTAAGCCTCTACTAGACTAGCTCGTTGATCAAAGATGGTTAAGGTTTCCTAACTATAGACATGTGTTGTCATTTGATAACGGGATCACATCATTAGGAGAATGATGTGATGGACAAGACCCATTCGTTAGCTTAGCATAATGATCGTTCAGTTTATTGCTATTGCTTTCTTCATGTCAAATACATATTCCTTCGACTATGAGATTATGCAACTCTAGGATACCGGAGGAATACCTTGTGTGCTATCAAACGTCACAACGTAACTGGGTGATCATAAAGATGCTCTACAGGTATCTCTGAAGGTGTTTGTTGAGTTGGCATAGATCGAGATTAGGATTTGTCACTCTGAGTATCGGAGAGGTATCTCTGGGCCCTCTTGGTAATACACATCATAAGAAGCCTTGCAAGCAAAGTGACTAATGAGTTAGTTATAGGATGATGTATTACGGAACGAGTAAAGAGGCTTGCCGGTAACGAGATTAAACTAGGTATAGAGATACCGACGATCGAATCTCGGGCAAGTAACATACCGATGGACAAAGGGAATTACGTATGTTGTCATAACGGTTCGACCGATAAAGATCTTCGTAGAATATGTAGGAGCCAATATGGGCATCCAGGTTCCGCTATTGGTTATTGACCGGAGAGGTGTCTCGGTCATGTCTACATAGTTCTCGAACCCGTAGGGTCCGCACGCTTAACTTTCGTTGACGATATAGTGTTATATGAGTTATATGATTTGGTGACCGAATGTTGTTTGGAGTCCCGTATGAGATCACGGACATGACGAGGAGTCTCGAAATGGTCGAGAGGTAAAGATTGATATATAGGACGATGGTATTCGGACACCGGAAGGGTTTCGGGATGCACCGGGTAGCCATCTGGTCACCGGAAGGGGGTTTCGGACACCCCCCGGTAGGTATCTATACCTACTAATAAAAGAAATAGGTATTCTTAGTCCGTTTTGCTATTTTATGGAAAACCCCCTAATGTTTCTGACATTAAACCCGCAGTACATATCAAATGTTTTTAAAAATACTCATATCTTCTAAACCGTAGCTCCAAATTTAACATGTTATATATGGAATTTGAATAATAAAATGTGTAGAATCTGAATATGATGTTATTTTACCTGTTAGAAAATTAAAAAAAATACTATTTAGGCTGCAATGTTAATCAACAATGCATTATCCGTCTTTTTTTCATACCGGTACTGATTCAGATTTGGGATGAACACCTCAGCAAAATCAGGATTGGACATGAAATTGAAGATAAATTTGCTAGAGACACCCAATAAATAAGGACATGCATGACAAGAAATAAAAGAAGGACCCAATAAATATGGGATGTCCGCTATAAAAGAAATAAAAGAGATAATGCAGTGGAGATCCGATAAAGATGAGATGTTGCGCTATTCTCCTATATATAAGAAGAAAAAAGAGGACATGCATGGAAAAAAGTGAAAAAAGGAGGCATCCATGACAAAAAAATAAATAAAAGACAAGTTTGTTAAGATATAAATAGTGATGAAATAGGGACCAATACATATGACATGTATGGCAAGAAATAGTGATGAAATAGGGGCGCAAGTACCTACGTCCATAGGAGACCATACAAAAATGTTCTTTTCCAGACAAAAAAATATATCTTTTTATGATTAAAAAATCATGTATCTTTTTAACAACCTTTTTAACAACTCTTCATGTATTTAGAAATATGCATGTGAAAAAAAGTGTTCAAGAGTTACCCTAAGTTGGTGATTTTCCTAAACTGAAAACTGCCATTAATGCACACATGTCTCCGTAGTGTGCTAATATGTTATCGTTTGTTTTTGTCGTTTTTCTTTACTTGCCTGTAACAACACCCCATTCCGAACATGACATGAATAAATGCATGAGCACTTGCCCATTTCTTTGTACGGATTAAATCTACATGCAAGCCATGTTGAAATAGAACACCTGTAGAATCTCAAACTGCATTTTTATAGGTTACGACCATCTTTGTTTGGGCCATAGCTACAAATTCTCAGATTATAGACCATTTTTTGTAAATTAAGAGCGTGTGGTATTTTTTTTCTCCCATTGCAACGCACGGGCCTTTTGCTAGTATGGTCTTAATGGGCCAAAGGAGGGACGGACCAGCCCACAGGGGGCTGGTGCGCCCCTTTCCCTAGCCGGCCAGCCCTAGGGAAGGAAAGGGGGGAGGGCTAGCCCCTCCTGCCTTCCCCTCTCATGGGAGAAAGGAAAAGGGGGGGGGGGGCACCACCCTCCCCTGCCTTTCCCCTGCACCTATAGAAGGCAGGGGCGCCACTTTGGGGAGGACCCCAAGTAAGATTCGGCCTACTTGGGGGCGCCTCCTGGCTGCTCCCTCCACCCCCACCTATATATATGTGGGAGGGGGGCGCCTAGCACACCAGAACATTATCTTAGCCGTGTGCGGCGCCCCCCTCCACCGTTTACACCCCCGGTCATATTTTCGTAGTGCTTAGGCGAAGCCCTGCGGAGATCACTTCACCATCACCGTCACCATGCCGTCGTGCTGCCGGAACTCATCCACTACCTCACCATCTTGCTGGATCAAGAATGCGGAGGACGTCATCGAGCTAAACGTGTGCTGAACGCGGAGGTGTCGTACGTTCGGTGCTCGATCGGTTGGATCGCGAAGAAAGTTCGACTACATCAATCGCGTTGTCAAACACTTCCGCTTACGGTCTATGAGGGTACATAGACACACTCTCCCCTCTCGTAGCTATGCATCTCCTAGATAGATCTTGCGTGGGCGTAGAATTTTTTTTTGTTTTCCATGCAATGTTTCCCAACAGAGCCCTCCGTGAACTCGCGCAACCGTTACCCTTCGTGGGTTGAAGTCTCCATCAACGTGGATGTACGATAGCACCACCTATCGGAACCACGCCAAAAATCTCCGTGTCTCCATTGCGTTTGCACTCTCCAAACCCTTCCCTCTACCTTCATATGCAATGTTTTACTTTCCGCTGCTACACTCTTAGAATTGAATGTGTAGGTTTATTGCTTGACTTGTGCTAATTGCTAAAATCTTCCCACAACTAAAATTGGGAAAAGGTTAGATTTTTATTTGGTCAAGTAGTCTAATCACCCCCCTCTAGACCTACTTTCGATCCTACACCCATTAATGTTGAAACCAATATTATTCAAACCATGACACCGGAGGAACACATAAGAGAAACCTTCCAGAACACTCCAGAACCCTGAAAAGGAAGAGGTACGTGATACGGTAAGTAAACGGACTCCAAAAAATCTGCAAAAATATTTTCTGTCAGTTTTAGAATATTAGAAGAAATAGGAAAAAATAAGAAACAACCAGAAAGGCAACCCAGGTGCCCACAAGACACCAGGGCGCGCTTGCCCCACCTGGCGCGCCCTGGTGGGTGGTGGGCCCCTTGGGCACCTTCCCGACTCCGTTTTCCTTCTGTATGCTTGTTTCCCAAGATAAAAAATCTTTATATATACTCCGGAACGATTTGACCATCGTATCACGGAGAAATCTTCTATTCTTGTTTCGTGCTGTTTTTCTGACAGATCTAGATCGCCATGGCCACACCAAGCTCCTCCAAGGACAAGTTCTTCAAAAGGGTAATCTATCCCTTCTTGTCGGAGGTGATGAAGCACCCTCAAGCCATTGAGATGCATGAGGGGGTGCTCCACATCCGGGATGTTCAAGGGCCCAAGAAGACGGGAACCATGGAGGCCAGACTCGAGGCGGCGGAGGAGGAGATCTTCAAGTGCCAAGGGATGGTGGAGCATGGACTAAGTGCCAATCACCTCATGATTACAGAATTCACCCGTGATGACAAGGTGGATGGCCGGTCTATGAAGGACGCTGTCTTCACCTTCAACGAGCAAATCAATTTTCTGCAAAGCCAAATCTATGATCTTCAAAATCAAGTCTTTGAGTATGAGGCAAGATTTAAAGATATGAGTTTAGCTGCCAGTTGCAGGACTCAGGAGACTCGTGCTTCCTCTTATGATGGTGAGCCACTGCCATGGAAGCCGGAGGATAAGCTCGCTACTACCTCATCACCACCACCATCATCATCTTCCCCACCAAAGGATACTTGAGTACACGGGTATGGGCACTCCCCTTGGCTTTTGCCAAGCCTGGGGGAGATGCCCCGATATCGCATCACCATCACTTTTCTTACCTTTACCTATCTTAGTTCGATCCTTAGCTATTTCATGATTTAGTTGAATAAAAGTTTAGTATGATCTATTTTTGAGTGCTAGTTTCGTGATCTATCTATCTATGTAATCTAGTGAGAGTTATATAATAAAGTTTAGTTTGAGTTTTTGCTTCTTTACTTTTATGTTTCAATCAAAATAAAAGGAAATAATAAAAAAGATCATATTCTAATCTTATGGTAAGTAATGACATCACATAAGGAAAAGTATAAGTGGTAAAATTTGTTGAAAGTTGATAAACCTAGCATTGGTCAATAATGCAATTCATGAAAGAATTAATAAGGGAAGAGAAGATTCACATGCAAATACACTATCTTCACTACTGCAGGATGTTGCTAACGCGACACTACAATCAGAGACCCTCGACGAAACTGCATGCGATGCATTAATCGCAAACGGTGATGTAAAAAAACCGTCAAAAAAGATGCAAAACATTTGCGATGGTGGATACATCAAACACGGTTTAGATTTTAGATGCGTGTGCGATACGGGGCATACGGTTGATCCATACGAACTGTTTGCAATGAGACAGAACAACAGAAACGGGTCAAGGTGTGTGCGATATACGGCATATAGTTCACCCTGATAAACTGTTTGTGATGAGGCGGAACAACAAAAACGGGTAGCCAGATGAAGGTGTGTGCGATATACGACATACAGTTCACTTGGATGAACTGTTTGTGATTAGGCAACACAAAAGAAACGGTCAGCCCGATGAATGTGTGTGCGATATACGGCATACAGTTCACTCGGATGAACTGTTTGTGTTGAGCCAAGAGAACAGAAACGGTTCAACTTAACAAGATGTGTGTGATACGCGGCAAACAGGTCTATAATCGGAAATGTGTGGGAAGACCGATAACAACACAGACGATTCCTGTTAACAAGCCTTGTGTGTTGTGAGCAAACGATTGCTGGTATACAATTGTGAGTGATTGATGAAATCATCACTGACGGGTTCCATTGTTTAGTCCGTGTGCGATGTGATTTGCTCTGTCCGCACAACATCTACGCTCTGGCTATAGAGCATCAACATATATACTTAAAAAAACAGCATTGCATAACCAAATTAAGCATACAATTACACAAGTGACTACACACATAACATTTCCACATACCAAAGTAAGCAATTACATGCATACTAAACTAGGAGAAACGAGGATCTAATCATCTACTTCTTGTTGTGACGATGCTTGCCATTGCTCTGCTTCCGGCTGGATCCCTGGCCGTTTTGGGGAAGGAGGCACTTCCTCATGTCAATGATCCGCTTGTACATCTCGTAGCTCGTGTACGCCTCCTTGGCCGCGTACACGACATGAGCTTTGTCAAGTTTCTCCATCCAGGCTGAGTGTCAGGCATGCTTGTCCTTGTTGCAGGAATCCTTCATGTCTCTATAGTAGGGGTGATAGAGGCAAAGGTGTCCCGTCTTTTGATGAGATGGTGGTTATCGTTTTGGGTGGAGTAGGCTTTGATGATCCGACTATGAACGTGCGAGGACGTCACACCTTAGCAACCGCTAAACCAACTCCGAGAGGTTATTGACCACGCCGGAGCACGATCAACCTCACCATGAGGGTTTGTTTCCTGCAAGCAAATGAAGAACAAGCAAGAAACTAAAATTACAATCTGGATATTGCGAATATAAGAGGAAAGCTTTATTAATGAAGGTGGGGTTCTGTGACGTCTTGGTCTGGTCATTGTACACAAACGAGGTACGCGAAGTTGCAGCTATGGCGAACTTTTAATCTAAACAAAACCCAAAGTCTAAACGGCGCCCTAAGGGCCGTATATATGGAGGAAGATGGGGGAATTTTGTGGCCTCTTGGAGCAGGGGTCCAAAACCAACCCTGTCTCTGTTTTCCCCACACATACGGACTCTAAAAACAGCCTATACTTCAGTATTTCGAAATTACATGGGCCTGGCCCAATAATAAGGTGACGCAACATGTATAATAGCCTCTGGACAAAATTTATGAAGTGGCGTCTTGTATATTTCATCCAAGGCTTCATGCACTCATTATGGTGGCTTCAAGGTCCTGAAATCATCACTTGTAACTCCGTTCTTGTTCCCCTTGCGCATGCCATCATCTCCATGCTTGATCTTGCTCCAATGTTCATCCTTCTTGTCCAAGCTAGGCCCTTCATTTGTAAGCAAGACAAATGTATCCAATTTAGGCAGCATCATATTCTCATGAACATTAGAATCATCACCAAGAAACGAAAGTACCTGGTAATTTAATTGGCGTGCGCGAGCTCTAGTAATTGGTCCAGTATGTATAGCAGCAGGGGCTGTGGGTGTAACAATGGTATTGATACCATCATCATCCTCCCCTTTTTGAAGTTAAGTCGTCCTCGACGGAAGCTCATCTTCCTCACCCAAATAAGGCTTCAAATCTGCAATGTTAAAAGTGGGACTAACCCCAAAATCTGCAGGCAACTCAAGTTTATATGCATTATCATTTATTTTCTCTAACACCTTAAAAGGACCATCAACACATGGCATTAGCTTTGATTTGCGCAAATCAGGAAACCTATCCTTACGCAAATGTAACCAAACAAGATCTCCAGGTGCAAAGACAACATGTTTTCTACCTTTATCTCCAGCAAGTTTATATTTAGCATTCATAATGTTTTCCTTAGTTAACTCATGCATTTTTAAGATCAATTCAGCACGTTGTTTAGCATCAACATTAACCTTCTCCGAAGATGGAAGAGGCAACAAATCAATAGGTGCACGAGGTAGGAAATCATATACAATTTCAAAAGGGCACATCTTAGTAGTAGAATGCAGCGAGCGATTATAAGCAAATTCAATATGAGGCAAGCATTCTTCCCACATTTTCTTGTTATTCTTCAAAACAGCCCTAAGCATAGTAGACAATGTTTAATTGACTACTTCAGTTTGTCCATTTGTTTGGGGGTGACAAGTAGTACTAAAAAGCAGTTTAGCCCCCAACTTAGCCCATAAACATCTCCAAAAGTGGCTAAGAAATTTAGTATCACGGTCTGAAACAATAGTATTTGGCACACCATGCAAGCGAATAATTTCACGAAAGAACAAATCAGCAACATTAGCAGCAGCATCGCTTTTATGACATGGTATAAAGTGTGCCATTTTCGAGAATCTATCCATGACAACAAATATACTATCCCTCCCCTTCTTTGTTCGAGGTAAACCCAAAACAAAGTCCATATATATCCTCCCATGGAACACTAGGTACAGGCAAAGGCATATATAAACCATGAGGATTGAGTCGTGACTTAGCTTTTTGACATGTAGTGCAGCGAGCAACAAAGCGCTCAACATCCCGTCTCATCTTTGGCCAAAAGAAATGTGTAGCAAGTACATCCTCTGTATTCTTCATGCCAAAGTGTCCCATTAATCCTCCTCCATGCGCCTCCTACAACAACAAAAGACGAACAGAGCTAGCTGGAATGCATAGCTTGTTAGCACGGAACACAAATCCATCATTAACGACGAACTTGTTCCATGTTCTCCCTTCTTTACAATTCTGCAATACATCTTTAAATTCAGGATCATGCACATATTGATCTTTGATGGTCTCCAAACCAAATATTTTAAAGTCAAGTTGTGAAAGCATAGTATAACGACGAGACAATGCATCATCAATAACATTTTCTTTACCCTTCTTGTGTTTAATGACATAAGGGAACGTCTCAATGAATTCAACCCATTTAGCATGTCTACGGTTCCGTTTTGCTTGACTTTTAATATGTTTCAAAGATTCATGATCAGAATGAATAACAAATTCTTTGGGCCATAAATAATGTTCCCATGTTTCCAAAGTCCGAACAAGAGCATATAATTCCTTATCATAAGTAGAATAATTCATACTAGGCCCACTCAATTTTTTTAGAAAAGTATGCAACAGGTTTACCATCTTGTAATAACACACCTCCTAATCCAATTCCACTAGCATCACATTCAAGCTCAAAAGTCTTATTGAAATCAGGAAGTTGGAGTAGAGGAGCATGTGTCAACTTATCTTTCAATACCGTGAAGGCTTCTTCCAGTGCGGTACCCCAAACAAAAGGCACATCCTTCTTTGTAAGCTCATTGAGAGGTGCAGCAATGGTGCTGAAATCTCTCACAAAATGCCTATAGAAACCAGCGAGGCCAAGGAAACTTCTCACTTGTGTGACCGTTTTGGGCTGCGGCCAACTCTCGATAGCTTCAATCTTGGCTTTATCAACTTCAATTCCCTGTGGAGTAACAACATAGCCAAGAAAAGATACTTGGTCGGTGCAAAAGGTGCACTTCCCAAGGTTACCAAACAAATATGCATCACGTAGAGCAATAAAAACAGCACGTAAATGTTCCTCCAAAGATCTGCTATAAATCAATATATCATCAAAGTAAACTACCACAAATCATCCAATGAAAGCACGTAAAACTTCGTTCATTAATCTCATGAAAGTACTAGGTGCATTAGTTAACCCAAAAGGCATGACTAACCACTCATATAATCCAAACTTAGTTTTAAATGTTGTTTTCCATTCATCTCCCAATTTCATACGAATTTGATGGTATCCACTACGCAAATCAACTTTGGAGAATATTATAGAGCCACTCAATTCATCAAGCATATCATCTAGCCTAGGAATAGGATGACGATAACGAATAGTAATATTATTAATGCCTCTACAATCAACACACATACGCGACGTACCATCCTTTTTTGGCACTAGTATCATAGGAACAACACAAGGACTAAGAGATTCGGGTATATAACCTTTGTCGAGCAGCTCCTATACTTGACGCATAATCTCCTTCGTCTCCTCTGGATTGGTACGGTATGGTGCACGGTTTGGCAGCGAAGCACCGGGAATTAAGTCAATCTGATGCTCAATCCCTCGAATAGGTGGTAATCCCGGTGGCATGTCTTGTGGAAAGACGTCAGCGAACTCTTGCAAAATGTTAGTGACAGCAAGAGGCAAAGAGGAAGGCACATCCTCGAATGAAAATAACGCCTCTTTGCACACAAAAGCATAGCAAACAGATTTGCTGAAATCTAGATCATCAATATCAGATTTGGTGGCAAGTAAACATGCACTTTTCAATTTAATTTCAGAAGCAACACTAGATGGTTTATTATTAGGCTTCATTTGTTGCTCAAATTCTTGTGCCACAATCTGATTTTCACTCTTATTTTTCTCCTGTTTTGCTTTATTAGTTCTATTAATATCATCTTTCAAAATGGAATCAGGAGACATAGGAAGCAAAGTAATATGTTTATCCTTATGAACAAGAGTATACTGATTGTTTCTACCATGGTGTATAGAATTTTTATCAAATTGCCATGGTCTACCAAGTAATAAGGAACATGCTTGCATGGGTACCACATCACAATCAACAGAATCAACATATGTAGAGATACTAAAATGCACACGAACAGTACATGTTACCTTAACCTTGCCGCTATTGTTGGGCCATTGGATGTAGTAAGGATGTGGATGTGGTCTTCTGGTGAGAGATAGTTTCTCCACCTTCTCCATGCTCGCCAAGTTGTTGCAGCTCCCTCCATCTATGATGATGCGAACAGAACATTCCTTCACAACTCCCTTTGTATGGAACAAATTATGCCTCTGATTTTGCTCAGCTTGTGTGACCCGCACACTCAAAACACGTTGAGCAACTAAACTTTCATACCTGTCAGCATCTTTAGCAGCCATGTATTGCGTCTCATGATCAGAATCATCTCCACCATGTTCTTCACTTGTAATAAGAGCCAAAGTCTCCTCATCATAGTCACTAGCGAACTCATACCCACCATCCTCAGTAGCAATCATAACACGTGGAGATTTGCATTCTCTCGCATAATGACCTCTACCCTTACAACGATGACAAATAATATCATGTGTGTGCCCTGTTGATGCCATGGATGAAGAAGAGCTCTGTGCAAGCCCGGTAGGTGTGCTCTTGGCAGATAGTGGTGGTAGTGCCTGCTTTCTTGTATCACGGCTGGAGGTGGCAGCGGACGGAGGTGCCGGTGTAGCAGAACATGTGGAAGTAGAAGATGCACGCAGTGTCCATGATGAAGGTTGACCTGCAGAAAAATTAGTCCGCGCCAATGCCTGTCGATCCTGCACTTCACGTTCAGCTTTGCAAGCAAGATGGAATAAACGAGTGATATTTTTATACTCCTTATACTCTAAAATGGTCTTAATCTCTCTATTTAATCCACCCATAAAACATGCAAGCATAGCTTCATTATCCTCAACAATACCACATCTAATCATGCCAGTTTGTAATTCCTGATAATACTCCTCTACAGAATTTTTTCCTTGTCTCAAACGCTGCAGTTTTTGAAGTAATTCACGTTGATAATACGGTGGAACCCAACAAGCACGCATAGCAGTTTTCAAAGCAGCCCAAGTAGTAGGGATATTATCATGATATAATCTACAATGTTCAGACCACCAAACAGAAGCAAAACTAGTGAATTCACAAACAGCAGCAGCAACACGTCTATCCTCAGGATATTGTAAGCATGTGAAATGTTGTTCAGTTTCTAACTCCCAAGTAAGATATACATCAGGAATGTATCTACCCTCAAACGGTGGAATATTCAATTTTAGTTTAGGAATATGGTCATAATCTCATACCTGGGGTGGTGTTGCAGCCCTACCGCTGTGATTATATGCATGAGGTCGACCTGGTGGTGCGGGTGGTTGCACGTAGTTCGGATTTTGATCAACCTCGTCCTCGTAATGGTCCTCCACCTCTGCAGTAGCAGCAGGAGGTACAGAAGCATCAACAGCAGTAGCAGCGGCACCAGAAGTTTGTCCTGGCTCAAGAGGAACACGCTGCGCTCGCCTTGCTGGATCGCGGCGTGGAGGTGGTTGTTGATGTTGTTGCAATGGTGTAGTAGATGCGGGTGGTGGTTGTGGTAGGCATGCGAGTACTTCATCGAACTTGGCGTCCAACTTGGTGTCAATTGTCTTCTCAATTTCATCAATCCTCTCCAGTGCCTTTCCAAAGCTGGCCATCACGTCTTCCACATGTTGACTCAACATTTGCTGAAATTTATCATGAAGCTCCTTCTTCATCATGTTCTCCTAGTCAATCTCATCGGCTTGAGATCCTGCCATGGTTAGCAGTAATAGAAACACACAAAAATATGATCCTATAGACTACTAAAAAATGGTGGTGGTGGGGTGTCACAAATCCGTCAAGCAAATCTCAAATTCTTACCAGTTCTTACCCAGCAGCAAGTGGTGATCGGCAACCGTTGTAGTCAAAACTCTCAAAGCTTGGACAGAGCGATTGCCAGGTGGTGTCAAACGCACGATGTAGATGTATGTGGAGCTGGGAAGGCTTATGATATGGTAGCAAAAATGTTAGCAATAATCAATTCAGAGATGCAAAGTTGAATAAACGCTCAACGACGGTACTGTGCTGGTCCTAGGCTAGACCGTACTAGAGAGCGATCCTAGAACACTAACAAAATCATGGCGCTGCATGTAAACAAGGGAGAAGCACACTCTGAATCTCTTTTTTTCACCTTTTTGCACCTTTTTTTCTCTCTTTTTTTTGCTCCACAACATTTTTTTCCGAAGAAGTCTACAAATGGCCTAAAAACTGCCTAGCCAGAATTTTCCAAACTTAGTTTTTTTTAAACTGGAACTATTTTTCTTCTGCGGGTGTCTCGGAAGTTGGGGATTCCGACTTGGTCACGACTCGTAGTTGGACGTGACCTGGAAATCAATAACAGGGAAGTAAATACTGGACTCGGAATAGGATTGGTGGCGGAGATGAATCTGGTGGAACTCGGACTGGTGGCGAAGATGTATCTGGTGGCAACTCGGACCGGTGGCGGAGATGTATATGGTGGCAAGTCGGACTGGTGGCGTGATGGCGGCGGATATGTGGTGGTTTTACGGAACAGTTGCGGATATGTGGTGGTGTATATGAACTCAGATTGGTGGCGGATATGTGGTGGTGGTATATGGCAACATAGATGAAGATGGTGCGGCGGCGGCGTGACAAACTGTGACAGAACTCAAAACTCTAAAGGACTATACGCTAAGACCAGCAACTCGACATGATGATGCAACCTCAAATTCAACAAAGCAAAACCCTAAAAAGATTTTGCAAAGGCTCAGATTGGTTCGGATATGATGAACTAACCCTAATTTTGTTTGGCTTTTTCGTGGACTGTAGGTATGAAGAACAGACTCGATCTAAACTATGAAAAACTAGAAAATCTCATCGAACAACCTGGAAATCTGATACCACTTGATAGAGGCAAAGGTGTCCCGTCTTTCGATGAGATGGTGGTTATCGCTTTTGGTAGAGTAGACTTTGACGATCTGACTACGAACATGCAAGGACGTCGTGCCTTAGTGTCGGTGCAACAAACCCTGGGTCTGTTGCCCAGACCGTGCACAGGCCCAAGATCAAGATTGCAACATCCAAGATAAGGCCAAGGTAAAGAGATAGGCTCTTCGAGGAACAAAAGGGCAAGTTGAGAAGACCAAGTCAAGCCAAGAAGCAAGACACCGCTAAGGGAAAACCTCCCTTGCTGGGCAGGAGAGCCTGGCGAGGTCAAGGTTGCCCCGGAAGCAAGCCTCAAGGCCGCCCCGACAGGCCTACCGGGGCATACGAAGGCAAAACGCCCTACCAAGACTTCACCGCCCCACCTCACGGCGATGCAAGTCACCGATCGGTGCGGTGTCAAGCCCCGAGATGACTAAGTGGCTGCCTTTTGCCGCATGGCAGCCATTTCCTACAGGAATCACCTCCAGATGACACCCGTCCTGCGATGTGTCATGCAGACAGGAGAGAAGGTGGCCAAACAGCCCGGCAAGGCGTGCCGGGCAGGCCATGATGTGACATTGAGCGACGCATTTAATGCGTACTGCTCTGTCTGCAGAGGAGATATGATAGCACTATTCGCTATCTAATCAGTACACAATGACTGATTAGCCACTGTGGTGACCCCTTAATCTATAAAAGGAGGCCCATGGCAACCATAGAAAGGATTTGAAGCCCTGTACACCCATACGCGCGTAGCTGCTCTCGCCCCGAGGCAACCCTGCCGGGCAAGAGCATTGTGTTTCCACCACCATCCACCATCAATCCACCAAAGCAGGAGTAGGGTTTTACGCCTCGCGGTGGCCTGAACCTGGGTAAAAACTGCTCGTGTGATCTCTGCCGCACTACGCTGCGCTCCTCCGCTCTTTGTGCAATGCGCTCAGTCCCCCTGCCGAACCAAAAGGGGCGCTTGGCCCCATAGGTGGCCGTGGTTTCCCACGACACTTAGCAACCGCTAAACCAACTCCAAGAGGTTATTGACCATGCCGGAGCATGATCAACCTCACCACGAGGGTCTGTTTCCTGCAAGCAAACAAAGAACAAGCAAGAAACTGAAATTGCAATCTGAATATTGCGAATATAAGAGGAAAGCTTTATTAATGAAGGTGGGGTTCTGTGACGTCTTGGTTTGGTCGTTGAACACAAACGAAGTACGCGAAGTTGTAGCTATGGTGAACTTTTAATCTAAACAAAACCCAAAGTCTAAACGACACCCTAAGGGCTGTATATATGGAGGAAGAGGGGGGAATTTCGTGGCCCCTTGGAGGAGGGGTCCGAAACCAACCCTAACTCTATTTTCCCCACACATACGGAAGCTAAAAACAGCCTATACTTCAGTATTTCGAAATTACATGGTACTAGCCCAATAATAAGGTGACACAACACCTATAATAGCCTCTGGATGAAATTTATGAAGTGGCATCTTGTATATTTCATCCAAGGCTTTATGCACTCATTATGGTAGCTTCAAAGTCCTGAAATCATCACTTGTAACTCCGTTCTTGTTCCCCTTGCGCATGCCATCATCTCCATGCTTGATCTTGCTCCAATGTTCATCCTTCTTGTCCAAGCTAGGCCCTTCATTTGTAAGCAAGATAAATGTATCCAATTTAGGTAGCATCATATTCTCATGAACATTAGAATCATCACCAATAAACGAAAGTACCTGGTAATTTAATTGGCGTGCGCGAGCTCTAGTAATTGGTCCAGTATGTATAGCAGTAGGGGCTGTGGGTGTAACAATGGTATTGATGTCCTCATCAAGGGGTCGATGATGGCCTCGGCGAGGTGAACCAGTGAGTCCTTCTCATGCTCCTTGCTGCCCCAGATCTTGTATTGGCCCTGGATGTCGACAAGATTCTGGCAGGCGATGCCCGAATTCTTGAGCACCTTTACATCGTTAGTGATGTCCACCATAGCGAACATGTAGTGGGGGCTGTCGACAAACCTGGCGAAACGCTCGCAAGGCCTTGTGGCCAGACAGTAGTGGTAGACAAGGACGTGATTGCGCACACACATCTTGGCGACGGCGACCTTGTACTTCTACTTAGCAAGCAACAGCTCCATGATGTGGATGGAGTGCTCCACCCATACCGGGTTGTTGGTGTACACCACCGAGAGCTCCGTGAACCTTCTATGGGTGTCCACCACGGCATGCATGGTGAACTGCTGCTCATCGTCGTCAGCCGCTCGGAGCGCCATGGGAGCCACGCAGGATATCCGACCCTCCGAGAATTTGTCGTGGTGGGTGTGCTTCTTGCAATACTGGGGCGTGATCGAAAGGTTGAAGAGGCACAAGGGTTAAATGGCCGCTGTAACAAATGGGGGCCGGTCGGCCTGTAATCGTCATGTCTTGTCACCGTGTTCATAGCAGAGGATTCCAGTGCACGCTTGAACACCCCGCACGCGTTTCATTTGACCACGCGTGGGCTCAAAGAGGTGCCAAATGTATCGTTGATGAGCCTGTTCCCGTGCAACCGCGCAGTTTACCGCGCAAGCTTCCCGCCCGGCTAGTTTGGCCATGCGTCGGCTAGAAGAGGGGCAAATCGGGGGCGTTTATTGGCAAAAAGCTTTGTAAAAATGAAGTGTGTGGAATGACTTCGATCATAAGTTTACCCATGGGTGATGAGGTCAAAGTTACATAGAAGGGTGATGATGGACACTCGAGTGCGATAATTAATTCTGCGCTCTACAGGGCACACGGTTGAAGAAACCAACTGTGTGCAATAATGTCGAAGATCACAGTCGAGTTAGCTATACAGATCGTGTGCGATGAGATCGACAAGGGAAACATATTCGAGAATGGTTAATAAAATCTAAGTCCATTGCATACTAAGGTCAAAATAGTACTACCAATATACGAGTCTCATACGATGTCATTTCAACGATTGTAACACAAAAGCCTCAAATATTACAAGGTTCAAATTCCAGAGTTATATGGCTCAAATTTGAAGATTACAAAGTTCAAATTGATATTAGAAATGAAATTCAGCTCATTCAGCTGCAAACGCCCGCGCTGATCAACTGAACATGGATATAAGAGAGGTTTAAACTAATATTACCACTAGTAAGGCTGGTTTCGAAACCTCATCATTTCTACAAAGGGATCAACCACTGACAAGTCATGTATGGGGTTGACACGATGACTTTCGATTACTCTGTCATCTGAATTTCCAAAATGAAATTCAGCTTTTTTTTGACCCTTTTCCATTCTGCCATAGCCACCGGCGTTGATCAACAAACCATTCATTTTTGCGAAATAAATCTAGGGCAAACCTCATTACCTTCAGCACCCTTGCTCTGACAACAAAGAACCTGGCGAATATAATCTCCGGTAAGGTCCCTCGGTAGGAGTTCAAAGTAATTTCTGAGAGATGCAAATCTAGGCATTCGATGTGATTGTTGTATTGTACCACATTATCCACCACCAGGCCTAATCTTATCTGCAAAAGAAGAAAATGTGTTAGTGCCTACATGCAGTTTTGAAC
Organism: Thinopyrum elongatum; assembly: GCA_011799875.1. Lineage (NCBI taxonomy): Eukaryota > Viridiplantae > Streptophyta > Magnoliopsida > Poales > Poaceae > Thinopyrum > Thinopyrum elongatum. Next base: position 237,929,796 of record CM022297.1, read on the forward strand.
ACTACTACATGCCTATTTGGTTTGCAGGATTTGTAAAATGCACTAACGTGCCATCTTTGATCCGACATGATTAACATGGGCATTTGATTACAATCTAGAAAAATGTAGCCTTCTTCACAAGAGGTTGGAGTGGATGAAAAGTTCCCTAAGAAAACTAGTACAGATGAATCCAAAGGAGAAATGCTTATGGATTGTAACCATATGGATCAAGCAACCAATATGGGGGGAAACATGTATGTACTGGAATCCTCCAAAATTCATTCAGAAATTGTAGTACATTGTCATTGTAGACTTGGGAAAAGGTGTCAAAAATTGAACTCCCTTATGGTTAACATTTAATAGGAAAGGAACATCACCTCGATATATAGCTTCTCTAGGCACGGAAAGCATCTCAGGAAACTGACAACTTGGTCCAGGTTGGGGCCGATAGATTCTAGTGCCAAGACCTTCACTGTGCGCAGATTCGGGGTCAAGCTTGTCGGAATCATTTTCTGGATGACAGACGAACATACATCTTCAAAATTAGAAATAATGTTAATTTCAAGAAGGAGAGGTAGAAGGCGACTGTTGTACCTGAACGTGTGTGGATCCAATAACAAGTTCGGAGTATTTGTCAGACGAGTAGCCCACCACTGTCAATTTCGGCACAGAAATGACATTGATTCTTGTTGGACCTTCTTGATCAACTATAAGTAATCTCTCAAGTGAAGGTGTGTCCTCAATGGCCATGTGGTACACCTTTTGTGATCTCTTGTTGGAGCACCAACAACATACATAAATAGTCCGGAGAGTCATGGAGGTGATGTGGAAGCTACTCAACCCATTGATCGCCTGAAGACGAAGGTACTCGAGTGCAGTACAGCAGCAGAGCAGGCGCTCCATGTCATCCTTTGGGAGGCATATGGTTACGAGCTCGAGGTGCTTCAGTCATGGTAGAATAAGAGCGGGCACGTCATTAAGGGGGGATGACAATTTATGAACTTGGCGACGCGTAGCATGGGCGCGAGGCGGAGCGCGGACGTTGGCAGCGAGCGCATATGCCCATCATTAAAAGTGAGCTCCTCGAGCTGATCTAGGGTGGGGGATCGGAACCACTCATCAAGCTTGGCTCGGTCCTTTCTGTTGGAACGGAACTTGCCCATGCTAAGGCCTCTGGTTGGGCCATGGTGACTGTCGAGGATCTGGGAGAAAGCATCCAAGCTTTTGCGATAGCCATGGCAGAGCTTGTGGGCGTCGATGAGGTCGAGAGGGGTGGAGTGCCATAGGGGGCGCCACCGCCAGGAAAGGACGGTTGTTCGCGCCCCATATTTGATTGGGAGGAGGGAAATGATGACTATCAACATATCATTGGGGAGGCTGCTGATGAAGTCTACGCCTGCTAGAGTCGCGTGTGATTCTCGCTTGACCCGCCTCCGCTTGTTGGCAGCCTCGTTCTCCACCTACGGAGTCTCCTCGTCAGGGGCGCTTTCTGATAGAAGTGGGAGTACAGGGAATATTTAGTTAAAACAGGGCAAAAGAAAAGTGTATTGGTAACTAGAAGTTAGTAGGTAGGAATAGAGTAAGAAAATGGAATAACAACTGGTTGCTTAAATACTACACAATTCCTTTGATACTACTGGGTAAGTCAACATGCAGATACTTGAAAAGAACACTTACTTCGAACAAAGTCTGGACGGATGATATCGTCGGGGAAGTTAGCATATATCTCATGACCAGGCTCTTTTATGTGCAGTGCAATTTTAGTGCCAGCTTTCAATACATAAAACTTAGAAATTTCTGTCCAAAGGCACGTGGCAAAATAGGAGTGACCATATTCATCAAGTCTTACAGAAGCAATGATTGTAAATCCATGGTTTGTGTTCAGTATGACATCCCTGCAGTCTTGATTTATGTAAAGGGCAAGATTGTGTACTACAGATGCTGTTGCATAGCAAGGGACGTGCTGCAGAAAATGGTAGGATTGTTAAAGAATATGGTAACATGCAAATATGGGCGAAATTGAAAGAACTGTACAGCAGTTGAAATCAAAGGACAAAAATCTATAATTAAACAGATAGGGTAACCATGATGTCATGGAAATATGAGAGTAACCGAAAGAACAATACATCATTAATTTGCCTAATATACAAATAAGAGGAAAAAAAATCCCCTTTGACGTATATGCTGCATGTGGCACCTTTTATCCAAATGTAGCAATATATAGTATATGTTCAGGAAAGTAGGCCATGCCAACCGATGTAGGGTGAGATTGAACATACCACGCGCATCCTCAAGTCATCTGGTACGGTGAGATGGAACTCCATGGATGTCTGGCTGAGGCCGCAAAGTCCTGATGTGTCTGCGCATTGTACACTCTATGAATGAAAGAAAACCCTCAAATTAGCTCAAATAAAAATGAATTCACGGTGATTTCGGCTGGGTGATTAAAGGAGGCAGATGAACTGGGATAAGAGATGAGAGAATATCTCATTAAATTAGTTACCTTGTTGTCCATGAGAAAAAACCCTCAATACGGCGGATTCCCCAATCGGGCAGAGCTGGGTTGACGGTGAGCAGCGTCGAGAAAGTCGATGGCGATAGGCGGCGGCAAACGGAAGTGGCAAAATGTGGTGGGGTTTGCCGACAGCCTGGCAGCGGTGACAGGCGTCGAGCTAAGTGGTTGCCGCGGCGATAGGCAGTGCCATGCAGAGTCACGGAGGAGCTTGTGCAGGTGTGAATGGGGATCGGAGGGGGTGGCGGGCGGGGTGAGGGTTTTTGTGACGTGGGGATGGTGAGGGTTTTCTTTTTTTCCTTTTTGAATTGGGTGGTGAGGGTTTTCTTTTTTCCTTTTTGAATTGGGTGGTGAGGTTTTCTGTCCCACAAAGAGTTTCAGAGGCAACGGTTTGCTAGCGCCAACCGTGTGTGATTGACGTAACTGGGAAAATGGAAGTCATTGCACACGGTTTCAATTTGGGAAAATAACCATGTTTCAGGGTGGTTCCATTTTTCCTTCGTCGGTTGAATCTGAAAGTTTTACTCACGCTAAACATTCACCCTAATATGCATAAAATTCCATCAACCGAATTGAGTGCATCCATATCCCACATTTAGACATAAGTAAACATAGATTAAACAAACTCGGGCATAGATAATAAGTCATACACAAGCATAGTTCAACCATATATAGTTCAACCGTCATTAAGCATACTCAAGCACATTTATAATTAAGACACTACATAGCCATACATAGTTCAATCCCACATCTCATCTCATCTGTCAGCACGATCGTGAAGCTTCTCCAGGTACTCAGTGTACGCGGCGTGTGCCACCCTGCGAGAATACTTCTGCCTGAAGGAGCCAACGACTCGTCCTCTTGCATGCGCCAGAACACTTTGATACGCGTCATGAAGCTTTTGGTTGCAAAATGGGCATCGATAGCCCCAATTCCAGGTCCTAATACGCTTGTTATGCATTCCCGCATAAAGCACCCTCAGGATTTGCCTCTTGTACCTCCTCTGGCCATCTTTGTCCTCGCTGTCGACATTGTCAGATAGCACCTATACATATAGTAAAAAAATGTGGCATCAAATTTGGAATACAAACTAATCTCTAGCGAACATTTGGCAGTTGCCAAAATTTGGCATCAAATCAATTGTTACATGCCGTAAAGTAGGATTAGGAATTTATGGCTATTTTTTAGACATGTCGAAAGATTATGGTTCGATTTTTAAGCACAATCGTCTATGTACAGACCAATCTTGAAAAAAAAATGGCACAAACATATATGTAGGTCATTCAAAATCAATTGTCAAGACCTGGCTAGGAATTATTAGCACGAACACTAACCCTAGTCAGATTATTAGCAGAAATCATTTGCATAGTTGAAACAACTAATCACTTATCATTTGTACCATTCAAACAATCAATACACTACACGGATCTAAGAAACTTACTCAGATTTCATGGATTGAGAGAACATAACCATAGGATTTCTATTCCAAAAAGGGGGAGGCAGGAGTAACTAGAGAAACCCTAGGATGTATGATACGTCTCCAACGCATCTATAATTTTTTATTGTTCCATGCTATTATATTATCTGTTTTGGATGTTTTATATGCATTAATATGCTATTTTATATTATTTTTGGGACTAACTTATTAACCTAGAGCCCAGTGCCAGTTTATGTTTTTTCCTTGTTTTTGAGTTTTACAGAAAAAGAATATCAAATGGAGTCCAAACGGAATAAAACTTTCGCGATGATTTTTTCCAACCAGAAGACACCCAACAGACTTGGAGAGGGGGCCAGAAGAGTCCCGAGGGCTCCACAAGCCCTTAGGGCGCACCCTAGGGGGCGCCCCCTAGCTTGTGGACCCCATGGGACACCTCCAACCCTAATTCTTGGCATATAAATTCCCAAATATTCCCAAACGACCAGAAGCGTCCACCAAAATACTTTTCCGCCGCCGTAACCTTCTGTACCCGTGAGATCCCATCTTGGGGCCTTTTCTAGCACCCTGCCGGAGGGGGATTCGATCACGGAGGGCTTCTACATAAACTCTATTGCCCTTCCGATGAAGCGTGAGTAGTTTACCACAGACCTACGGGTCCATAGCTAGTAGCTAGATGGCTTCTTCTCTCTCTTTGATCTTAAATACAATGTTCTCCTCGATGTTCTTGGAGTTTTATCCGATGTAATATTGTTTTGTGGTGTGTTTGTCGAGATTCGATGAATTGTGGATTTATGATTAGATTATCTATGAATATTATTTGAATCTTCTCTGAATTCTTATATGCATGATTTGATATCTTTGTATTTCTCTTCGAATTATCGGTTTGGTTTGTCCAACTAGATTGGTTCTTCTTGCAATGGGAGAGGTGCTTAGTTTTGGGTTCAATCTTGCGGTGTCCTCATCCAGTGACAAAGTAGGGGTAGCGAGGCACGTATTGTATTGTTGCCATGAAGGGTAAAAAGATGGGGTTTTCATCATATTGCTTGAGTTTATCCCTCTACATCATGTCATCTTACTTAAGGCGTTACTCCATTCTTATGAACTTAATACTTTAGATGCATGCTGGATAGCGGTCGATGTGTGGAGTAATAGTAGTAGATGCAGGCAGGAGTCGGTCTACTTGACACGGACGTGATGCCTATATTCATAATCATTGCCTTGGATATCGTCATAACTTTGCGCTTTTCTATCAATTGGTCGACAGTAATTTGTTCACCCACCGTATTATTTTCTTTCAAGAGAGAAGCCTCTAGTGAAACCTATGCCCCCCGGGTCTATTTTACATCATATATTTTCAGATCTATAAACCAAAAAACCCAAAAATACTTTGCTGTAATTTATTTACTTTTATTTTGTTCTACGTTTTAGTAATCTTTTATATCTATCTCTATCAGATCTCATCCTTGCAAGTGACCGTGAAGGGATTGACAACCCCTTTATCGCGTTGGGTGCAAGTGTTTGATTGTTTGTGCAGGTGCATAGATTCGAGACTTGCGTGTACCTCCTACTGGATTGATACCTTGGTTCTCAAACTGAGGGAAATACTTATCTCTACTTTGCTGCATCACCCTTTCCTCTTCAAGGGAAAAACCAACACAAGCTCATGAAGTAGCACGAAGAATTTCTGGCGCCGTTGCCGGGGAGGTTCTACATCAAGCCTACCAAGTACCCACCATAAAATCTCATCTCTTGCATTACATTATTTGCCATTTGCCTCTCGTTTTCCTCTCCCCCACTTCTAAAAACATTTTCAGAAAAACACAAAAAGATTTGTCATTTTATTCGCCCTTCTTCCGTTCTTCTTTTTCGTTTGCTTTTTGTTTGCTCATGTGTTAGATTGCTTGTTTGCCCGTATGGCTCAACCCAAGAGCTTTGATCCTTACTATAGGAAGTTGGAAGAGATTGAAATAATTCTAAGAGCTTCATGTCTTTACAATTTGAGCATAATAGTTTCTTTAGGAACAAGCTTAAAGAACAAAAAACTAAGATGGAGTATATTAAATAAAGAGCTTGATGATGTGTCGGTGTAGTAAACAGGGGGGGGTGTTCACTACCCCTGGACACGCACCGGCAAGTCGCAGCCTCCAGGTGGGAAGGGCATGGCGGAGGAGGAATCCACTCAAGAGTATATTCGAAGCCCGGTTCCCGGCAAGGTATACTTGCCGGGAATGGGTCCACGCATCACCGGCAAGGTGGAGCCGGCAAGACAAGACTCCAGGCGGGTCGACCAGAAGATCAAGTCTACTACCGCCGGCAAGATCAGGGCCGGCAAGCTCAGGACTCGACAAGACTATCCAAAAAGCATTCGAGTCAATAATTGGAAGGCAGAAGACCAAAGGCCGGAGCCCCGGCAAGATTCTTTGCCGGTGAGCCCCGGCAAGATTCTTGCATATGGGCCCCGGCAAGATGATCCCGGCAAGCTTGGTGCCCGGCGAGTTTTGGCGCCCGGCGAGATTCTGCCACCATACCATTATTCCAGCACAACGACACGACTAAAGATAGAGCCCCGGCAAACTCCTTGCTGGGATGACCAGCTGAACTCGGCAAGGCTTGCCGGGGGACAGCTAGACAGAGACCAAGATCAATCCAGAAGGTATTCTAGTCAGACGACAAAGCATAAAAGGCTGGAGACAAGGCCCCGGCAAGGTTCTTGCCGGGATGACCAGCTGAGCCCGGCAAGGTTCCTGCCCGGCAAGGTTACGCCACTATGCTACTGCTCCAGTGCGGCTGCCAGCTTGGCACTCTGGACCCTTCTCCAGGCATGCGTGGCGTGTGACGCCCCCGGCCCAATCGTGCACTAATCATACACGCAAATGCACACGATCAAGCCTAAGGACTCACGGGAAGATATCACAACACAACTCTAAAACATAAATAAAGTCATACAAGCTTTATATTACAAGCCAGGGGCCTCGAGGGCTCGAATACATAAGCTTGCGAACAAGCGTCAGCGGAAGCATCAGATATCTGAGTACAAATATTAAAAGAGAAACAGAAAGGCCTTTAGAAAGGCGGGGCAAAATAAAACACTACGATCGAAAGGCGTAGGCCTCCTGCCTGGGACCCTCCGATCCTACTCCTGGTCGTCAGTCAACTCGTAGTAGTATCCATCCTCTGGGTAGTAGTAGTAGCCGATCGACGGGGCATCTGTCTCAGGGGGGCTCCGTCATCTGGTCACGACAAACTGATATGGGGAGGAAAGGAAAACAAAGCAATCGTGAGTACTCAAAAGTACTCAGCAAGCAAGGATCTACACTACATATGCAACATTTTCAAAGGGAGGCTGTATATGTGGACTGGGCTGCAGAAATGCCAGAATAGAGAGAAGGCCAAGTCCTATCGAAGACTAGCATCTTCATCGGTCTTGCAGAAATAGAAGAGGGTAGAACAGTACAATATAATGTAGCAGTATCATTAAGTCTCAACCTCACCCAGAGATCCTTTCTCGACTCCCTGCGAGAAAGCAATCCCAGAGCCATACAGTCATCAACCTCGTCCGGAGATCCCTTCTCGACTCCCTGCGAGAAGCAATCCCAGAGCCTCATATCCAGGTCTCATATCATGTTCTAGCTGTATTGATCGGGATACAACTCCGAGTGTCCTTTACCGTAGGACCGGCTATCGATAGAAGTGTTCTTCCCTGCAGGGGTGCACCAACTTACCCAACACGCTCGATTAACTCCGTCCGGACACACTTTCCTGGGTCATGCCCGGCCTCGGTCAAACGGCACATCGCAACCCTACCTACAGCTCAGCAGAGAGGTCCCCACCGGTCTACATCCTAAGCGCAAGGGGGTCTTGGCCATCGCCCCTCACCCTCCGGGTCGTTGCGCACACGGTGAAGCCAGGCACCAACACTACAGGAAGGCGCCGGTCCGTCCGTGCCGCCATGCTGAACTAGACGTCTGACAGAGCTTTCGGCTGATGCATACGATGCAGAACGCCCATACTATGCCCACGTGATGGTTAGTGCTATCAGACCAGAGGCCTGCTCGGATCAAATATCCAAATTGTTAGGACTAGGGGCTTGCGATAACGAGCAGAGACTCACGAAAGATGTGACCCCGTCGCCCCGTCTCGAGGACTTGCTGCAAGGGTTAAGAATGCCCGGCCGCGCCTCGTATTCATCACTCGGGCACCATACAGGCACCCGTCTTCACAACACTCGCCTCTCAGACGCACGCGGGTACCCCTCAGGGCCGACCCGCCTTTCTAAGTAATAGTGTAAAGTCCAAGTATCCGTGTGTCCATAACATCAGGGGAATCCGAGGTATCACCCTCATTGGATTCCTACTCGATGTAATCGTCAAGGTGAACTCGGAGGAATCACCCTCACTTGGTTCACACTTGAGGTGTTGTACGACGGCGTCGTTATCGGAAGCGGTGAAGGAGGAATCACCCTCGATGACCACGACCGAATAGCTACTCTACAGAGTTAACATCTGAAGTGCTACACGAGGTATCACCCTCGGCACTCGATAGTAACGCTGCAGTGTCGTTACAACTAAGGGGGGGTGATGTGCGGTGTCGGGGCCTGGTCTTCAATCCCGTTGATCGGGTCTTCTGACGATCCAGCGCGGCAGTCGGGATAAGTGGGGTCACTGATAGGTCTCTACCCAGCCTATACTAAGCAGTTTAGGATATGCAGGTAATTATCAACAGCAGGTTACAATAAACAGGTTATGCATCAGAATAGGTAAAGCAGTAGCAGCAGCAATTCTAATGCAAGCATGGGAAATTAGAATGGGCGATATCGAGATGATAAAAGGGGGGGGGCTTGCCTGGTTGCTCGGCAGCAAGGGCAAGGTTGTCAATGGTGTCTTCGGTCTCCGGAGCTGCGTCGGTCTCGGGGACGACGTCGTGGTCGGGGGCTATCGAGAGAGAAGAGGGGGAGGAAACAGTATAAATATAGAGCAAACATAAGCAACACGGAGCAGGCCATGCTAACGTGCAGTGCAGGGTTGCCTGAAGACATGTCCAAGTCATTTAGTTATTTTAGGAATTTGTTTGGAATTATTTTATTAAGGTCATACACTATTCATCTATCTGAAACAGGCAAAAAGTTGCATGTTCAGATAGTTAGAGGCATCTAACAGGTATGTGGGTAGCGTATTCGGATCCGTCTCATTTTTCTGATCATTTTTCATATATAAATTATTTTCATCGGAGTTACGGATTAAAAGATATGATTTTCTAAAGTTTTATTGATTTTCTGGAATTTATTTAATTATTTAAATCAACATTATCCGAAACAGTAGCAGGGTGACGTCACTGTGACGTAATGCTGATGTCAGCAGTCAACGGTCGGCTGACCAGGGTCAAACCTGACCAGTGGGGCCCACATGTCAGCCTCTGATTAGTCTAAACAGAGTTTATTTTTAACTAATCAACTAATTAAGCTACTGGGCCCACATGTCAGTGACTGATTAGTGTTTAAACTAATTAATTAACTAATTAACAGATTTTCTAGTTAATTAAATCAGTTTAACCGAGTGGGGCCCGCATGTCAGCGAGACAGGGCGGCCACGTCAGTTGTTGACCTGGTCAACAGGTCAACTGGGGCTCGCGAGGCCCCACAGTCAGTGGCCCAGGAGCGGGGCCCATCGGGGCCAGGTCAGCGCCGGCCGCCGGAGCTCTCCGGTGAACCCCGACGCGGTGGCTCAACTCCGGCGAGCTCGGAAACGGCGCACAAGGCATCATTTGCGACGCGGTTGGCGGCAGTCGAACGAGGAGACGACGCCGCGTCGATCTAGGGCACTAGCACGAGGCGGGGCAGTCGGAGACGAGCGCTGCGACGGCAATGGCAGACAGCAGCGTTCGGGCGAGACGGCGAACGGCGTTGCAGCGCGCGTGCGAGCGAGCCAAGAGGCTAGGCGTGGCCTACGCGGTGCAGTGAGTGCGATGGCCACGGGCACGGGGCCCAAAGGTCGCGGGGGACACGTCGGCGACGTGCACAGGCGACGGTGGGTTCGGGCACGGCGAAACCTAGCGCTACAAGCCACGAAGGGCCGTGAGGGGAGAGGGGGAAGGAGCAGGAGCTCACAGCGGGGTGTAGCCAGTCAAAGTGGGCTCGGGGGAGGTTTGGTGTAGCCGGAATCGGCGACGGAGTGCGGCGGCGATCCGAGGAGGAAGAAGATGGCGTGGAGGCGATGCAATGGCTCTGGGCTTCGGCTCGTTTGCGCGGTCGAAGGAGGCGACGATGGCGAGCACCGTGGACACGTTCGGGAGGCGGGGCGGTGACGGTGGCCGCGCAGCTCAACCGCGGCCGTTCATGGCGGCGTCGGGCGAGGTGGGAGAGAGCGAGGGAGGAAAGGGGAGGGGTGCTAGGGCTCGCCAGGGGGAAGCGGGGGTGGCTCTTATACCCAGCGCGCGCGCGGGCGCGCTGTCGAGCGGCGAGCGAGGGGGGGGGGGCCGGGGCGCGGGCGTGCGTGCGCGCAGAGCGCTCGACAGCGAGGCGCGGGGTGAGCAGTGGGAGGTGGGAGGGGACGCCGGTTGGGCTGGGCCGGCACTGTGCACTCGAGGCCCAGCACAGTGGGCCTTTTCCTTTTTCTCCGTTCCTTCTTTCTTTTTCTTTTCTGTTTTGTAAAATGTGTGGCCCCCATTAGAGTTTTGTAAAATATGAGAGCCGGCCCACAAATCACAGCACAATATATCCTACCACCAAAAACTAGTTTGGGGTAAATAACTTTTCATATTTATTTTAGATTAAATAAAAGGTAATTTAATATTGTCTTTAGTCACTGTTTGGGGATGTTTGAGTCACTTACCCAACTCCAATGATGTTGGTTTCAATTTTAGAATTGTCTCTGATTTATTTGCAATTTAATGAACAATTTAGTTTCTATGTTGGACAACTTTTATTTTCCACTTTCATTTAAATTTGGACTTTGAGTTAGGAGTTGAAAGGCAATATGATGCTAATGATGATCATGCGCTGTTAAACATGGTGACATGGCATAATCAAAAGGGTGATTACTGTAGTTAACCACCGGGGGTGTTACAAATCTCCTCCACTAATAAGAATTCTCGTCCCGAGAATTAAGAAGTAGAAGGAAAAAGTTCGGGGTATTCCGCACGAAGATTATCCTCGCGTTCCCAAGTGGCTTCATCTTCAGTATGATTTGACCACTGCACTTTGAGGAACTTGGTAACTTTCCGACGGGTCCGACGTTCAGCTTCATCGAGAATGCGGATCGGATGTTCCTTATATGAAAGATCATCATGCAATTCGAGCATTTCATGATCCACAGCTCGGTGCGGAGATTCCTTGAAGCACTGACGAAGTTGCGACACATGGAAGACGTCGTGGATATGAGAGAATTGCGGCGGCAACTCCAATTTATATGCCACCTGACCACGTCTAGCAATAATGCAGAAAGGGCCAATATAGCGTGGAGCTAGCTTGCCCTTGATTCCAAAACGGTGAGTGCCTTTCATCGGGGTGACTCGCAGATAAGCCTGATCACCAGGTTGATAAGTCAAACCCCATCGTTTGCGATCATAGTTGCTCTTCTGGTGGTCCTGAGCCGCCTTGAGATTTTCCTGGACAATACGAACTTGTTCTTCGGCGTGTTGAATAATATCCGGACCCATGAGTGGTCGTCCCCATTTTCTGACCAATTCAGAAGGGTTCGACACTTACGTCCATAGAGTACTTCGAAGGGGGCCATTTTCAAGCTGGCTTGATAGCTGTTGTTATAAGAGAACTCGGCATACGGAAGAGATTCTTCCCACTTCTTGCCGAAAGAAATAACACAAGCCCGAAGCATATCTTCAAGCACTTGATTGACTCGTTCGACTTGGCCTTGGGATTGGGGATGATAAGCTGAACTCCAGGTAATATGAGTTCCCATAGCTGTTTGGAAACTTTCCCAGAATTTGGAAGTGAAAAGGCCGCCACGGTCCGAACTGATCTCCTTCGGAATACCATGGAGTGATACAATTCTGGAGATATACAACTTTGCTAACTGACTAGCAGTGATCGTCTCCTTGACAGGCAGAAAGTGTGCAACTTTAGAGAGTTGGTCGACGACGACAAGTATAGCATCGTGACCCTTCTGTGACCTGGGAAGTCCTGTAACAAAATCCATCTGAACCTTATCCCATTTCCATAGAGGAATAGGGAGTGGTTGCAGAATTCCAGCAGGTTTCTGATGTTCTGCTTTAACGCGACGACACACATCACATTCGGCAACATAACGAGCAATGTCCTGCTTCATTTTAGACCACCAGTACCTCTGACGGAGATCACGATACATCTTGGTGCTACCCGGATGAATAGACAGCGGGGTATCATGTGCCTCCTTCATGACCTTGTCAGTCATGAGTTCGAAGCGAGGTACCACAATGCGGTTTCTGAAATACAAGGTTCCATCTTCAGATAGAGAGAAATCCCTGTACTTTACAAGGTGAAGGTCTTTCTTCATCAGATCAACTTCAGCATCTTTAGCTTGCGCATTCTTAATAGCTTTCTCAAGATCTGGTTGTATCACAAGGTTATTAAGAGAACCCTGTGGAACAATACACAGATTCAGCTTGCACAGTTCTTCAAAAAGACAAGGTTGAGCTCGCCTAACCATGAGGTTGTCACAATAGGACTTGCGGCTTAAGGCATCAGCCATCACGTTAGCCTTGCCATGGGTATAGGAAATACCCAAATCATAGTCCGCAATGGCCTCCATCCATCTTTGCTGACGGAGGTTTAGAGACGGTTGAGTGAACAAGTACTTCAGACTTTTATGATCCGTGTAGATCTCGCAATGATTACCGAGAAGGTAATGTCGCCACAACTGCAATGCATAGATCACAGCAGCTAGTTCTAGATCATGTGCCGGATAATTTTCTTCATGTGGGCGCAACTTACGAGAGCCATAAGCAATCACTTTACGCTCTTGCATTAGGACACAGCCTAATCCTTCATGGGATGCGTCACAATAGATCACAAAGTCTTTGCGGGTATCTGGAGGAGATAGTACTGGGGCAGATGTCAGCTTGTCTTTGAGTGTCTGGAAACTTTCCTGACATTTTTCTGTCCATTCAAACTTAACGCCGTTGTGAAGCAGATCAGTCAAAGGCTTAGCAATCTTAGAAAAGTTCTCGACAAATCGACGGCAATAGCTTGCAAGGCCGAGAAAACTTCTCACTTGCTTGACGTTCTTCGGAGGAGTCCAGTCAAGAATAGCCTGAACTCGTTCTGGGTTAACGGCAATTCCATCCTTGGAAATCACATGACCAAGATACGTTACTTCAGAAAGCCAGAATTCACATTTGGAGTATTTGGCATACAACTGGTGTTCTCGGAGCCTTTCCAGTACAAGACGGAGGTGTTCAGCATGTTCTTCTTTATTCTTTGAATAGACCAGAATATCATCTAGATAAACCACGACGAACTTATCGAGGTAATCCATGAAGATATAATTCATCAGACGGGAGAATGTGGCTGGAGCATTTGTTAAGCCAAAAGACATAACAGTATACTCATAAGAACCATAGCGAGTAACGAAGGCTATCTTCGGAATATCCTCTTCATGAACACGGATCTGATGGTATCCCAATCTCAAATCAAGCTTAGAGAATACTGAGGAACCGGCAAGTTGATCATACAAATCATTGATCCGAGGAAGCGAATATTTATTCTGGATTGTAGCTTGGTTAATGGGCCGATAATCCTGAACCAATCGATTAGTTCCATCCTTCTTCTTAACGAAGAGTGAAGGTGCTCCCCAAGCAGAGGAACTGGGGCGGATGAAACCTTTCTTGAGTGACGTGTCGATTTCTTCCTTAAGTTCGAGAAGATGATGCGGAGGCATCTTATAAGGGTGCTTCGCAATAGGGGTAGTGCCAGGTTTCAAGTCGATGACGAACTCAACAGCTCTAGCAGGGGGTATCCCTGGAAGTTCTTCTGGAAATACATCTTGAAAATCACGAACAACTGGAACGTTCTCGATGCCTTCAAGAGGTGAAGCGTTCAATGCATTTAGAACATATATCTGAGCTTCGGCGTCCTGCGCTGTACGAGCTGAGTATCTGACAGTCTGACCGGAAGGGTGTGTGAGGCGGACTGTTTCAGTGGCACAGTCAATCAAAGCTTTATGAGGCTTCAACCAGTCCATACCCAGAATAATGTCTATGTTGGAGGCCTTGAGAGCAATGAGTGAAACGGGGAACATCAATCCTCCGATCACAATGTGGTTACCGTGGCTTACCATGGTAGTTTGCCAATTAGCCCCAGGTGAATGGATTACTAATGGGATGGACATCTCCTCGAAAAGTATATCATGGCTTCGCGCAAAACTTTCGGACATGAAGGAGTGCGATGCTCCAGAATCAAAGAGGACTGAAGCTGGGATTGAATTCACTAGAAGGGTGCCCATCACAATCTTGGGGTCCTGTCGAGCTTCTTCCATGTTGACTTGGTTGACATGGACCCGAACTATAGCAGATGGCCTGGCATTAGAGCTTCTGAGACAACGGTTCCGACAGCTCTTCTTGCAACCAACGGGAGGACGTGGTGCATCCTGATGAAAAGCCATAGCATCAGGCGGTCCATCATGAACCGATAGCTGTCTCGGCGGTGAAGGCAAACGAGGGGCAACATATGACGGCCTTGGTGTTGGAGCAGGTCGGTGGTAAACATTGTGTGGAATCCAGACTCGACGTTTCTGAACGGGTCGACCCGAAGACGAACCAACATCACGAGGGCGCTTGAGCGACTCCTGGTACTCAGTCAGAGCTGTTTCAACTTGGAAAGATTTGCTGACAAGCGTTGCGAATTCTGTGCAATCATGGATAGCAAGTGCAAGTTTTATATCAGTACGTAGTCCTCCACGGAATTTCTCCTGCTTGCGAGTGTCAGTGTCGACATCATCCGCAGCATAGCGGGATAATTCAAGGAATTTCCTCTGATATTCATCCACAGTCATTGTGCCCTGTGAGAGTTTACGGAACTCCTGCTTCTTCTGGTCCATCAGACCTTGAGGAATGTAACGTGCATGAAAAGCTGACTGAAATTCCTGCCAAGTGGTTACAGTCTCTGCAGGCAACATACCCTTGTGGCTTTCCCACCATTGAGCAGCGGGACCCTTCAAGTGGAATGTCGCAAAGGTGACGTAACTGTCAGGGGCAACATTAGCTGACTCCATCTCAAACAGGATGTCATGAAGCCAATCATCAGCATCCATAGGATTGGTGGAGTTGCGGAAAACGGATGGATTGAGGCGCACAAATTCTGCCAGATTTATTGGAACATTCTGTTGCTGAGCATTCTGATTTGGGAACTGAGCCAATAGTCCGGTCATAAACTGCTGCATCATTGCGGCCATATAGGGTGGAGGTGGAGGATCGTCAGCCATCCTGCCAAATCAACAAGGGCAGTTTAGCAAGAAAAACTGCATGTGTATGGAATGATTCATGAAGTATCACGCACAACAGAAGGAAGCACAATAGATACTTCATCATATTCGCACCAGACATTCAAATCCACACATAGCCTCGGTTAGAATCCGGCATTACGACAGTAGAAAAGGGAGGGCTAGACAACTAGGCGGCGCGCAGGCACGCGGTAGGGAAGTACACAACGAGACATAGCAAAGGCTACATCAATGTCGGAGAAAACTATTGGAGCGAGGAATCTGCAAGTGACAACACAGGGTGCCCTCGATAAAAGGATCCTGTAAGTAGAACCTGGCCCAAAATCTTGAAGCAAGGGGGGATAATTTCAAAACTCCGGGTGGATGTGAGCACGAGAGCCTAATGTTGGAGTTAGTAAAATTTTAACCCGAATAAAAGAGAGAGCAGAGTCCCAGAATAAAGGTCGAGGAGTAAAAGATCCTAATACCACCCAATTGGCGACGTGGGCCCGTAAGCCACACAGCCAAGTTAGTAAAACAGTTTTCGATTACTAGACTCAACTTCGGCCAAGGAGTTGGAAAGGGGGGGGGGGGTTCCTACAGTCAGTCGGCTCTAATACCAACTTGTGACGCCCCCGGCCCAATCGTGCACTAATCATACACGCAAATGCACACGATCAAGCCTAAGGACTCACGGGAAGATATCACAACACAACTCTAAAACATAAATAAAGTCATACAAGCTTTATATTACAAGCCAGGGGCCTCGAGGGCTCGAATACATAAGCTTGCGAACAAGCGTCAGCGGAAGCATCAGATATCTGAGTACAGATATTAAAAGAGAAACAGAAAGGCCTTTAGAAAGGCGGGGCAAAATAAAACACTACGATCGAAAGGCGTAGGCCTCCTGCCTGGGACCCTCCAATCCTACTCCTGGTCGTCAGTCAACTCGTAGTAGTATCCATCCTCTGGGTAGTAGTAGTAGCCGATCGACGGGGCATCTGTCTCAGGGGGGCTCCGTCATCTGGTCACGACAAATTGATATGGGGAGGAAAGGAAAACAAAGCAACCGTGAGTACTCAAAAGTACTCAGCAAGCAAGGATCTACACTACATATGCAACATTTTCAAAGGGAGGCTATATATGTGGACTGGGCTGCAGAAATGCCAGAATAGAGAGAAGGCCAAGTCCTATCGAAGACTAGCATCTTCATCGGTCTTGCAGAAATAGAAGAGGGTAGAACAGTACAATATAATGTAGCAGTATCATTAAGTCTCAACCTCACCCAGAGATCCTTTCTCGACTCCCTGTGAGAAAGCAATCCCAGAGCCATACAGTCATCAACCTCGTCCGGAGATCCCTTCTCGACTCCCTGCGAGAAGCAATCCCAGAGCCTCATATCCAGGTCTCATATCATGTTCTAGCTGTATTGATCGGGATACAACTCCGAGTGTCCTTTACCGTAGGACCGGCTATCGATAGAAGTGTTCTTCCCTACAGGGGTGCACCAACTTACCCAACACGCTTGATTTACTCCGGCCGGACACACTTTCTTGGGTCATGCCCGGCCTCGGTCAAACGACACATCGCAACCCTACCTACAGCTCAGCAGATAGGTCCCCGTCGGTCTACATCCTAAGCGCAAGGGGGTCTTGGCCATCGCCCCTCACCCTCCGGGTCGTTGCGCACATGGTGAAGCCAGGCACCAACACTACAGGAAGGCACCGGTCCGTCCGTGCCGCCATGCTGAACTAGACGTCTGACAGAGCTTTCGGCTGATGCATACGATGCCGAACGCCCATACTATGCCCACGTGATGGTTAGTGCTATCAGACCAGAGGCCTGCTCGGATCAAATATCCAAATCGTTAGTACTAGGGGCTTGCGGTAACGAGCAGAGACTCACGAAAGATGTGACCCCGTCGCCCCGTCTCGAGGACTTGCTGCAAGGGTTAAGAATGCCCGGCCGCGCCTCGTATTCATCACTCGGGCACCATACAAGCACCCGTCTTCACAACACTCGCCTCTCAGACGCATGCGGGTACCCCTCAGGGCCGACCCGCCTTTCTAAGTAATAGTGTAAAGTCCAAGTATCCGTGTGTCCATAACATCAGGGGAATCCGAGGTATCACCCTCGTTGGATTCCTACTCGATGTAATCGTCAAGGTGAACTCGGAGGAATCACCCTCACTTGGTTCACACTTGAGGTGTTGTACGACGGCCTCGTTATCGGAAGCGGTGAAGGAGGAATCACCCTCGATGACCACGACCGAATAGCTACTCTACAGAGTTAACATCTGAAGTGCTACATGAGGTATCACCCTCGGCACTCGATAGTAACGCTGCAGTGTTGTTACAACTAAGGGGGGGGGGTGATGTGCGGTGTCGGGGCCTGGTCTTCAATCCCGTTGATCGGGTCTTCTGACGATCTAGCGCGACAGTCGGGATAAGTGGGGTCACTGATAGGTCTCTACCCAGCCTATACTAAGCAGTTTAGGATATGCAGGTAATTATCAACAGCAGGTTACAATAAACAGGTTATGCATCAGAATAGGTAAAGCAGTAGCAGCAGCAATTCTAATACAAGCATGGGAAATTACAATGGGCGATATTGAGATGATCAAAGGGGGGGGCTTGCCTGGTTGCTCGGCGGCAAGGGCAAGGTTGTCAATGGTGTCTTCGGTCTCCGGAGCTGCGTCGGTCGAGGGCTATCGAGAGAGAAGAGCGAGAGGAAACAGTATAAATATAGAGCAAACATAAGCAACATGGAGCAGGCCATGCTAACGTGCAGTGCAGGGTTGCCTGAAGACATGTCCAAGTCATTTAGTTATTTTAGGAATTTGTTTGGAATTATTTTATTAAGGTCATACACTATTCATCTATCTGAAACAGGCAAAAAGTTGCATGTTCAGATAGTTAGAGGCATCTAACAGGTATGTGGGTAGCGTATTCGGATCCGTCTCATTTTTCTGATCATTTTTCATATATAAATTATTTTCATCGGAGTTACGGATTAAAAGATATGATTTTCTAAAATTTTATTGATTTTCTGGAATTTATTTAATTATTTAAATCAACATTATCCGAAACAGTAGCAGGGTGACGTCACTGTGACGTAATGCTGATGTCAGCAGTCAACGGTCGGCTGACCAGGGTCAAACCTGACCAGTGGGGCCCACATGTCAGCCTCTGATTAGTCTAAACAGAGTTTATTTTTAACTAATCAACTAATTAGGCTACCGGGCCCACATGTCAGTGACTGATTAGTGTTTAAACTAATTAATTAACTAATTAACAGATTTTCTACTTAATTAAATCAGTTTAACTGAGTGGGGCCCGCATGTCAGCGAGACAGGGCGGCCACGTCAGTTGTTGACCTGGTCAACAGGTCAACTGGGGCCCGCGGGGCCCCACAGTCAGTGGCCCAGGAGCGGGGCCCATCGGGGCCAGGTCAGCGCCGGCCGCCGGAGCTCTCCGGCGAGCCCCGACGCGGTGGCTCAACTCCGGCGAGCTCGGAAACGGCGCACAGGGCATCATTTGCGACGCGGTTGGCGGCAGTCGAACGGGGAGACGACGCCGCGTCGATCTAGGGCACTAGCACGAGGCGGGGCAGTCGGAGACGAGCGCTGCGACGGCAATGGCGGACGGCGGCGTTCGGGCGAGATGGCGAACGGCGTTGCAGCGCGCGTGCGAGCGAGCCAAGAGGCTAGGCGTGGCCTACGCGGTGCAGTGAGTGCGATGGCCACGGGCACGTGGCCCAAAGGTCGCCGGGGACACGTCGGCGACATGCACAGGCGGCGGTGGGTTCGGGCACGGCGAAACCTAGCGCTACAAGCCACGAAGGGCCGTGAGGGGAGAGGGGGAAGGAGCAGGAGCTCACAGCAGGGTGTAGCCGGTCAAAGTGGGCTCGGGGGAGGTTTGGTGTAGCCGGAATCGGCGACGGAGTGCGGCGGCGATTCGAGGAGGAAGAAGACGGCGTGGAGGCGATGCAATGGCTCCGGGCTTCGGCTCATTTGCGCGGTCGAAGGAGGCGATGATGGCGAGCACCGTGGACACGTTCGGGAGGCGGGGCGGTGACGGTGGCCGCGCAGCTCAACCGCGGCCGTTCATGGCGGCGTCGGGCGAGGTGGGAGAGAGCGAGGGAGGAAAGGGGAGGGGTGCTAGGGCTCGCCAGGGGGAAGCGGGGGTGGCTCTTATACCCAGTGCGCGCGCGGGCGCGCTGTCGAGCGGCGAGCGAGGGGGGGGGGGGCGGGGCGCGTGCGTGCGTGCGTGCGCGCAGAGCGCTCGACAGCGAGGCGCGGGGTGAGCAGTGGGAGGTGGGAGGGGACGCCGGTTGGGCTGGGCCGGCACTGTGCACTCGAGGCCTAGCACAGTGGGCCTTTTCCTTTTTCTCCGTTCCTTCTTTCTTTTTCTTTTCTGTTTTGTAAAATGTGTGGCCCCCATTAGAGTTTTGTAAAATATGAGAGCTGGGCCACAAATCACAGCATAATATATCCTACCACCAAAAACTAGTTTGGGGTAAATATCTTTTCATATTTATTTTAGATTAAATAAAAGGTAATTAAATATTGTCTTTAGTCACTATTTGGGGATGTTTGAGTCACTTACCCAACTCCAATGATGTTGGTTTCAATTTTAGAATTGTCTCTGATTTATTTGCTATTTGATGAACAATTTAGTTTCTATGTTGGACAACTTTTATTTTCCACTTTCATTTAAATTTGGACTTTGAGTTAGGAGTTGAAAGGCAATATGATGCTAATGATGATCATGCGCTGTTAAACATGATGACATGGCATAATCAAAAGGGTGATTACTGTAGTTAACCACCGGGGGTGTTACATGGCGGAGCACTGTGCCAAGCGGTGCTGATGGGATGGCCCCTTTTTCCATCCCCAAGAAAGTGAGGACACCTAAACGGACACCTCACGGTGCATTAAATGCGCTCGTCCTAATCTGTCAGGGGTTAGGCATGATGCCCTGTAGCTACTTTACACCTCAATGTATGTACATTTTGCCACTGTGGAGACCCCTTTGAGCATATAAAAGGAGGCCCAAGGCAACTGCTACAGAGAGGAGAGAGGAGAGAACTTCTGGCCCATTCTGCATGCGTAGCTGCTCTTTGAACGTACTGTTCATTGCGAGCGCTCCTGAAGGCTGGGCTCAAGAACATCAATAAGAACACAAAGCAGGAGTAGGGTTTTACGCTGATCAGCGGCCCGAACCTGGGTAAAAACGCCCCGCGTCGATCACTGGTTCTGCTCTTTGCGTATACCTCTCCCCCCGCCGAATCGTAAAGGGGTCTCTCGGGATCCCATAGGTGTCGTACCCCAACATCTTTGGCGTGCCAGGTAGGGGGATAGAGGTTGCGCCAACCTGATCCAGCGGTCGGCGCGTCAGCTTCATCGTCCATGGCGACTTCACTCCACATACAGAAAGCTAAGTTCTAAAACTTTAATGCTTTTTGCTGATTTGATTTTATCCATGATGATGTTCTTTGCACATAACCTGTGCGCAAAGGAGCACTCTTGAGACATTCTGCGCTCCGGGTTGTTCGGGTCTGCCTAGCAACACCTGTGCAGCCGCGTTTGTTCTTGGAGTGTGAAGCTCTCGAGGAGGCGGCGTCCTCGATAGGCTGCTAACTAGGATCCATTCCTAAGCGCCATTGACTAGGACGTGCGCGATCGAGATGCATTCCGGCAAGCGTAGGGGACAACTGTGCAAAAACAAAAACATGTGGAGAAGAGCTCTAAATAAAGTTACGCACAAGTTAAAATGCTCTTAAGATGCTAATTAACTTGTCGTATTTAAACACAGTTGTGGCCCGGGGGCTGGCAGCGTCCTCTGGACCAATCTTCTCGACGTCGAGAACGACGAAGTTCTCCGCCATAAGCCTTCCTGGCAACAAGCTTGCCGGAAGCCAGCGTCGAGAACGACGAAGTCCTCCGTCATGAGCTTTCCCGGCAACTCCTTGCCGGAAGCTAGCGTCGAGAATATCAAAGTTCTCCGCTAAAGTCAAAACTTTCCCGACAACCACCCTTTGAGCTAAAAATAAGCTCGGGGGCTGGCAGCGCCCTCGCAAGAAAAGCTAAGTTGCCAAGATTTATTACATTCATTTTGCTATCCTCACTTGCTTCTTACACCTACATGCTGAGGAGCCTTCCCGGGGCTAGTCACGCTCCTATTTGCCTCCAGTCCGCTCGGCAACCTGAGCAGCTGCGCTAGAGCCGGGAAGGTAAACCTTTTCGGGAGACGGCGTTCCCGGCGAGCCGCTAAGGACCCGTTCCTCAAGCGCTGCCGACTGGGGCGTGCGCACCGGAAAGATTTCCAGCTGGCGTGGGTCGCCTTGATTGACTCCTCGTCCTCGCATATCGACCTGCACGCAAAAGAACCTTGCCGTGGTTAGTTCGCGCTCTGGTTTTGCCTCGAGTCCGCTCGGCAAACTTAGCAGCTGCGTTCTGGCCCGGCAAGTCGCCTTGCCGGTGGCGGCGCCTCCAGCAGGCTGCTGAAGTCCCGCACCTAGCGCTCGCGGCAAGCGTGCGCATCGGCAAGGTTTTTCAGACAGCGTAGGGTATAAAATATACGCAAGGACAGAATTAATCAAGGGGGAAGCATGCATTTATTTAGCATAAAGAAATATCTCCTGTGCCATAAAGCTTGGCCTAATTAAGGTAAATTGTTTATTTATGTGTGTCATTGCAGCAACAGGGTTGCGACCTCCAGGCGGGAGGAACGGCAGCGAACATATCTACATGTTACCGGTGCGCGTCGTTGGGCCTAGCCCGGACAAACACTGTGCACGCCTGTCCGGCCTAGGCCTGGGGGCTCCTGTCGGTGTAGTAAACAGGGGGGGGGTGTTCACTACCCCTGGACACGCACCGACAAGTCGCAGCCTCCAGGCGGGAAGGGCATGGCGGAGGAGGAATCCACTCAAGAGTATATTCGAAGCCCGGTTCCCGGCAAGGTCTACTTGCCGGGAATGGGTCCACACATCGCCGGCAAGGCGGAGCCGGCAAGAAAAACTCCAGGCGGGTCGACCAGAAGATCAAGTCTACTACCGCCGGCAAGATCAGGGCCGGCAAGCTCAGGACTCGACAAGACTATCCAAAAAGCATTCGAGTCAATAATTGGAAGGCAGAAGACCAAAGGCCGGAGCCCCAGCAAGATTCTTTGCCGGTGAGCCCCGGCAAGATTCTTGCCGATGGGCCCCGGCAAGATGATCCCGGCAAGCTTGGTGCCCGGCGAGTTTCGGCGCTCGGCGAGATTCTGCCACCATACCATTATTCCAGCACAACGACAAGACTCAAGATAGAGCCCCGGCAAACTCCTTGCCGGGATGACCAGCTGAACTCGGCAAGGCTTGCCGGGGGACAGCTAGACAGAGACCGAGATCAATCCAGAAGGTATTCTAGTCAGACGACAAAGCATAAAAGGGTGGAGACAAGGCCCCGGCAAGGTTCTTGCCGGGATGACCAGCTGAGCCCGGCAAGGTTACGCCACTATGCTACTGCTCCAGTGCGGCTGCCAGCTTGGCACTCTGGACCCTTCTCCAGGCATGCGTGGCGGAGCACTGTGCCAAGCGGTGCTGATGGGATGGCCCCTTTTTCCATCCCCAAGAAAGTGAGGACACCTAAACGGACACCTCACGGTGCATTAAATGTGCTCGTCCTAATCCGTCAGGGGTTAGGTATGATGCCCTGTAGCTACTTTACACCTCAATGTATGTACATTTTGCCACTTTGGAGACCCCTTTGAGCATATAAAAGGAGGCCCAAGGCAACTGCTACAGAGAGGAGAGAGGAGAGAACTCCTGGCCCATTCTGCATGCGTAGCTGCTCTTTGAACGTACTGTTCATTGCGAGCGCTCCTGAAGGCTGGGCTCAAGAACATCAATAAGAACACAAAGCAGGAGTAGGGTTTTACGCTGATCAGCGGCCCGAACCTGGGTAAAAACGCCCCGCGTCGATCACTGGTTCTGCTCTTTGCGTATACCTCTCCCCCCGCCGAATCGTAAAGGGGTCTCTCGGGATCCCATAGGTGTCGTACCCCGACATGATGTTACTAAGGAATTTTATGGTCTTAAATCTCAATTTGCTCATCTTGAAAATTTAGTAGGCCAAATTTCCGATAAACAAACCACTTTGGTGAATAAGATGGGCGCTAAATCGGAGTCTTTGAATAATGATGAAGATCTTAAAGTGATTGATGTGACTCCTATTGAATCTTTGTTTTCTAATATAAATCTTGATAAAGATGGGACTAGAGATGAGTCAACTTTAGCTAGAAGGCATCCCAATGATTCGGAGTTTATAGATCTTAATGCAAAAATTGATAAAAGTGGGGTTGGAGAGGTCAAAACTTTAAGTAGCGATGAACCCACTCTTTTGGATTTCAAGGACTTTAATTATGATAATTGCTCTTTTATAGGTTGTATTTCCTTGTGGCAATCCATGTTGAATTCTCCTCATGCTTACAATCAAAATAAAGCTTTTACTAAACATATCGTTGATGCTATGATGAAATCTCTTGAAGAAAAACTTGAGTTGGAAGTTTCAATCCCTATAAAACTTTATGATGAGTGGGAACCTACTATTAAGATTAAAATTAAATATTATGAGTGCCATGATTTGTGTGATTTGGGTGCTAGCGTTTCCACGATTCCAAAAACCCTATGTGATGTGCTAGGTTTCCGTGAATTTGATGATTGTTCTTTAAATTTGCATCTAGCGGATTCCACTATTAAGAAACCTATGGGAAGGATTAATGATGTTCTTATTGTTGCAAATAGGAATTATGTGTCCGTAGATTTCATTGTGCTTGATATAGATTGCAATCCTACATGTCCTATTATTCTTGGTAGACCTTTCCTTAGAGCGACTGGTGCAATTATTGATATGAAAGAAGGAAACATTAGATTTCAATTTCTGTTAAGGAAGGGCATGGAACACTTTCCAAGAAAGAAAATTAAGTTTCGATATGAATCTATTATGAGGGCTACTTATGGATTGCATACCAAAGATGACAATACCTAGATCTATGTTTTATGCCTAGCTAGGGGCGTTAAACAATAGCGCTTGTTGGGAGGCAACCCAATTTTATTTTTGTGTTTTTTATTTTTGGTTCTGTTTTTCAATAATTACACATTATTGCCTCTGTAGTAATTGTGTTTTGGTGTTTCAATTAGTGTTTGAGCCAAGCAAGACCTTTGGGATGGTCTACGGTGATAGTTGATTTGATTTTGCTGAAAAACAGAAACTTTTGCATCCGCTAATAGAATTTTAAAAATTCACAGAAGCAACGAATTTTTTTGAATTTTTTACACAAGATTGATATACAAATTTCCCAGGTTTTCCTAATATTTCACAATTTTTGGAGTTACAAAAGTATGACTACAATTCAGATCTTCGCAGACTGTTTTGTTTTTGACAGATTCTGTTTTCTTTGTGTTGTTTGCTTATTTTGATGAATCTATGGGTAGTATCGGGGGGTATGAACCATGGAGAAGTTGGAATACAGTAGATATTACGCCAATATAAATAGAGAATGAGTTCACAACAGTACCTAAAGTGGTGATTTATTTTATTATACTAACGGATCTTATGAGATTTTCTGTTGAGTTTTGTGTTGTGAAGTTTTCAAGTTTTGGGTAAAGATTTGATGGACAACAGAATAAGGAGTGGCAAGAGCCTAAGCTTGGGGATGCCCAAGGCACCCCAAGTTAATATTCAAGGACAACCAAGCATCTAAGCTTGGGTATGCCCCGGGTGGTATCCCCTCTTTTGTCTTCGTCTATCGGTAAATTTACTTGAGGCTATATTTTTATTCACCACATGATATGTGTTTTGCTTGGAGCATCTTGTATGATATGAGTCTTTGCTTTTTAGTTTGCCACAATCATCCTTGCTGTACACACCTTTTGAGAGGGACACGCATGAATCATGATTTATTAGAATACTCTATGTGCTTCACTTATATCTTTTGAGCTAGGCAATTTGATCTAGTGCTTCACTTACATCTTTTTAGAGCATGGTGGTGGCTTTATTTTATAGAAATTGTTGAACTCTCATGCTTCACTTATATTATTTTGAGAGTCTCTAAACAGCATGGTAATTTGCTTTGGTTATGAATTTAGTCCTAATATGATGGGCATCCAAGAGGGATATAATAAAAACTTTGATATAAAGAGCATTGAATACTATGAGAAGTTTGATTCCTTGCATTTGTTTTGAGATATAAAGATGATGATATTAGAGTCATGCTAGTGAGTAATTGTGGATTGGTAGAAATACTTGTGTTAAAGTTTGTGATTCCTGTAGCATGCACGTATGGTGAACCGTTATGTGATGAAGTCGGAGCATGATTTATTTATTGATTGTCTTCCTTATGAGTGGCGGTCGGGGACGAGCGATGGTCTTTCCCTACCAATCTACCCCCCTAGGAGAATGCGTGTAGTACTTTGTTTTGATGGCTAATAAATTTTTGCAATAAGTATGTGAGTTCTTTATGACTAATGTTGAGTCCATGGATTATACGCACTCTCACCCTTCCACCATTGCTAGCCTCTCTAGTACCGCGCAATTCTCGCCGGTGCATTAAACCCACCATATACCCTTCCTCAAAACAGCCACCATACCTACCTATTATGGCATTTCCATAGCCATTCCAAGATATATTGCCATGCAACTTCCACCGTTCCGTTTATTATGACACGCTTTGTCATTGTCATATTGCTTTGCATGATCATGTAGTTGGCATAGTATTTGTGGCAAGGCCACCGTTCATATTTCTTATACATGTCACTCTTGATCATTGCACATCCGAGTACACCGTCGGAGGCATTCATATAGAGTCATATTTTGTTCTAGAATCGAGTTGTAATTTTTGAGTTGTAAGTAAATAAAAGTGTGATGATCATCATTATTAGAGCATTGTCCCATGTGAGGAAAGGATGATGGAAGCTATGATTCCCTCACAAGTTGGGATGAGTCTCCGGACTTTACAAAAAAAAATAAAAGAGGCCAAAAGAAGCCCAAACAAAAAAATGAGAGAAAAAGAGAGAAGGGGCAATGCTACTATCGTTTTACCACACTTGTGCTTCAAAGTAGCACCCTGATCTTCATGATAGAGAGTCTCCTATGTTGTCACTTTCATAAACTAGTGGGAATTTTTCATTATAGAACTTGGCTTGTATATTCCAATGGTGGGCTTCCTCAAATTGCCCTAGGTCTTCGTGAGCAAGCAAGTTGGATGCACACCCACTTAGTTTCTTTTGAGCTTTCATACACTTATAGCTCTAGTGCATCCATTGCATGGCAATCCCTACTCACTCACATTGATATCTATTGATGGACATCTCAATAGCCCATTATTACGCTTAGTTGATGTGAGACTATCTCCTTCTTTTTGTCTTCTCCATAACCACCATATTCTACTCCACCTATAGTGTTATATCCATGGCTCACGCTCATGTATTGCGTGAAAGTTGAAAAAGTTTGAGAACATCAAAAGTATGAAACAATTTCTTGCCTTGTCATCAGGGTTGTGCATGATTTAATACTTTGTGTGATGAAGATGGTGAAGGAAATATGCCCTAGAGGCAATAATAAAGTTATTATTTATTTCCTTATTTCATGATAAATGTTTATTATTCATGCTAGAATTGTATTAACCGGAAACTTAGTACATGTGTGAATACATAGACAAACAGAGTGTCCCTAGTATGCCTCTACTTGACTAGCTCATTAATCAAATATGGTTAAGTTTCCTAGCCATGGACATGTGTTGTCATTTGATGAACGGGATCACATCATTAGAGAATGATGTGATGGACAAGACCCATCCGTTAGCTTAGCACTATGATCGTTTAGTTTGTTGCTATTGCTTTCTTCATGACTTATACATGTTCCTCTGACTATGAGATTATGCAACTCCCGAATACCGGAGGAACACCTTGTGTGCTATCAAATGTCACAACGTAACTGGGTGATTATAAAGATGCTCTACAGGTGTCTCCGATGGTGTTTGTTGGGTTGGCATAGATCAAGATTAGGATTTGTCACTCCGTGTATCGGAGAGGTATCTCTGGGCCCTCTCGGTAATGCACATCACTATAAGCCTTGCAAGCAATGTGACTAATGAGTTAGTTGCGGGATGATGCATTACGGAACGAGTAAAGAGACTTGCCGGTAACGAGATTGAACTAGGTATGAGGATACCGACGATCGAATCTCGGGCAAGTAACATACCGATGACAAAGGGAACAACGTATGTTGTTATGCAGTTTAACCGATAAAGATCTTCGTAGAATATGTAGGAGCCAATATGAGCATCCAGGTTCCGCTATTGGTTATTGACCGGAGATGTGTCTCGGTCATGTCTACATAGTTCTCGAACCCGTAGGGTCCGCACGCTTAACGTTCAATGACGATTTGTATTATGAGTTATGTGATTTGATGACCGAAGTTTTTTCGGAGTCTCGGATGAGATCACGGACATGACGAGGAGTCTTGAAATGGTCGAGAGGTAAAGATCGATATATTGGAAGGCTATATTCGGACATCGGAAAGGTTCCGAGTGATTCGGGTATTTTTCGGAGTACCGGAGAGTTACGGGAATTCGCCGGGGGAAGTAGTGGGCCTTAATGGGCCATACGGGAAAGGAGAGAAGGGCCTCAAGGGGTGGCCACGCGCCCCCCCCCCCCCATGGACTGGTCTGAATTGGACTAGGAGGGGCGGTGCCCCCCTCCTTCCTTCTCCCCTCTTCCTCCTTCCCTCCTTCTCCTACTAGGAATAGGAAAGAGGAGGGGAATCCTACTTGGACTGGGGAGTCCTAGTAGGATTCCCCACACCTGGCGCGCCCCCCTTGGGACGGCCACCTCTTCCCTCCCCTCCTTTATATACGTGGCCAGGGGGCACCCCAATAGCACATCAAAGTTTCTCTTAGCCGTGTGCGGTGCCCCCCTCCACAGTTACACACCTCGGTCATATCGTCGTAGTGCTTAGGCAAAGCCCTGCGCCGGTAACTTCATCATCACCATCACCACGCCGTCGTGCTGACGAAACTCTCCCTCGGCCTCAGCTGGATCTAGAGATCGAGGGACGTCACCGAGCTGAACGTGTGCAGATTGCGGAGGTGCCGTGCGTTCGGTACTTGATCGATTGGATCGCGAAGACGTTCGACTACATCAACCGCATTACTAAACACTTCCGCTTTCGGTCTACGAGGGTACGTGGACATACTCTCCCTGCTCGTTGCTATGCTTCTCCTAGATAGATCTTGTGTGATCGTAGGAATTTTTTTGAAATACTACGTTCCCCAACAGTGGCATCCGAGCCAGATCTATGCGTAGATGATATTTGCACGAGTAGAACACAAAGGAGTTGTGGATGTGGGTGTATACATATTGCTTGCCGTTACTAGTTGTTACTTGGTTCAGCGGTATTGTGAGATGAAGCGGCCCGGACCAAAATTACGCGTACGCTTACGCAAGACTGGTTTTACCGCTGCGAGCACTCGTTGCTTAAAGGTGACTGGCGGGTGTCTGTCTCTCTCACTGTAGTTGAACAGGTTTCAATGAAGAGGGTTCTTTTAGAAGATCAAAAAGAAATCACTACACCACGTTGTGGTTTTGCGTAGGTAAGAACGGTTCTTGCTAGAAGCCCGTAGCAGCCACGTAAAACTTGCAACAACAAAGTAGAGGACGTCTAACTTGTTTTTGCAGGGCTTGCTGTGATGTGATATGGTCAAGACATGATGTGATATAATTTGTTGTATGAGATGATCATGTTTTGTAACAGAGTTATCGGCAACTGGCAGGAGCCATATGGTTGTCGCTTTATTGTATGCAATGCAATCGCCATGTAATTGTTTCGCTTTATCACTAAGCGTAGCGATAGTCGTAGAAGCAATAAGTTGGCGAGACGACAATGATGCTACGATGGAGATCAAGGTGTCGCGTCGGTGATGATGGAGATCATGATGATGCTTCGGTGATGGAGATCATGAGCACAAGATGATGATGGCCATATCATGTCACATATTTTTTTTGCATGTGATGTTTATCTTTTTTGCATCTTATTTTGCTTAGTACGGCGGTAGCATTATAAGATGATCCCTCACTAAATTTCAAGGTACAAGTGTTCTCCCTGAGTATGCACTGTTGCAAAAGTTCTTCGTGCTGAGACACCACATGATGATCGGGTGCGATAGGCTCTATGTTCAAATACAACGGGTGCAAGACAGTTTTGCACATGCGGAATACTCGGGTTAAACTTGACGAGCCTAGCATATGCAGATATGGCCTCGGAACACTGAGACCGAAAGGTCGAACGTGAATCATATAGTAGATATGATCAACATAGAGATGTTCACCATTGAAAACTACTCCATCTCACGTGATGATCGGACATGGTTTAGTTGATATGGATCACGTGATCATTAGATGACTAGAGGGATGTCTATCTAAGTGGGAGTTCTTAAGTAATATGATTATTTGAACTTTAATTTATCATGAACTTAGTCCTGGTAGTATTTGCAAAGTATGTTGTAGATCAATAGCTCGCGTATAGCTCCCCTATTTTATTTTTGATATGTTCCTGGAGAAAACTAAGTTGAAAGATGATAGTAGCAATGATGCGGACTGGTTCCGTGATCTGAGGATTATCCTCATTACTGCACAGAAGAATTATGTCCTTGATGCACCGCTAGGTGACAGACCTATTGCAGGAGCAGATGCAAACGTTATGAACGTGTAGCAAGCTCGATATGATGACTACTTGATAGTTTAGTGCGCCATGATTTACGGCTCAGAATTGGGACTTCAAAAACATTTTGAACGCCACGGAGCATATGAGATGTTCCAAAGAGATGAAATTGGTATTTCAGACTCATGCCCGTGTCAAGAGGTATGAGACCTCTGACAAGTACTTTGCCTACAAGATGGAGGAGAATAGCTCAACCAGTGAGCATGTGCTCAGAATGTCTGAGTACTACAGTTGCTTGAATCAAGTGGGAGTTAATCTTCCGGATAAGATAGTAATTGACAGAATTCTCTAGTCACTATCACCAAGTTACTGGAACTTCGTGATGAACTATAATATGCAAGGGATGACAAAAACGATTCCCAAGCTCTTCGTGATGCTGAAATCAACAAAGGTAGAAATCAAGAAAGAGCATCAAATGTTGATGGTTAACAAGACCACTAGTTTCAAGAAAAGGGCAAAGGGAAGAAGGGGAACTTCAAGAAGAATAGCAAGCAAGTTGCTACTCCCGAGAAGAAGCCCAAGTCTGGACCTAAGCCTGAAACTGAGTGCTTCTACTGCAAAGGGACTGGTCACTGGAAGCGGAACTGCCCCAAGTATTTGGCGGATAAGAAGGATGGCAAAGTGAACAAAAGTATATTTGATATACATGTTATTGATGTGTATTTTACTAGTGTTCATAGTAGCCCCTGGGTATTTGATACTGGTTCAGTTGCTAATATTAGTAACTCGAAACAGGAGTTGCAAAATGAACAGAGACTAGTTAATGACGAGGTGACGATGTGTGTTGGAAGTGATTCCAAGGTTGATAAGATCACCATCACACACTCCCTCTACCTTCGGGATTAGTAAATGTTATTTGGTGTTTGCGTTGAGCATGAATATGATTGGATCATGTTTATTGCAATACGGTTATTCATTTAAGTCAGAGAATAATTGTTGTTCTGTTTAAATGAATAAAACCTTCTATGGTCATACACTCAATATAAATGGTTTATTGAATCTCGATCGTAGTGATACACATATTCATAATATTGATGCCAAAAGATGCAAAGTTGATAATGATAATGCAACATATTTTGTGGCACTGCCGTTTAGGTCATATTGGTGTAAAGCGCATGAAGAAACTCCATTCAGATGGACTTTTGGAATCACTTGATTATGAATCATTTGATGCTTGCGAACCATGCCTCATGGGCAAGATGACTAAGACTCCGTTCTCCGGAATAATGGAGTGAGCTAATGACTTATTGGAAATAATACATATCGATGTATGCGGTCCGATGAGTGTTGAGGCTCACGACGGGTATCGTTATTTTCTGACCTTCATAGATGATTTGAGCAGATATGGGTATATCTACTTGATGAAACATAAGTCTGAAACATTTGAAAAGTTTAAAAGAATTTCAGAGTGAAGTAGAGAATCATCGTAACAAGAAAATAAAGTTTCTACAATCTGATCGCAGAGGCGAATATTTGAGTTATGAGTTTGGCCTTCAATTAAAACAATGTGGAATAGTTTCACAAACTCATGCCACCTGGAACACCACAGCATAATGGTGTGTCCGAACGTCATAACCGTACTTTATTGGATATAGTGCAATCTATGATGTCTCTTACCGATTTACCACTATCGTTTTGGGGTTATGCATTAGAGACAGCTGCATTCACGTTAAATAGGGCACCGTCTAAATCCGTTGAGACGACACTGTATGAACTGTGGTTTAGCAGGAAACCTAAGCTATCATTTCTTAAAGTTTGGGGCAGCGATGCTTATGTGAAAAAGCTTCAACCTGATAAGCTCGAACCCAAATCGGAGAAAAGTGTCTTCATAGGATACCCAAAGGAGACTGTTGGGTACACCTTCTATCACAGATCCGAAGGCAAGATATTCGTTGCTAAGAATGGATCCTTTCTAGAGAAGGAGTCTCTCTCGAAAGAAGTGAATGGGAGGAAAGTAGAACTTGATGAGGTAGTGGTACCTTCTCTTGAATTGGAAAGTAGTTCATCACAGAAATCAGTTCCAGTGATGCCTACACCAATTAGTGAGGAAGTTAATGATGATGATGATGAAACTTCGGATCAAGTTGCTACCGAACCTCGTAGGTCAACCAGAGTACATTCCGCACCAGAGTGGTACGGTAATCTGATCTGGAAATCATGTTACTAGACCATGACGAACCTACGAACTATGAGGAAGCGATGATGAGCCCAGATTCCGATAAATGGCTTGAGGCCATGAAATCTAAGATGGGATCCATGTATGAGAACAAAGTGTGGACTTTGGTTGACTTGCCCGATGATCGGCAAGCCATTGAGAATAAATGGATCTTCAAGAGAAAGACAGACGCTGATAGTAGTGTTACTATCTACAAAGCTCGACTTGTCGCAAAAAGGTTTTCGACAAAGTTCAAGGTGTTGACTACGATGATATTTTCTCACTCGTAGCGATGCTTAAGTCTGTCCGAATCATGTTAGCAATTGCCACATTTTATGAAATCTGGCAAATAGATGTCAAAAACTACATTCCTTAATGGAATTTTTAAAGAAGAAGTTGTATATGATGCAATCAGAAGGTTTTGTCAATCCTTAAGGTGCTAACAAAATGTGCAAGCTCCAGCGATCCATCTATGGACTGGTGCAAGCATCTCGGAGTTGGAATATACGCTTTGATGAAGTGATCAAAGCATATGGTTTTATACAGACTTACGGTGAAGCCTGTATTTACAAGAAAGTGAGTGGGAGCTCTGTAGCATTTCTGATATTATATGTGGATGACATATTGTTGATTGGAAATGATATAGAATTTCTGGATAGCATAAAAGGATACCTGAATAAGAATTTTTCAATAAAAAAGACCTTGGTGAAGCTGCTTAAGTATTGAGCATCAAGATCTATAGGGATAGGTCGAGATGCTTAATAGAACTTTCACAAAGCACATACCTTGACAAGATTTTGAAGAAGTTCAAATGGGATCAGTCAAAGAAGGAGTTCTTGCCTGTGTTACAAGGTGTAAAATTGAGTAAGATTCAAAACCCGACCACCGCAGAAGATAGAAAGAGAATGAAAGTCATTCCCTATGCCTCAGTCATAGGTTCTATAAAGTATGCCATGCTATGTACCAGACCAGTTGTGTGCCTTACTATGAGTTTAGCAAGGAGGTACGATAGTGATCCAGGAATGGATCACTGGATAGCGGTCAATGTTATCCTTAGTTACCTAAGAGGACTAAGGAAATATTTCTCGGTTATGGAGGTGATAAAAGAGTTTGTCATAAAAGGTTACGTCGATGCAAGCTTTTACACCGATCCAGATGACTCAGAGTCTCAATCTGGATACATAATGAAAGTGGGAGCAATTAGCTAGAGTAGCTCCATGCAGAGCATTATAGACATAGAAATTTGCAAAATACATACGGATCTATATGTGGCAGACCCGTTGACTAAACTTCTCTCACAAGCAAAACATGATCACACCTTAGTACTCTTTGGGTGTTAATCACATGGCGATGTGAACTAGATTACTGACTCTAGTAAACCCTTTGGGTGTTGGTCACATGGCGATGTGAACTATGGGTGTTAATCACATGGTGATGTGAACTATTCGTGTTAAATCACATGGCGATGTGAAAATAGATTATTGACTCTAGTGCAAGTGGGAGACTGAAGGAAATATGCCCTAGAGGCAATAATAAAGTTATTATTTATTTCCTTATTTCATGATAAATGTTTATTATTCATGCTAGAATTGTATTAACCGGAAACTTAGTACATGTGTGAATACATAGACAAACAGAGTGTCCCTAGTATGCCTCTACTTGACTAGCTCGTTAATCAAAGATGGTTAAGTTTCCTAGCCATGGACATGTGTTGTCATTTGATGAACGGGATCACATCATTAGAGAATGATGTGATGGACAAGACCCATCCGTTAGCTTAGCACTATGATCGTTTAGTTTGTTGCTATTGCTTTCTTCATGACTTATACATGTTCCTCTGACTATGAGATTATGCAACTCCTGAATACCAGAGGAACACCTTGTGTGCTATCAAACGTCACAACATAACTGGGTGATTATAAAGATGCTCTACAGGTGTCTCCGATATTGTTTGTTGGGTTGACATAGATCAAGATTAGGATTTGTCACTCCGTGTATCGGAGAGGTATCTCTGGGCCCTCTCGGTAATGCACATCACTATAAGCCTTGCAAGCAATGTGACTAATGAGTTAGTTGCGGGATGATGCATTACGGAACGAGTAAAGAGACTTGCCGGTAACGAGATTGAACTAGGTATGAGGATACCGACGATCGAAGCTTGGGCAAGTAACATACCGATGACAAAGGGAACAACGTATGTTGTTATGCGGTTTGACCGATAAAGATCTCCATAGAATATGTAGGAGCCAATATGAGTATCTAGGTTCCACTATTGGTTATTGACCGGAGATGTGTCTCGATCATGTCTACATAGTTCTCGAACCCGTAGGGTCCGCACGCTTAACGTTCGATGACGATTTGTATTATGAGTTATGTGATTTGATGACCGAAGTTTGTTCGGAGTCCCGGATGAGATCACGGATATGACGAGGAGTCTCGAAATGGTCGAGAGTTAAAGATCGATATATTGGAAGGCTATATTCGGACATCGGAAAGGTTCCGAATGATTCGGGTATTTTTCGGAGTACCGGAGAGTTACGGGAATTCGCCGGGGGAAGTAGTGGGCCTTAATGGGCCATACGGGAAAGGAGAGAAGGGCCTCAAGGGGTGGCCATGCGCCCCCCCATGGACTGGTCCGAATTGGACTAGGAGGGGGCGGCGCCCCCCTCCTTCCTTCTCCCCTCTTCCTCCTTCCCTCCTTCTCCTACTAGGAATAGGAAAGAGGAGGGGAATCCTACTTGGACTGGGGAGTCCTAGTAGGATTCCCCACACCTGGCGCGCCCCCCTTGGGACGGCCACCTCTTCCCACCCCTCCTTTATATACGTGGCCAGGGGGCACCCCAATAGCACATCAAAGTTTCTCTTAGCCGTGTGCGGTGCCCCCCTCCACAGTTACACACCTCGGTCATATCGTCGTAGTGCTTAGGCGAAGCCCTGCGCCGGTAACTTCATCGTCACCGTCGCCATGCCGTCGTGCTGACGAAGCTCTCCCTCAGCCTCAGCTGGATCTAGAGTTCGAGGGACGTCACCGAGCTGAACGTGTGCAGATCACGGAGGTGCTGTGCGTTCGGTACTTGATCGGTTGGATCGCGAAGACGTTCGACTACATCAACCGCGTTACTAAACGCTTCCGCTTTCGGTCTACGAGGGTACATGGACACACTCTCCCCGCTCGTTGCTATGCTTCTCCTAGATAGATCTTGCGTGATCGTAGGAATTTTTTTGAAATACTACGTTCCCCAACAGAT
Source organism: Thinopyrum elongatum (assembly GCA_011799875.1). Classification (NCBI taxonomy): domain Eukaryota; kingdom Viridiplantae; phylum Streptophyta; class Magnoliopsida; order Poales; family Poaceae; genus Thinopyrum; species Thinopyrum elongatum. Next base: position 237,965,297 of record CM022297.1, read on the forward strand.
GGAGCATAGCCAGACTATATGATTTTGTAGGGATAACTTTCTTTGGCCATGTTATTTTGGGAAGACATGATTGCTTTATTAGTATGCTTGAAGTATTATTGTTTTTATGTCAATATTAAACTTTTGTTTTGAATCTTATGGATCTGAATATTCATGCCACAATGAATAAAATTACTTGGATAAATATGTTAGGTAGCATTCCACATCAAAAATTAAGTTTTTATCATTTACCTACTCGAGGACGAGTAGGATTTAAGCTTGGGGATGCTTGATACGTCTCCAATGTATCTATAATTTTTGATTGTTCCATGCTATTATATTATCTGTTTTGGATGTTTTATATGCATTAATATGCTATTTTATATTATTTTTGGGACTAACTTACTAACCTAGAGCCCATTGTCAGTTTCTGTTTTTTCCTTGTTTTTGAGTTTTACAGAAAAGGAATATCAAACGGAGTCCAAACGGAATAAAACTTTCACGATGATTTTTCTTGGACCAGAAGACACCCAGCAGACTTGGAGAGGGGGCGAGAAGAGTCCCGAGGGCTCCACAAGCCCTCAGGGCGTGCCCTAGGGGGGCGCCCTGGCTTCTGGGCCCCACAGGACTCCTCCAACCCTAATTCTTGGCCTATAAATTCCCAAATATTCCCAAACGACCAGAAGCGTCCACCAAAATACTTTTCCGCCGCCGTAACCTTCTGTACCCGTGAGATCCCATCTTGGGGCCTTTTCCGGCACCCTGCCGAAGGGGGATTCGATCACGGAGGGCTTCTACATCAACTCTATTGCCCTTCCGATGAAGCGTGAGCAGTTTACCATAGACCTACGGGTCCATAGCTAGTAGCTAGATGGCTTCTTCTCTATCTTTGATCTTCAATGCAATGTTCTCATCGATGTTCTTGGAGTTCTATCCGATGTAATATTCTTTTGCGGTGTGTTTGTCGAGATCCGATGAATTGTGGATTTATGATTAGATCATCTATGAATATTATTTGATTCTTCTCTGAATTCTTATATGCATGATTTGATATCTTTGTATTTCTCTTCGAATTATCGGTTTGGTTTGGCCAACTAGATTGGTTCTTCTTGCAATGGGAGAGGTGCTTAGTTTTGGGTTCAATCTTGCGGTGTCCTCGCCCAGTGACAAAGTAGGAGTAGCGAGGCACATATTGTATTGTTGCCATCAAGGGTAAAAAGATGGGGTTTTCATCATATTGCTTGAGTTTATCCCTCTACATCATGTCATCTTACTTAAGGCGTTACTCCGTTCTTATGAACTTAATACTCTAGATGCATGCTGGATAGCGGTCGATGTGTGGAGTAATAGTAGTAGATGCAGGCAGGAGTCGGTCTACTTGACACGGACGTGATGCCTATATTCATAATCATTGCCTTGGATATCGTCATAACTTTGCGCTTTTCTATCAATTGGTCGACAGTAATTTGTTCACCCACCGTATTATTTTCTTTCAAGAGAGAAGCCTCTAGTGAAACCTATGCCCCCCGGGTCTATTTTACATCATATATTTTCAGATCTATAAACCAAAAAACCCAAAAATACTTTGCTGCAATTTATTTACTTTTATTTTGTTTTATGTTTTAGTAATCTTTTATATCTATCTCTATCAGATCGCATCCTTGCAAGTGACCGTGAAGGGATTGACAACCCCTTTATCGCGCTGGGTGCAAGTGTTTGATTGTTTGTGCAGGTGCATAGATTGGAGACTTGCGAGTACCTCCTACTTGATTGATACCTTGGTTCTCAAACTGAGGGAAATATTTATCTCTACTTTGCTGCATCACCCTTTCCTCTTCAAGGGAAAAACCAACGCAAGCTCAAGAAGTAGCACGGTATTTGACACATAAATGGGTATAGATGACTAACCGGTTCTCCGTCGTCGTCGGAGTCATCGCCGGAGTCATCACCGGAGTCATCGCTGGAGTCGGTGTGGACCTCCGGCTCCGGCTGTGGAAGCACGACGCCGTCGACGATGTCAAGGTGCAGCGATACCTCGTCGGCGGCAACGACAACCTCTATCTCCATCTTCACGCCATGCTCCGGTGCTTCAGCAGCCCCGGCGTCGCCACTCCCTCCGATGGGGCGCTTCGGCGGCATCCTCATACACTAATGGCTTTGAGGACTGAGAGCGGCGTTGATGCAGGCGGAGAGAGAGGATTGTGTGTGTGGCGAGGATGGGGGGTGCGGCCGCTCGGGCACGCCATTAATATGGAGTAGTGGGAGAGAGGCGGGCGGCGGTCAAACCGCTAGCTTGCCTCCCGGTGAGCCTGTGCACCGGACTGCTGGCATGCCTACCGTCATTTCATATAGCTACTCGCACGCCTCCCGATGTTACAGCACAACGAGCACGCCTCTCGTCAATTTACACACATGCAAGCACGCCTCCCTGTCAGTGTACTAAGTGTTGGGACTTTAGAACCCCATACTTGTGCACGGGCAGTTGTAGCCAAACCCGCGGCAAGGCTTGCCGGGGGAATAATTGGAGATTAGTGCAAGATTGTCAAGGGGACGCTCAGACCAAGAATCAAAGGATCATGAGTTAATAAGAGCTGAAGACCGAAGCCCAGGCCCCCGGCAAGATCTTGCCGGGGTGACTCATGAAACCCGGCAAGGCTTGAGCCCGGCAAGATTTGCGCCCCGACAAGATTCTATCGCTATTCCACTGCTTCAGCACAGCAATCAGCCTGGCATCCTGGGCCCATTCCTGGATGCGTGGCAGGGTACCAGTGGAGGAGAGCTTAAGCGGTGCTGATGGGATGGCCCCTTTTTCCATTCCCAAGAAATGAGGACACCTAAACAGACACCTCATGGTGCATTAAATGCATTTGTCCTAAACCGTCAGTGGTTAGGTATGATTACCCTGTAGCCACTTTACACCTCAATGTATGTACATTTTGCCACTGTGGTGACCCCTTTGGACGTATAAAAGGAGGCCCAAGGCAACTGCTACAGGGAGGAGGATCTTCTGGCCCATTCTGCATGCGTAGCTGCTCTTTGAACGTACTGTTCATCGCTAGCACTCCTGGAGTTTGAGCTCAAGAACACCCTAATAAAACAAAGCATGAGTAGGGTTTTACGCTGATTAGCGGCCCGACCCTGGGTAAAACCACCCCGCGTCGATCGTTGGTTCTGCTCTTTGTGCATACCTCTTTCCCTGCCGAATCGTAGAAGGGATCCCCGCGGTCCCATAGGTGTCACACGCCGACATCTTTGGTGCGCCAGGTAGGGGGAGAAGGTTGTGCGAACCTGATCCAGTGATCGGCACCTCAATTTCTTCGTCATCTTCATCGCCATGCCACCCAAGAAGAAGAGTGCCGCAACAGCGCTACCATCTACGTCCGTTTTGCCTGTGCCTTCGCGTACGGGCGACGGCGTAGATGCAGAAGGTAGAGGTTTAGAGCCTCCATGGCGTTCTGGTGATCCAAGCCAGGCGAGCGGCGTCGTTCGCAGCGGTGACAGTAATCCGCACGCCGCTGGATCCAGAGATGGAGCTATGCTGCCTACGGGCGGCGCAGCGAACTCCACAGATCGGAGGACGCCTCCTAGACTCCCGCGCCGGCGCAAGCGTTGCGGCCTTCACAGGTTGCACGCGATGACCAGCGCCATGGCGCTGGTGGTTCGGGATGCCCCCATGAAAGAACTTCTGTGCATCGATCTCAAGGTGCGCAAGCCCAGCATGCACGCCCAGCTGCTGGTGGAAGTGGCGCGCGGTCGCGTGATCGTGACGGTGCTCCTTCTAACATCGTTAGGAGTCAGAGCACCTCACGTACCTCGCAGTTGTCGCCGCCATCTACACCGGCAGAAGCCTTGGCACGTGCGCAGCTGCTCCTCGACTTCCCTCCTACCCCGAAGAAGATGGAGGAGTGGTGATCTACTATCCAGAGTCTCATCGGCTTCGCCAACAAGGATGGGCCGCAGCAGGCAGGGCCCTCGCGACGGCGGTCCATCGATCCGGTGCGAGCTGATGGAGAGAAGACTGGAGGCGGTGTGACCACGGTGCACTCCCCTCCACGACAGCAGCGGTGATCGATGACCCGGCGGACCGATGACCGTGATGATGATTCCATGGCGTCGTCCGATCCGCGGATGCGCCGCGACCAGCGTCAAGTTCTTCGGGAACGAAGTAAGGAGGACGCTCGAACTACCATTGAGCGGTGACGGGAAGCGCACCACCAATCTGATAAACGCGAAGGACCTGCTATCGACGAACCTGCGCCAGGGCACGTAGGTGACCTGCCTTATGAGGTAGGTAGTCCAGCGTATACCCGTGAGCTGCGGCGAGTCCAGTGGCCTAATTCCCGAACCTTCAAGCCAGAAGTCCCGGAGAAATATGACGGCAAGACCCATCCGTCGGAGTTCCTGAGCATCTACACCATCACGATGCAGGCTGCCGGGGGCCGAGACAACAAGATACTTGCCAACTACTTCCCGTTGGTGCTTAAGCCCAACGTCAGGTCGTGGTTGATGCATCTGGCGGAGAATTCTATCTCTTCTTGGTTAGATCTGTGCCATCAGTTTGTTGGCGCCTTTGTTGGAGGCCATGAAACCCCTGGACAGGAAAGTGATTTGCATCTCATCCCTCAGAAGGAGGGCGAGCCTCTGCGCAAGTATATCCAAAGATTCTGCCGTGTGCAGTACAACATCCCTGATGTTCATCCCGCCGCTGTTATCGGTGCGTTCCGCCAGAACGTACGTAACCGCAAGATGCGGGAAGAAATGGCAATGAACAAGATCAGGGATATCGCCGAGCTTTATGCTCTGGCTGATAAATGTGCTCGAGCTGAAGAGGGAAGGAGACTCCCCGGCGAGGATGTTGGCGTAGGGGGCAACTCCGAAGGCGAGGATGCTACCGCCCCGGCAAGGAAGGGCCGGCGGCGAAACAGGAAGCATAAAGGCAAGGCTGTGCTTGCTGTTGAGGGATCCGGCGACCTTGGCCCCGCCAAGAAGGCCAAAGTTAGCAACCCTGGCAAGGAAGTTGCCGGGTGCGCCTCCTGTCAGGCCTTGGCGGCCGCCGATAAGCTGGATGGCTCCGGCAAACAGTATTGCAAGATCCATCGCACCAAGGGCCACGATCTCCAGAATTGCCGGCAAGTTGAACAGCTTGTCGAAAGGCAAAGGGCTGAGTACGAGAGGTGAGACAATGAGAAGGCCCAAGACAGTGCTGAGGGGTCCGGCAAGAAACGTGGTGGCCGAGGAGGCCGCCGCGGCAAGGCTAAGCAACAGAAGGAGAGGCCCGCCAAAGGCCGTGACAAGGAAGAGGGTGATGATAACGATGAGGAAGATGAGGAGTCTAGCGAGCACGAATTTTAGAAAGCTACAGAGGCCATGTGTATTGGCAGAGGCGCTTCATTGCATTCGTCCCACCGTCGACTCAAACAGTGGGTGCGTGAGGTAAATGCAATGGAGCCATCGTTCGATGCACGTAAACCTCTGAAGTGGTCCAACATGCCTATCATTTTTTACGCCGAGCATCACCCTGATCGCACAACTGCGGTCGGGTGCTTGCCATTGTTGGTTTCACCAACAATCCGCAACCTCAAGTTGACAAAAATGCTAGTTGATGGTGGGGCCGGGCTGAACTTGATCTCACCAGACGTGCTCAAGAAGCTGCAAATTCCTGATGAAGATCTCGAGGAAACGGGCACGTTCCAAGGGATCAACCCAGGAAGGACCCAGCCGAAAGGCAAGATAATGCTACCGGTAACATTTGGTAGCGAGCTCAACTACAGGACGGAGAAGGTAGTGTTTGATGTCGCCAAGATCCCCATGTCATACAATGGGATCCTTGGCTGCCCAGCGTTGGCCAAGTTCATGGCGGCATCACACTACGCATATAATGTGTTGAAAATGCCATGGCCGTTGAGTGTCATCACTGTCCACTCTGACAAAAAGGATGCGCTCATCTGTGCCGACCAACTCTAGCGGGAAGTAGTTGCAGCACTTGCCGTCAAGGCATCTGCTCCTGCCGATGGAACTCCCGGGGGGAAGAAGAAGACCGGCAAGAATCTTGGCGCAAACTCTGGCAAGCGCACCTCCTCGGAGTGTTGCACTCCCGTTGAGGATGTACCAGAGAGTTCCATTGGCAAGAACAAGAAGTCCAAGGTTGCTTCACCAGAGACAAAGAAGGTGCCCGCCAAGGGGGATGGAACAGGAGGAACTTTCACCATAAGTTCCACCCTTGATGACAAATAGGAAAGCGCGCTCATTGCCTTCCTGCGGGCGAATGTCGATGTGTTTGCATGGCAACCATCTGACATCCCCGGTGTTCCCAGGGAGGTGATTGAGCACCACCTTGCTGTCTGTCCCCACGCATGGCCCATCAAGCAAAGGGTGAGAAAGCAGGCTTTGGAGCGGCAAGAATTTATTACCGAAGAAATTAGGAAGCTAGAAGCGGCAGGGTTGGTCAGAGGGGTGCTTCACCCAACGTGGCTAGCCAATCCAGTTGTAGTGCGCAAGGCGAACGGAAAATGGAGGCTATGTATTGATTATACAGATATCAATAAAGCCTGTCCAAAAGATCCTTTCCCCTTGCCGTGCATCGACCAGATTGTGGACTCCACTGCTGGTTGTGACCTACTGTCGTTCCTTAATGCTTACTCGGGGTATCATCAGATCTTCATGGCAAAAGAAGATGAAGAAAAGACCGCATTTATCACCCCATGTGGTACGTATTGTTTTATACGAATGCCTTTCGGGTTGAAAAGTGCTGGTTCTACTTTCGCAAGAGCGATTCAAATTGGTTTTGAGCCTCAACTGCATCGAAACATGGAAGCATACATGGATGACATAGTGGTCAAGACCAAGGACAAAGCGACGCTCATACAAGATTTAAAAGAGACATTTGCAAATCTGCGCAAGATCAATTTAAAGCTCAATCCCGAGAAGTGTGTGTTTGGCGTTCCTTCCGGAAAACTTCTCGGGTTCTTTGTGTCTCAGCAAGGGATCGAAGCGAACCCTGACAAGATCAAAGCTATTGAGCAGATTAAGGCGCCAAGATGCGTCAAGGATGTATGTCGTCTTGCCGGCTGTGTTGCCGCCCTAAGCAGGTTTATCTCCAAATCTACTGAGCATGCCCTACCCTTTTTCAAAATTTTGAAAAAGGCAGGTCCAATGAAATGGACTCCGGAAGCGGAGGCTGCGCTGCAAGATTTGAAGAGATACCTCTCCTCTCCGCCAACGCTGGTCGCGCCTAGGCCACAAGAGCCGTTGCTGCTGTACTTGGCAGGGACAAATCAAGTGGTTAGTGCTGTGCTAGTGGCGCAGAGAGAAGCTGATGGGGAGGTGACACCAGCAGCAGGACCGCCAAGTGACATGCCAGGATCACCCCCGGCAAGGACTGATCCCGGCAAGACAAGATCTGCGCAGACAGAAGAACCAGTGCAAAAGAAAAAGATGATGCAGCGCCCAGTTTATTTTGTTATCTCCCTCCTGCAAGGAGCTAGATCAAGATACTCTGGTGTGCAGAAGTTGCTTTTCGGCCTTCTTATGGACTCAAGGAAGCTGCGCCATTATTTTCAAGCACACAAAATTACCGTCGTCACTCGCTTCCCGTTGCAGCGGATTTTGCGGAATCCAGAGGCAACCGACAGGATCGTGGAGTGGGCGCTGGAGTTGTCAAGCTTTGATCTCAAGTTTGAGAGTACTTCAACAATTCAGGGCAGAGCCTTGGCAGAGTTCATTGAGGAATGGACCCCAATGCCAGACGAAGAGATTCAAGAAACGACTCTCCCCGGCAAGGAAACTGATCAAGAATGGGTTATGTACTTTGACGGGGCTTTTTCGCTGCAAGGCGCCGGTGCTGGCGTGCTGCTTGTCACACCCACTGGAGAGCACCTCAAGTATGTAATCCAGATGCATTTTCGCTGGGAGAGTTCAACAAACAACACTGCGGAATAAGAGGGACTGCTTGCCGGTCTTAGGATCGCGGCAGACCTTGGTATCAAGAAGCTCATCATCAGAGGCGATTCGCAGCTTGTTGTTAGGCAAGTTAACAAGAATTACCAGAGTCCATTGATGCAAGCCTATGTGGATGAAGTGAGAAAAATGGAAGAGCGCTTTGACGGTCTGCAGATGAAGCACATTCCTCGTGCCGAAAACAATATTGCCGATGACCTTTCAAAGCGCGCTGCCCTCAAGTTGCCTGTGGAACCAGGAACTTTTGTGCTCCATTTGGCTTAACCATCTGTGGCATCATCAATGAGGCAAGAAAAGATAAGAAAGTTGAACTCTGGGCAGTACTTTCCGGTAGAGCTCCCTGGAGCCACCGACAAGGAACTTGCCGGGATCAGCGGCAAACCTGCCGGGGAACAACAGGCTCCGGCGGAGCCTCAGGCTTTCACCGACGAGACAATTGTTCCCCTGGTGGAAGAGATGCCTTTAGTCCTAGCTGTCGAGCCTCGGGCTCCAGCATGGGCACGGCACATTGTCCATTTCCTTCAGACAGGAGAACTCCCCGAAGAGCAGGAAGAAGCGGAAAAAGTAGCCCGTCAGTCTACTATGTACCAGTTCATCGATGATGTCCTGTACAAAAAGAGACCGAACGATGTGAAATTGAAGTGTATTCCTCGGGAAGATGGACTAGGGCTGTTGGCAGAGATACATGGAGGCATATGTGGCTCTCACATAGGATCAAGAGCACTTGTCGGGAAAGCATTCCGGCAGGGTTTCTTTTGGCCCACTGCCCTCCAGGATGCAACTGCACTAGTAACGAAGTGAGAAGCGTGCCAGTTTCATTCGAAAAAATCACATCAGCCAGCTCAAGCTCTTCAGACGATCCCTCTCTCCTGGCCATTTTCGGTCTGGGGGCTTGACATATTAGGCCCTTTTCCCTGTGCTGCCGGGGGCTTTGAGTACTTGTACGTTGCCATCGACAAGTTCACAAAGTGGCCAGAGATGGAAGCGGTGAGGAAGGTGATAGAACAATCAGCCGTCAAGTTCTTTAAGGGAATAGTTTGCCGTTTTGGTGTGCCCAACAGGATCATCACCAATAACGGCACGCAATTCACAAGTCGCACCTTCATGCAGTACGTCCAAGACCTTGGCAGCAGAATTTGTTTTGCCTCTATTGCTCATCCAAGAAGCAACGGCCAAGCGGAAAGGGCTAATGCTGAAGTGCTGCGCGGTCTCAGGACCAGAACTTTTGACAAGCTGAAAAAGTGCGGAAAGCGCTGGATTGATGAGTTGCCGGTGGTTCTTTGGTCAATCAGAACGACACCAAATCGAGCTACTGGCCAGACACCCTTCGCTCTGGTCTATGGAGCGGAAGTAGTTCTCCCCACGAAACTCATATACGGGTCACCTCGAGTGCTCGCTTATGATGAGCTTGAGCAAGAGCAACTGCGCCAAGATGACGCTGTGCTCCTTGAGGAGGATCGTCTTCAGGCTGCTGTGCGAGCTGCTCGCTACTAGCAAGCTTTGTGCCACTATCATAGCCGCAAAGTTCATGCCCGAAGCCTTGAGGAAGGCGACCTTGTTCTTCGACGAATTCAGTCCGCCAAGAATTCAAACAAGTTGAAGCCGAAGTGGGAAAGCCCTTATCGGGTAGTACGAGTCACCAGGCCCGGCGCTGTCCACCTGGAGACCGAGGATGGCATTCCAGTGAGCAACTCTTGGAATATTGAACATCTTCGCAAGTTCTACCCGTAGGGCGCGGTTGCCGGGGGCCCCCGGCAACCACCTTTTGTACGAGTCTTGCCGGCAGGGCATGTAATCCTTTGTACAAAACCAGGCGCAGATCCTGTGCGCAGATAAAGTTTAAGTGTTATGCATTTCTTGTCGATTTCCATGTTTATATATATGCATGCTTGTCTGAGATATTGTATGACACTTATTCCCGGTAAGTGTTAATGAACCGCCAAGGTTCCATATTTTTATTTTCTCTTCTTTCTTTTTCTCAAAAGATAGAAGGGTTCCTCACGCGCACGTTTGCCGGGGGGGGAGGAAGATATGGATACCAGTGGGCGACGTTCAGAATTGACACCTTGCCGGAGGAAACAAGAAACGCAGCGACAGAGAGCTAAGTTGCTAAACTTGAGCAAGCTTTTCAATTTTTATTACAAGGTTATTTTCCTTGGATGATTTCGACCTTTGTATGGAAAACTTGCACGCGAAGGAACCCTTGTCGTAATTGGCTGCGCCTTTATTCTGTTTCGAGTCCGCTCAATAGTTTAGATGGCTGCACTGAGAACGCCAAGGTGCCTTGCCGACCGCTGCACCTCTAGCAGGCTGCTGAAGTCCCGCACCCAGCGCTCGCGGCAGGTTGTGCGCTGGCAAGTTTTTCAGTTAGCGTAGGGTGAACTCCATACATAAAGGAATCAGACAAGGGAGATAGCATGCATGTACCCAAACGAAAGCAAGTTATATTACATTAATAAGTTGCCGCAGTTCTAACTTAAGACTTAATTGTCTTTGGCATGGAATGGCGACGGCAAGAAGAGGTGGATCAGCTAATCTCTGCGCTCGCCTTCGACCCTTTTGATTGAATCCACCTTCTCAAGGATAGGCGCGACAAGCTCCTCAAGTGCCTTGAGATTTGCGTCCTTTGGCAGGCGGCCGAGCACATTGGTGAGGTCAATACCAGGGTTGTTATACACCACCTTGATGAGTACCTTGCGGAGGACGGCCCGGCAAAGCTGGCGGGATTCGTTGGCCAATTGGCTCGCCCGGTTGGACTGAAGCAGCTTCAGAGCTTCAATGACACTTTCAAAGAATATGGTTAGCCTGGCACTGCGGGATATCCTTTCTTCAGTGGAATACTTGAAGTTTGGCAGGCCCATGGTTGACAGCTGTGCTGTGAGCTTCTCCGTGGCATCGACGAGGCGTTCGGTCCAGATTTCCACCCCCTTTTCGTAGTCAACTTGGGCGGCGGCGGTGCTCTTGAGCAGGTTCTTCTTGTCTTGGAGATCCTTGCTCAGGGCCTTCTCGCGGGCCCTGCTGTCCTCAAGTGACTTCTCCAGCGTGGTCAATTTCAGCCTCAGATCGGCAATAGCATCATTAGCTGAAGAGAGCTACTTGGTCTTGTCGGACATGGCAACTTGCATCTCCGCCAGGGTGTGGAGTGTTTTTTCCATGTCACCTTTGAGCGTCGAGAGCTCCTTGCCGTGTTCTTTAAGATCCACTTCCAGTTTCTTCACCTTGTCGCTCAGCTCATTCTTGGCGGCCTCTGCAGCCTTGGCAGTATTGATGGCCTCCTTGAGCTTGCCGGCGTGATCTACAGTTAGAGCTTCGAGCGCCTCCTTGTGCTTCTGCTCCAGCTCCTGGGTCCACCACGCGACAAGCTTTTCGATTTCTTCATCCTTGCTGCGAAGCTTGGCGGCGAGTGCCTGCTCATGTGCGACAAGGTCTTCCTCATGAGCATCAAGCGCAATGCGACGCTCCATCAGGAGGGCATCTTCAGTAGCAATTCTTTGCGTGGCTTCCTCTTGCGCCTTCTCTATGTCAGATTGCTTCAAGAGGAGCTCCGTCTAGCTTTGGCTCACTTGTTCCCGATTGGCAGTCAGCTCTTGATAGGCCTCGGCGTACCAGATTTGTGTTTGCTCAACGCGCTTTTGGAAATCTATTTCGGCTGCTTCGACAACTGCAGCTCTGGAATCCACCTTCTCTTTTTGGGCACGGTGGAGTGCTTGGAGCTTGTGGAAGTTATCGCCCATGGCCTGAAGGAGTTGATCTTCCTCAGATTTGCTGCTGCTGGCCCTTGGTTCGTTGACGATCTCAAGCCCGGTGGCAGTGATGATCTCTTCATCAAAAGTTCCCTCTTCGGTCGACGCTCCAATGCTTGCCGTCCCCAGCAAGTTGATGAACAGGTTGTCGCCAACCTTGAGATATTTGCTTGTTGGAGGGGCTTCGGACGTCGATGGCTGATCCTCGGCAACCGTCTCACCGGTAGCTGGGGGCTCTGTGGCCGGCGCAGCGCCTGGCGCTCCTGCAGCAGGAATGCCGTCAGTGCGGTCACCAGCCTCCTTGCCGGTCCTCTCAGTAGATTCCTTGGCGGCCTCCTCTTGTGCAGCCTTGGCGGCCTTGTCGGCAGCATTCTTGCCGGCCTCAGAAGTGGTATCCTTGGCGGCCTCGCTAACGGCGATCTCGTCGGCTTCGGCAGCAGCATCTCTGACGGTTCCCTCGATGACAGCGTCGACATCCATGTGTTCCATCACAGGGAATTCTGAAGGGTGAAGGGGGGGGACAAAATAAGACCATGGATGAAGTTCAAAAAGACAAAGGAAAAGATAAGCAAGCGCTCTGAGGCAAGCAGTTACCTGCGTCGAGCTGTTGAGGGGTGGCTTCGCCCCTCCCGGCAACCTTGGTTGCCGGGGAAAGGTTGTCGGTGTCCATGCTTGCCGACCCCTCCTCAACCAAGATAGGCTCATCGGCAGAGGCTCTTGCCAGAGATGCGTTTGCGGGCGGCGTAGTTGACGGAGGCGGCACGACGGGGGCGTCTTCTAGTGACCCTCCCTGATGCTGTTCTTCTCCTGCAAGCCCAAAGATATCAGCGGCAAGAATGGATACCTCAGCACCTGCCAGCAGAAAAAGAGTAATGAACTCACGCTGGGGGCTGTGCTGGGGGCTGTGTCAAGGGCTAAGCTCCGGGCTGATAGTAATAGTTTCCGGCATGCTTGTAAAGCCTGCCGGGGGCTCATCACCCGTGGAAGTCTTCACCCTCTTCGCCATCCTTTCCACCTGGGTTTCTGCATCACTGCGAAAACAAGACAAAGCAAAGTAATAAGATCAACTGAACTCAAAGTTTGGAAGATAAAGGCTGTCGCAGGGTACTTACTCTTCCTCTTCTTGCCCCGAGCTGAAGCCGGAGATGTCGAAATCGACCTCCGTTGTCGTGTCCGTATGAGGAGGCGGAGGAGGGGTCCTGGGTCGCTTGGCTGTGGCATGTGCAGGGGGTTGGCATGGCTCTGCTGCCTCAGTTTCCGGCACGGTTGTGTGAGACGACCCTGCCACCCCAGTGTCTGCCGCGGGTGTGTGTCTCGCACGCCGCACGGGTTGCTATCTAACTCCTTGCCGCGGTACAGCCTTGCCGTCCGCCTTCTTGCCGGGAGCTTCGCTGCTCGAAGAAGGTTGGCTTGCCGGGACGCCAGAGGTGGCCTTACGAAGAACGCGCTTGGTCTTCTTCGGAGCTGGGGGCTCCTCCTACGGCTCTTCTTCAGCTGCGTCTCCGTCGGACGAGCTCTCAGCGGCTGCGTCGCTCTGTTCCCCGGCAACCTTGCTCTCCCCGGCAAGATTTTCTTCCACCACAACTTCTGCGTCACTGGTTTCCCATTCTATGAAACCGACGCCACCGGCCTCCGCGGCAAGAGCTGCCTCCTCTGCCCTAGTGGCAATATATGCCACTTATTCATCAGTGGTGGCCCGGACGAGGTCTGCTTCTTCCCGGATGGCTCTCTCCGTCAAGTTATCAAAGAACTTATGTGCCTCCTCCTCAGATGGCTCGACCCAAGTCGTGTCAAGACCGTGGGCATTGAATACTGGCATTATAGCAATGATTGACCCCAAGGAGGAGTTGTTGCATAGAGGGATAATCCTTGCCGGCAACCGATGCTTGTTGTCGCGCTGCAATAGCCTTTGGCGGAGAGCGCCAAGCTGCATAGTAGTCAGATTGTTGTTTAGCCCGGGGCGCAGCCTCATGACGTCTGCAGCGTTCCGGTACTCCCAAGTTGGTCTCCCCCTATTCTGCAGAGGGGCGATGCAGCGGCGAAGAAAATCAAAGCCGATCATTTCCATCGTGAGCCCGGCAGCTTTCAAACGAAGGATTCTGGTGGTGGCAATCATGAGCTTCTCATCTTCAGCAGCGAAATCGCTCCAATCGTCACCACGGACCACCTTCTGCCGTCGGGGCGAACAGAACGGATGGGGATCTGCTTCCTTGATCCAGCACCACTCGCCCCGCCATTCGTCCCACTTCTCGCGGTAAACCCCTTCTGGATATATCTCCTTGTTCCAGGCCCTTGGGATCCAGGCAGTAGAACCGGAGAGGGCTTCCCCTTTTTGGATTCGGGGATAAAAGTAGTGGCGGAAAAGAGCAGTGTTGGGGATTACTCCGACAAAGTTTTCGCAAAGATGAGCAAAGATGGACATGCACATTATGGCGTTCGGAGTGAAATCAAGAAGACGGAAGCCATATGTGTACATAATGTCATTGAAGAAATCTGAAAATGGAGGACAGAGACCGCAGTAGAAATAAGCGGCGAAGAAGGGATATCTATCTGGTCCGCTTTTGGAACAAGAACCTGGAATCACGCGATTCGCGGGTTGAGCCTTCGTCTCCCTCGCCCACATGCACTGGTACCGGTTCTTCAGGGCTTTCGCATCGAGCGTCGGGGCGAAGACGACGTACTTCTTCCGCATCTTCACCAACTCGCTCTCCGGGACATCGGCTTTCGTCTCCTTGCCCTTGCCTTTGCTGGTCTTGGGCGGCATGGCGACTGCGGGGACGAAAGCCGAGGATGGAGCGGGTGTGGGGGCGATGAGCGGATGGGGAGAAAACTTTGCTCTGAGCTCGAGAGGAGGAAGGCAATGGCGGATTTCAGATTGAGAAGAAGAAAAGGGGGGGGGGGGGGGGGGGGGGGGGTAAATAGGCCGCGCCTCTGCAGTTTCCTTTTTATGGGGAAGCAGCGAGGCCGCCTCTTTTACTGCCCAATGTGAATACGCCTCTACAAGCACGCTGCGGCCGCGGCCGTTCAGCGCATGCGCCCCACGTCGCGCATTCAATGCGCGTAGTGGGGGCGCGCAGTAAGCAAAATCATTACAAACAGTTAATCCCCTGCCACGCGTGCCCATGCACTGTTTGGGCCTAGCCCAACAACGCCTCACACTCATGTATGGCCTAGGCCCGGGGGCTCCTGTCGGTGTACTAAGTGTTGGGACTTTAGTACCCCATACTTGTGCACGGGCAGTTGTAGCCAAACCCGCGGCAAGGCTTGCCTGGGGCATAATTAGAGATTAGTGCAAGATTGTCAAGGGGACGCTCAGACCAAGAATCAAAGGATCATGAGTTAATAAGAGCTAAAGACCGAAGTCCAGGCCCCCGGCAAGATCTTGCCGGGGTGACTCATGAAACCCGGCAAGGCTTGAGCCCGGCAAGATTTGCGCCCCGACAAGATTCTATCGCTATTCCACTGCTTCAGCACAGCAATCAGCCTGGCATCCTGGGCCCATTCCTGGATGCGTGGCAGGGTAACAGTGGAGGAGAGCTTAAGCGGTGCTGATGGGATGGCCCCTTTTTTCATTCTCAAGAAATGAGGACACCTAAACGGACACCTCACGGTGCATTAAATGCATTTGTCCTAAACCGTCAGTGGTTAGGTATGATTACCCTGTAGCCACTTTACACCTCAATGTATGTACATTTTGCCACTGTGGTGACCCCTTTGGACGTATAAAAGGAGGCCCAAGGCAACTGCTACAGGGAGGAGGATCTTCTGGCCCATTCTGCATGCGTAGCTGCTCTTTGAACGTACTGTTCATCGCTAGCGCTCCTGGAGTTTGAGCTCAAGAACACCCTAATAAAACAAAGCAGGAGTAGGGTTTTTCGCTAATTAGCGGCCCGAACCTGGGTAAAACCACCCCGCGTCGATCGTTGGTTCTGCTATTTGTGCATACCTCTTTCCCTGCCGAATCATAGAAGGGATCCCCGCGGTCCCATAGGTGTCGTACGCCGACACTCCCGGTATGCCTGCGCGGTGGACTGCTCGCATGCGTCCCGTCAACTCACGCCTGCTCGCATGGCACACGGGTCGCGTGGCGGCACGTATATTGTTTTTCTATTTTGATGATTAATCTTGCCGCTTTATTGCTTAACCGAAGCATGGCACGTATCCATTGTTGGTCTAACGCCCACGGTTCGAATAAATAATCCATTTGCGATATTGGTTCCCAACTATTAATAATCTCCTGTTTGTAAGAAGATAAAGATTACATCAAAACTTGTCTCAAATTTGACAAAAAAATACAATACCATTGTGTATTGGTGTCCATATGACAACACGATAAGTTTCATGTGTTTTGGATGTACTAGATTTTAAAAATCAAGATCCTCAATGTTTGAAATTTCTTGCACGGGGAGTAAACATGCACCCAGTGAGACACATGTGTTTTTCCAATCCATTTAGGTGCATTGTCACGTGTGCATGTAGCTCAAATTTGATTTTTGCGCATTATACCCCTAGAAAATCAATCAATGTACTAAAACATCTTAATGATCTCTGGGTTTTTTTTTCAAAATTAAAACGTCCCTCCTTTGGTAACATATGTTCACCGCGGGAAAATTTAACATGCATCGTAGTTGCGGTGGATGCGCGGTGTGTGTGTGTGTGAGTCTGGGCTGGGGGGCTGGCAATGCACTACGAGTCGTGAGCCACCGTGTGGGGTGGCCGTTTTGTGAGGCAGGTGCCACATCAAAGTCGTGAATTCATTATTTAAAACATTACACAAACCTTTCATACATACATGTTTGGGCCACATGCAGTCGGTGGTTGTCCTTCACGACACTCACTCGCGTGTGACGCTTTCTGTGGGCGCGCGAGGTCGTCGTCCATCACTTCGACCAACAGTCGGCAGAGAGGTTGCAAGGTTAATTCTTTTTTGTTTGTGTTTTGCTTGGAGTATATAGTACGCGTCGAAGAGGTGGGAGGGGACTAGCATATATATTACGTACGCGTCCATGAACACACCTCACGCAGTGTCGGGACTTTTTGGTTTTCGAGGTACGTGCCACATCAAAGTTGTGCATTGGCTATTCAAACATCACACAACACCTCTTTGGGCCACATGCATGCAGGCCGTGGTTATCCTAGGATACTCACATGTGATGCTTCCATCTGTGGGCCCGCGAGTTCGTTGTCCATGCATGCATCACTTTGACCTACATCGGGAGAGGTTAATTAATTTCACCATCAAGGAGGATTCTTTTTGGTTTGTATTACGGTAGGAGCATATAGTATGCGTCGAAGAGGGGGAAGGGGACCAGCATATGTAGTACGCTTCATGAACCTCGCTCTGTGTGGGGACTTTATGGTTTTTGAGGCATGTGCCACATCAAAGTTGTGCATTTTGGGTATTCAAACATCACAACCACACACACCTCTCCATACATATGTTTGGCCCACATGCAGAAGCGATGGTGGTTGTCCTCTGGCACCCACTCACGCGGTTATCAGCGATATCGATGCTTTCCATCCGTGGGCCCGCTTGGTCCATCACTACTTTGCTCGACAACGAGAGAGGTTAATTTGACTTAGGAGGGGATTATTTTTTGGTTTGTATTACGGTATATAGGTCATGCTCTAGGATGACATGGTATAGTTTGAGCACACGTGCATGTGTACGCATGAATGCCTCCCACCGAGTCGAAGTGGGCAGTACCACGACACGTCATGAACCGATCTCGCTCTGTGTGGGGAGTGTACGATTTTCGGCGCACGCGCCACATCAATGTTGTGCATGGTATTCAAACATGCACGCATCACCTCCATACATACATATGCATGTAGTGGTTGTCTTCGAACTGTACACTCCCTCACGTGGTTATCAGCGACAAGCCTATATATTCGTGGGCCCGCATGGACATCCATGATCACTTTGACCGACAACGAGATAGGTTACCATGGTGGATTCTTCCTTTTATTCGTGTTATTGTAGTAGGTCATGGTGAGATTCAGACCTAAGTTTGAGCGCACACTATGCATGCATGCATGAATACCCATCATCGGCTCGAAGTGTGGTGTGACATACATATATACAATGCATCGTCAACTAACCCTCACTCCGTGTGGGGATTTCTGGTTCCAAAGCACGGTGCCACAACAAAGTTGTTCCATTGTGTATTCAAACATCAACACTCCATACACATGTTTGGGCCACATGCAGGCAATAGTTGTCTTCGGGGACTAGCTACTTGCGTGATTATTGGCAAGCTAGCCCATCTCCGAGGTCGCATAGATGTCCATCACTTTGTCCAACAACAAGAGAGAGGTTGTACGACCAAGGTGGATTCTTCTTGGTCTGTTTTACGATACATCTTGGTGAGATGCCCTCTCCCGCCGACTGAAAGTGTGTGTGTGTGTGTGTGTGTTTGATGGGGGAGACTGCTACTTCGCACTTTGCTAGGTGAACCTCCGTGGGGGCGGGCATGTGTTCATAGCTTAGGATTCCCCTCCTGCCGACACGAAGGGGGGGACAAGCAATACCGTGCTCTTTGTGAGATAGGTGCCACATCAAAGTTGTGCATTTGGTATTTGAACATCAAACCACCCTTTTCATACATATATTTGGTCCACATGCAAGTGTGTTCGTGTTCTGACCCTTTCCCGCGTCATTTTCGCCAAATTTATGAACATTAGACAAGCCAGATGACGCAACAGACACGGTTCACTCACACTAACCGTGTGCTACGCCAATGCCCCTGTCACGCACATCAGCACAGCACATTGGGCTCCACGAGGCTTCCCCTCTCAAAAATATCTACCCGCCTGCAGGGTTTTTCTATTTGATAACACACGGTTATTATGTTTTGACTGTGTGTGATATTTGTTGTTCCCGCTCCCGCCTGCATCCCTCGAAAATATCTGCACGGCTCGAGGGTTTTTCTGTTTCATAACACACGGTTGTTATTTCGGGACCGTGTGCGATGCATCATCCAAATTTTTAGTAGCCCCGGCATTTTACTCCCGCGTAGTAAAAATTTTAGTAGCTGCATCATTTCCTCAAACACCCCCCTCCACACACACCCCAAAAACTCCTCGGGCGCGCGCGCGCGCACACACACCCCACCACAACCTCTCCCTCGCTCGAAACCCTAGCAAGGTCGTCGCCCGAGGCCTCCATTGTCAACATCTGCCGGTTTGCCCGTGCAGCTTACCCACCGATCTCCATACCCTAGCCGCCCTGAGTTTCTTAGATGACACCTGCCAAACGCCCCCTTTCCCACAAATCCCCATCTCCATCCCCATCCTCATCCCCCACTCCAGAGCATCGCAGCCTAAGCCCGGCTACGCTTCCCGTGGAGCTCGAGGAGCGACTGGCCCAAAAGAGGTGTATCACGGGCTCTTCGCCCGACGTCGCCGAGGTGGCCGCCGAGGAAGCTGATGACCATTACTGGCCGCAGGCTCTCAATCAGCAGGCTAGAGTATGCGGGTATGTCGCGGACGTCGGCTACGACATCGAGGTCATCGACATCGACGGCCTGACGCGTGCTATGTCACAGGTTAAGTGGCCCACCCCCACCCCCTAGGGTTCAACCATCGTCGATCTCATCTATGGCCCCGCCGCTGATCTCCTCTGGCTTGCTGTCAAGAATTTGCCATCCTACATCGCCATCGAGCCCCTTTTGTCATTTCTAAAGGACACGTTCTACAATGCTGGCTTGGGATCCACAGCTGCCAAGTCAGACCTCTTCGACGGCGACCACAAGGAGGGCACCCTCTCCGGCTCTTCCAAGGGGAAAGAGCCCATCTGCAACATCTGGGAGGGCACACTATAGCCATGCTCTTCCAAGGGGAAGGAGCCCATCTGCGACAACATGGAGCGCACCCAGGGTCCGTGCTCTTCCAAGAGGAAGGAGCCCATCTGTGACAAGTGAGGGAACCCATGATTTGTTTTGCCGTGCCTTTTCACAAGGGAACCCATGATTTGTTTTGTCGAGTCCCTTTTGTAGTGTATTGAGAATATGTCTAGTTTTAATTGCTATATTTGGTTGTTTGTAGTATGCCTTGTTTATTTCACTTGTTCACAATGTGATGCTCTATATGTGCAACTATTTACCGTGCACTACATTTTCATCAATACTAGTTTTAAACATATCGATAGGAATGCATATATTTGCTTGTTGTTAAGCCTGTTATAGCTAGCATATGCCTCTTTTAAAGTTTTTTGGTTGTTCGGTTGTTTGTAGTTAGCATATGTCCAGTTTCAAATGCTATCTTTGGTTGTTCGTAGTATGTCTTGTTTATTCCAGTTATTCACAACATGATGTTCTATATGTGCAAGTATGAATTGTGCAGTTCAATTTCATCAATACCAGTTTCAACAATACCACTATGAATGACTACATTTGGTTGCTGTTAAGCATGTTGTAGTTAACATGCCTTTCCATTTTTATTTATCAATAACTAGTGTACTTAGACCGGCACAATACCAGTTTGAATGACTATATTTGCTTGTTGTTAAATGTTAGGCCTGCTGCAGTTAACACACCTTTCCACTTCTTGTTTTGCTTAGCTAGCATGGTTAAACCTGCACACTGAAGCTATCGTTTGGAGATTATTTTGTCTGCCATGGATATATTTGGTTGATGTTTAGCCTGTTGTGCTTAACATGCCTCTCGATGTACTTACACATGACAATTTTGGGAATGACTATTGGTTTCCATCGAGGTTAGTTTCATCCCATGGCTTATATATACTCACTGTTCAGGATATCGGTAGCTGGTACCATATAGGCCGGGGTCTGATAAGGGACTAATCGGTGAATCAGACTTTTAACTGAATATATCTGTAACCCATTTATCGGTAGGTTAACTAGGGCCATCTCTAATAAATCTGAGGCTACATAGCAACATGCATTGTACTGAATGTCTAAATATGCAATCCTAGGCTGCATAACAACAAGGAAGAGTGTTACCTTAATGTTCTGATGATGTCTAGATATACGTAGAAGAGCAGCAGCAGCAACAACAACAACAACACAGCAGTAGTTAATCAGCTGATAATTTGTAAAAATGTAATAAACTCCCTCCGGCCCATAATATAAGATGTTAATTCATCCAATATGTGAGTATATTGGATGTTATAAGATATTATATAATGGGACAGAGGGAATGTTGTACTACATCATTGTGCAATTGCTGTTTAGCTTCTAATATTAACTTTGTGCTTTTAGGTACATATGTCATTGGTAAAGATCCGCGCTTCGACCCTTTCTGCGTATGGGGCAATGAGATATTGATGAACCAGCATCAAGTGAGGAAGCTGATAAAGATTGTTAGTAAAATGGGTCAAAAGATGGCAATTAAACTATTTGTTTACACTTTATCCAAGACAACAACGAACTGCAGGATGGTAAGTAAGAACTCTACAACCTTCTTTTTACTACCCATAATGAGTTGTGTTAGATGACAATGTCTGAATCTTTTTCCTTTGCAGTGGTTCCCAAAGCAGTTTACTCAGGATTACCTCTCAAACTACATGATTGGTGGGCATGCAAAGGTTAAAGTATTTCTACCAAAACACGATGACTATCTAGATGTGTTCATGAAGATAGTGAAGGATGGGCGGTCGGCCATCACAAGGGGTTGGACTAGAGTCGTGCGTGCCTTTTGCATGGAGGAGGGCACAATATGGGTATTCCGCTTCACCTTGTTCAGCAACCAGAATGTATTTCGCCTCTTTCTTTACCGTCTTTAATAGTACAAGTATACAACCGTGGTTCATCATTCTTTATTTGGTGCTTATGTAGTTCTTGAACATATGTACCTGTGAATCGAAAAATGCATTGGTTGTTTGAACCTGATGGATATGAATAAAGCTATAGCATACTTTCAAAATCAAATCTGGTACAATTTTAAATAGCAGCAATTAAATTACGGTGAAATTACGCTCTACAGGTCGTTACAGCGCACACGATCGGTAAAACACAAACGTTTGTAATATACACCATAATCCGACATGGTTCTCAGAGAGAAAACATGTGCGAGCATGCACACAATTCCGTTTGCAAAGCGTGTGTGATGTCAGACAATATCACAAACGGTGCGGGCAAACTAATTGTTTGTGATAGTTGCCTTATCATACACGATTTGCAATCATGAACTGTTTCTGATGTGGTACACATCATAAACGTTGCACCACAGAATAGCGTGTGCGATAGTTATCATGTACGATGATGTTATGACGGTCCGACATTTCGTAATCCTATCTGACACTCGTACTATGATTAGCTAATCTTCTTAATTAGTTATCGCATATGGTTCAGAAAAAGTGAATGTGTGTGATTGTCTGCTTATCATACACGTTCTATAATCATGAACTGTTTGTGATGGGCCACGCATCGTAAACGTAGCACCACAGAATACCGACTGTGATGGCAATGCGAGCACAAACGAGTAACAAGGATGGAGCGTTTGGGATATTCGAGATATCAGAAACAGTTTTATAGGGACAACTGTATGCATCATGGCTCCCTATCCCCGATGGTTTTTGGGTCGTGGGGAAGGACCCCCCTATCGCACACACTCACTTGGCGAGGGTTCAAAATGTCGTCGCGGAAAGGGGTTAAGAACCGTTTGTATAGCACCTCGCTGTACTAGTGCTTAGACATCTTTTATGATTGTGAGCCCCCACTAAATATCTTATGCCAAACTGTTGACGTTGGACAAGGTAGACAACGTAATGATTTATGTTTGTTCATATTCACTTAGAAGTTATATTGTCATAGATCCTTCAACATGTGGTGCTTGCTCAATATCTTTGCTAGCCAAAATTCCGCACTAAGTAGAGATACTACTTGTGCATCCAAAAATCTTAAACCCAAACTCATGTTTTGAGAGTCCACCATACCTACATATGGATTGAGTAAGATCCTTTGAGTAAGTTGTCATCGGTGCAAAAGGCAATACAAATTGCTTCTAAATGTGTTTGATCATTTAGTGTAAGAGAAATTAAGTGTTGTACGAACTTGTGATGGCAAAGTAATAAAAGCGACATACTGCATAATAAAGGTTGCTATCGCAAGGGGCAATATAATGCGATGTTCTTTTGCATTAAGAGATTGTGCATACAAACCAAAAAGCGCATGACAAATGTCTGCTTCCCTCTGCGAAGGGCCTATCTTTTACTTTTATGTATTTACTTTTTATGCAATAGTCAAAATATTTTCCTCTATTCTTTTTTATTTTTTTCTCTTTGGCAAGCATCATGTGGTGGGGAAAGATCTAGGCACATATATGCAGTTGGATGTGAGTGATCATGAGTTATTATTGTTGACATCACCCCTGAGGTGAATACGTTGGGAGGCGAAACTATAAGCCCCTATCTTTCTATGTGTCCGGTTCAAACTTTTTGCTCATATAAATGTTGTGAGTGTTAGCAATCATAGAAGATTAAATGATGGTTGAGCATGTGGACTTGCCAAAAGGCTCCGGTACGTTACCCTTCCTGAAAATATGATGAATTATAGTTGCAAAGTTGACTGAGAACATAGTTTGTTGGTTTTCAATAAAGTTTATGCTTTTTACTTCGATGTTGTGATGAATTGTTACTTGTTCATGAGAAGTTATATGATAAAGCTTTATGATAAAGTTTGTTGTTGTTATAATAATAAGCATGATGCTACTATGTCCGTATTTTGTTATTTTGTTTTATCGACACCTCTCTCTCTAAACATGTGGACATGATTTTCGATATCGGCTTTCACTTGAGGACAAGCGAGGTCTAAGTTTGGGGGAGTTGATACGTCCATTTTGCATCATGTTTTAACTACTGTTATTTATAATATTTTTATGCATAATAATGCTTTATGGAGTAATTCTAATGCATTTTCTCTCATAATATGCAAGGTTTACACAAAGGGGGAGAATACCGACAGCTGGAATTCTGGACCTGAAAAAGCTATGTCAGAGATACCTATTTTGCACATCTCCAAATGAGCTAAAATTTTACGGAGAATTATTTCAGAATATATAATAAATATTGGGGCAAATAACTACCAGAGGGGGCTGCCTGGTGCTCACAAGACACCAGGGCGCGCCAGGCCCCCCAGGCGCGCCCTGGTGGGTGGTGGGCAGCCCAGCCCACCTTCGGTGCCCATCTTCTGGTATATAAGGTCTTTTGACCTGGAAAAAATAAGGAGAGGACTTCCGGGACAGAGCGCCGCTGTCTCGAGGAGGAACTTGGGCAGGAGCACTTTTGCCCTCCGGCGAAGCGATTCCGCTGGGGGAACTTCCCTCCCGAAGGGGGAAATCGAAGCCATCGTCATCACCAACAACCCTCTCATCTTTGGGAGGCCAATCCCCGTCAACATCTTCAACAACACCATCTCATCTCAAACCCTAGTTCATCTTTTGTGTTCAATCTTTGTACCGGAACCTCAGATTGGTACCTGTGGGTGACTAGTAGTGTTGATTACATCTTGTAGTTGATTACTATATGGTTTATTTGGTGGTAGATTATATGTTCAGATCCATTATGCTATTTAATACCCCTCTGATCTTGAGCATGAATATCATTTTTGAGTAGTTACCTTTGTTCTTGAGGTCACGGGAGAAGTCATGTTGCAAGTAATCATGTGAATTTGATATGTGTTCGATATTTTGATGATATGTATGTTGTGATTCCCTTAGTGGTGTTATGTGAACGTCGACTACATGACACTTCACCATCTTTGGGCCTAAGGGAATGCATTGTGGAGTAGTTATTAGATGATGGGTTGCTAGAGTGACAGAAGCTTAAGCCTAGTTTATGCGCTACTTCGTAAGGGACTGATTTGGATCCATATATTTAATGCTATGGTTAGATTTTATCTTAATACTTTTCTCGTAGTTGCGGATGCTTGCGAGGGGGTTAATTATAAGTGGGAGGCTTGTTCAAGTAAGAACAGCACCCAAGCATTGGTCCACCCACATGTCAAATTATCAAAGTAGCGAACGCAAATCAAACCAACATGATGAAAGTGACTAGATGAAATTACCGTGTGCCCTCAAGAACGCTTTGCTTATTATAAGAGACCGTTTTGGCCTGTCCTTTGCTACAAAAAGGATTGGGCTACCTTGCTGCACTTTATTTACCATTACCGTTACTTGTCTGTTACAAATTATCTTGCTATCAAACTACCTGTTACCAACAATTTCAGTGCTTGCAGAAATTACCTTGCTGAAAACCACTTGTCATTTCCTTCTGCTCCTCGTTGGGTTCGACACTCTTATTTATCGAAAGGACTACGATTGATCCCCTATACTTGTGGGTCATCAGGCATCTTGAGAAGACTAGGAGGCTTCACCGAGAGCCTCGCGAGGTGGCCTCCCGAGGTTGCCTCCCGAGGCACCCTCTCTGAGGCGTGCGAGGCAGGCGCTGTTCGGCTCGATCGCCCGGCCTCGTGACCAGCACGTGGGTGACACTCGCGGCGATGAACGGCGGTAAAGGCCGTGCTAGCAGGCACGGATGATGAGGATTTCCCCTTTTGTGCTAAGGGAGCAAGGCCAGCAAGCCGGTTCCCAAAGCAACCTCCAAAGGTTGCCCGATCGGTGAAAGAAGACCAAGATGACGGGCGCGCAGGGTGGAAGTCATTCCCGAGCCCACCGGCACGTCATGGACGGTAGCTTTGCAAGCGAAGACCACCTTTGTCAGGATAGACTGCGCTCCTGTCCCCCTTCAAACTTGACGTTGTGTGGCAACCCTTCCTGCCAATGTTTTTGGGGGAAGAGGACCAAGGCAGATATGAAAGGAGGGCAGGGAGCCACCATAGTGGGGAGGAAAGAAACCATGTATTCTCTACCTCTCGCCAGAACAATCACAACCAAGCAGGAGTAGGTTTTACACCGCGAGGTGGCCCGAACCTGGGTAACGGTTGTGTCTCCGATCCGCTCCCGCTAGCTCGCTCTCGCCGTAGCCTCGCCATGGTTTAGCTGCCGGGAAGGACGGGGTGGTAGGAACGAGTGCACCCCAGAGTTCGAACCTTTGGGTCCCCGGAGCCCGTTTTTCGACAGAGCCCCGTGATGCGGGCATGATGACCAACGACTCCGTCCTCCTCGCCATCCTCCTTCGCACTCTCAACCCCGACCACGGTCATGCTGCCTCCAACCTCTACATCCTCACGCCGATGTTCGCCAAGGACATCACCTATCTTTGGATGGAGGAGAAGCGCCTCCGTCACACGGCTCGGCAGGCGGCTCAGACGGCTCTTCATGTTGGCACCACCGGTGGACATGTCGCTGAAAGTGCGTTATATCGACTAGAGGGGGGGTGAATAGGCGATTTTTACAAATTCATCACTGAGGAAATACTACTTGAGGAATTTGCTAAATGACGAAATACAAGCAACGGATAAAGTACTGAGGTGCATGCATAACAAGACAGTAGCATAGTCATCATGATGAAATGAAACATACACAGAGCACAGGTAGCGTGTAAACAGGATAAGCAGGCAGAAGACAAGATGACTGAAGAAATAGGATTGAGGATATTGAGAAAGTCTTCAGTCAAAGTCTTCAAACAGTAACGATCAATTACATCAACACATAAACGAGGAAATGAAAGGGTTGAGGAAATATAACCAGTAGCTTGGTGAAGACAGTGATTTGGTAGACCAGTTCCAACTGCTGTGATAGTTGTACGTCTGGTTGGAGCGGCTTGGTATTTAAACCAAAGGAAACACAGTCCCAGGACACACAGTCCTTACCATATTCTCCTTGAGCTAAGGTCACACAGACCTTGCCCAATCACTCGTAGTAAGTCTTCAAGGTGACTTCCAAACCTTCACAGACTTGGTCACTCGGTGATCAACAATTCCTCTTGGATGCTCTAGACCATGACGCCTAACCGTCTGGAAGACGCATAGTCTTCAAAGGTAACAAGCGCCAGTTCCATGCAGGAACAATCTCTTCAGTGATGCTCAATTACTTTGGGGTTTAGGTGTTGGGGTTTTGGGTTTTTCCTCACTGATGATTTTCTCTCAAAGTCCTTGAAGGATGGGATGCTCTAAATGACAAGTGTCAATCTATCTCTCGGAGCAGCCAACCAGCTAGTGGTTGAGGGGGGTGGCTATTTATAGCCAGGGAGCAGCTCGACATGATAAGACATAAATGCCCCTAATGATATGACCGTTATGTGGATAAGATATTTGGGACAGCTGGCGCAAAGCACAGCAACGGTCGAAACTTTGAGCTCTCAAATTTCTCAGGGCTATCATGTTCCTCAAAGTAGGCAATTCGCACTGGCGAATTCCTAACTCCCGAGTCAGAAAAAAATCCTCATAGACCAGAAGAACTTCGTCTCTGTCACTGAAGAAATTGACTGAGCTGCAAGAGATTTCCAAAGGCTTCACTCGAAGGATTGGGTATGTGTAGGCTTTGAGATGTGCATCACTTGGAAATTTTTCCTTAGTATTACCTCGACCCCCTTTAACAGTACGGTGTTTCCTATGACTCAAAAGAAGGAAATGAAACTACGAAAACAAAAGTCTTCACGCTTCATAGTCCTCGCATTAATCTTCAAGGTCACACCAATTTCCTCATTTTCAAAGTCTTCAAGAAAACCAAAGTCTTCAGATGAAAACATTCATTTTTAGGGGCTGACTTTCTTCGGATATATCAAACTCCTCAGAGACTTATTAGACCTGTGTACACTCACAAACACATTAGTCCCTTAACCTATAAGTCTTCAATACACCAAAATCACTAAGGGGCACTAGATACACTTACAATCTCCCCCTTTTTTGTGATTGATGACAAATAGATTAAGTTTTCAACGGGGATAAACATATGAAGTGTAAATACTGATATTGAGGAATTTGATTGCAAGATATAGAAGAACCCCCCCTGAAGATGTGCATATTTGAGGAATTTGCTTTGGACTGCAAATGCACACAGTAGGATAGAATATTGGAGATCCCCCCCTATATCTTGTAATCCATTCACGCATTTAACACATAGTATGAAGAATTTGAAATGCATGATGAAAAATGGTGTCTGGCGAAATTCAGCATGCGTGCATTAAGGTACTTGAGGAAATAAGCATGCAGAAAGCAATTCAAAAGTATCATACCACCATCGGACTTAAGTTTACAACTCATCAAACAAACACCTCAGAAGAACGAGAGTTGTAACTTGAAGAAAAACAGCCCATATATAGAGACCCGCTTGAAGACTAACTCAAATTTCTCCCCCTTTGTCATCAAATGACCAAAAGGATCGAAAATTGAGGACTAATGCCCCTAAAGAATATCAACTTGAGGTCGGTGGAGGAGCGCCAGTGTTGTCGGGGTTGTTTGTCGATGTAGGGCCTGCCACACTGTCGTCGAGATCCTCAGCTTCATCCGTCTCACACGATGAAGAATATGAACTTGTGACCAACTAAGGAACTTTGACCTTCTTGAATTTCTTCGAAGGAGGATGTGACCAGTCAAAGTTCTACTGAAAGTCCATCTGCTTGAGGTCTTCATCACTGTAAAGATGAGAAAGTATAGCCCAAGTGCGATCGAAGATTTCATGCACATAATCGTGATTGTTCTTCACAGTGTTCTGCGTGACAGTCATGTTCTGAAGAACTGAGCCAAATTGACGCTTGTCCCACTTGTGATTGCGATCGACTTTTTGGTGAAGACTTAGAAGAAGCTCACGATCAGTCATCACACGCGGGGCAGTGGCTTGTGGATTTTGCTCGCTGGCTTTAGCAGTAGAGTCCTGGGTTGTAGAGTCATCATTGGTGGAGTAAGATGCAGCCTTACGAAATTGACCATCCAATGTGTCGGTGTACTAAGTATTGGGCCTTTAGTACCCCATACTTGTGCACGGGCAGTTGCAGCCAAGCCTGCGGCAAGGCTTGCCGGGGGGAGAAAAGCTGGAGATTAATCTAAGGTTATTAAAGAGATATTCAAGCTAAGGATCAGAGGGTAAGAAGGACTGAAGACCAGAGGCTCAGCTACCCCGGCAAGATCTTACCGGGGTGACCTGCGGAGCCCGGCAAGATTCGCCCCCGGCAAGATCTTGCCGGGGTGACCTGCGGAGCTCAGCAAGATTTGCGCCCACCAAGGTTCTGCCACTGTTCCACCGCTTCAGCACAGCTGTCAGCCTGGCATCCTGGGCCCATTCCTGGATGCGTGGCAAGGCGCCAGTGGAGGAGAGCTTAAGCGGTGCTGATGGGATGGCCCCTTTTTCTATCCCCAAGAAAGGTGAGGATACCTAAACGGACACCTCACGGTGCATTAAATGCATTGTCCTAAACCGTCAGTGGTTAGGTATGATAACCCTGTAGCTACTTTACACCTCAATGTATGTACATTTTGCCACTGTGGAGACCCCTTTGAGCATATAAAAGGAGGCCCAAGGCAACTGCTACAGGGGAGGACACTCTCAGCCCATTCTGCATGTGTAGCTGCTGCTTGAACGTACTGTTCATCGCAAGCGCTCCTGGAACTGGGACGAACACCCAAATAATAAACTAAGGCAGGAGTAGGGTTTTACGCTGATTAGTGGCCCGAACCTGGGTAAAAATCCCCTCGCGCTGATCGTTGGTTCTGCTCTTTGTGCACGCCTCTCCCCTCTGCTGAACCGTAGAAGGGATCCCTGCAGTCCCATAGGTGTCGTACGCCGACATCTTTGGCGCGCTAGGTAGTGGGGATCGAGGTTGCGTGAACCTGATCCAGTGATCAACGCATCAGTTTCTTCATCATCTTCATCACCATGCCACCCAAGAAGAAGAGTGCTGCGGCGGCACTACCATCTACGTCTGTTTTGCCCGTGCCTTCGCGTATGGGGGACGGCGTGGATGCGGAAGGTAGAGGTTTAGAGCCTCCGTGGCGTTCTGGTGATCCAAGCCAGGCGAGCGGCGTCGCCCGCAGCGGAAACGGCCATCCACATGCCGCTGGATCCAGAGGTGGAGCTGTGTTGCCTACGGGCGGCGCAACAAACTCCAGAGATCAGAGGACGCCTCCTGGGACTCCCGCGCCGGTGCAAGCGTTGCAGCCTTCATAGGTTGCACGTGACGAGCAGCGCCATGGCGCTGGTGGTTCGGGGCGCCCCCATGAAAGAATGTCTGTGCATCGATCCCAAGGTGCGCAGGCCCAGCACGTATGCCAAACTGCCGGTGGAAGTGGCGCACGGTCGCGAGATCATGATGGTGCTCCTTCTAACACTGTTAGGAGTCAGAGCACCTCACATACTTCACACCTGTCGCCACCACCCATGCCGGCAGAGGCTTTGGCATGTGCGCAGCTGCTCCTCGACTTTCCTCCTGCTCCGGAGAAGATGGAGGAGTGGCGATCTACCATCCAGAGTCTCATCGGTTTCGTCAACAAGGATGGGCCGCAGCAGGCAGGACCCTCGCGGCGGCGGTCCATTGATCCGGTACGAGCCGATGGAGAGAAGACCGGAGGCGGTGCGACCACGGTGCACTCTCCTCCATGACAGCAGTGGCGGTCGACAACCCGGCGGACCGATGCCCGTGACGATGATTCCACGGTGTCGTCCGATCCGCGGATGCGCCGCGACCAGCGTCAAGTTCTTCGAGAACGAAGCAAAGAGGATGCTCGAACCACTATCGAGCGACGACGGGAGGCACGCCATCAATCTGATAAGCGCGCAGGGCTCACTGCCGACAAGCCTGCGCCAGGGGACGTAGGTGACTTGCCTTACGAGGTAGGTTGTCCAGCGTTTACCCGTGAGCTGCGGCGAGTCCAGTGGCCCAACTCCCGAAATTTCAAACCAGAGGTCCCGAAGAAATACGACGGCAAGACCCACCCGTCAGAGTTCCTGAGCATCTACACTATCGCGATGCAGGCTGCCGGGGGCCGAGACGATCAGATCCTAGCCAACTACTTCCCGTTGGTGCTTAAATCCAACGTCCCGTCGTGGTTGATGCACCTGCCGGAGAATTCTATTTCTTCTTGGTCAGATCTGTGTCATCAGTTTGTTGTCGCCTTTATTGGAGGCCATCAAACTCATGGCCAGGAAAGTGATTTACATCTCATTCCCCAGAAGGAGGGCGAGCCCCTGCGCAAGTATATCCAAAGATTCAGCCGCGTGCAGTACAGCATCCCTGATGTTCATCCTGCCGCCATCATCGGTGCGTTCCGTCAGAATGTGCGTAACCGCAAGATGCGAGAAGAAATGGCGATGAACAAGATCAGGGATATCGCCGAGCTTTATGCTCTAGCTGATAAATGTGCTCGAGCTGAAGAGGGAAGGCGACTCCGAAGGCGAGGATGCTGCCGCCCCGACAAGGAAGAGCCGGCGGCGAAACAGGAAGCGTAAAGGCAAGGCCGTGCTTGCTGTCGAGGGATCCGGCGACCTCGGCCCCGCCAAGAAGGCCAAAGTTGGCAACCCCGGCAAGGAAGTTGCCGGGTGCGCCTCTTGCCAGGCCTTGGCGGCCGCCGACAAGCCGGAAGGCTCCGACAAGCAGTATTGCAAGATCCATCGCACCAAGGGCCATGATCTCCAGAACTGCCGGCAAGTTGAATAGCTTGTCGAGAGGCAGAGGGCCGAATATGAGAGGCGAGACAAGGAGAAGGCCCAAGACGGTGCTGAGGGGTCCGGCAAGAAACGTGGTGGCCGAGGAGGTCGCCGCGGCAAGGCCAAGCAACAGAAGGAGAGGCCAGCTTGAGGCCGCGACAAGGATGAGGAGGGTGATGATGACGAAGAAGACGATGAATCCAGTGAGCACGAGTTTCAGAAGGCTACAGAAGCCAAGTGTATCGACGGAGGCGCCTCGTTGCATTCTTCCCACCGCCGACTCAAGCAGTGGGTGCGTGAGGTTAATGCAGCGGAGCCATCGTTTGATGCACGTAAACCCCTGAAGTGGTCCAACACGCCTATCATTTTTTACGCCGAGGATCACCCTGATCGCACAACTGCGGTCGGATGCTTGCCATTGTTGGTTTTGACAACAATCCGCAACCTCAAGGTGACAAAGATCCTAGTTGACGGTGGGGCCGGACTGAACTTGATCTCACCAGACGTGCTCAAGAGGCTGCAAATTCCTGACGAAGATCTAGAGGAAACATGCACGTTTCAAGGGATCAATCCAGGAAGGACCCAGCCGAAGGGCAAGATAACGCTACCAGTAACATTTGGTAGCGAGCTCAATTACAGGACAGAAAAGGTGGTGTTTGATGTCGCCAAGATCCCCATGTCATACAATGGGATCCTTGGCCGCCCAACATTGGCCAAGTTTATGGCGGCATCACACTACGCGTATAATGTGCTGAAAATGCCAGGGCCGTTGAGTGTCATCACTGTCCACTCTGACAAGAAGGATGCGCTCATCTGTGCCGACCTACTTTACCGGGAAGTAGTTGCAGCATCTGCCGTCAAGGCATTTGCTCCTGCCGATGGAACTCCCAGGGGGAAGAAGAAGACCGGCAAGAACCTTGGCGCAAACTCCGGCAAGCGCACCTCCTCAGAGTGTTGCGCTTCCATTGAGGATGTACCAGAGAGTTCCACCGGCAAGAACAAGAAGTCCAAAGTTGCTCCACCAGAGACAAAGAAGGTGTCTGCCAAGGAGGATGGAACGGGAGGAACTTTCACCATAAGTTCCACCCTTGATGACAAATAGGAAAGCGCGTTCATTGCCTTCCTGCGGGCGAATGTCGATGTGTTTGCATGGCAACCATCTGACATCCCCGGTTTTTCCAGGGAGGTGATTGAGCACCACCTTGCTGTCTGTCCCCACGCGCGTCCCGTCAAGCAAAGAGTGAGAAAGCAGGCTTTGGAGTGGCAAGAATTTATTGCCGAAGAAATCAGGAAATTAGAAGCGGCAGGTTTGGTCAGAGGGGTGCTTCACCCAACGTGGCTAGCCAATCCAGTTGTAGTGCGCAAGGCGAATGGAAAATGGAGGCTATGTATTGATTATACAGATATCAATAAAGCCTGTCCAAAAGATCCTTTCCCTTTGCCGTGCATCAACCAGATTGTGGACTCCACCATTGGTTGTGACCTACTGTCGTTCCTTGATGCTTACTCAGGGTATCATCAGATTTTCATGGCAAAAGAAGATGAAGAAAAGACCGCATTTATCACCCCATGTGGTACGTATTGCTTTATACGGATGCCTTTCGGGTTGAAAAGTGCTGGTTCTACATTTGCGAGAGCGATCCAAATTGGTTTTGAGCCTCAACTGCATCGAAACATGGAAGCATACATGGATGACATAGTGGTCAAAACCAAGGACAAAGCGACGCTCATACAAGATCTAGAAGAAACATTTACAAATCTGCGCAAGATCAATTTAAAGCTCAATCCTGAGAAGTGCGTGTTCGGCGTTCCTTCCGGCAAACTTCTCGGGTTCTTTGTGTCTCAGCGAGGGATCGAAGCGAACCCCAACAAGATCAAAGCCATTGAGCAGATTGAGGCGCCAAAACGCGTTAAGGATGTACGTCGTCTTGCCGGCTGTATTGCTGCCTTGAGCAGGTTTATCTCCAAATCTGCTGAGCGCGCCCTGCCCTTTTTCAAAATTTTGAAGAAGGCAGGTCCAATGAAATGGACTCCGGAAGCGGAGGCTGCGCTGCAAGATTTGAAGAGATACCTCTCCTCTCCGCCAACGCTGGTCGCGCCTAGGCTACAAGAGCCGTTACTGCTGTACTTAGCAGCGACAAATCAAGTGGTTAGTGCTGCGCTAGTGGCGCAGAGAGAAGCTGATGAGGAGGCGACACCAGCGGCAGGACCGCCAAGTGACACGCCAGGATCACCCCTGGCAAGACAGGATCTGCGCAGTCAGAAGAACCAGTGCAAAAGAAAAGGATGGTGCAACGCCCAGTTTATTTTGTTAGCTCCCTTTTGCAAGGAGCTAGATCAAGATATTCTGGTGTGTAGAAGTTGCTCTTCGGCCTTCTTATGGCCTCGAGGAAGCTGTGCCATTATTTTCAAGCACATGAGATTACCGTCGTCACTCGTTTCCCATTGCAGCGGATTTTGCGAAATCCAGAGGCAACCGGCAAGATTGTGGAGTGGGCGCTGGAGTTGTCAAGCTTTGATCTCAAGTTTGAGAGTACTTCAACAATTCAGAGAAGAGCCTTGGCAGAGTTCATTGCGGAATGGACCCCAACGCCAGACGAAGAGATTCAAGAAACGGCTCTTCCCGGCAAGGAAACTGATCAAGAGTGGGTTATGTACTTTGACGGAGCTTTCTCGCTGCAAGGCGCCGGTGCTGGCGTGCTGCTTGTCGCACCCACCGGAGAGCACCTCAAGTATGTAATCCAGATGCATTTTCCCCGGGAAAGATCAACGAACAACACTGCGGAATACGAGGGGCTGCTTGCCGGTCTCAGGATCATGGCAGACCTTGGTATCAAGAAGCTCATCATCAAAGGTGATTCACAGCTTGTTGTCAGGCAAGTCAACAAAAATTATCAGAGTCCATTGGTGCAAGCCTATGTGGATGAAGTGAGAAAAATGGAAGAGCGCTTTGACGGTCTGCAAATGAAGCACATTCCCCGTGCCGAAAACTATGTTGCCGATGACCTGTCAAAGCGCGCTGCCCTCAAGTTGCCTGTGGAACCAGGAACTTTTGTGCTCCATTTGACTCAACCATCTGTGGCACCATCGATGCAACAAGGAAAGAGAAGAAAGTTGAATTCTGGACAGTACTTCCCGGCAGAGCTCCCAGGAGCCGCCGGCAAGGAACTTGCCGGGATCAGCGACAAGCCTGCCGGGGAACGACAGGCTCCAGCGAAGGCCCAAGCCTTTGCCGTCGAGACAAACGTTCCCCCGGTGGAAGAGATGCCTTTAGTCCTAGCTGTCGAGCCCCAGGCTCCAGCATGGGCACAGCACATCATCCATTTTCTTCAGACAGGAGAACTCCCTGAGGAGCAGGAAGAAGCGGAAAAAGTAGCCCGTCAGTCTAGTATGTACCAGTTCGTCGATGATGTTCTGTACAGAAAGAGGCCAAACGGTGTGAAATTGAAGTGCATTCCTCGGGAGGATGGACTAGAGCTATTGGCAGAGATACATGGAGGCATATGTGGTTCCCACATAGGATCAAGAGTGCTTGTCGGAAAAGCATTCCTGCAAGGTTTCTTTTGGCCCACTGCCCTCCAGGATGCAACTGCACTGGTAACCAAGTGTGAAGCATGCCAGTTTCATTCGAAGAAATCGCATCAGCCAGCTCAGACTCTTCAGACAATTCCTCTCTCCTGGCCATTTTCGGTCTGGGGGCTCGACATACTGGGCCCTTTTCCTCGGGCTGCCGGGGGCTTTGAGTACATGTACGTTGCCATCGACAAGTTTACAAAGTGGCCGGAGGTGGAAGCAGTGAGGAAGGTGATAGCACAATCAGCCGTCAAGTTCTTTAAGGGAATAGTTTGCCGTTTTGGTGTGCCCAACAGGATCATCACCGACAACGGCACACAATTCACAAGTCGCACCTTCATGCAGTACGTCCAAGACCTTGGCAGCAAAATTTGTTTTGCCTCTGTTGCTCACCCGAGAAGCAACGGCCAAGTGGAGAGGGCTAATGCTGAAGTGCTGCGCGGTCTCAGGACCAGAACTTTCGACAAGCTGAAAAAGTGCGGAAAACACTGGATTGATGAGTTGCCGGTGGTTCTTTGGTCAATCAGAACGACACCAAATCGAGCTACTGGCTAGACGCCCTTTGCTCTGGTCTACGGACCAAAAGCAGTTCTCCCCACGGAACTCATATACGGGTCACCTCGAGTGCTCGCTTATGATGAGCTCGAGCAAGAGGAACACGCTGTGCTCCTTGAGGAGGATCGTCTTCAGGCTGCTGTGCGAGCTGCATGCTACCAGGAAGCTTTGCGCCGCTATCATAGCCGCAAGGTTCATGCCCGAAGTCTTGAGGAAGGCGACCTTGTTCTTCGGCGGATTCAATCCGCCAAGAATTCAAACAAGTTGAAGCCAAAGTGGGAAGGCCCTTATCGGGTAGTGCGAGTCACCAGGCCCGGCGCTGTCCGCCTGGAGACCGACGATGGCGTTCCAGTAAGCAACTCCTGGAATATCGAACATCTTCGCAGGTTCTACCCATAAGGCGCGGTTGCCGGGGGCCCCCGGCAACCCCCCTTTTGTACGAGTCTTGCCGGCAAGGCATGTAATACTTTGTACAAAGCCAGGCGCAGACCCTGAGCGCAGTTGAATAAGCTTAAGTGTTGTACAGTTTCTTGTTGACTTGCATCTTTATATATATGCATGCTTGTCTGAGATGTTGTATGACACTTGATCCCGGTGAGCATTAACGAACCGCCAAGGTTCCATATTTTTATTTTCTCTTCTTTCTTTTTCTGAAGAGATAGAAGGGCTCCTCGCGTGCCAGTGGGCGATGTTCAGGATTGACACCTTTCCGGAAGGGAACAAGAAATACAGCAACAGAGAGCTAAGTTGCTAAACTTAAGCAGGCTTTTCGATTTTTATTACAAGGTTATTTTCCTTTAGTGATTTTGACCTTTGTATGGAAAACCTACACGCGAAGGAACCCTTGTCATAATTGGCTGCGCCTTTATTCTGTTTCGAGTCCGCTCAACAGTTTAGATGGCTGCACTGAGTACGCCAAGGTGTCTTGCCGGCCGCTGCGCCTCCAGCAGGCTGCTGAAGTCCCACACCCAGCGCTCGCGGCAGGTTGTGCACCGGTAAGTTTTCAGTTAGCGTAGGGTGAACTCCATACATAAAGAAATCAGACAAGGGGAATAGCATGCATGTACCCAAACATAAGCGAGTTATATTACATTAATGAGTTGCCGCAGTTCTAACTTAAGACTTAATTGTCTTTGGCATGGAATGGCGACGACAAGAAGAGGTGGAGCAGCTAATCTCTACGCTGGCCTTCGACCCTTTTGATTGAATCTACCTTTTCAAGGATAGGCGCTATAAGTTCCTCAAGTGCTTTGAGGTCTGCATCCTTCGGCAAGCGTTCAAGCACGTTGGTGAGGTTGATGCCAGGGTTTTTGTGCACCACCTTGATGAGTACCTTGCTGAGGACGGCCCGGCAAAGCTTGCGGGATTCATTGGCCAGTTGGGTCGCTCGGTTGGCTTGGAGCAGCTTCAGGGCTTCAATGACGCTTTCAAAGAATATGGTCAGCCTGGCGCTATGGGATACCCTTTCTTCGGTGGAATACTTGAAGTTTGGCAGGCCCATGGTTGACAGTTGTGCCGTGAGCTTCTCCACGGCGTCGACGAGGCGTTCAGTCCAGATCTCCAGCCCCTTTTCATAGTCAACTTGGGCGGCGGCGGCGCTTTTGAGCAGGTTCTTCTCATCTTGGAGATCCTTGCTCAGGGCCTTCTCGCGAGCTCTGCTGTCCTGAAGTGACTTCTCCAGCGTGGTCAATTTCAGCCTCAGATCAGCAATAGCATCATTAGCTGAAGAGAGCTGCTTGGTCTTGTCGGACATCGCGACTTGCATCTCCGCCAGGGTGTGGAGGGTTTTTTCCCTGTCACTTTTGAGCGTCGAGAGCTCCTTGCCGTGTTCTTCAAGGTCCACTTCCAGCTTCTTCACTTTGTCGCTTAGCTCATTCTTGGCGGCCTCTGCAGCCCTGGTAGTGTCGACGGCCTCTTTGAGCTTGCCGGCGTGATCTACAGTTAGAGCTTCGAGCGCCTCCTTGTGCTTTTGCTCCAGCTCCTGGGTCCGCCGCGCGACAAGCCTTTCGATTTCTTCATCCTTGCTGCGAAGCTTGGCGGCGAGCGCCTGCTCGCGTGCAACAAGGTCTTCCTCATGAGCATCAAGTGCAATGCGACGCTCCGTCAGGAGGGCATCTTCAGCATCAATTCTTTGCGTAGCTTCCTCTTGCGCCTTCTCTATGTCAGATTGCTTCAAGAGGAGCTCCGTCCAACTTTGGCTCACTTGCTCCCGATGGGCAGTCAGCTCTTGATAGGCCTCGGCATACCAGGTCTGCGTTTGCTCAACACGCTTTGGGAAATCCGTTTCAGCTGCTTCGACAACTGCGGCTCTGGAATCCTCCTTCTCTTTTTGGGCACGGTGGAGCGCTTGGAGCTTGCGGAAGTTATCGCCCATGGCCTGAAGGAGCCGATCTTCCTCAGATTTGCTGCTGCTAGCGCTTGGCTCATTGACGATCTCGAGCCCGGCGGCAGTGATGATCTCTTCATCAAAAGTTGCCCCTTCGGTGATGCTCCGATGCTTGTCGTCCCCGGCAAGTTGATGAACAGGTTGTTGCCGACCTTGAGGTATTTGCTTGTTGGAGGGGCCTCGGATGTCGATGGCTTGTCCTCAGCAACCGCCTCACCGGTAGCTGGGGGCTTTGTGGCCGGCGCAGCGCCTGGCGCTCCTGCGGCAGGAATGCCGTCAGTGCGGTCACCAGCTTCCTTGCCGGTCCTCTCAGCAGATTCCCTGGCGGCCTCCTCTTGTGCAATCTTGGCGGCCTCGTCGGCAGCATTCTTGCCGGCCTCAATAGTGGTATCTTTGGCGGCCTCGCTGGTTGCGATCTCGTTGGCTTCGGCGGCAGCATCTTTGGCGGTCCCCTTGATGACAGCATCGACATCCATGAGTTCCATCACAGGGAATTCTGAAGAGCGAAGGGGGGGGGTGACAAAATAAGACCAAGGATGAAGTTCAGGAAGACAAAAGAAAGAGAGATAAAGGAAAAGATAACAAGCACTCTAAAGCAAACAGTTACCTGCGTCGAGCTGTTGAGAGGTGGCTTCGCCCCTCCCGGCAACCTTAGTTGCCGGGGAAAGGTTGCCGGTGCCCATGCTTGCCGGCTCCTCCTCAACCAAGATAAGCTCGTCGGCAAGGGATCTTGTCGGGGATGCGCTTGCGGGCGGCGTAGTTGACGGAGGCGACACGACGGGGGCGTCTTCCAGTGACCTTCCCTGATGCTGTTCTTCTCCTGCGTGCCCAGAGATGTCAGCGGCAAGAATGATACCTCAGCATTTGCCAGCAGAAATCAAGTAATAGACTTACTCTGGGGACTGTGCTGGGGGCTGCGTCGAGGGCTAAGCTCCGGGCTGATGGTAATAGTTTTTGGCGCGCTTGTGGAGCCTGCCGGGGGCTCATCGCCCATGGAAGTCTTTGCCCTCTTCACCATCCTTTCCGCCAAGGTTTCTACATCACTGCAGAGACAAGACAAAGCAAAGTAATAAGATCAGCTGAACTCAAAGTTTGGAAGATAAAGGCTGTCACAGGGTACTTACTCTTCCTCTTCATGTTCCGGGCTGAAGCCGGAGATGTCGAAATCGACCTCCGTGGCCATGTCCGTATGAGGAAGCAGAGGAGGAGTCCTGGGCCGCTTGGCTGTGGCATGTGCAGGGGGTTGGCACGACTCTGCTGCCTCAGTTTCTGGCACGGTCGTGTGAGACGACCCCGCCGCCTCAGTGTCTGCCACGGGTGTTTGTCTCGCACGCCGCACGGGTTGCTGTCTAACACCTTGCCGCGGCACAGCCTTGCCGGCCGCCTTCTTGCCGGGAGCTTCACTGCTCGAAGAAGGCTGGTTTGCCGGGATGCCAGAGGTGGCCTTACGAAGAACACACTTTGTCTTCTTCGGAGTTGGGGGTTCCTCCTGCAGCTCTTCTTCAGCTGCGTCTTCGTCAGACGAGCTTTCAGCGGCTGCGCCACTCTGTTCCCCGGCAACCTTGCTCTCCCCGGCAATATTTTCTTCCACCACAACTTCTGCGTCACTGGTTTCCCATTCTATGAAACCGACGCTGCCGGCCTCCGCGACAAGAGCTGCCTCCTCTGCCCTGGTGGCGATGTATGCCACTTCTTCCTCAGTGGTGGCCCGGATGAGGTCTGCTTCTTCTCGGACGGCTCTCTCTGTCAAGTTATCAAAGAACTTCTGTGCCTCCTCCTCAGATGGCTCGACCCAAGTCGCGTCAGGACCATGGGCATTGAATGCTGACATTATAGCAATGATTGACCCCAAGGAGGAGTTGTTGCACAGCGGGATAATTCTTGCCGACAACCGGTGCTTGTTGTCGCGCTGGAACAGCCTTTGGCGAAGGGCGCCAAGCTGCATAGCAGTTAGATTGTTATTTAGCCCAGGGCGCAGCCTCATGGCATCTGCAGTGTTCCGGTACTCCCAAGCTAGTCTCCCCCTGTTTTGAAGAGGGGCGATGCGGTGGTGAAGGAAATCAAAGCCGATCATCTCCATCATGAGCCCGACAGCTTTCAGACAGAGGATTCTGGTGGTGGCGATAGTGAGCTTCTCATCTTCAGCAGTGAAATCGCTCCAATCGTCGCCACAGACCACCTTCTGCCGTCGGGGTGAATAGAACGGACGGGGATCTGCTTCCTTGATCCAGCACCACTCGCCTCGCCACTCATCCCACTTCTCGTGGTAAACCCCTTCTGGGTATATCTCCTTATTCCAGGCCCTTGGAATCCAGGCGATAGAACCGGAGAGGGCTTCCCCTTTTTGGAT
Organism: Thinopyrum elongatum; assembly: GCA_011799875.1. Taxonomy (NCBI): domain Eukaryota; kingdom Viridiplantae; phylum Streptophyta; class Magnoliopsida; order Poales; family Poaceae; genus Thinopyrum; species Thinopyrum elongatum. The sequence continues at coordinate 238,005,338 of CM022297.1, forward strand.
TTGGGGATAGAAGTAGTGGCGGAAAAGAGCAGTGTTGGGGATTACTCTGACAAAGTTTTCGCAAAGATGAGCAAAGATGGACATGCACATTACGGCATTCGGAGTGAAATCGAGAAGACGGAAGCCATATGTGTACATAATGTCATTGAAGAAATCAGAAAATGGAGGACAGAGCCCGCAGTAGAAGTAAGTGGCAAAGAAGGGATATCTATCTGGTCCGCCTTTGGAACAAGCACCTGGAATCACGTGAGTTGCGGGGTGAGCCTTCGTCTCCCTCGTCCACATGCACTGGTACCGGTTCTTCAGGGCTTTTGCGTCGAGCGTCGGGGCGAAGATGACGTACTTCTTCCGCATCTTCACCAACTCACTCTCCGGAACATCGGCTTTCATTTCCTTGCCCTTGCCCTTGCTGGCCTTGGGAGGCATGGCGGCTGCGAAGACGGAAGCCGAGGATGAAGCAGGTGCGGCGGAGATGGGCGGATGAGGAGAAGTTTTGCTTTGAGCTCGAAGGAAGGAAGGCAATGGCGGATTTCAGATTGGAAGGAAGAAGGGGTAAATAGGCAGTGCCTCTGCGGTTTCCTTTTTATGGGGAAGGAGCGAGGCCGCCTCTTTTACTGCCCAATATAAACGTGCCTCTACAGGCGCGCTGCGGCCGCGGCCGTTCGGCGCATGCGCCCCACGTCGCACATTCAATGCGCGTAGTGGGGGACACAGTGAGCGAAATCATTACGAGCAGTTAATCCCTTGCCACGCGTGCCCGTGCACTGTTTGGGCCTAGCCCAACAACGCCTCGCACTCGTGTGTGGCCTAGGCCCGGGGGCTCCTGTCGGTGTACTAAGTATTGGGCCTTTAGTACCCCATACTTGTGCACGGGCAGTTGCAGCCAAGCCTGCGGCAAGGCTTGCCGGGGGGAGAAAAGCTGGAGATTAATCTAAGGTTATTAAAGAGATATTCAAGCTAAGGATCAGAGGGTAAGAAGGACTGAAGACCAGAGGCTCGGCTCCCCCGGCAAGATCTTGCCGGGGTGACCTGCGGAGCCCGGCAAGATTCGCCCCCGGCAAGATCTTGCCGGGGTGACCTGCGGAGCTCAGCAAGATTTGCGCCCGCCAAGGTTCTGCCACTGTTCCACCGCTTCAGCACAGCTGTCAGCCTGGCATCCTGGGCCCATTCCTGGATGCGTGGCAAGGCGCCAGTGGAGGAGAGCTTAAGCGGTGCTGATGGGATGGCCCCTTTTTCTATCCCCAAGAAAGGTGAGGACACCTAAACGGACACCTCACGGTGCATTAAATGCATTGTCCTAAACCGTCAGTGGTTAGGTATGATAACCCTGTAGCTACTTTACACCTCAATGTATGTACATTTTGCCACTGTGGAGACCCCTTTGAGCATATAAAAGGAGGCCCAAGGCAACTGCTACAGGGGAGGACACTCTCAGCCCATTCTGCATGTGTAGCTGCTGCTTGAACGTACTGTTCATCGCAAGCGCTCCTGGAACTGGGACGAACACCCAAATAATAAACTAAGGCAGGAGTAGGGTTTTACGCTGATTAGCGGCCCGAACCTGGGTAAAAATCCCCTCGCGCTGATCGTTGGTTCTGCTCTTTGTGCATGCCTCTCCCCTCTGCCAAACCGTAGAAGGGATCCCCGCGGTCCCATAGGTGTCGTACGCCCACACAATGGACTAGTGCCTTCATCAATAACAGCAGCTTTGCTTTTTCATCAACTGAGGAAATTGTCCTTTTGAGGACTTCAATAGGAGGCAGAAAGCTGAAGTGATTCTGAAAATCAGCTTGTATGGAATTGAAGACCTGGTTCTCATGAACCTCATAATCCAAGGAGCATAGGGCTTCAGTTCAAACGGTGAAAGAGCAACATTTGACAAAGTTCTCATGAAGAAATCATGATAGTTTATGGGAATGCCATGAATGATGTTGAACAGCAGATTCTTCATGATGCCAACAACTTCTTCTTCTTCAGAATTGTGGCCTTTGATAGGACTGAGGGTTTTGGTCAGAATGCGGTATACTGTCCTGGGCACATAGAGCAAATCCTTCACGAGGAAAGAGGTTCTTGGAGCTTGGCCTAGACGCAAAGGCTTCATTAACACTTGCATCAGATGATTTGCGATGTGTCTTGGTCTCCTTCCCATGAGTTTCTTCATCTGGTGTGCAATATTCATCATAGATGTCCTCAGGGATTTCAAATGTTGTATTTGTTTCCGGCCTCTTTCCTCCTTTCTGAGGTCTTTTCCCATCTGCCATTTTCCTCACTGGAGGATTTTGAACTTTTGAAGATTCTGAGGAAGTATACAAATTTTCTTCGAGGAACGTTGTAAATGAGTTAAGTTGATGAGAACCTAGAGATTCATCAGCAGACATTTTGTACCTGCGAACAGAGTATAGGTGCAAAGAATTTGGAGAGGTCATATGCGTTCTCAGAAATTTTTCAAAAAAGTATCAAGTTGAGGAATTTGACCATAGATGTCTTGAGGAATTTCACTAAGCGTTCTTTACTCAAGTTCCAGAGTTGTACAGATTAGAAAATCCACACAATTGAGGAATCTTGAGGAAAATCATAGCTTAGAGAAATAAATGAAGGAAAGGAAGCATTGCGGTGTTTAAGGAGTTGATTGATGAAGAACAAACACCTTTTGAGGATTTTATGAAAATCATAAGAATCAAAGTAGGGCAGTAAAATCAGATTTTAATTACCCTTGATGAAGAACATGATGAACTGAGAGTAGGAACACAGAAGTTCGTCAGTCCAGATCTCCCACGCCCTAACTCGGCGGCGGGAGACAACTACGGCGGCGGTGGAATGAAGATTTCCGCGGCCGGCCCGAGTACGACGGTGACAAGGTCGAAGCAGTGAAGCTCCTCCTCACCAGCGGCGATGGAGTTCAGTGGCAGCGCTAGGTCACAGCTCAAGCGAGGAGAGACGAGGTTGAGCGGAGTAAATGAGGTAAGTGTAAGGGAAGGGGGTATTTATAGCCGAGGTGAAAAACTGTTCGCCCGAAGATTTTGGACGAACATGCCCCTAACCCTTGCTATCCTCTTGACATGTGTCACCCACGTACTAAGAAGTGGAGATCATGGGGGATCGTGGGTGAGTATAATATTCCGTCGTGGAAAGTGGAACAGTTTGAGCGGCAACTGCCAAAAATTAGATATGAAATTTTTAATGTTTCGTTCGCAAATTCTTCAGCTGTCATGGACATAGTGAAGGCTTTGAACGGGTTTCAAATAGAACGCACATGAATAATTTATGAACAGACTAGGTTGAGTGTAGCATAGAGGGGGAACGGGTCCGATCACATTCACTTAGAAGAAAAATCAACTTGAAGAATTCAATAAGTGAATGCTATTGAGGACATTAAAAACTGTATATATGTATATATATATATATATATATACAATGAAGAACACCAGTCAAAAAGTTTGAAGAAATTGCAAACTTGAGGAATTTGAAAATTTCAAGAATTTGCAAAATGATGAAAAATTCAAATTTGAAGATTTTCAACTTTGGTTGGTGGTGTGACCCACCGTATAAGAATGATGATTTCAGACACCGTGTACAATTGTCGTAGGGCTCTAAGAATCAAATTCTTCATTAATTTCTTCACACTTAGAGGGTTAGTCTTCATTTATTGAAGGAAAACGTTACTTCGTGTGTTGCACATCAAAGTCATCAATTTTGCATAAGTGTTAGGATGTGTGTCCTTTCACAGAACATTCGAAGATTCTAAGTGATGGAAATATGCCCTAGAGGCAATAATAAAATGGCTATTATTATATTTCCTTAATCATGATAAAGGTTTATTATTCATGCTAGAATTGTATTAACCGGAAACTTAAATACATGTGTGAATACATAAACAAATACCATGTCCCTAGTAAGCCTCTACTAGACTAGCTTGTTGATCAAAGATGCTTAAGGTTTCCTAACCATAGACATGTGTTGTCATTTGATAATGGGATCACATCATTAGGAGAATGATATGATGGACAAGACCCATCCGTTAGCTTAGCATATTGATCGTTCAGTTTATTGATATTGCTTTCTTCATGTCAAATACATATTCCTTCGACTATGAGATTATGCAACTCCCGGATACCAGAGGAATGCCTTGTGTGCTATCAAATGTCATAACGTAATTGGGTGATCATAAAGATGCTCTGCAGGTATCTCCGAAGGTGTTTGTTGAGTTGGCATAGATCGAGATTTGGATTTGTCACTCCGAGTATCAGAGAGGTATCTCTGGGCCCTCTCGGTAATACACATCATAAGAAACCTTGCAAGCAAAGTGACTAATGAGTTAGTTACATGATGATGTATTACGGAATGAGTAAAGAGACTTGCCGGTAACAAGATTGAACTAGGTATGAAGATACCGACGATCAAATCTCGGGCAAGTAACATACCGATGGACAAAGGGAATTACGTATGTTGTCATAACGGTTTGACCGATAAAGATCTTCTTAGAATATGTAGGAGCCAATATGGGCATCTAGGTTCCGCTATTGGTCATTGACCAGAGAGGTGTCTCGGTCATGTCTACATAGTTCTCGAACCTGTAGGGTCCGCACGCTTAACGTTCGTTGACGATATAGTGTTATATGAGTTATATGTTTTGGTGACCGAATGTTGTTTGGAGTCCCGGATGAGATCACAGACATGAGGAGGAGTCTCGAAATGGTTGAGAGATAAAGATTGATATATAGGACGATGGTATTTGGATACCGGAAGTGTTTCGGGACGTACCGGGAAGGAATCGGGTCACTAGAAGGGGTTCCGGGTCCGGGTACCCCCCCCCAGGAAGATATGGGCCTTATGGGCCAAAGGAGGGGACAGACCAACCCACAAGGGGGCTGGTGCGCCCCTCCCATGGCTGGACGGCCCTAAGGGGAAGGAAAGGGGAGGGGTGGCCGCTTCTGCCTTTTCCCTCCTCGGGAGAGAAAGGAAAGAGGGGGGGGGGGCGCCACCTTCTCCTTACTTCCTCCCACGCTCCAAATAAGGAAAGGGGGGCGCGGCTTGGGAGAGACCCCAAGTAGGATTCCTCCTACTTGGGCGCCACCCTTGACTGCTCCTCCCTCCCTCCCACCTATATATATGTGGGAGGGGGCGCCTAGCACAAGGACAACAATCCCTTAGCCGTGTGCGGCGCCCCCTCCCCCGTTTACACCCCCGGTCTAATTTTCATAGTGCTTAGGCGAAGCCCTACGGAGATAGCTTCACCATCAACGTCACCATGCCGTCGTGCTGCCGGAACTCATCCACTACATCACCGTCTTGCTGGATCAAGAAGGCGGAGGACGTCATCGAGCTGAACGTGTGCTGAACGCAGAGGTGCCGTACGTTCGGTGCTCGATCGGTTGGAACGCGAAGAAGTTCGACTACATTAACCGCGTTGTCAAACGCTTCCGCTTATGGTCTACGAGGGTACATAGACACACTCTCCCCCTCTCGTTGCAATGCATCTCCTTGATAGATCTTGCGTGTGCATAGATTTTTTTTGTTTTCCATGCAACATTTCCCAACAGTGGCATCCGAGCCAGGTCTATGCGTAGATGATATGCACGAGTAGAAAACAAAGAGTTGTGGGTAGTGATAGTCATACTACTCACCACCAACGTCTTATTTTGATTCGGCGGTATTGTGGGATGAAGCGGCCTGGACCAACCTTACATGTCCACGCACATGAGACCGGTTCCACCGACAGACATGCAACTAGTTTTGCATAAAGGTGGCTGGCGGGTGTCTATTTCTCCTACTTTAGTTGAATCGAATTTGACTACGGCCGGTCCTTGAAGAAGGTTAAAACAACAAACTTGATGAAACACCGTTGTAGTTTTTGCCGTAGGTAAGAACGGTTCTTGCTAGAAGCCCGTAGCAGCCACGTAAAACTTGCAACAACAAAGTAGCGGACGTCTAACTTGTTTTTGCAGGGCATGTTGTGATGTGATATGGTCAAGACATGATGTGATATACATTATTGTATGAGATGATCATGTTTTGTAAATTATCAGCAACCGGCAGGAGCCTTATGGTTGTCTCTTTATTGTATGAAATGCAAATGCCATGTAATTGCTTTACTTTATCGCTATGCGTTAGCAATAGTTGTAGAAGCAATAGTTGGCGAGATGACCACGACGCAACGATGGAGATCAAGGTGTCGAGTCGGTGACAATGGAGATCATGATGATTCTTTGGAGATGGAGATCAAAAGCACAAGATGATGATGGTCATATCATGTCACATATTTTGATTGCATGTGATGTTTATCCTTTATGCATCTTAGTTTGCTTAGAATGGCAGTAGCATTATAAGATGATCCCTTCACTAAATTTCAAGATAAAAGTGTTCTCCCCAAGTATGCACCGTTGCCAAAGTTCGTCGTTTCGAAGCACCACGTGATGATCGGGTGTGATAGACTCTACGTTCACATACAACGGGTGTAAGACAGTTTTGCACATGCAGAATACTTGGGTTAAACTTGACGAGCCTAGCATGTACCGACATGGTCTCGGAACACTAGAGACCGAAAGGTCGAACGTGAGTCATATAGTAGATATGATCAACATAGAGATGTTCACCATTGATGACTACCCCATCTCACGTGATGATCGGACATGGGTTAGTTGATTTGGATCACGTATCACTTAGATAACTTGAGGGATGTTTATTTAAGTGGGAGTTCATTAGTAATTTGATTAATTGAACTTAAATTTATCATGAACTTAGTCTTAATAGTTTTGCATATCTATGTTGTAGATCAATAGCGCGCGATATAGCTCCCCTATATTTTTGATATGTTCCTAGAGAAAACTAAGTTGAAAGATGATGGTAGCAATATTGCGGACTGGGTCCGTGATCTGAGGATTATCCTCATTGCTACACAGAAGAATTATGTCCTTGATGCACCGCTAGGTGACAGACCTGTTGTAGGAGCTGATGCAGACATTATGAACGTTTGACAAGCTCGATATGATGACTACTTGATAGTTTAGTGCGCCATGCTTTACGGCTTAGAATCGGGGCTTCAAAGACGTTTTTGAAATGCCATGGAACATATGAGATGTTCCAAGAGCTGAAATTGGTATTTTAGACTGATGCCCGTGTCGAGAGGTATGGGACCTCTGACAAGTACTTTGCCTACAAGATGGAGGAGAATAGCTCAGCCAGTGAGCATGTACTCAGAATGTCTGGGTACTACAATCGCTTAAATCAAGTGGGAGTTAATCTTCCATATAAGATAGTGATTGATAGAGTTCTCTAGTCACTATCACCAAGCTACTAGAACTTCGTGATGAACTATAATATGCAAGGGATGACGAAAACGATTCCCGAGCTCTTCGTGATGTTAAAATCGGTGAAGGTAGAATTCAAGAAAGAGCACCAAGTGTTGATGGTTAACAAGACCACTAGTTTCAAGAAAAAGGGCGAGGGAAAGAAAGGGAACTTCAAGAAGAATGGCAAGCAAGTTGTCGCTCCCATGAAGAAGCCAAAAGCTGGACCCAAGCCTGAAACTGAGTGCTTCTACTGCAAAGGAAATGGTCACTGGAAGCGGAACTGCCCCCAAATACTTGGCGGATAAGAAGGGTGGCAAAGTGAACAAAAGTATATTTGATATACATGTTATTGATGTGTACCTTACTAGTGTTCGTAGTAGCACCTGGGTATTCGATACCGGTTCAGTTGCTAAGATTAGTAACTCAAAACAGGAGTTGCAGAATAAACATAGACTAGTTAAGTGCGAGGTGACGATGTGTGTTGGAACTAATTCCAAGGTTGATACGATCACCATCGAACACTTCCTCTACCTTCGGGATTAGTGTTGAACCTAAATAAATGTTATTTGGTGTTTGCGTTAAGCATGAATATGATTAGATCATGTTTATTGCAATACGGTTATTCATTTAAGTTAGAGAATAATTGTTGTTCTGTTTACATGAATAAAAACCTTATATGGTCATACACCCAATGTGAATGGTTTATTGAATCTCAATTGTAGTGATACACATATTCATAATATTGATGCCAAAAGATGCAAAGTTGATAATGATAGTGCAACATACTTGTGGCACTGCCGTTTAGGTTATATTGGTGTAAAGCGCATGAAGAAATTCCCTACAGATGGACTTTTGGAATCACTTGATTATGAATCATTTGATACTTGCGAACCATGCCTCATGGGAAAGATGACTAAAACTCCGTTCTCTGGAATAGTGGAGTGAGCTAATGACTTATTGGAAATATTACATACTGATGTATGCAGTCCGATGAGTGTTGAGGCACGCGGCGGGTATCGTTATTTTCTGACCTTCACAGATGATTTGAGTAGGTATGGGTATATCTACTTAATGAAACACAAGTCTGAAACATTTGAAAAGTTCAAAGAATTTTAGAGTGAAGTGGAGAATCATCGTAACAAGAAAATAAAGTTTCTACGATCTGATCGCGGAGGCGAATATTTGAGTTACGAGTTTGGCCTTCATTTAAAACAATGTGGAATTGTTTCACAACTCATGCCACCTGGAACACCACAGCGTAATGGTGTGTCCGAATGTCGTAACCGTACTTTATAAGATATGGTGCATTCTATGATGTCTCTTACCGGTTTACCACTATCGTTTTGGGGTTATGTAGGCAGCCGCATTCACGTTAAATAGGGCACCATCTAAATCCATTGAGATGACACCGTATGAACTGTGGTTTGGCAAGAAACCTAAGCTGTCATTTCTTAAAAGTTTGGGGATGCGACACTTATGTCAAAAGGCTTCAGCCTAATAAGCTTGAACCCAAAGCAGAGAAGTGCGTCTTCATAGGATACCCAAAAGAAACTATTGGGTATACCTTCTACCACAGACCCGAAGGCAAAATCTTTGTTGCTAAAGAATGGGTCCTCTCTAGAGAAGGAGTTTCTCTCGAAAGAAGTGAGTGGGAGGAACAGTAGAACTTGATGAGGTAGTTGTACCTTCTCTCGAATTGGAAAGTAGTACATTCGAGAAAGCCGTTCCCGTGATGCCTACACCAACCAGAGAGGAAGGAAATGATGATGATCATGAAACTTCAGATCAAGTTACTACTGAACCTCGTAGGTCGACCAGAACACGTTCCACACCAGAGTGGTACGACAATCCTGTCCTGGAAGTCATGTTGTTGGACAACAGCGAACCTACGAACTATGAAGAAACTATGATGAGCCCAGATTCCGAAAAATGGCTTGAGGCCATGAAATCTGAGATAGGATCCATGTATGAGAACAAAGTGTGGACTTTGGTGAACTTGCCTGATGATCGGCAGGCTATTGAAAATAAATGGATCTTCAAGAGGAAGGCGGACGCTGATGGTAATATCACTGTCTATAAAGCTCGACTTGTCGCAAAAGGGTTTTGACAAGTTCAAGGAGTTGACTATGATGAGACTTTCTCACTCGTAGCGATGCTTAAGTCTGTCCGAATCATGTTAGCAATTGCCGCATTTTATGATCATGAAATCTAGCAAATGGACGTCAAAACTGCATTCCTTAATGAATTTCTTTAAGAAGAGTTGTATATGATGCAACCAGAAGGTTTTGTCGATCCTAAAGGTGCTAACAAAGTGTGCAAACTCTAGCGATCCATCTATGGACTGGTGCAAGCATCTCGGAGTTGGAATATAAGCTTTGATGAGGTGATCAAAGCATATGGTTTTATACAGACTTACGATGAAGCCTATATTTACAAGAAAGTGAGTGGGAGCTCTGTAGCATTTCTGATGTTATATGTGGATGACATATTGTTGATTGGAAATGATATAAAATTTCTGGATAGCATAAAAGGATACTTGAATAAGAATTTTTCAATGAAAGACCTCGGTGAAGCAGCTTATATATTGGGCATCAAGATCTATAGAGATAGATCGAGACGCCTAATAGGACTTTCACAAAGCACATACCTTGACAAAGTTTTGAAGAAGTTCAAAATGGATCAGTCAAAGAAAGGGTTCTAGCCTGTGTTGCAAGGTGTGAAGTTGAGTAAGACTCAAAACCCGACCACGGCAGAAGATAGAGAGAGAATGAAAGTCATTCCCTATGCCTCAGCCATAGCTTCTATAAAATATGCCATGCTCTGTACCAGACCTATTGTGTACCATGCCATGAGTTTGGCAAAGGGGTACAATAGTGATCCAGGAGTAGATCACTTAACAGCGGTCAAAATTATCCTTAGTTACCTAAGAGGACTAAGGAAATATTTCTCGGTTATGGAGGTGATAAAGAGTTCGTCGTAAAGGGTTACGTCGGTGCAAGCTTTAACACTGATCCAGATGACTCTGAGTCTCAATCTGGATACGTATTGAAAGTGGGAGCAATTAGCTAGAGTAGCTCCATGCAGAGCATTGTAGACATAGAAATTTGCAAAATACATACGAATCTGAATGTGACAGACCGTTGACTAAACTTCTCTCATAAGCAAAACATGATCACACCTTAGTACTCTTTTGGGTGTTAATCACATGGCGATGTGAACTAGATTATTGACTCTAGTAAACTCTTTGGGTGTTGGTCACATGGCGATGTAAACTATGGGTGTTAAATCACATGGTGATGTGAACTAGATTATTGACTCTAGTGCAAGTGGGAGACTGATGGAAATCTGCCCTAGAGGCAATAATAAAATGGTTATTATTATATTTTCCTTAATCATGATAAAGGTTTATTATTCATGCTAGAATTGTATTGACTGGAAACTTAAATACATGTGTGAATACATAAACAAATACTGTGTCCCTAGTAAGCCTCTACTAGACTAGCTTGTTGATCAAAGATGGTTCATGTTTACTAACCATAGACATGTGTTGTCATTTGATAACGGGATCACATCATTAGGAGAATGATATGATGGACAAGACCCATCCGTTAGCTTAGCATATTGATCGTTCAGTTTATTGCTATTGCTTTCTTCATGTCAAATACATATTCCTTCGACTATGAGATTATGCAACTCCCGGATACCGGAGGAATGCCTTGTGTGCTATCCAACGTCACAACATAACTGGGTGATCATAAACATGCTCTACAGGTATCTCCGAAGGTGTTTGTTTAGTTGGCATAGATCGAGATTAGGATTCGTCACTCCGAGTATCGGAGAGGTATCTCTGGGCCCTCTCGGTAATACACATCATAAGAAGCCTTGCAAGCAAAGTGACTAATGAGTTAGTTATAGGATGATGTATTACGAAACAAGTAAAGAGACTTGCCGGTAACGAGATTGAACTAGGTATGAAGATACCTACGATCGAATCTCGGGCAAGTAACATACCGATGGACAAAGGGAATTACGTATGTTGTCATAACGGTTCGACTGATAAAGATCCGCGTAGAATATGTAGGAGCCAATATGGGAATCCAGGTTCCGCTATTATTTATTGACCGGAGAGGTGTCTCAGTCATGTCTACATAGTTCTCGAACCCGTAGGGTCCGCACGCTTAACGTTCGTTGATGATATAGTGTTATATGAGTTATATGTTTTGGTGACCGAATGTTGTTCGGAGTCCCGGATGAGATCACGGACATGACGAGGAGTCTCGAAATGGTCGAGAGGTAAAGATTGATATATAGGACAATGGTATTTGGACACCAGAAGTGTTTTGGGACGTACCTGAAAGTGCGTTATATCGACTAGAGGGGGGGTGAATAGGCGATTTTTTCAAATTCGTCACTGAGGAATTTCAAGGTGAGGAAATTCCTAAGCAACGAACTACAAGCAGCGGAATAAGTACTCATGTACATGCATAATAAAGCAGTAGCATAGTCATCATGATGAAATGAAATAAAACAGAGTACAAGAAGCGTAAACACAGGATAAGCAGGCTGAAGACAAACTGACTGAAGAAATAGGATTGAGGAAATTGAGAAAGTCTTCAGTCAAAGTCTTCAAACAGTAATGATCAAATACATAGCAAGTATACGAGGAAATGAAAGGGTTGAGGAAATAGAACCAGTAGCTCGGTGAAGACAATGATTTGGTAGACCAGTTCCAACTGCTGTGACAGTTGTACGTCTGGTTAGAGCGGCTAGGTATTTAAACCTGAGGACACACAGTCCTCATCGTATTCTCCTCGGGCTAAGGTCACACAGACCTCGCCCAATCACTCGTGGTAAGTCTTTAGGTGACTTCCAAACCTTCACATACTCGGTCACTCGGCAATCCACAATTTCCTCTTTGATGCCCTAGACCATGACGCCTAACCGTCTGGAGGATGCACAGTCCTCAAAGGTAACAAGCGTCGGTTCCACACAGGAACAATCTCTTCAGTGATGCTCAATCACTTTGGGTTTGTAGGTGTTTGGGTTTTTGGGTTTTTCCTCACTTGATGATTTTCGCTCAAAGTCCTCGGAGGATGGGATGCTCTAAATGACAAGTGTCAATCTATCTCTCGGAGCAGCCAACCAGCTAGTGGTTGAAGGGGGCGGCTATTTATAGCCTAGGGAGCAACCCGACATGATAAGACATAAATGCCCTTCAATGATATGACCGTTAGGTGGGTAGGATATTTGGACAGCTGGCGCGTAACACAGCAACGGTCGGAAATTTGAGTATCAAATTCCTCAGGGCTATCATGTTCCTCACTTGTAGGCAATCCGCACTGGCGAATTCCTAACTCCTCAGTCAGAACAAATTCCTCAGAGAACAGAAGAACTTCGTCTCTGTCACTGAAGAACTTGACTGAACTGTATGAGATTTCCAATGGCTTCACTTGAAAGGATTGGGTAGGTGTAGGATTTTGAGTTGAGCATCACTTGGAAACTTTTCCTTAGTTTTACCTCGACCCCCTTTAACAGTTCGGTGTTTCCTATGACTCAAGAAGAAGAAAATGAAACTACGAAAACAAAAGTCTTCACGCTTCATAATCCTCGCATGAATATCAAGTCTTCAGGGTCACACCAATTTCTTCACTTTCAAAGTCTTCAAGAAAACCAAAGTCTTCGGTTGAAGACATTCATTTTTAGGGGTCGACATTCATCGTAAATAACAAACTCCTCATAGACTTATAGACCTGTGTACACTCACAAACGCATTAGTCCCTTAACCTATAAATCTTCAATACACCAAAATCACTAAGGGGCACTAGATGCACTTACAATCTCCCCCTTTTTGGTGATTGATGACAATATAGGTTAAGTTTTCAACGAGGATAAACATATGAAGTGTAAATACTGATAATGAGGAATTTGATTGCAAGATATAGAAGAACTCCCCCTGAAGATGTGCATATTTGAGGAATTTGCTTTGAATAGCAAATGCACATTGTTGAGTAATATCATGGAGATCTCCTCCTATATCTTGAAATTCATACACGCATTTAACATATGATATGAAGAATTTGAAATGCATGATGAAATATGGTGTCTGACGAAATTCAGCATGCGTGCATTAAGGTACTTGAGGAAATAAGCATGCAGAAAGCAGTTCAAAAGTATCAGACCACCATAGGACTTAAGTTTACAACTCATCAGAGCAAACACCTCAGAAAAGCAAGAGTTGTAACTTAACAGAAATATAGCCCATATATAAGACCCGCTTGAAGACTAACTCAAATTTCTCCCCCTTTGTCATCGAATGACCAAAAGGGACGAAAAATGAGGACTAACGCCCCTGAAGAATATCATCATGATGTCGATGGAGGAGCGCCAGCATTGTTGGGGTCGTCCGTTGAGGTAGGGCCTGCCGCAGTGTCGTTCAAGTCTTTAGCTTCATCCGTCTCACGCGATGAAGAAAATGAACTGGCAACAAGCGGAGGAACTTTGACTTTCTTGAATTTCTTCGAAGGTGGCTGAGACCAGTCAAAGTCCTGTTGGAATCCCATCTCCTTGAGTTCTTCAGCACTATAAAGATTAGACAGAATGGCCCAAGTGCGGTCAAAAACTTCATGCAAGTAGTAGTGATTCTTCTTCACAGTGTTTTGACTGACTGTCATGTTCTGAAGAATTGCACCAAACTGACGCTTGACCCACTTGTGATTTCGATCAACTTTCTGATGAAGACTAAGGAGAAGTTCACGTTCAGTCATCACACGCGGAGCTGTGACTTGAGGATTATGTTCTGAAGCTTTGGCGGCAGAATCTTGAGTTGCAGAGTCATCATTGGTGGAATATGAAGTAGCTTTGCGAAACTATCCATCCAATGGACGAGTACCTTCATCAATAACAGCAGCCTTGCCCTTCTCGTCAGCTGAGGAAATAGTCCGTTTGAGGACTTCAATAGGGGGTAAATAGCTGAGATGATTTTGAAAGTCAGCCTTATAATGAATTGAAGACCTTGATCTGATGAATCTCATGATCCAGGGAGCATAAGGCTTCAACTCAAAAGGCGACAGAGCAGCATTGGCCAAAGTCCTCATGAAGAAATCGTGGTAGTTGATAGGTATACCATGAATGATATTGAACATCAGATTCTTCATGATGCCAACAACTTCTTCATCATCAGAGTTGTGGCCCTTGATTGGACTGAGGGTTTTGGTTAATATGCGATAAACTCTCCTTGGCACATAGAGCAATTCCTTGACGAGGAATTTGGTCCTTGGAGCTTGGCCTGGCTTCAAAGGCTTCATCAGCACTTGCATCAGATGATCAGACAGTTCAGGTTCAACATAGAGAAACCTTGCACCTTCAGTGGGAGGACTGACTGGGACGGCATGAAGCAATTAAGAGGCCGGTGCTTTGAAATGAGTATTATCGGTCATCCAGTCCAATACCCATGAATTGACATCATCAACATTTCCAGTAATGTGCAGCGTGGCGAAGAATTGAAGAATGAGTTCTTCATTCCAATCGCAGATGGCGGTGCAGAAATTGAGTAACCCAGCGTCATGAAGAACACTGAGGACTGGGGTGAAGCAGGGCAGCGATTCCATATCTACATGAGGAATTTGCTCATGTTCAAAGATCTTGTCCTTATCAAACAACAATGAGGAATAGAAGTTCATCTGGCTTGCAGTCCAGAAGCGCTTGCGACGAAGTCGAGCAGAGTCATAGGGATTGTAGTCAGTGAAGAATATGTGCTCATTGAAGAAATCTTCAGCATTAAACTTCTGCTTCTTGGAGTGAGGGTTCTGTGGCTTGGGCTGAAGATTAACAGTTGAAGTCTTCATAGCCTCTTGAGGTATAGCCACTGGAGCCACAGGCTGAGGAATTTCAGTAGCAGCCTTGGCCTCCATTTCTTCTGCACTAGCGGCTGGAACATCTTCAGGACTAGAATGAAGTGAAGATTGAGGTCCATCAGAGTCCGTATGAATTTCTTCAGTTGGCACAGGGGACTGAGGAACTTGATGTAGTGGGGTTGTCAGAGGTGAATTGGGGTGATGACTTTCCCAAAAGTCATCATTCAGAATAGGTGTTGTAGACCCAATATCCACATCCTCATCTTCTTCAATTTCTTCGACGCCTGCCTCTCCAGCTGTGAACTGAGGCATGGGCGATGATACCAGCAGAGTTGAAGGGATATTATCCACTTCAATGTCTTCATCCAACTGCTCTGTCGAAGCAGCAGAAGGATCTTCTTCATCAGATTTACTTGGAATTTCATATTCCTCACCAAAGGGAATGATCTCCTTTGATGGCATGCTTGATATTGGAATAGCATCAATTGGGTTTTCAGTTGAGCTCTTCAAAGTCTTCACTTTCTTGGGAGCTGAAGACTCAGAAGATGCAGAAGCTTTCCTTTTCTTCATAGCTGCTCGCTCCACAGCCTTGGTTTTCTTCGCTTCTGATGCAGAAGGAAGGTTGATGCTTGTGATCGGTGCAGGAGGAGCAGAGGAAATTGGTTGAATTTCTTCAGGCACAACTGATGCAGTTTCCCTGGCATTTTCTTCAGAGACAGGAATTTCTTCATCAGCTCTGGTGCTTTCATTTTCTTCAGCAGACTGAGCAGATGTTCCAGTCTGAGGAAATTTGGGTTGCGATGAAGCTGCAACACTTGGAGTGAATCCTTTTGCCATTCTGACGAATCTGACTTTGTCACCTAGCCAATCTGCACGATAAGCGTCAAATTCATCACTGAGTGCTTTGATCTCCTTTTGCAGATTCACAAGTTCATCAGGAGACATGTTTACAACATTATTCTTCAGAAAACGCTCCTTCTTGTACTGAGCCTTCTTCACCTGCCTGGCTTTTTCAAATTTCCATTTTTCTTCAGTAATGAAGGCCGTCAACATGTGACTTTGACCAGGAGTGAGGTTTAATTCAGGCAAAGGTGTGTTAGGGTTCTTGTGCCATAGATCAATAAAATCAAGGATCTTCCGTGGATCCAGCATGAGGGGCACCATACTGCCTTTGGCACTAGTGGCCCTTTGTTGTCGATCTCTGATGATCTCAGCTAATTCTTCATCATTAGCTTCGTCTTCGCTTGATGGAACCTGAAAGGCGACCTGCTTCTTGTGAGGACTTGGTCTTGTTCCTCGTCCAGCAGTGGCCTTTTTCTTCAGCAAGATAGGAGTTGTTGAAGACTGAGGTGGAGCTGAAGAACTTGCAGAGACTCCTGAAGCAATTGAGATTCCAGTAGTCCTTTGGCTTGTGGCAAGATGCACAGGTGCTGAGGACTTTGCAGGAGCAGCTGAGGATTTTGCAACTGAGGGAATTTGAGCTGCTTTTGAAGAAGTTGCTTGAGGATCAGACTGTGAGGGCTTTGAAGAGCTTGGCTGTGAGGGCATTGCAGCTGAGGAACTTGTCTTGACACCTGGTTTCTTTGTCATAGCCTTCTTAGGCTTGCTTGCAGAGGCCTCAGCAGCGGCAGCAGCAGAATCTTCATTGAATTTCTTCACTGCCTCTTTAGCCATTTTGGCCAGCTTGGCTTGACGCTTAGCCCACTCCTTGGGAAATTCCTCACCTCTTCTGATGCTAGTTGGATCAGCTTCTTGGCCTGGTGCCAATGGAGGTCTTGGACATGGAGGGTTAACAGCGAATTTCTTCATGTACTTGGAAGTGACATAGTGATATTCCCTCCATTCTCTTGCCCATCTCCTCTCAATCTTCTGAATGCGCACTTTGCGCTGATTTTTGTTCTCCTTGCCATGAGTTGCTTCATCAGGAGTACAATATTCATCATAGATGTCATCAGGGATCTCAAAAGCAGTATTTGTTTCTGGCCTCTTTCCTCCCTTCTGAGGTCTTTTACCATCAGCCATTTTCTTCACTTGAGGATTTTGAACAATGGATGTTTCTGAGGAAGTGTGTAACTTATCTTCGAGAAATGCTGCAAATGAGTTAAGTTGATGAGAACCTAGTGATTCAGCAGCAGACATGTGTACCTGTGAACAGAATATAGGTGCGAAGAATTTGGAGAGGCCATATGCGTTCTCAGAAGTTTTTCAAAAGTATCAAGTTTGAGGAATTTGATCAGGGGTGTCTTGAGGAATTTCACTAAGCATTCTTTGACTTAGGTTCCAGAGTTGTGTAGATTGAAAATCCACACAATTGAGGAATCTTGAAGAAAAACGTTGCTTAGAGAAACTGATCAAGGACAGAAGCAAGTTGGTGTTTAAGAACATGAAAGTTGAAGAATAAACACCTTTTGAAGATTTTGTGGAAATCATCAGAATCAACAAGGGCAGTAAAAATAAATTTTATTTACCCTTGACGAAGAACACGACGAACTGAGAGTAGCAGTGGAGAAGTTCGTCCGTTCAGATCTTCCACGCCCTAACTTGGCGATGGAAAACAGCTACGGCGGCGGCGGAGTGAAGATTTCCGCGGCCGGCGTGAGTACGACGGCGACGAGGTCGAGGCAGTGAAGCTCTTCCTCACCGACAACGATGGAGTGTAGCGGCGGCGCTAGGTCTGAGAGCTCGAGCGAGGGGAGTGAGATCGAGCGGGGTAAATGAGATCTGAGGAGGGTGAGGGGTATTTATAGCAGAGGTGAAAAACCGCTCGTCCGAAGAAAATGGACGAACGTGCCCCTGACCCTTCTTATCCTAATGACATGTGTCACCCACGTACTGTGAAGTGGAGATCGTGTTTGATCGTGGGTGAATAGATAAATCTTATCGAGGGATATGGAATGGTTTGAGCGGCAAAAGCCAAAAATTCAGATAAGAATATTTTAAGGTTTCGTTCACAAATTCTTCAGCTATCAAGGACACAGTGAAGACTTTGAACGGGTTTCAAATAGAACGCACATGAAGAATTTGTGAACAGACTGGATTGAGTTTAGCATAGAGGGGGAAAGGGTCCGATCACATTCACTTAGAAGAAAAACAACTTGAAGAATTAGCAATAAGTGAATGCTATAGAGGACAGAAAAAACTCAATTATATATATAGTCAATGAAGAACATAGATGGAAAGAGTGAAGATTTTGCAAAGTTGAAGAATTTGAAAATTTGAGGAATTTGCACAATGATGAAAAACTCAAATTTTGAAGATTTTCAACTTTTTGTGGTGGCGTGACCCACCGTGTAAGAATGATGATTTCAGACACCGCGTACAATTGTCGTAGGGCTCTGAGAATCAAATTCTTCATTAATTTCTTCACACTTAGAGGGTTAGTCTTCATTGATTGAAGAAAAATGTTTCTTCGTGTGTTGCACATCTAAGTCATCAATTTGCATAAGTGTTAGGATGTGTGTCCTTTTCAAAGAACATTCGAAGATTCTAAGATATTTAGCTCACACCGCAACTTGCTAAATCTCTTCTCATCCAAGGGCTTTGTGAAGATGCCGGCTAGCTGTTCTTCAGTCTTCACGTGCTCTATGGAGATGTCGCCCTTCAACACATGATCACGAAGAAAGTGATGACGAATCTGGATGTGCTTTGTCTTCGAGTGCTGAACTGGGTTATGAGCAATTTTGATGGCACTCTTGTTGTTGCAGTAGAGTGGCACATTCTTCACATTGATGCCGTAGTCCTTGAGGGTTTGCTTCATCCACAGCAATTGAGCACAGCAAGAACCAGCAGCAATATACTTAGCTTCAGCAGTAGAGAGTGATACGCAGTTCTGCTTCTTCGAGGACCAACATACTAAGGATCGTCCGAGGAAATGGCATGTGCCTGATGTTGACTTGCGGTCCACACGATCACCAGCATAGTCAGAGTCAGAATATCCAATGAGATCAAAAGCCGAGCCCTTGGGATACCATAATCCAAGTGTTGGAGTGTGAGCTAGATATCAAAGAATATGTTTCACAGCCTTATGATGTGATTCCTTCAGTGTAGCTTGAAAATGGGCACACATGCAAACACTAAGCATAATATCCGGCCTAGATGCACATAGGTACAATAAAGAGCCAATCATGGAGCGGTATACCTTTTGATCGAAGTCTATTCCATTTTCATCAGTGCATAGATGGCCATTTGTGGGCATAGGGATTTTGACGCCTTTGCATTCTTGCATACCGAATTTCCTCAGAACGTCCTTGAGGTATTTCTCTTGAGAAATGAAGATGCCATTGCGTTGTTGACGAATTTGAAGACCTAAGAAGAATTTCAATTCTCCCATCATGGACATTTGATATTCCTCACTCATCATGTAGGCAAATTCGTCACTGTAATGTTGGTTAGTACAGCCAAAGATAATATCATCAACATATATTTGGCACACGAATAATTCATCATCATAGGTTTTGGTGAAAAGAGTTGGGTTGAGTGAACCGGGTTTGAAGCCTTTCTTCATGAGGAATTCCTTCAAAGTATCATACCACGCCCGAGGGGCCTGCTTGAGGCCATAGAGGGCCTTATTGAGTCTGAAGACTTTGTCAGGATGCTTAGGATCTTCAAAACCTGGGGGTTGAGCAACATATACTTCTTCCTCAAGCTTACCATTGAGGAATGCACTTTTCACATCCATTTGATATAAGATGATATTATGATGGTTAGCATAAGCAAGCAATATGCGAATAGCCTCAAGTCTAGCAACAGGTGCAAAAGTTTCATCGAAATCAATTCCTTCAACCTGTGTGTAGCCTTGAGCTACAAGACGAGCCTTGTTCCTCACCACTAGGCCATTTTCATCTTGTTTGTTGCGGTAGATCCATTTGGTACCGATGATATTGTGCTTGCATGGGTCTGGTCGCTTGACAAGCTCCCACACATTGTTCAGCTTGAATTGATGTAATTCCTCTTGCATCGCTTGAATGCATTCAGGCTCAAGAAATGCCTCATCAACTTTGGTGGGCTCTGTGATAGAGACGAAAGCAAAATGCCCACAAAAGTTAGACAAATGTGAAGCTTTTGAGCGAGTCAGAGGACCTGGTGCGTTGATGTCGTTGATGATTCTCTCAATCTGTACTTCATTTGCAACGCGAGGATGAGCAGATTGACGACTTTGATTTGGCTCAGCATTTTCTTCAGAGCCATTCTCTTCAGATGCACCAGTATGATTTTCTTCATGATCTGGAATGACTTCTTCAGCAGATTCTTCGGTAGGAATAACATCCTCGGTAGCCTTTAGCTTGATGGATTCCTCAGGTGACATTTCATCTAGCACAGGAGGTAGGTGCTCTCTTTGCGAGCTGTTAGTTTCATCAAACCGCACATCTACAGTTTCAACAACCTTGTTGTGATAGGTGTTGAAGACCCTGTAGGTGTGCGAGTCCTTTCCGTAACCAAGCATAAAACTTTCATGTGCTTTCGGTGCAAATTTAGAATTGTGATGAGGATCTCTAATCCAGCATTTAGCACCGAAGACTTTGAAATAACTCACATTGGGTTTCTTGTCAGTGAGGAGTTCATATGAGGTCTTCTTGAAGAATTTGTGAAGATATACCCTGTTGATGATGTGGCATGCAGTATCAATTGCCTCAGGCCAGAAGCGACGAGGTGTCTTGTATTCATCAAGCATGGTGCGAGCCATCTCAACAAGAGTCCTGTTCTTGCGCTCCACAACACCATTCTGCTGAGGAGTGTATGGGGCAGATAGCTCATGAGTAATACCAAGTTCATCGATATAGTCATCAAGACCAGTATTCTTGAACTCGGTCCCATTGTCACTACGTATATGCTTGATCTTCACACCAAAATTCGTCGAAGCCCTTGAGGAAAATCGTCTGAAGACTTCCTGCACTTCAGTTTTGTAAGTAATGACATGCACCCATGTGTAACGAGAATAATAATCAACAATGACAAAGCCATATAGAGATGCTGCATTTGTTAGTGTGGCATAATGAGTAGGGCCAAAGAGATCCATATGAAGCAATTCAAAAGGACGAGAAGTAGTCATGATAGTCTTCGAGGGGTGCTTGGCTCTGGTCATCTTTCCAGCCTCACAAGCCCCACAAAGATGATCTTTGAGGAATTTGACACCCTCGATGCCAATGACGTGCTTTTTCTTCAGGAGCGTGTGTAAGTTCCTCATGCCAGCATGACCCAGTCGTCGATGCCATAGCCAGCCTTCTGAAGCTTTAGCAAGTAGACAAGTGGTAGGTTGTGGTCCTGCAGAGAAATCAACAATATACAAGTCTCCTCTCCTAAAGCCTTCGAAGACTTTGGAATTGTCAGATTCCATGAGCACTAAGCAACGATATTTGCCAAAGACAACAACCATATCAAGATCACAAAGCATTGAGACAGACATGAGGTTGAATCCGAGGGACTCGACAAGCATGACTTTATCCATGTGTCGATCCTTTGAGATTGCAACCCTACCTAGACCCAATACCTTGCTTTTGCCTTTGTCAGCGTAGGTGATATGCTTCAAATGTGATGGAGATAAAGGAGAGTTCATCAGTAAGCTCTTGTCACCGGTCATGTGATTTGTACATCCACTATCGAGGACCCACTCAGTAGCTTTGGGTAAATCATCCTGCAGATGAATTAGAGCATCTTACGAACTCATATACTTCAGAGTGAAGAATATGACATCAAATTCATCAGACACAATTTCATCAATTAAAGCAACATATGTATATATATCAATATGAGGACGTGAGAAATGAATAAATCATTTCTTCATGATTAGCTTGCGTCCTTTCAAGCATTTCAGGTCTCCAGCAAATACTTCAGACGATTTAGTTTGTCTGGAGACCTGACCCTGCATAAGAGATTAGTTCTTTTTCTTCACCACCCACATCTGGAGGGGTGGCAAAGAGTTCATCATTCTGCGAGCTCCATAAGAGAAAGGTGGCATTGAAGCCAAAGTGCTTCATTTCACAGGAGAGGGATTAGCATAGACATATGAGTAAGCAGAGAAATTCTTCGAGGACTTATGAATATAATGATTTAAAGAATAATGCACATAATCAGAACTCTTAGATTTTCCCTGCGAAACAGAAGCGTTAGCATGATGATGATCATATGAGGACTTGGATCCATGTGAGGAATTTGATCCATAAGAGGACTTGGATCTGGGATTCTTATTCTTCACTGGTGGTGTCATGAGGACATTCACCTGAAGACTTTCAAGGCACCTTTTGGGAACCTAGATTTTCCTCATAGGGGGACCATTCCTGCAGTTAGATCCAACATATCTAGCAAATACTTCACCATTCTGATTTTTGAACAGTTTATAGTTGGAGTCAAATGACTCATCAGATGAATATGAGGATTCACAAGTAAAGCCAGATAAAGTGGATGGATTTACGGGAGGTCCCTTCGCAGCAACCCATGAGGTTTTGGGATACTGCTCAGGTTTCTAGTAGGTTCCATCAGCATTGAGTTTCCTCTCAAAGGCAATACCCTCTTTCCTAGGGTTCCTGTTCAAGATCTGCTTTTTGAGCACATCACAAAGAGTCTGATGCCCTTTGAGGCTTTTGTACATGCCTGTCACATACAATTCCTTCAACCCTGCATTTTCGTTAGTGATACTAGTGGTATCCTCATATGAGGAATTTGTGACCACAGAGATAGTTGAAGAATTTGCAGCAATAGAAGCATTTGAACTTTCAGGTGAAGAATTAGCAGTTTCATGTTCAATGCATTTGAAGCATGGTGGAATAAATTCTTCCTGAGCAGAACTGATCTGTTGTGCAAGTAATGAATCATTTTCCTTCTGAAGATCTTCATGACTCACCCTTAGCTTCTCAAGATCTTGCTTTCTTTGAAGAAATTCATAAGAAAGCTTCTCATGATCGGCTAAGAGAGTTTCATGACGACCTTGAAGGTTGTCAAACTTAGACTGTAGTTTCTGAAGATTATCAGTCAGTGTTTGAGTTCGATCCATTTCCTCACCTAACAGGTCATCGCTTTTGTCTAGCATATTTTGAACCTTTTCCAAAGCCTTTTGTTGTTTAACAGCAATATTAGCGAGTTTGGAATAGCTGGGTTTGAGGTTATCATCAGATTCATCCTCACTTGATTCAAAGGAGGGATATTTGAGTACCTTGGCACCTTTTGCCATGAAGCAATAGGTGGGAGCATAGTCATCGTTGCCGTCATCAGCAGTGTTGGGGAAGCCATTTTCCTCAGTGTTGAAGATGGACTTGCTAACGTAAGTAGTAGCGAGGGCTAGGCTCGCCACACCAGAGGCTGACTCCTCAGATGCCTCCTCTTCCTCATGTTCCTCAGATTCAGCTTCAGAGTCCATTTCCTTGCCAATGAATGCCCGAGCCTTCTTGGAACTGCTCTTCTTGTGAGATGAAGACTTTGAAGATTTTGACGATGAGGACTTTGAAGATTTCTTCTTCTTCTTTGAGTCATTGGAACTGTCATCCTTATATTTCTTCTTCTTTGATTCCTTCTCCCACTGAGGACAGTCAGTAATGTAGTGACCAGGTTTCTTGCATTTATGGCAAGTTCTCTTCTTGTAGTCACGGGATGAGGAATCTGATTTCATGTCATCACCTCTTGAGGATTTTCCAAATCGGCCACGTCTAGAGAACTTCTGGAATTTCCTCACGAGCATTGCTAGCTCCTGACTCAGTTCTTCAGGATCACCAAGGCTGCTACCAGAATCTTCATCTTCAGATTCAGAGACTGCCTTGACCTTCAGTGCACGAGATCTACCATAGCTCGGTCCGTAGAGATCTCTCTTCTCAGCTAGTTGGAATTCATGAGTGTTCAGCCTCTCAAGAATGTCAGTAGGATCAAGTGACTTGTAGTCACCA
The DNA here is from genome assembly GCA_011799875.1 of Thinopyrum elongatum. Classification (NCBI taxonomy): domain Eukaryota; kingdom Viridiplantae; phylum Streptophyta; class Magnoliopsida; order Poales; family Poaceae; genus Thinopyrum; species Thinopyrum elongatum. The sequence goes on from CM022297.1 coordinate 238,029,350, forward strand.
TGTTCTTGAATCATCAGTGCCAGTGTATCGAATGAAGAATCGAGTGACCTCAGTAATTTCTTCACCTCCTCATGGTTGGTGATGTCAGTGGCACCCAGTGCTTGAAGCTCGTTTGAAATGTTAGTGAGGCGATCAAAGGTTTGCTGAACATTTTCGTTGTTGAGTCTTTTGAAGCGGTTGAAGAGATTACGAAGAACGTCAACTCGAGAGTCACGTTGAGTTGAGACTCCTTCGTTGACCTTGGACAACCTATCCCAGATAAGCTTAGCTGTCTCCAAAGCACTCACTCTGCCATACTGCCCTTTGCTCAGATGACCACATATGATATTCTTCGCTTGAGAGTCGAGTTTCTTGAATCTCTTCACATCAGCAGCGTTTACGGAAGGAGTGACAGAGGGAACGCCTTTTTCCACAACGTACCAGAGATCGTTGTCAATTGCCTCAAGAAGCATGCGCTTCTTGTTCTTCCAGTAGGGGTAGTCCATCCCATCGAAGGTAGGACACCCAGCCGAGACCTTGATCATGCCTGCAGTCGACATAACTAAAATTCCAGGTGGTTAAACCAAAATCACACAGAACGAGGGAGTACCTTGCTCTGATACCAATTGAAAGTGCGTTATATCGACTAGAGGGGGGTGAATAGGCGATTTTTACAAATTCGTCACTGAGGAATTTCAATGTGAGGAAATTCCTGAGCAACGAACTACAAGCAGCGGAATAAGTACTCATGTACATGCATAATAAAGCAGTGGCATAGTCATCATGATGAAATGAAATAAAACAGAGTACAAGAAGCGTAAACACAGGATAAGCAGGCTGAAGACAAACTGACTGAAGAAATAGGATTGAGGAAATTGAGAAAGTCTTCAGTCAAAGTCTTCAAACAGTAATGATAAAATACATAGCAAGTATGCGAGGAAATGAAAGGGTTGAGGAAATAGAACCAGTAGCTCGGTGAAGACAATGATTTGGTAGACCAGTTCCAACTGCTATGACAGTTGTACGTCTGGTTAGAGCGGCTAGGTATTTAAACCTGAGGACACACAGTCCCGGACACACAGACCTCGCCCAATCACTCGTGGTAAGTCTTCAGGTGACTTCCAAACCTTCACATACTCGGTCACTCGGCAATCCACAATTTCCTCTTGGATGCTCTAGACCATGACGCCTAACCGTCTGGAGGATGCACAGTCCTCAAAGGTAACAAGCGTCGGTTCCACACAGGAACAATCTCTTCAGTGATGCTCAATCACTTTGGGTTTGTAGGTGTTTGGGTTTTTGGGTTTTTCCTCACTTGATGATTTTCGCTCAAAGTCCTCGGAGGATGGGATGCTCTAAATGACAAGTGTCAATCTATCTCTCGGAGCAGCCAACCAGCTAGTGGTTGAAGGGGGCGGCTATTTATAGCCTAGGGAGCAACCCGACATGATAAGACATAAATGCCCTTCAATGATATGACCATTAGGTGGGTAGGATATTTGGACAGTTGGCGCGTAACACAGCAACGGTCGGAAATTTGAGTATCAAATTCCTCAGGGCTATCATGTTCCTCACTTGTAGGCAATCCGCACTGGCGAATTCCTAACTCCTCAGTCAAAACAAATTCCTCAGAGAACAGAAGAACTTCGTCTCTGTCACTGAAGAACTTGACTAACCTGTATGAGATTTCCAATGGCTTCACTTGAAAGGATTGGGTAGGTGTAGGATTTTGAGTTGAGCATCACTTGGAAACTTTTCCTTAGTTTTACCTCGACCCCCTTTAACAGTTCGGTGTTTCCTATGACTCAAGAAGAAGAAAATGAAACTACGAAAACAAAAGTCTTCACGCTTCATAATCCTCGCATGAATATCAAGTCTTCAGGGTCACACCAATTTCTTCACTTTCAAAGTCTTCAAGAAAACCAAAGTCTTCAGTTGAAGACATTCATTTTTAGGGGTCGACATTCATCGTAAATAACAAACTCCTCATAGACTTATAGACCTGTGTACACTCACAAATGCATTAGTCCCTTAACCTATAAGTGTTCAATACACCAAAATCACTAAGGGGCACTAGATGCACTTACAGTACCAGGAAGGAATCGGGTCACCGGAAGGGGTTCCGGGCACCCCCCGGGAAGATATGGGCCTTATGGGCCAAAGGAGGGGATAGACCAGCCCCCAAGGGGGCTTGTGCGCCCCTCCCATGGTTGGCCGGCCCTAAGGGGAAGGAAAGGGGAGGGGTGGCCCCTCCTGCCTTTTCCCTCCTCAGGAGAGAAAGGAAAGGGGGGGCACCTCCTCCTTCCTTCCTCCCGCGCTCCAAATAAGGAAAGGGGGGCGCGGCTTGGGAGAGACCCCAAGTAGGATTCCTCCTACTTGGACGCCACCCTTGACTGCTCCTCCCTCCCTCCCACCTATATATATGTGAGAGGGGGGCGCCTAGCACAAGGACAACAATCCCTTAGCCGTGTGCGGCGCCCCCCTCCACCGTTTACACCCCCGGTCATATTTTCGTAGTGCTTAGGCGAAGCCGTGCTGAGATAGCTTCACCATCAATGTCACCACGCCGTTGTGCTACCGGAACTCATCCACTACCTTGCCATCTTGCTGGATCAAGAAGGCAGAGGACGTCATCGAGCTGAACGTGTGCTGAACGCGGAGGTGCCATACGTTCGGTGCTCGATCGATTGGAACACGAAGAAGTTCGACTACATCAACCATGTTGTCAAATGCTTTCGCTTACGGTCTACGAGGGTACGTAGACACACTCTCCCCCTCTCGTTGCTATGCATCTCCTTGATAGATCTTGCGTGTGCATAGAATTTTTTTTGTTTTCCATGCAACATTTCCCAACACTAAGATATTTTGCTCACACCGCAACTTGCAAAATCTCTTTTCATCCAAGGGCTTTGTGAAGATATCCGCCAGTTGTTCTCCAGTCTTCACATGGTCGATGAAGATATCGCCCTTCAACACATGATCTCGAAGAAAATGATGACGAATCTAGATGTGCTTTGTCTTCGAGTGCTGAACTGGGTTGTGAGCAATCTTGATGGCACTCTCGTTGTCGCAGTAGAGAGGCACGTTCTTCTTATTGATGCCATAATCCTTGAGGGTTTGCTTCATCCACAACAATTGAGCACAGCAAGAACCAGTAGTGATATACTCAGCTTCAGCAGTAGACAGTGATACGCAATTCTGCTTCTTCGAGGACCAACATACTAAGGATCGTCCAAGGAAATGGCATGTGCCTGATGTTGACTTGCGATCCTCTCGATCACCAGCGTAGTCAGAGTCAGAATATCCAATGAGATCAAAACCTGAGCCCTTGGGATACCATAATTCAAGTGTTGGAGTGTGAGCTAGATATCGAAGAATATGTTTCACAGCCTTATGGTGTGATTCCTTCGGTGTAGCTTGAAAATGGGCACACATGCAAACACTAAGCATAATATCTGGCCTAGATGCACATAGGTACAATAAAGAGCCAATCATGGAGCGGTATATATACCTTTTGATTGAAATCTTTACCATTTTCGTCGGTGCAAAGTTGGCCATTTGTGGGCATAGGGATTTTGGCCCCTTTGCAATCTTGCATGTCGAATTTCCTCAGTACATCTTTGAGGTATTTATCTTGAGATATGAAGATGCCATTGCGCTGTTGACGAATTTGGAGACCTAAGAAGAATTTCAATAGACATTTGATATTCCTCATGCATCATGTATCCAAATTCATCACTGTAACGTTCATCAGTACAACCAAAGATAATACCATCCACATATATTTGGCACACGAATAGTTCATCATCATAAGTTTTGGTGAAAAGAGTTGGGTCAAGTGAACCGGGTTTGAAGCCTTTCTTCATGAGGAATTCCTTTAGTGTATCATACCACGCTCGAGGGGCCTGCTTGAGGCCATAGAGGGCCTTGTTGAGTCTGAAGACTTTGTCAGGATGCTTAGGATCTTCAAAACCTGGGGGTTGAGCGACATATACTTCTTCCTCAAGCTTACCATTGAGGAATACACTTTTCACATCCATTTGATATAAGATGATATTATGATGGTTAGCATAAGCAAGCAATATGTGAATAGCTTCAAGTCTAGCAACAGGTGCAAAAGTTTCATCGAAATCAATTCCTTCAACCTGTGTGTAGCCCTGAGCTACAAGACGAGCCTTATTCCTCACCACTAGGCCATTTTCGTCTTGCTTGTTGTGGTAGATCCACTTGGTACCTATGATGTTGTGCTTGCGAGGATCTGGTCGCTTGACAAGTTCCCACATGTTGTTGAGCTTGAATTGATGCAATTCCTCTTGCATTGCTTGAATCCACTCAGGCTCCAGAAATGCCTCATCAACTTTGGTGGGCTTTGTGATAGAGACAAAAGCGAAGTGCCCACAAAAGTTAGACAAATGTGAAGCTTTTGAGAGTGTGAGAGGACCTAGTGCATTGATATCGTCGAGGATTTTTTCCATCTGCACTTCATTTGCCACGCGAGGATGAGTAGGTTGACGACTTTGATTTAGCTGAGCATTTTCTTCAGTGCCATTTTCCTCAGGTGCACCAGTATGATTGTCTTCATTGTCAGGAATAACTTCTTCAGCAGGTTCTTCAGTGGGTATGACATCCTCAGTAGCCTTGAACTTGATGGATTCCTCAGGAGGCATTTCATCTAGCACAGGAAGTAGGTGCTCTCTTTGTGAGCCGTTAGTCTCATCGAACCGCACATCTACAGTTTCAACAACCTTGTTGTGATAGGTGTTGAAGACTCTGTAGGTGTGCGAGTCCTTTCCGTATGCAAGCATAAAGCCTTCATGTGCTTTCGGTGCAAATTTGGAATTGTGATGAGGATCTCTAATCCAGCATTTAGCACCGAAGACTTTGAAATAACTCACATTGGGTTTCTTGTCAGTGAGGAGCTCATATGAGGTCTTCTTGAAGAATTTGTGAAGATATACCCTGTTATGATGTGGCACGCAGTATCAATAGCCTCAGGCCAGAAGCGACGAGACGTCTTGTATTCATCAAGCATGGTGCGAGCCATCTCAACAAGAGTCCTGTTCTTGCGCTCCATGACGCCATTCTGCTGACGAGTGTATGGGGCTGATAACTCATGAGTAATACCAAGTTCATGAAGATAGTCATCAAGTCCAGTGTTCTTGAACTCAGTCCCATTGTCACTCCTGATATGCTTGATCTTCACACCGAAATTCGTCGAGGCCCTTGAGGAAAATCGTTTGAAGACTTCCTGCACTTCAGTTTTGTACGTAATGATATGCACCCAGGTGTAATGAGAGTAATCATCAACAATAACAAATCCATATAATGATGCTGCATTTGTTAGGGTGGCATAATGAGTGGGGCCAAAGAGGTCCATGTGAAGCAATTCAAACGGATGAGTGGTAGTCATGATAGTCTTCGAGGGATGCTTGGATTTGGTCATCTTTCCAACCTCACAAGCCCCACAAAGATGATCTTTGAGGAATTTGACACCCTCGATGCCGATGACGTGCTTCTTTTCACAAGCGTGTGCAAGTTCCTCATGCCAGCATGATCGAGTCGACGATGCCATAGCCAGCCTTCTGAAGCTTTTGCAAGTAGACATGTGGCAGGCTGTGGTCCTGCAGAGAAATCAACAATATACAAGTCTCCTCTCCTAAAGCCTTCGAAGACTTTGGATTTGTCAGATTCCATGAGTACTATGCAACGATATTTGCCAAAGATGACAACCATATCAAGATCACGAAGCATTGAGACAGACATGAGGTTAAATCTGAGGGACTCGACAAGCATGACTTTGTCCATGTGTCGATCCTTTGATATTGCAACCCTACCTAGACCCAATACCTTGCTTTTTCCTTTGTCAGCATAGGTGATATGCTTCAGATGCGATGGAGATAGAGCAGAGTCCATGAGTAAGTTCTTGTCACCAGTCATGTGATTTGTACATCCACTATCGAGGACCCACTCAGTAGCTTTGAGAGATTCATCTTGCAGATGAATTAGTGCATCTTACGAACTCATATACTTGAGAGTGAAGAATATGACATCAAATTCGTCAGATAGAATTTCATCAAGTAGTGCAATAGATATAGCAGTATAAGGACGTGAGAAATGAGTAATTCATTTCTTCATGATTAGCTTGCATCCTTTCAAGCATTCTCAGGTCTCCAGCAAATTCTTCAGACATTCAAGTTCGTCTGGAGACCTGACCCTGGATAAGAGATTAGTTCTTTTTCTTCACCACCCACATCTGGAGGGGTGGTAAAGAGTTCATCATTCTGCGAGCTCCATATGAGAAGGGTGGCATTGAAGCCAGTGCATTTTGTTTCACAGAAGAGGGGTTAGAGTGTGCATATGAATAAGCAGATAAATTCTTCAAGGACTTATGAACATAATGATTTGAAGAATAATGCACATATTCATGACCCTTAGATTTTCCCTACGAAACAGGTGCATTAGCACGATGATGATCATATGAGGAATTTGATCCATATGAGGACTTGGATCCATATGAAGACTTTGGTCCATATGAAGAATTTGATCTGGGGTTCCTATTCTTCACAGGTGGTGTCATGAGGACATTCACCTGAAGACTTTCAAGGCACCTTTTGGGAACCCATATTTTCTTCATAGGTGGACCGTTCTTGCAGTTAGTTCCAACATATCTGGCAAATACTTCACCATTCTGATTTTTGAACAGTTTATAGTTGGAGTCAAATGACTCAGCAGATGAACATGAAGATTCACATGTAAAGCCAGATAAAGTAGATGGATCTACGGGAGGTCCTTTTGTAGCAACCCATGAGGTTTTGGGGTACTGCTCAGGTTTCCAGTAGGACCCATCAGCATTGAGTTTCCTCTCAAAGGCAATACCCTCTTTCCTAGAGTTCCTATTCACGATCTGCTTTTTGAGCACATCACAAAGAGGCTGATGCCCTTTGAGGCTTTTGTACATGCCTGCCACATACAATTCCTTCAACCCTGCATTTTCATCAGTGATACTTGTGGTATCCTCAGATGAGGAATTTGTGACCACAAAAAGAGTTGAAGAAGTAGCAGCAATAGAAGCATTTGAACTTTCAGGTGAAGAATTAGCAGATTCACGTTCAATGCATTTCAAACATGGTGGAATGAATTCTACTTGAGCGGAACTGATCTGTTGAGCAAGCAAAGAACCATTTTTCCTTTGAAGATCATCATGAGTCACCCTTAGTTTCTCAAGATCTTGCTTTCTCTGAAGAAATTCATAAGAAAGCTTCTCATGATCGGCTAAGAGAGTTTCATGATGACCTTGAAGGTTATCAAACTTAGACTAAAGTCGTTGAAGATCATCAGTCAGGGTTTGAGTTAGATTCATTTCCTCACCCAACAGGTCATCGCTTTTGTCTAGCAAATTCTGAACCCTTTCCAAAGCTTTTTGTTGTTTAGTGGCAATATTAGCAAGCTTGGAATAGCTAGGTTTGAGGTTTTCATCAGATTCACACCCACTAGATTCAGAGGAGGGATATTTGAGTACCTTGGCACCTTTTGCCATGAAGCAATAGGTGGGAGCGAAGTCTTCGTTGCCATCGTCAGCAGTGTTGGAGTCGCCATTTTCCTCACAGTTGAAGATGGACTTGCCGATGAAAGCAGTAGCGAGAGCTAGGCTCACCACACCAGAGTCTGACTCCTCAGATTCCTCCTCTTCCTCATTTTCCTCAGATTCAGCTTCACAGTCCATTTCCTTGCCAATAAATGCTCGAGCCTTTCTGGAACTGCTCTTCTTGTGAGATGAAGACTTTGAAGATTTTGACGATGATGACTTTGAAGATTTCTTCTTTTTCTTCGAGTCATCTGAACTGTCATCCTTATACTTCTTCTTCTTTGATTCCTTCAGCCACTGAGGACAATCAGCCATGTAGTGACCAGGCTTTTTGTATTTGTGGCAAGTCCTTTTCTTGTAATCGCGGGATGAAGAATCTGATCTCAAGTCATCACCTCTTGAAGATTTTCCAAAACGGCCACGCCTTGAGAACTTCTAGAATTTCCTCACGAGCATTGCTAGCTCCTGGCTTAGTTCCTCAGGATCACGAAGGCTGCTGTCAGAATCTTCCCCTTCAGATGAGGAAATTGCCTTGGCCTTCAGTGCACGTGATCTTCCATAGCTTGGCCCATAGAGGTCTCTCTTCTGAGCTTGTTGGAATTCATGAGTATTCAGTCTCTCGAGGATATCAGCAGGATCTAGTGACTTGTAGTCTCCACGTTCTTGAATCATCAGTGCTAGTGTATCGAATGAGGAATCAAGTGATCTAAGCAATTTCTTCACCACCCTATGGTCGGTGATGTCCGTGGCACCAAGTGCTTGAAGCTCATTGGAGATGTCAGTGAGGCGATCGAAGGTTTGCTGAACGTTTTCGTTGTCGAGTCTTTTGAAGCGGTTGAAGAGATTGCGAAGAAAGTCAACTCGAGAATCACGTTGGGTTGAGATTCCTTCGTTGACCTTAGACAGCCTATCCCAGATAAGCTTTGCAGTTACCAAAGCACTCACTCTGCCATACTGTCCTTTGCTTAGATGGCCACATATGATATTCTTCGCTTGAGAGTCGAGTTGCTTGAATCTCTTCACATCAGCAGCGTTTACGGAGGGAGTGATGGAGGGAATGCCATTTTCCACAACATACCAGAGATCGTTGTCAATTGCCTCAAGATGCATGCGCATCTTGTTCTTCCAGTAGGGGTAGTCCATCCCATGGAAGGTAGGACACCCAGCCGAGACCTTGATCATGCCTGCAGTCGACATAACTAAAACTCCAGGTGGTTAAACCAAAATCACACAGAACAAGGGAGTACCATACTCTGATACCAATTGAAAGTGCGTTATATCGACTAGAGGGGGTGAATAGACGATTTTTAAAAATTCGTCACTGAGGAAATACTACTTGAGGAATTTGCTAAGTGACAAAATACAAGCAGTGGATAAAGTACTCAGGTGCATGCATAACAAGACAGTAGCATAGTCATCATGATGAAATAAAACATACACATAGCACAGGTAGCGTATAAACAGGATAAGCAGGCAGAAGACAAGATGACTGAAGAAATAGGATTAAGGAAATTGAGAAAGTCTTCAGTCAAAGTCTTCAAACAGTAACAATCAATAACATCAACACATAGATGAGGAAATGAAAGGGTTGAGGAAATAGAACCAGTAGCTCGGTGAAGACAGTGATTTGGTAGACCAGTTCCAACTGCTGTGATAGTTGTACGTCTGGTTGGAGCGGCTTGGTATTTAAACCAAAGGACACACAGTCCCAGGACACACAGTCCTTACCGTATTCTCCTTGAGCTAAGGTCACACAGACCTCGCCCAATCACTCATGGTAAGTCTTCAAGGTGACTTCCAAACCTTCATAGACTTGGTCACTCGACGATCCACAATTCCTCTTGGATGCTCTAGACCATGAAGCCTAACCGTCTGGAAGATGCACAGTCTGCAAAGGTAACAAGCGTCGGTTCCACACAGGAACAATCTCTTCAGTGATGCTCAATCACTTTGGGTTTTAGGTATTGGGTTTTTGGGTTTTTCCTCACTGATGATTTTCTCTCAAAGTCCTTGGAGGATGGGATGCTCTAAATGACAAGTGTAAATCCATCTCTCGGAGCAGCCAACCAACTAGTGGTTGAGGGGGGCGGCTATTTATAGCCAGGGAGCAGCTCGACATGATAAGACATAAATGCCCCTAATGATATGACCGTTATGTGGATAAGATATTTGAGACAGCTGGCGCGAAGCACAACAACGGTCGGAACTTTGAGCTCTCAAATTCCTCAGGGCTATCATGTTCCTCATAGTAGGCAATTCACACTAGCGAATTCCTAACTCCTCAGTCAGAACAAATTCCTCAGAGACCAGAAGAACTTCGTCTCTATCACTGAAGAAATTGACTGAACTACAAGAGATTTCCAAAGGCTTCACTCGAAGGACTGGGTATGTGTAGGCTTTGAGATGAGCATCACTTGGAAATTTTTCATTAGTATTACCTCGACCCCCTTTAACAGTACGGTGTTTCCTATGACTCAAAAGAAGGAAATGAAACTACGAAAACAAAAGTCTTCACGCTTCATAGTCCTCGCATTAATCTTCAAGGTCACACCAATTTCCTCATTTTCAAAGTCTTCAAGAAAACTAAAGTCTTCAGATGAAGACATTCATTTTTAGGGGCCGACTTTCTTCGGATATATCAAACTCCTCAGAGACTTATTAGACCTGCGTACACTCACAAACACATTAGTCCCTTAACCTATAAGTCTTCAATACACCAAAATCACTACGGGGCACTAGATGCACTTACAGTCGCGCCCCCGACGGCTCCCTGCGCTCTTGCTCTGTCACCGTCGCCATCGCCTGATCGTGGTCGCCAGCAGAAACGGGGTCGTGACAGGCGGCCTCGCAACACAAGCTCCGCGCCGCGCACCGTTGCTGCCCCATCCACTACGCCCGTGGCGGCGCCCCCGCCTCCCTAGATGACGGGGTACAACCCCTAGACCGGTATCGTGCATGCGTACTGCATGCCAGTCCCATGGCCCCCCCACCCCGGGCCTCCTAGGCCCGCGTCTGGCGCCTCATCAGACGCTCTAAACGGCACCACCTACGGCCCCCAGCGCATGACCCTTCAGCGTATGATGACCCCGCGACGTTCCCCTACGACGCCCCTCCATCATCCTATGGAGCCTCCTCTGGTGGTTCCCCATTAGACCCGGTGCTCCTAGTCGCTCTTCACACCGCCCCTTCCCCGAGCAACTACAATGGCGACGACAACTGGTATATGGACATGGGAGCTAGCTCCCACATGGCTTCAAACCCCGATATCCTCTCCCATGTCTCACCCTATCCTTTCTTATCTCGCATCTTTGTCTGTGATGGCACCACCCTTCCCATCACCCACCACGGTGCATCCTCCCTTCCCATCTCAAACTCGCCATTACCACTTAGCAATGTGCTTGTTTCTCCATCCTTAATTAAAAACTTATTTTGTTCGTACTCTTACTCGTGAACATCCTGTTACGGTTGAGTTTGACAAACTTGTTTTTTCTATTAAGGATGCCCACTCCCGGAAGGTTCTGCACCGATGTGATTTCCCTGGCGACCTCTACCCACTTCATCCATCGATGAGTAGTGGTCCCATTGCTCTCCATGCTGACACATCACTTTGGCATGCTCGTCTCAGTCACCCCGACGTCGATGCTCTTCATAAAATTTTGCGAACTTTTCTGTTCTCATTTTTGCAAACTTTTCCGTTCTCATGTAATAAATCAGAGGCTCATACTTGGCATGTCTATCGCATAGGAAAACATGTTTGTTTGGCGTTTTCATCGTCTTCATCAATTGCTACTTTACCATTTGATGTCATTCACTGTGATGTTTGGACTTCACTAGTACCTAGTAATTCACGTCTCTCATACCATCTTGTGATTTTGGGTGATTTTTCACACCTCACGTGGACTTTTCCATTACATCGAAAATCTGATGTATCTTCGACACTCCACTCGTTTTATGCCTATGTCGCCACACAATTTCATCACCACATAGCTCATCTTCAAACTGATAACAAAAAAGTATTTGACAATCTCGCCATTTGCAATCTTTTGTCCTCCCATGGCACTATTTTTTGTCTCACATTTCCATATACATCACAACAAAATGATCGCGCCGAACATGTTCTTCGTACTATAAGTGAGAGTGTTCGTGCTTTGCTCTTCCACTCGCATGTGCCTGCGCGCTTTTGGCTAAGCCGGGGCTCCTCCCGTGCTTCTGCAGTTGTGAGCAATGACTCGTCCCAGCCTGACATATGGCAGCAATAAATAGTGTCTATGAATAGTGCCTTCCAATGAACAGTGTGCATAAACATTAGCTAAAATGGTGAGCAGCCCCTACGCGTGAATAGTACTCTATGCAAACAATATTTCTGGAACTAATGCAAGCACACTTAAAAAATGGTATGAATGGTAATTGCCTATGCAAATAATATTTTCATATGAAGAGTACTTTTTGAAATAAAAATAATAACATTTTTTTTAAAATTGAGATTTTTACACATCAAAGACAAAAGACCCTTCTACTAGGTTTGTGCAAGTTTTCACACTGAGATAACATCTGAGAAGCTCAGTGCAAAAAAAAAAAGTCAGAGCTCAAATTAGCTTCGTCTTTTTTTCTTTTCCCGTTCCCCCTGAATGTTTTACATTAGAACAACATGAAAACTACATGTGTTTATTGAGAGGCCACCACTTTGAACAAGTCTTCACGAACTATTTTCTTTTCTTCTAGCTTTTGCCTCGCACCGATTTTAAATTTTTTTAGGCTTCGAGAATTAAACACGTGTTCAGGTAGTGGACAGTGCACATAACAATATTATTTATTTCCTCCCTTCTCAGAAATCTACAATAGTGGGGAGAAAGTACAAATAAAAGTGCATATGTTTGTATATATAAAAGAATTAAACAAGCAAGAGCTCCTACCGTGCAATCGCAGTGCTGAGCAATGGCTCTTCTCTGCGCGACATGTGTCGTATTTTTTTGGGTTCAGATTGGTTTGACGATCGGTGACAACGATTTTCTTCCGGTTCATTCATATTTCCCCCGCCACTGGATCCCTCATATGCGGTTGCCGCCCTCGATGGTGCCTTCACAAAAGCTCCTCTACACCCCCGTCCCGTGCAACCATCCACCACCATATGAGACTATAAAAAAGCTGCTTCTTGGTCATCTCTCAAATCCAAACAGGGACACCGCTCCAGCATCATATGCGACAAATCCCGGCTGGCCTCACATCCCCACATCAGTCCTCCAGACCTTGCCACCGGTCTATGTCTTGTGCTCCTATGCTCCAACCACCGGTCCCCAATCACCCTTCCTAGCGCCGACCCCCCATATCCCCTCTGCCCGTCAGAGGAGACCTCTGGTCGCGTCGCGGTGGCACGATGTCTTCATTGTCGTGCGCCCCATGCGCCAATTTTATCGGCCTCTAGCTCGCCCAATCTGCCGACTCATCATGCCCGCCATATCCACCGGTAGTTCGAACCCGCAGCTGCCGCATCAACCTCACGCTTGTTGCGGCCGTCCATGCCGCAACCTCTCCAGTGTCCAACTCACGTTGTAGCCAAGTGAAACTGCCGCCTCGGGTAGGTCAACACTAAAGCCAACGCGAGGATTTGCTCTGCCTCCGTCAAAATTACATGACAGATGTCTCCTGCTATTCTTTTGACTGTGCTCCTTGCCCCCGTGTGTTGGCGTCGTATGCATGCTTGCCGCTTGCGTGGGCTGTTGAGTCGTCGAGTGGGTTCTCCTGCTGCATCGTCAATTTTTTTGCTTTTCCTTAGTTATTTTGTTCTCCCATCTTCCTTCTAAAGGACTGGTGATAACTACCATTGTAATGTTAACTAAGGAATGCCAATCATCATAGAATGCCAATCATCATAGACTGCTGAGTAGAATCAAATTTGACTATTTTTCAGTTTGGTCTTTTTACAGAAAAGAATGTATTATCTAATGAACTGGTCGGAGAATGACATATAAGCTATGTACTTACTATACTGCTCGCTTCAAAAAAACATCTTTGTTTTATTTATTTTCCCACTTGAATCTCTACAAAAATGATGTCTTACCTTTTTTGGTTGATGCAGAACTATTATCATCATGTATTAACTTACTAGAAACTAAGTGATCATCATTTATTCGCATCTTGGGTCTGTTTCTTCTGGTTGCTTCATATTTTGAATACAGACTGGTATTTACATTCTGGATCCAAGCAGAAGCAAAACCTTTTTAGTACTATAGGACATAGCTCCAGAGATTATCATGGTTTTCATTAAAGGCATGCTGTTTGGTTAGCCAAGTTAGGAATAGATCTATTTAGTTACTCCTCAAAAGGATGTCATTTCGAGGATGCCAACTTATGTTCTCTAGATGCTAGAATCTAATGTATACAAAAAAGTAAATCATCATCGTTCTTTCAAAATTTTGCAAGTAATTAATATGTCATCTCAATATTGAGTTCCATCTGTGTAAGATTAAAGAGGTAGCATACAATAGTGTATGCTCTATCTAAGTCAGGAAGTGACTTCATATCTTCCGAAGTTCACAACAATGAGTGAACATGTGCCTTCATTTTCAGTGCAAACATTCCCAATTCAGTTTGTAGAACACTCTTTCTAGCCAAATGATGGATGTTGTTTCTTCTAGTGATGGCACTTTCAGGTCCTGTTTTTGGGCTCCTTGTAGTGTGGAGACAACATTTTTTAATGCTTCTTCAAACCATGAGGCGGAACAAACAATGAAATGAAAAAATGGTCCAGTTATTACCCAAACAATTGCCTCTTCTAGAGTTTAGACCTATTGAGTTTGATTTCATAAATGAGAAAGCTTTCCCCTTACCCAAACCAAGACCGAGAGGATTCATTAGAATTTCGTAACCAAACCTTTCCCCTTACACTACGTCTTAAATCTCGGGACAGGTTTCTTTCAGTGGAGGAAATTTGTAACACCCCGATAATTAAGCTACAGTGGTCCCTTGCTAATGATGCCATGTCATCATGTTTTACTAAGCTAAATTTCCACTTGATAAAAATTAAACTCAAATTCAAATTCAAATTGCAAGTCAAATTATAAATTTCTTCAAACAGTAAAACTAAAATGTTCGTTGGCTTGTGAATATTCACTAAGTAATTTTCATGTAGGAACCAACATGATTTGAATATTTAAAATGCTACTAACACCAATTAAACTGAACCAACAACACTAATTGTGGTCATTTCAAAATAAACAAATAGTTAAACATTTCCAATTGACCCCAAACCTTGTGTGCACTCTTGATATATTGTCTTGTATTTATGTGCAAGGTTTGAACCAAAACAAAAATCATTTGACAACAAAAATAAGTAGAAGACGCAGCTGAAAAAGAGAAACAGGAAATACAAAAGAAAAAGAGAAAGATCCTACTGCGCCTTTGGGATTTAGTTCTACAGTGAGGCCTAGCCCACCCCGGCGTCATCCCCTTCCTCTGTTCACCAGGGAAGGTGTGGCGACCATCCACAGGCGCCATGGCCTACGTGGTGCATGTGCCGGCCATCCCATGGGTCCCCGACGCGAATAAGACCCCCCACTGCCCCCATGTTGAACCCTAGCTTCCCATTTTCCCCCCTCGCCTTGCCTCCTTCAATTTGGTAGCCACCCGAGTCGGCCGTCGCTGCACGGCCATTGTTGGCGTGGCCACCGACCTCCCCTCGTCGCGCCGCCGTGCCCACCAGCTCCGCCGTGCTCCCTTGCCTCGACTGCACCATCCACCTCAAGCCACGCGTCTCCACAGCCTCTGGATCGAGCTCTCACTAAAAAAAATACACTTCCGTGATGATACGTGTTTGTCACAGTAGGTCACATTTTCTGTCATGCATGTACATCCATGACGATTTTATGACAGAATCAAGATAGTCATACCTGTGCTGTCATAGAAGTGTTCCATGACATTACCAAAATTATCATCACAGAAGTGTCCACTTCTATGACGATAAATGGCACGTCATGGAAGTGCTTTCGTCAAGGGTAACTGACACGTGGCATCCACCGTAACGGGTCGCCGTTAAGCTATCGGGTTCCGGTTTGGATCCGATAACCCATTAACAGCTCGGACCAATGACGATTTTCCATGTGTAAAATTCTCATTCGCCGACGATCCACATGTCAGCTCAGCGTTGGGACAGATGTCAACCATCCATTGGACAAGAATCACCAATGAAACGTTGACACGTGGGACGGCCCAATAGAGGCCCATATAGGTTTAAAAGCCGGCCCAGGAACAGGCCCACAAGATTTCGTCAGATCTAATGAGCCAGCCCGTTAACAGCCTAACATTTTCTGGACCTAATTATGGCCCACATCAAATACGGGCCGTTAAAGGACTGCAATATTCTGGGCCAGTTTACGACCCATATCAGATCTGGCCCGTTAACATCCTGCAATAGTTTGGGCCAAATTACGGTCCATACCTGATCCAGCCCGTTAACTAGCTTTCATATCTTGGGCCAAATTACGGCCCATAACAGATACGGCCCTTTAACAGCTACTGTGCCATCGGGCCCATTTGGCGCTTGATTTGCTCTTCGGCCTCTTAATGGCCCATTTAACAGTTTGGCCCAATATTAGTTTCGGCCTGTCAGCGGCCCTGTCTACATATGGGCCACTTTTGGCCCGGTTTCACTTTCGGCCATTTAAAGGCCCAAGTTGCACCTATGCCTAATTCTGGTCCGTAGTTACTTTCGGCCTCTTAACAGCCCATAATCTTCGTGGATACATTCTAGCCCAAACTACCTATCGGCCCGTTAAAGGCCCTTGATAGTGTTGGGCCTAATTTTGGCTCGTTATACATCCGGCCTGCTTCCAGCCCGTCATGTACTTGGGTCAGCCAAGGCCCAAAAACATTTCAGCATGTTAATGGCCCGTCGTACAAATGGGTCAATAATGGGCCAATGTATATTACAGCCTGCTGTCGGCCCGTGATTTGTTCGCCACAATTAAGGCTCAATCTAGATATCAACCTGTTAAAATCCTATTTAATTTTCTGGCCCAATTAAGGCATGCAGTTTACTCGGCCTTTCAAAGGCCCGAAACTAATAGTGGGCTAGATTAAGTCTAGACCTAACTAATGGCCCAAGATGATTGTAGGCCCACGGTTCGGCCCGAACTAGCGATTGGCGACCGGCCAGTTTTAGTACCGAAATTATTTTTTTATAAACCTAACCTATTGGCTCATTGCGCTCCGATCGAAGATTACAACCTTTTCTCAGAGCAACGACAGCATAAACAACAAATAAGTTGCAGCATCGTGACGACGAATAAACCTAGACTATACAACAAAGAAATTACAGCATATTACATCCCCGGGGCATCAAAGTTCGCCGCCAGTGATAATAAAGGGCCACCAGACAGTAGATTCCATAAACTGGGCAGGTCGCCACCAGTGGAAGTAAACAGGCCGACAAAATAATAACCAGAACCGACAGCACTTCAACACAGTTCAAGAAAGGTTAGCCCAGCCCAGGAGTTGCAGCGCAAGCAGCTTAGCAACCTGATGAGACTACACTTGTTTGACGCTTATATCCACCAACTCAAGCTGCATAGCACAATAGACGTCCTGCAATTATGGTTAATCTTGCATAGAGATTGGAGTTCCAGTCGGATTTGAGCGGAAGCATGTCTTTCTGCTTGAATTTCAGACTGAAGAAGTCGAACAGATTCAGACGGCGACTTCATCGAGCTTGTGTCACTGAGTAAGTTCGACACTACATCAAGACATGACTTTGGGGTTGTATCGCTACCCTCAAGATGTGTGGCCTTCTTCTCTGGAATATATGTTAGATGGACAAACAATGGGTTCGTCTCACTATCATTGTGGCAGTTCTACCTAGCATCAGTGCTGTCACCCTGAAAGAGAAACAAGTAGGTAGATAACAGGTTTTGCACGTATAAGCATCAGCGCTGTGAAAGTGCAACTAATCGCTGGGTGGTTTTGGTAATTCATAACAACATATAGCTCATTGAACTAATATCCATTCAAGTTAAATATTTCAGGTAGTTCGATGATTGGCATGGCACATGGACTAGAGATGTGGACCCCTCAAAATGCTAAGGACAAATATTGACAAAAGCTCAAGACTCTTCATTTCTATTTTAGTGATCCAAGATCACATTGAGTCCATAGGAAAAGCCAATACTATTAAAAGGGGATGAGGTGTTGCTTAATGGTCTACTTGCTCAAAATGCTTAGTGATATGCTCCAAAGCCCTCAACCACTTTCTCAATTCCAAATATGTCCTAAACCAAAAGTCAAACTCAGCCCCACTGATTTGATCCATCCGGCGCCACCGAGTTCTTTTGACATAGCCATAGCCAGAAACCCTAATCAGTTCGGTCTCACCGATAGGGATTTCGGTCTCACCGAAATGGGATTGCAAACTCTCTGTTTCCCTTCGTAACATTTCGGTCTCACCGAAATGAGCGATCGGTCCCACCGAGTTTGCAATGCAAACTCTCTGTTTCCCTTTCGTAATGCTTCGGTATCACCGAAAGGAGCGATCGGTCCCACAGAGTTTGCCTGACCAACTCTCTGTTTGCTCATTGTTGAAATTGATCTCACCGAGTTCATGCAATCGGTCACACCGAGATGAGGTTTTGCCCTAACCCTAGTGCATCGGTCCCACCGAGTTGATCATGTCGGTCCCACCAAAAATCCTAATGTTCCCATTTTGAACTGAATCGGTCTCACCAAGTTCTTCTATTCGGTCTGACCGAGTTGGGTCAAATGTGTGTAACGGTTAGATTTTGTGTGGAGGCTATATATACCCCTCCACCCCCTTCTCTATTCAAGAGAGAGCCATCAGAACGTGCCTACACTTCCACTATTTATTTTCTGAGAGAGAACCACCTACTCATGTGTTGAGACCAAGACATTCCAATCCAACCACAAGAATTTTGATCTCTAGCCTTCCCCAAGTTGCTTTCCACTCAAATCATCTTTCCACCATAGCCAAATCTGTGAGAGAGAGTTGAGTGTTGGGGAGACTATCATTTGAAGCACAAGAGCAAGGAGTTCATCATCAACACACCGTTTATTACCTTTTGGAGAGTGGTGTCTCCTAGATTGGTTAGGTGTCACTTGGGAGCCTCCGTCAAGATTGTGGAGTTGAACCAAGGAGTTTGTAAGGGCAAGGAGATCGCCTACTTCGTGAAGATCTACCCGAGTGAGGCAAGTCCTTCGTGGGCGATGGCCATGGTGGGATAGACAAGGTTGCTTCTTCGTGGACCCTTCGTGGGTGGAGCCCTCCGTGGACTCACGCAACCGTTACCCTTCGTGGGTTGAAGTCTCCATCAACGTGGATGTACGATAGCACCACCTATCGAAACCACGCCATAAATCTTCGTGTCTACATTGCGTTTGCCTTCTCCAAACCCTTCCCTTTACCTTCATATGCAATGTTTTACTTTCCGCTTCTACACTCTTAGAATTGCATGTGTAGGTTGATTGCTTGACTTGTGCTAAGTTGCTAAAATTTGCCAAGACATAAAATTGGGAAAAGGCTAGATTTTTATTTGGTCAAGTAGTCTAATCACCCCCCCCCCCCCCGCCTCTAGACCTACTTTCGATCCTACAAGTGGTATCAGAGCTTTGGTCTCCATTTGCCTTGATTTCCATAGCTTTGGTGATCATAGCCTTGGTTTCATAACCTAGGAGAGTATGGCGTCTAGCGAGGGAAATTACCACTGTAGAGGTCCTTACTTTGATGGTACAAATTTTGCTAGTTGGAAGCAAAAGATGAAAATGCATATTCTTGGACATAACCCCGCCATTTGGGCTATTGTATGTATTGGTTTGCAAGGTGAATTCTTTGAAGATGGAAGAGAACCGAATCGTGAAGCAACCGCGGAAGAATTGAAGATGTTGCAATACAACGCTCAAGCTTGCGATATCCTCTTCAACGGATTGTGCCCCGAAGAATTCAACAAAATCAGCCATCTTGAGAATGCAAAGGAAATTTGGGATACTTTGGTTGATATGCACGAAGGTACCGAGTCCGTCAAGGAATCCAAATTGGATGTGCTTCAAAGTCAACTTGACCAGTTCAAAATGAAGGATGGTGAAGGAGTCGCTGAAATGTACTCTAGGCTTGCTCTCATCACAAATGAGATTGCCGGCTTAGGAAGTGAAGAGATGACCGACAGATTCATCATCAAGAAGATCCTAAGAGCCTTGGATGGAAAATATGATACCGTGTGCACTTTGATCCAAATGATGCCCAATTACAAAGATCGCAAGCCAACGGAAGTCATTGGTAGAATTGTTGCTCATGAGATGTCACTCAAGGATAAAGAAGAGCTTCACAACAAGTCTAGTGGTGCTTACAAAGCTTCATGTGATTCTCCTACATCGTCAAGTGAGAAACAAGTCTTCAATGAAGAATTGAGCCTAATGGTGAAGAACTTCAACAAGTTCTACAAGAGTAGAAGCAAAGAGAGAAGTTCCAAGTCGAGGTCCTACTATGACAAGAGATCTTCTAGTCATGAACGAAATTGCTACAATTGTGGAAGACCCGGACACTAATCCAATGAGTGTACGGCTCCCTACAAAAGAATAGAAGACTCACCTAAAAGGAGGAGTAAAAGAGAAGAATCACCTCCAAGAGAGAGAACGAGTAGAGATGATCGTTATGAACGAAGACCCTCTCGCAGAAGCAAGGATTCGGAAAGGAAGGACAAGTCATCAAAGAGCTACACAAGACGAAGACATCAAGCTCATATTGGTGAATGGGTATCCGGCTCCGACTCCGACAACCACTCCGAGAGAAGTTATCACTCCGACTCCGAACATACTCAAGATGAAGGTGTTGCCGGTCTTGCACTTGTGTCATCCAACTCCTACGACATATTTGACTCACCAAATGAAGGGATTGGAAGATGCTTCATGGCTAAAGGCCCCAAGGTATCACACCCCGAGTATGTTGATTTCAATAGTGATGAAGATGATTTGCTAGGTGATGATGATTTACTTGTTGACAACTCTAGTGATGAAAACTATGATGAAATTGCTATTAATCATGCTAATCAAGATAAAACGAATGACGATGATAAGAAGGAGATTGAGCGTCTAACTAAAGAATTAAACACTCTTAAGTTAGCTCATGAAACTACCTTAGAGGATCATCGAGAGCTTTTAAAGACTCATGAGAAGCTACGCTTTGAAAAGCTCAATCTAGAGCAAGAACATGGGTTCTTAAAAGCAATCAATAATTATCTTCGTAAGAAAAGTTCTTCTTACATTGCCAAGCGTTTACTCTTGTCTACTTACATGCCACAAGTAAAATCTAGCAACAAGAGCAAGAAAGATTCTTCTTCTAGTAGTAACAATAATCATGCTAAATCCAATATTGTTGCTTCTAGTAGTTCTCTTGATTCCCCTAATGATTCTCTTAGCCAAGGTACACTTGAGCAAGAAAATAGCTTATTGAAGGGAATTATAGAGAAAGGTGTTTACAAGAGCCTTGCCGGAAGTAAGCAATTTGAGGAAATTGTACGCAAGCAAGGAAGGTACCGGAAGAATCAAGGTGTTGGTTTTGAACGCAAGTTCAATGCTAATGGAGTTGAGTGGGAAGAAGATCAATACCCCAAGACGAAGTTTGTTCCTCAACAAGAGAAGTATGATCCCACTTCCTTCAAGGGAACACAAGCTCAAGATGATCTTCCACCACAAGACCACAAGCTAAAAGGCAAGGACAAGCTTCAAGAGGAAATTGATGCATTTGAAGAAGCTCCTAAGGACTTGGTCAAGTGGGTTCCCAAGACTGCATCAAGTTCTACTTCATCAAGTACGACTACAACTCCAAGGATTCCCATCAAGCTGATGTGGATCCCAAAGAAGAAGAACTAGAGAGTTCTTGAGGGTGACTCCACCAACATACTTCACTCATATTCATTTTGGAAAGGACAAGTGCAATCAACTTCCATATCTTGCACTAGTTCAAGGAGTCACAAACCCTCTTGTTGGTAAGACAAGGGACAAGGTAACCCAATGTTGTCATGGACATCATCATGTGTGTACTTCACTCTATGTCTATGGATATTCGTGCATGTTCCTTGTGGGACTAACCCATGTAGGTATTGAAAGTGCAACTCACTCCAATGGATTGCTCCAAATGATCTACATCAACATTGAGCATCCACATCTTCAACATCTACATGAAGTCATCATCGACAAAACCCAAGGTTAGTTCATCCCTCTTAGGGGGGATATCACATCTAGGGGGAGCTTTACTCTAAGAATTGAGCTAAAGCAACTCTAATAGTGTGAACACAACAATGCTTTATGTAAAAGTGGTAACCCCACTTGTGCTTAAATGATGAGTATGACCTATGATCAAATGTTCTCATTTGACTCCTAAGTCAATATACTCATATATAGATGACCTAGTCATCGCAAATTGCTTGATAGATGCTAGAGTGTTTGTGCATGCTTTGACACATATTTCATTTGCTATCTTATTGTGTGAGCATGTTGGATGCATAATTTTTCTCCATTCGAGGACATCCATTTGTTGTTTTGATTGATTGGTTTTACTTCTTTTTGCCAAATGGATGGACAAGAATGCCTAAGTACTCCCTCTAGCTATCTATGCTTTTCTCGTCTCAAACTCTATTCATGTTACATCACAAAGCTTGATCAAGTCATATTCGGACCCTCCGAGTGAGGAGCACTCGGAGCCACTGATTTGTCATAGACTTAACTTCTAAAACTTTTTAGTGCATTTCGGTCTGACCGATCCATCCCATTCGGTCGCACCGAGTTCATTAAGTTGATCTAAGTTTTAATCTCGGTGCAACCAATTTGAACCTTTCGGTCACACCGAGTTGCAGCAACCGCTTGCAATTCTGCATCTCGGTGCCATCGAGTCGTTCCACTCGGTCGCACCGACAGTGACTGGACATATATACCCATGGGCTGAAAATTTGGAAATTCCTCCAAACGCTTCGCCCACGCCTGTCCAGCTCTGCCGACTCAAGGTCTCCGGATCGTCTCCTCATCGTTAGCGTCCTCCTGCCGCTGGTTTTCACCGCCGTCAACGGGAATCTTCACCGCCGTTGTTGCCGTAGCGAGTTCATCGCCAAGTTAGGGTATGAACTCATCCCTTTGTGCCTTCCCCACTCCGATTCCGAGCACAAAGATCAATGCCTATATTCTTTCCATGTTTGAGACTACTCTATCCACTGGAAACTCCATTAGATTAGATTTGATGCAAAAAATTAGGTTTAGGTTTCCGCCGAACTCATCTCGGACCGACCGATATTAGGATTTTGGTCTCACCGATTTGGCTCAGGCCATAGCACAAGTATTTTTCGGTCCGACCGAAACATATCAATCGGTGTGACCGAGTTCATTTCTCTGTGAAACCCTAGCATCTCGGAGTCACCGAACTGTGTCTCAGTCTGACCGATTTCACATGTTTAGACTCTAAAGCTGCTTCGGTGTCACCGAGTTTGTAATATCGGTAGCTCCGAAATGCTTTCTGTAGAAAACTAAAACTAAGTTTTTGACTCGTTTGTTTTGCAAAATGGCTGTACTTTGTGATGCTTATCCACTCTATCTCAACCTATCTATTCACAGGGTCAGCTTTCAGTGTCAGAGATGTCAGACAATAGTGACAGCCAGAACAGGTCAGAGGAGCAAGCAAATCTCAGTGAGGGCACTAGTCCTTCCAATAGCAGTTATGATGAGGGTAGCAGAAGCACCCCAAGCAACTTGCCTAAGGCTAACTAGGCAAAGGAAGAAGAGAACCTTAGATTCTGAAGATGAGGACTTTGTAGTTGATGAGGAGGTCACTCAATCAACTTGTTACATATGTTTGATGTGCCAGAGAAGTTCAAGGTGATGACCTTGATTGTTGAAACAATTAAGAGGACTGCAGCAGATCAGAAGAGGTCATGTGGATATGCCCCACATATTCAAATGCTCATCAACTCCAAGATGGGCACAGGCACATATCTGCTAGACAGAGAGCACCTTCCCCTGAGGCCAGACTTTGAGGACAATGTTGTTGTCATGGATGCATCACATCCTACATCTGTGGAGGCTCAGGAGAAGAGAGAAAAAGCAAAGGCAGCAAAGACTTCCAAGATTCCAGATGTCTCAGCTGTAAATCTCAAGACCAAGTAGGATCAGCTCAGCTATCTGCTTGAGGCCAATATGAGAATTGAGAAAGGACTAGCCACCCTAACTCAAAATCAAGAGAGTCTTGAGAGGATCATTGAAACAAAAATTTATGATCTAGACTTGAAGGTCACAGAAATTCAAACCACAGTTGAGCAACTTCAAGAAGAAGCAGAGGACAGAAGAGGAAGAGCTACCACAGAGGCATTTCAGAGAGTGCCTAGAGCCAACAGGTCTATAGTTGTGCCAGTCAGTGACACAAGAGCCACCACTTCAGCACCTGCAGCCACTGCCCCAGTTGCCCCTTCAGTTGCAACTCCTCCAGTTCCTCAGTCATCATCAGAAGCTTTTGCAGATGCTGTCTTCTCCACGCCATCTTCGCACACCAGAGCTCCCGGAGATCGTGCTTAGAGTGCCGCGTAGCACTATGCATTTTCAAGCTTTTTGGTAACTTGTTGCCAAAGGGGGAGAAAGTGTATAGATCATAGGCTTCGAGAGTGAGAGAGTGTTTTTGCTTTGTTTGCCTCTCTTGCTACTTGTTATTTGCTCGTTTGTTTGCTACAATATTCGTGCTTGTGTGTGAGATACTCTTACGATCATGTGATTGATCATATTATGCTTTAATGTGTGCTTGAATGATGATATCTTATTACTAGTGTATGATCAATCATGTTTGCCTTGGTGATGAGTGCATGCTATTTATATTCTATCATTTTGATCGCTCCACCAAGATGTATGTGACATGGAAGAGTAACCCATGATCCTAATCGATTGTGCATTTGCACTCAAAAGCAAATTTTAAATAATGCACAAATTTAGGGGGAGCTCTTGCTTATCACATACTTCTCAAAGCGACGATATATTTCATTCATATTATCATTTGTCGAAGCTTTGATCTATATGTTGTCATCAATTACCAAAAAGGGGGAGATTGAAAGTGCAACTAATCCCTGGGTGGTTTTGGTAATTCATAACAACATATAGCTCATTGAACTAATATCCATTCAAGTTAAATATTTCAGGTAGTTCAATGATTGGCATGGCACATGGACTAGAGATGTGGACCCCTCAAAATGCTAAGGACAAATATTGGCAAAAGCTCAAGACTCTTCATTTCTATTTTAGTGATCCAATATCACACTGAGTCCATAGGAAAAGCCAATACTATTAAAAGGGGATGAGGTGTTGCTTAATGGTCTACTTGCTCAAAATGCTTAGTGATATGCTCCAAAGCCCTCAACCACTTTCTCAATTCCAAATATGTCCTAAACCAAAAGTCAAACTCAGCCCCACCGATTTGATCCATCCGGCGCCACCGAGTTCTTTTGACATAGCCATAGCCAGAAACCCTAATCAGTTCGGTCTCACCGATAGGGATTTCGGTCTCACCGAGATGGGATTGCAAACTCTCTGTTTCCCTTCGTAACATTTCGGTCTCACCGAAATGAGTGATCGGTCCCACCGAGTTCGCAATGCAAATTCTCGGTTTCCCTTTCGTAACATTTCGGTATCACCGAAAGGAGCGATCGGTCCCACCGAGTTTGCCTGACCAACTCTCTGTTTGCTCATTGCTGAAATCGGTCTCACCGAGTTCATGCAATCGGTCACACCGAGATGAGGTTTTGCCCTAAGCCTAGCGCATCGGTCCCACCGAGTTGATCATGTCGGTCCCACCGAAAATCCTAACGTTCCCATTTTGAACTGAATTGGTCTCACCGAGTTCTTCTGTTCGGTCTGACCGAGTTGGGTCAAATGTGTGTAACGGTTAGATTTTGTGTGGAGGCTATATATACCCCTCCACCCCCTTCTCTATTCAAGAGAGAGCCATCATAACATGCCTACACTTCCACTACTCATTTTCTGAGAGAGAACCACCTACTCATGTTTTGAGACCAAGACATTCCAATCCAACCACAAGAATCTTGATCTCTAGCCTTCCCCAAGTTGCTTTCCACTCAAATCATCTTTCCACCATAGCCAAATCTATGAGAGAGAGTTGAGTGTTGGGGAGACTATCATTTGAAGCACAAGAGCAAGGAGTTCATCATCAACACACCATCTATTACCTTTTGGAGAGTGGTGTCTCCTAGATTGGTTAGGTGTCACTTGGGAGCCTCTGTCAAGATTATGGAGTTGAACCAAGGAGTTTGTAAGGGCAAGGAGATCGCCTACTTTGTGAAGATCTACCCGAGTGAGGCAAGTCCTTCGTGGGCGATGGCCATGGTGGGATAGACAAGGTTGCTTCTTCGTGGACCCTTTGTGGGTGGAGCCCTCCGTGGGCTCGCGCAACCGTTACCCTTCGTGGGTTGAAGTCTCCATCAACGTGGATGTACGATAGCACCACCTATCGAAACCACGCCAAAAATCTTCGTGTCTACATTGCGTTTGCCTTCTCCAAACCCTTCAATTTACCTTCGTATGCAATGTTTTACTTTCCGCTGCTACACTCTTAGAATTGCATGTGTAGGTTGATTGCTTGACTTGTGCTAAGTTGCTAAAATCTGCCAAGACATAAAATTGGGAAAAGGCTAGATTTTTGTCGGCGTACGACACCTATGGGACCGCATGGATCCCTTCTACGATTCGGCAGGGAGAGAGATATGCACAAAGAGCAGAACCAATGGTCGACGCGAGGGGATTTTACCCAGGTTCGGGCCACTGATCAGCGTAAAACCCTACTACTACCTTGTTTTATTAAGAATGTTCTTGAGCCCAAGCTTCAGGAGCGCTTGCAATAAACAGTACGTTCAAAGAGCAGCTACGCATGCAGAATGGGCCAGAAGATCCTCTTTTCTATAGCAGTTGCCTTGGTCCTCCTTTTATATGTTCAAAGGGGTCACCACAGTGGCAAAATGTACATACATTGAGGTGTAAAGTAGCTACAGGGTTATCATACCTAACCACTGACGGTTTAGGACAAATGCATTTAATGCACCGTGAGGTGTCTGTTTAGGTGTCCTCACTTTCTTGGGGATGGAAAAAGGGGCCATCCCATCGGCACCGCTTAAACTCTCCTCCACTGGTGCCTGGCCACGCATCCAGAAAAGGGCCCAGAATGCCAGGCCGGTTGCTGTGCTGAAGCGGTGGCACAGTGACAAAATCTTGCCGGGCGCAAATCTTGCCGAGCACGAATCTTGCCAGGCACAAATCTTGCCGGGCTCCGCAAGCCACCCCGGTAAGATCTTGCCGGGGGCCTAATCTTCGGTCTTCAGATCCTATTATCTCCTGATCCTCTGATTCTTGGTTTGAGTGTCCCTTTGACAACCTTGAACTAATATCCAACTGCTCCTCCAACAAGCCTTGCCGCGGACTTGGCTACAACTGCCCGTGCACAAGTATGGGGTACTAATGGCCCAATACTTAGTACACCGACAGGAGCCCCCGGGCCTAGGCCACACACGAGCGCGAGGCGTTGTTGAGCTAGGCCCAAACAGTGCATGGGTGCGCGTGGCTGAGGTTAATCTGCTTGCAATTATTCTGCTTACTGCGCCCCTCTAGTGCGCGCGTTGAATGCACGACGTGGGAAGCGTGCGTTGAAAGGCTGCAGCCGCAGCGCGCTTGTAGAGGCGTATTTACATTGGGTAGTAAAAGAGGCGGCCTCGCTCCTTCCCCATAAAGAGGAAACCGTAGAGACGCTGCCCATTTACCCCTCTCTTCTTTCCAATCTGGAATTCGCCATTGCCTTCCTTCTCTCGAGCCCAGAGTAAAGCTTCTCCTCATCCGCTCACCGCCTCCGCACCCGCTCCATCTTCGGCTTCCGCCCTTACAGCCGCCATGCCACCCAAGGCCAGCAAGGGCAAGGGCAAGGAGATGAAAGCTGATGTCCCGGAGAGCGAGCTGGTGAAGATGCGGAAGAAGTATGTCATCTTCGCCCCTTCGTTGCTTATTTCTATTGCGGGCTCTGTCCTCCATTCTCTGACTTCTTCAATGACATTATGTACACATACGGCTTCCATCTTCTTGATTTCACGCCGAATGTCGTATTGTGTATGTCCATCTTTGCCCATCTTTGCGAAAATTTTGCCGGAGTAGTTCCCAACACTGCCCTCTTCCGCCATTACTTCATTCCTCGCATCCAAAAAGGGGAGGCCCTTTCCGGTTCTATCGCCTAGATCCCAAGGGCTTGGAACAAGGAAATATATCCAGATGGGGTCTACCGCGAGAAGTGGGATGAATGGCGGTCTGAGTGGTGCTGGATCAAGAAAAAAGATCCCCATCCGTTCTGTTTGCCCCGACAGCAGAAGGCGGTCCGTGGCAGTGACTGGAGCGATTTTGCCGCGGAAGATGAGAGGCTCACGATCGCCACCACCAGAATCCTTCGTCTGAAAGCTGCCGGGCTCACAATGGAGATGATTGGCTTCGATTTCCTCCGCCGCCGCATCGCCCACCTACAGAGCAAGGGAAGACCAGCTTGGGAGTACCAGAACGCTGCAAATATCATGAGGCTGCGCCCCGGGCTGAACAACAACTTGACTGCTATGCAGCTTGGCACTCTCCGCCACAGGCTATTCCAGCGCGATGACAAACATCGGTTGCCGACAAGAATCGTCCCTTTGTGCAACAACTCTACCCTGGGGTCGATCATCGCCACAATGCCAATGTTTAACGCCCATGGTCTTGACGCGACTTAGGCCGAGCCATCCGAGGAGGAACCACAAAAGTTCTTCGACAATTTGTCGGAGAGGGCCATCCGGGAAGAGACAAACCTCATTCGTGCCACCACTGATGAAGAAGTGGCGTATATTGCCACTAGGGCGGAAGAGGCGAATCTTGCCGCGGAGGCCGGCAGCGTCGGTTTCACAGAATGGGAAACCAGTGACGCAGAAGTCGTGATGGAAGAAAAACCAGCCGGGGCAGACAAGGCTGTCGGGGAACAGAGCAGCGCAGCCGCTGGTGTAGGTGGCGGTGACAGGTGCGAGGTACGTGAGGTGCTCTGACTCCTAACGATGCTAGAAGGAGCACCATCACGATCACGCGACTGCGCGCCACTTCCACCGGCAGCTTGGCATACATGCTGGGCCTGCGCACCTTGGGATTGATGCGTGGAAGTCTTTTCATGGGGACGTCCTTAACCACCAGCGCCATGGCGATGCTCGTCGCGTGCAACCTGTGAAGGCCGCGACGCTCGCGCCGGCGTGGGAGTCCTAGGAGGCGTCCTCCGATCTCTGGAGTTCGCTGCGCCACCCGTAGGCAGCACAGCCCCATCTCTAGATCCAGCGGCGTGCAGGTTGCCGCTGCGAACGATGCCGCTTGCCTGGCTTGGATCACCAGAACGCCGTGGAGGCTCCAAACCTCCACCTTCTGCATCCACGCCGTCACCCGTACGCGAGGGCACGGGCAAAACGGACATAGATGGTAGCACCGTTGCGGCACTCTTCTTCTTGGGTGGCATGGTGATGAAGATGGCGAAGAAACTGAGGCACCGATCACTGGATCAGGTTTGCGCAACCCTTGGACCCCTACCTGGCGCGCCAAAGATGTTGGCGTACGACACCTATGGGACCGCATGGATCCCTTCTACGATTCGGCAGGGAGAGAGGTATGCACAAAGAGCAGAACCAACGATCGACGCGAGGGGATTTTACCCAGGTTCGGGCCGCTGATCAGCGTAAAACCCTACTCCTGCCTTGTTTTATTAAGAATGTTCTTGAGCCCAAGCTTCAGGAGCGCTTGCAATGAACAGTACGTTCAAAGAGCAGCTACGCATGCAGAATGGGCCAGAAGATCCTCTTTTCTGTAGCAGTTGCCTTGGGCCTCCTTTTATATGTTCAAAGGGGTCACCACAGTGGCAAAATGTACATACATTGAGGTGTAAAGTAGCTACAGGGTTATCATACCTAACCACTGACGGTTTAGGACAAATGCATTTAATGCACCGTGAGGTGTCTGTTTAGGTGTCCTCACTTTCTTGGGGATGGAAAAAGGGGCCATCCCATCAGCACCGCTTAAACTCTCCTCCACTGGTGCCTGGCCACGCATCCAGAAAAGGGCCCAGAATGCCAGGCCGGTTGCTGCGCTGAAGCGGTGGCACAGTGACAAAATCTTGCCGGGCGCAAATCTTGCCGGGCACAAATCTTGCCGGGCTCCGCAAGCCACCCCGGCAAGATCTTGCCGGGGGCCTAATCTTTGGTCTTCAGCTCTTATTATCTCCTGATCCTCTGATTCTTGGTTTGAGTGTCCCTTTGACAACCTTGAACTAATATCCAACTGCTCCTCCAACAAGCCTTGCCACGGACTTGGCTACAACTGCCCGTGCACAAGTATGGGGTACTAATGGCCCAATACTTAGTACACCGACAATTTTTATTTGGTCAAGTAGTCTAATCACCCCCCCTTTAGACCTACTTTCGATCCTACATGCTGTCAATTCATCTCATTTCTTTGTCAGAAATAAAGAGACACTGTTTAAAATAGCATTAACATAATATGCATTGTTCATAGTTAAGATGACAGGAAATGGCATTGTGCAGGAACGGCCAACTTCACCATACCACTGGATTACAGATCAAGAACACAAGCATACATGTAGTTCTAAACAACGTATAAGCATGAATGGTGAGTGTACTGTCAATTTATACCATTTCAGATTGGTAAATAAAGAGACATGATTTAAATAACATTAATATAATATGGCATTATTCATAGTTGAGACATAGCAAGATATGACATTGTGCTGGAGTTGGTAGTTTCACCACACCACTGGATTACAGATCAAGAACACAAGCATACACGCAGTGCTAAAGAAGATAACTTGCTATGTTTAGTTTAATTTAGATGGTATGAATAAGGAACTAGGTTGTACAACTAAAGACTGAAATTGAGAAGGACAAACTTATGTTTATGTACTTCTTCATTATAAACTTTGAACAAGCAATTTGATGCAGATGACAAAAATAAACAGCATTTGCACTCATAGCTATCCAAATATACACAACAAAGTTTGAAGGCTCGAGGAGGACAAAATTACATTAGTAGTGAAGACCGGCTCTATAAAGCCCTTGTCCATATTGATGGGGGGGCAATTCAAGAAGTTTACCGTACACTCTTCTTCAAGAGCATTGCCTTTATTCTACATTTTGTTAAGAGTATATATAGATGTGAAAATATAGGTACAAATGGCGATGATTTAACCTAAGATGCAGAGTACAAATGTAAATATAGCATACAGGCAAAAGGCACTGACAAGAGCAATGCAGAGCTAAGCTTCTTCAGTAACATTGGTTTTATTCAATATTTTGGCAAGAGTAAATGTAGATCTGATGTGTAGAAAATGGAGGGCAAGGGAAAATAAGCTGCAAAGTGTACATGAAGAACTAGCTGACAATATAAGTACAGTGATGAAGGACAGCAGATACTTACAAGAACAATGCAGAACTAAATTTCTTCATAAGCATTGGGTTTATTCTACATTAATGTAAGCATTAATATAGATCTGATAATTTGGAGCGAACAGTGGATAAGCAAGCTATAATGCACAATGAAGTCACATAATCCACCAGGTATGAATGTAAGTACAGCGATAGGACAATAGGTACTCATAAGAGCAAAGCAGCGATCAGCATAGTTGCGATATCCTAGGTTTTGCGGCTGGTTCTATCGCCAATATAAGTGGGGTGCTATCTAATTTCCCCGGTAGCACCACCTTTTTCAAGGACTTTGCTTGTACTCCTTCAGGTTCTGCAATCACCCTCTTCCTTTTGGATGTCTGAAACACAAGAACATCATTTGAATGGAAAACATGGTATGACGACAAATGGAATAGGTATTGATAATGGATGGGCATGGCATCTTCACATATATCATGAGTAAACTAAGCAGATGGCGGTGCAACGAAGCAAAAGAAATGTAAGACACCTTATGCAAGATACGTGCAACCAATAAAACCTTGCCAAATTAGAACAGGCACCTTATTGGGTGAACGGGATAGGCAATCTGCCTTTGACTCCTTGAGCTCAGAATAGTCATTAGGATCATATTCTGAATATGAATCTATAGGTCGGGAGCATGTGGGTTTCATTGCATCCACAATGGAATCCCTTAATGCCAAGTTTGTTACCCATTGAACTATTCTGCAATATTCTTCTAATGTGCACATTCTTATATTCATTGTGATTGCGTACAATATCTAAAAAGCATGAAAACATAAATAGTAGTGAGATTATCTTTGTAATGCAGAGGATATTGTAATATAATAGGGGCTCCCTGTAAACCTTTGTGTGCTATCACTGGATTCTGATGAGAGAGCCCATTGTGTGCTGTAATATAGTGTGTAGATTAATATAATCTGGCACAACTACACAAAAAATAGGCTCCCTGTTGGGAGCTCCAGATATAAGGATAGTTGGCAGATGATAGGTTCATAATATGCCGTATAGAAAGTTTATTGCCAAACCATGATAACGAGAGCGCACAGCCACTAGGCAGATCGTAGTGTAGATAAAAGGGGTACACCATAACCACTAGGCAGATCGGGAAAGCGGAACTGGCTGGAAAATAAAGGGTTTTGCCGCTACTAATATGCAGCCTATCGATCACCTACAGGCCAGCTCTATTCATCTGAAGGCGCACTGCTGTTACTATCAGTCTAGTCTATCAAAGACAGCGCGGCTCCCACCATTTCCGGGATATTATGGTAGACCAACTCGAAGTGCGAAATCATGTAGCAAAACCGGCCCAATAGAGTTGTCGACTGCAGATGTCTCTGCTCCCCTTCCTGACAAGGAACATACTGTACTTACTAAAGAAGAACAGAAGAGGAACATGTTAAAGAATAGAAGGGGAAGCATATTATTGAGATTCCCCTTATTTCTATACAATGTTGGTTGCCCACCCATGATGAATCAGAGCGCCCAAAGAAATGTCATTCCATGATGTCTCTCTATATGTGGCCACATGCATTTGGAAACTCAAGTGGGAGCATTAGCTAACCAATTAAATGTGTGTCTGTTAGCTAATGTCAGTATCATATCACATTCGTATTTGAAGAAGCTTAGGACGCATGATTGGTGTGTTATTTAGCTTTAAAGGGTGGACAGCTGCTAGTAGGACACAAAGCACCTACGCAGATCATAGTGTAGATATAATGGGAAAACCCTAAGCATCAGGAGTAAAATCAAGAAAGTGGAACTTGCTGGAAAATATGTGCTAGTATTGCCGGTACGGCTAGAAAGGCTTCGGATACCAGCTCTCTACAACTGAAGGCGCGGTACTGTTACTATCAGTCTAACTCTCAAAGGCGACACATACGACCGAGTACGAAGAGTTGAAAGCGTCCATGACAATCGACATGAAGACCAACACGAAGAGTTGAAAGCGTCCATGACAAGCAACCGAATAGACCTGTACACTGCAAATGTCCCTGCTCCTCTTCACTACAAAGAACATACTGTACAACTATTATACTCCCTCTGTTCCTAAATACAAGTCTTTGTAGAGATTCCACTATGGATCACATACGGATGTATATAGATACATTTTAGAGTGTAGATTCACTCATTTTGCTCCGTATGTAGTCCATGGAGGAATCTCTACAAAGATTTATATTTAGGTACGGAGAGAGTACTTACAAAAGAAGAACAGAAGAGGAGCATGCTAAAGAAGAGCAAGCAGATTTTGGATAATAAAATGTTGGTTGGCCACACATGATGAACCAGAGCGCATAAAGAACGCAACTCCTTGCTGTCCCTCGATATGTGGCGCA
The DNA here is from genome assembly GCA_011799875.1 of Thinopyrum elongatum. Classification (NCBI taxonomy): domain Eukaryota; kingdom Viridiplantae; phylum Streptophyta; class Magnoliopsida; order Poales; family Poaceae; genus Thinopyrum; species Thinopyrum elongatum. The sequence continues at coordinate 238,062,754 of CM022297.1, forward strand.
TGTGCTTTTTGAAAGTAAAGTAGGAACATTAGCTGACCAATTAAACATTCTCAATTTTAGTACATGTCAGCATCATATCAGATTCGTATTTGAGCAACTAAGTTTGGAATTATGAGTGGCATGTTGTTTAGCTTGATGGGTTGAGGAGCACTGCTTGCACGTACGTCTCGAAGCACCTACGATGATGGTACTGAATATATGGGAATGTCTACATGCAAGTCGCCTGACTTTCGTCATTTGGGCCAGTCGACCATTTCAGGCGGTTGGATGAAGATCCTACGTCTCCTAACCCTTCTTCTTCCTCACCTCTTATTCTTCCCCTAAAGACCACCGCACGGGCCACCGACCGAACCACCGGCCCCTGCCCTCCCCTGAACCGCCCACCACCTCCGGTCTTCCGCCGCCCCCGGCCATCCCTCTAGCTAACCCCACCCCCCCACCCGCGTCGAGTTTTGCCTCCGGCGAGGCCCCACCATAGCCCGACGACAGCCCCCCACAACCACTGTCCCCACCCAAAACCCTAAGATAGATAATGGGGCAGCCCTCCGGCGAGCCCCTTCCTTCCCTCCGGTGAACTCCCAAAAATGGACTGACCCCAATTTGAAATTCAGTCGACTGTCATTTAAGCTAATGTGGAATATAAAAGGGGAAAACCATAAGCATTGCGAGTATAGTGGTGAGCGTGCCATGGCGGATCTAAAGGTGCAAACCGGACAAAGGCAACTTCGCAACCAATGTTTGGTTTCAACTAACAAGTAAGATTCTAAGTGATGGACAAGAAATCACAGTAAAGCAGTGGCGATCTATTTTCTTGCTGAGATAAATAACTTGAGCAGATATGAAAGAGTGCCGCCTCTGGTGTGGCGCTGTGTAAGCATCTGCTGAGGCGTTGAGGGTGCTGCGGTAGCGATGGCTGTCGGCAATGTGGAAGCAGATCTAGGAGGGTAGACGGTGGCGGCGAGGGAAATATCCTGGCGCGGTGGACGAGACGGTCGTTCGAGCGGCCTCGGCAAGGTGGACGACGACGCGGATGAAGTGAGATGATGCGATGCAAGGATCCTGGTCCGAAGCCGTGGATGAGAGAGGTTGATCTCTTGTAATGGAAGACAGCGTCGGGGTATCAGCTCCGGCATGGTGGATGAGGACGGCGGTGGATGGGGTGGCGGACGGAGGAGACTGCGGTGGAGAGGGTGTTTTGGCGCCCACGGAGTATGAATGGGGAAATGGAGGGAGAGAGGTAGGGGGAACCATGTCTTCAGGGCGCGCTTGTCTCAAATGCGATGAAATTTACAAACTTAGCCCCCATTTAAAATTTCCTACATCACAGCAATATTAGTCGGTTGGGGATAGGATGGTAATCTCGCATACACCGAATATTTGTCGACGGAGATTTTGGCCGAGGAGAGTTTGTTTTGGCGCCCACCGTGTATGAATCGGGGAGGGAGGTGAGAGGCGATTTCGGCCGAGGAGAAACTGTGTTTTGGCGCCCACCGTGTATGAATCCGGGGAGGTGAGAGGCGGAGGCGGTTATGTCATGTTTGAGTGAAATTACAAGCCTACCCCTATCGAAACCTATAGAAATCGAGCCGATAGGCTTTGCGTGTCAGGGATAGGCAGTAATTTCCATCTCGCAGATTTTGGTTTCGGGCGGTTACTGTGAGTTTCCCTGCTTCGTTCAAATTTTTGCAGAGAAAGACTGCACGTTTACCGTGCCAACTCAATTCGAATCTAGTTTGTATTTTTTTTCCGGGCAGGATCCATTTTGTATTCGAATACAAATCTATATACATCATTTTTTATATATACTTTCAAAAGCACAACGCCCTTTATACATAAATATGGTTTACAAATGGCATGATCTCAGATTCATAAGGCTGGATCCATCTTAATTTGGATTTTCAAATATTTGAAACGACTTTATGTTGAAATCCAATGTATGCATTCCTCGCTAACTGTCTTCAATTAATGTGTGTTTCATGCGGATTTTTTTTACTTCTCAAACACGTATAATGTGTTTGACACACGCAACATATAGTGTAATCCCGTTTAGACATTAATTGCATATAAACCATGCATTGTCTTTAATTAAAGAATCTATGGATCACCAATATTGATAAACTATATAACATTACACGTGTCCCCAAATTCAAATGAATATGCATGTTTGATAGACCAATTTTCGTTATGATATTATCGATGTCGTGATCTCTAGTTTAAATATTTCAATCCCCTTTAATCCAGATATTCATCTCATATAGCTATCACTCATGCTTATATCTCTCTCTAGACCTATACGCATTCATCGTCTCTCGGGTATCTCTCGTGCTACTTGTATGTCGACAATTAATGATCTTTTATCTTCGTAACACACTGACGGTACTCTCTCCCTCGACCTTCACTCTATCTGTCTCTAAGTATATCTCGCTCCCTGCTATGTGTCTCTAACTATGATTCTCCTTATGAAATCTCTTTCTCTCACACAAACACAAACTTCATCTCCCGGGGTATCATTTCTCTTTGCTATTCCCCTGTGTGCCGCTCGCACACCCCCTCTCACACAGAGATGTCTTGGCGCTCCTTAGGTCTGAGAAGCTACGACTCTCCCTCTTAAATATCTCTTTCTCACACACAAACACAAACTCTGTCTCCCAGGGTCTCATATCTCTCCACCATTCCCTTGTATGTCGCTCACACACTCTCTCTCTCTCCCTAGGGATATCTCGCGTTCCCTGATATGTCTCTCTAGCTATCACTCTCATTGTGAAATATCTTTCTCTCTCGCAAACACAAAACTCCGTCTCTCGGGATCTGATTTCTCTCTGATATTTGTTTGTATGTGACTCACATGCACCCTCTCTCTATCTCTCTCACACCCACACACATAACGCAGCCTCCTGATCCACTCGACTCTTATCTCTAACACACACACTAGCTAGCCGATCTCCCTCTAGCTAGCATCTTTATCTTTCTATTTATCTGTTTCTCCATCAACCTTCTTTCTCGCCCTCACTCTTGCTTCCTATCATGCACACTATATATGTTTATCTCTACATGCAGTCATGCGCCCTCTTTTTATCTTTCTCACACACACATAACTTCACCCCTCTGAACCACTCGACGGTCATCTCTAACACACAAACTAGCCGATGTCCCTCTAGCTAGCATCTCTATCTCTCTATCTATCTACAGTTTCTCCGTCAACCTTTCTTTCTCGCACGCACTCTTGCTTCCTATCACGCACACTATATCTGTCTCTTTATACATGCATCTATAGGTTGATCTCTTTTGCACAATCGTTGTGTCTCGCTCTCTCTGCTCGCCATAGATGCGTGCTCCAGCCCACGCCACTATCTCTTAAAAGACAAAAACACATGCTCAATTATCAGGCCTTCTTCCCTCCACTCTCACATGCATGCATATTGTCATACCGATTCGTCTCTCCCATTTCGTTGATCTTATGACTTGTGTCTTCTTTATTTTATCTCGATCATGCGCGCGCGCACACACACACACATCCCACGTACACATGTATACCTCTCGCACATGCATGTTCAAGGTCTCCTATGTCTCCATACGTAGTTAATTACCCTCAGCCCTAACCCCACATTGAATCGTTCTCTTCTTGTGTGCACATGACTTCCGCCTGGATGGGTCTCTTCTCTAAAACACACACTCACACTTAACAGTCTCCTTCTAGCTACCCCCCTCTCTCACTCTTCCCCTATATCCCCGAAACCAATAAGACCATCCCTTCGTTTAATTCTTGCCTACATGCACCATCGATATATAGTAGTCTTCCTCGGTGTCTCTCGAACAAACACGTTATCTCAATGTCGACTCCTCTCACGCGCACACGCCTTCTCTTCCCTCTTTACGGGCCTCTTCTCTCTCGCACCCCCCTCGTTGGTGGCCTCTCTACGATGAAGCCACACACACGTAAATTACTTTCGCCACCGAGGACTCTGCTTCACACACACACACAGTAAGACTCCATCTCACACACACATGCTCTAGGTGGAGCATTTGTTCCTACCACCCTTGGTCCAACCTTACCCGTATGATAAACAATCACCTTAATTTACTTATATAACATGGACAAAATCCACTTTATTTTAGTACTCCCTCTGTCCCATAAAATAAGAACGTTTTTCAGCTATGTAAGCTTGAAAAACATTCTTATATTATGGGACGGAGGGAGTAGTTAGCAAACTTCTCATAATTATATAACACAAATCACGAGCAGGAAGTGACATTTTTTTTACACAACCATGTTAACATGGCCATGTAAATCACAAGCTAAAGTGTAATACCATTATACTTATATCCCGATGCAAAAGGTGGAGTACATGTCCGAAGAGTAGAGTCGCACACACGCACTCTATCTCTCAGAATCTCACACACATACCAGTTACGTGACGCCCCCTAAGTAGACCCGTATGTTACAATTTGTGCACCCGCGGGTACACGTGATGATTCGCATTTATTTAAGCCAGACGATGAACCCAAATAGTAGCTGCATTCATTCCCCTCCCGCCGCCTCTTCTCTGGTCGTCGTCGCCCGATAGGCATGGCCCGGCCGAAGGAAACGACATATGCCATGCTCCCGCCAGAGCGGCGCTTTGATCTGAAGGCAGCGTGAAGCCCGTATCGCAGCCGCCCTGCCTCCAGAGTCTGGACTAGCTGGAGCCGGACGAGGAGGCGTTGGAGGCGGAGCAGCACGCGCAGCCGGAGGAGGAGAACGATGACGCGGAGCCAGAATAGGAGGACGACAACGCCGGCGAAGCGTAGCTGGAGGAGGACGATGATTTCCATTATACTTAGACTTAAAGGGCTTTGAGTTTCACGCCACATTTATTTCATAAAGATAAGAGAATTTTAGTGGTCATGCATGCATCTTTTTGTGCTAGCACTCCTATATAAGGGTTGACCGGTCGCTTCCCGCGGACGTGCGCGGGCAGTGGAAGAGGAAGGAGAAGGGAAGCGGGCTGTGGAGTATGGCAGTTGCAGCACGAGCTCCAAGGAACGTTCGTGCCAAACAATGCATAGTAGTACAGTATAGTCCAACGAAGTATGAATTGGCCTTTAGGTTGCGTGTGGATGACATGGCTGCAACATGCAGGCTACAGTTCGACAGCCTACTGCTCTGCTTCGCACGGTTTGGTCACGCAAGATTTGCATGCACGCATGTCACGCACGTACTTGTCGAAGGCGTGCTCTAAAAAGGGCGACCAGGTCCGCTAGTCCGCGTTGGTCCATGCTCCCGGAAAACAACTAATCCCAGTCGCTGTAAATGTCGTGCGTGCTTTAATTCCGGGCTAGTGGATGGACGCGAACGTGCCATATAACGAACCGCCCGCCAGCTCCCTAATCTCTATCTCTACTCTTATAATAATAATAAAATAAAAATATAAAAAACCGAGTTGGTGATGATGGTGTGCCTGCCATCCTGCAATATAGACTGTCCGATCTATATCTGACGGATAGAAAGCAAACTATGGCAATTTTGTAAAAAGATACCTACACCCCTCTCCACATTTGCAGATAAGGCCTTCCCTCGCTCATCTTCGTCTCCCACGAAATAAACAGCTCGTATAAATGCATCTTGATGTTCCGTGCAACGCATGGGCCTCTTGCTAGTCTCAAATATAAACTGCACTAGTGCGCGCCTGCAGAACATCCTTTCCGAAGGGACTGGAACTACGAGACGGACATGTACCCAGGGATGTACGAACCTGAGTAATGTAGCGCAGTAAGTGAAGTAGAAAGGCACAAATAGTATGAACATGCGTGGCTGAAAGCACAAGTGCTCTCTATGAAAGCACAAGTGCTCCCTGGGTGATTTTGGTAATTAGAGTCAACATATCTCATGTTGGACTAATATTTTCATCTAGTATATTTCAGATAGTTCAACAATGGCGTGGCATGGACAAGAGGATGTGGAACCCCTTCAAAATGCTAAGGACAAATATTGGCAAAAGCTCAAGACTCTTCATTTCTATTTTAGTGATCCAATATCACATTGAGTCCATAGGAAAAGCCAATACTATTAAAAGGGGATGAGGTGTTGCTTAATGGTCTACTTGCTTCAAAATGCTTAGTGAAATGCTCCAAAGCCCTCAACCACTTAAACAATTCCAAATATGTCCTAAACCTAAAGTCAAACTTGGCCCCACCGATTTGATCTATCCGGCGCCACCGAGTTCCTTTGACATAGCCATAGCCAGAAACCCTAATTAGTTCGGTCTCACCGATAGGTATCTCGGTCTCACCGAGATGGCAATGCAAACTCTCTGTTTCCCTTCGTAACATTTCGGTCTTACCGAGATGAGCGATCGGTCACACCGAGTTCGCCTTGCAAACTCTCTGTTGCCTGTTGTAATTATTTTGGTCTCACCGAGATGTGCAACCAGTCACACCAAGTTTGCCTGACCAACTCTCTATTTGCTCATTGCTGAAATCGGTCTCACCGAGTTCATGCAATCGGTCACACCGAGATGAGGTTTTGCCCTAACCCTAGCACATCGGTCCCACTGATTTGATCATATTGGTCCCACCAAAAATCCTAACGTTCACATTTTGAACTGAATCGGTCTCACTGAGTTCTTCTGTTCGGTCTGACCGAGTTGGGTCAAATGTGTGTAACGGTTAGATTTTGTGTCGAGGCTATATATACCCCTCCACCCCCTTCTCTATTCAAGAGAGAGCCATCAGAACGTGCCTACACTTCCACTACTCATTTTCTGAGAGAGAACCACCTATTCATGTGTTGAGACCAAGACATTCCAATCCAACCACAAGAATCTTGATCTCTAGCCTTCCCCAAGTTGCTTTCCACTCAAATCATCTTTCCACCATAGCCAAATCTGTGAGAGAGAGTTGAGTGTTGGGGAGACTATCATTTGAAGCACAAGAGCAAGGAGTTCATCATCAACACACCATCTATTACCTTTTGGAGAGTGGTGTCTCCTAGATTGGTTAGGTGTCACTTGGGAGCCTCCGTCAAGATTGTGGAGTTGAACCAAGGAGTTTGTAAGGGCAAGGAGATTGCCTACTTTGTGAAGATCTACCCGAGTGATGCAAGTCCTTCGTGGGCGATGGCCATGGTGGGATAGACAAGGTTGCTTCTTCGTGGACCCTTTGTGGGTGGAGCCCTCCGTGGACTCGCGCAACCGTTACCCTTCGTGGGTTGAAGTCTCCATCAACGTGGATGTACGATAGCACCACCTATCGGAACCACGCCAAAAATCTCCGTGTCTCCAATTGCGTTTGCACACTCCAATCCCATCCCTTTACTTTCTTGCAAATTGCATGCTTTACTCTTTCCACTGCTCATACTCTTATCATGCTTGCTTGAAATGTATTGTGAATGCTAAAACTTGTGCTAAAACTCCACCTGAACTTGAAGAACTTAAAAACTGCTACTTTTGCTTGTTGAGGGTCTAATCACCCCCCCTCTAGACCCCTCTTCTCGATCCTTTCAATTGGTATCAAAGCATTGGTCTCCATTGCTTTGGTTTAATCACCATTGGAGGAAGATGGATGAGTCTATGATTGGGAGTATTAGACGTAGAGTACCTATACTTGATGGAGAGTTCTATCATGCTTGGAAAAATGAGATGCTTGAGATTTTCAATGAATATCACTTGAACAAGTACATTACTACCCCTTGTGTGCCTCCTATTGATCCTTTGCATCCTACCCCCGATGAGTCTCTTGACATGATCCGCAATCTTAGAACTGTTAATCTTATCATTAGAGGATTGCCTAGAAACTTGATTGTGTGCTTGCCTACACTTGAATGTGCTTACACTATATGGAGATATCTCGAGAAACGCTTTCCAAACTATTGCTTGAAAAATCTAGATGAGATTCTTCAAAAGTCCATTGCTTTAAATAAGATGAATTCTAGTGATCCTAAGTTTGGTGATTGTTTATTTGAGCTTCGTGATCTCATGAGTGCCAAAGGAGATGTTGGAATCATTAGTGACATCATCTCTCAAGTTGTTAGAATTCATAAATATGAACATTGTCATGGTCATAAATCTAATGAGTTACCTTCTCTAGGTAATGATCATTCATATGATGATGATGTTGAACATGGATATTATGACGAGGATGACGATAGTGATTTTGATCTTGATGAGTCTATGAGACATCTTGGTCTTACGGCTAACCTCATGGTTACATGGCCGGAGGAAAGGAATGGGTTCTTGATAGTGGATGTACAGATCACATGACCGGAGACAAGGATATGTTTCGTGAGCTTGCTGAAAACGACGGCCCTCGAAAGTATGTCACTTTTGGTGATAACTCAAAGGGTAAGGTGGTTGGCCTTGTTAAGGTGGCCATCTCACATGACAGCTCCATCCAAAATGTTATGCTTGTCGAATCGCTTGGCTACAATCTACTTTTCGTATCTAGACTAGCCGACTTCGGTCTTAATGTTTTATTCACTGAAGTAGACTGCCAAGTGTTTCGAAGAGATGATCATAATATGGTCTTTACCGGTATACGTAGAGGTGATCTATACATTGTTGACTTTAGTAAAAAGGCTCGACCTAGAACTTGCTTTATTGCTAAATCTTCTAAAGGTTGGTTGTGGCATAGAAGGTTAGGTCATGTGGGAATGCGAAATCTTGATAAGCTTATTAAAGGTGATCATATCCTTGGTGTTAAAGATGTTATATTTGACAAGGATAGACTTTGTAGTGCTTGTCAAGCAGGAAAACAAATTGGAGGAAGTCATCCCGTGAAAAACATCATGACCACGAGAAGACCGCTTGAGCTACTTCATATGGATCTTTTTGGTCCCAATGCCTACAAGAGTCTCGGTGGTAACTCGTTTGGTTTGGTCATTGTTGATGATTTTTCCAGATTTACGTGGGTGTTCTTTCTTGATGATAAATCGCAGGTCCAAAAGTTCTTCAAGAACTTCGCTAGGAAGGCCCAAAATCAATTTGAAGTGAAGATCAAGAAGTTTCGCAGTGACAATGGAACGGAGTTCAAGAACGCAAATGTGGATACCTTTCTTGACGAAGAAGGGATTTCACATGAGTTCTCAGCTATGTACACACCTCAACAAAATGGAGTTGTTGAGAGGAAGAACCGGACACTCATTGAGATGGCAAGAACGATGCTTGATGAATACAAGACGCCAAAACACTTTTGGGCGGAAGCTGTTGAGACAGCTTGTCATGCAACAAACCGACTATATCTTCACAAGCTACTCGGCAAGACGGCATACGAGCTTCTCACCGGTAACAAACCCCAAGTTGGATACTTTTGAGTATTTGGCTCAAATTGCTACATTCTTGATAAGCATCGTTGTTCGAAATTTGCTCCTAAATCTCATGAAGGTTTCCTACTCAGTTATGGCTCAAACTCTCACACTTACCGTGTCTACAACAATTTCACCCAAAAGGTTGAAGAGACGGTAGATGTGAAGTTTGATGAATCTAACGGCTCGCAAGTAGAGCAATTGCCAATTGATGTAGGTGATAAAGATCCCTCGGAAGCAATACAAGACTTGTCTATTGGCAAGATTCACCCAACGGAGGTGAAGGAGAGTACCTCGTCCGTTCAAGTGGAAGCCTCAACTTCACACCAAGGTGAACCACAAGTTGACTTGGAGGCATCCACAAGTGGAACACATCAAGATGAAGGAAACGAGGAAGTACATCAAGATGAACCTCATCGACCTCCTTCTCCACCTCCACAATGTGGCACCCTGGCTCAGAGAAGACCGGAACGCCCCGTATTCCAGCCCAGGGACAAGTCCTCTGGATTACGGCACTGTTGGCATAGAACAAATCAGCTCTTTATTACAATGGATATGGTTACAAAGGGTACAGGGATTACATCGGCACGGCGACACTACACCTGCCTGGGGTAGCTCTATGCTAACAGTGGAGTAACTCTCTCGGCAGCGGAACAGCAACGATGGTGATGGACTCCACTTCGCAGGGACTCTGGCTAGAACGTGTATCCTAGGTCGCAAACTCAGGATCCTCGACAAGCAAGCAATCATGGCATGACCTGCAAATTGGCATGACACACCAGGTGAGTACTTTGAATGTACTCGCAAGCTCACAACAAACACCAGCATTAAGGCAAGACAACATCATAGCAGTCAAAATTAACAAGCATGGTTATCTAGCAAGATAACTTTTGAAGTAAATGCAGTAAAGTAAAGCATATTCAATCCATACTCTGAATAATCTTAGGATCCAATCCGAATCTGTTCCAAGTCCAATCATGTGGTCATCCGACCACTCAGCTCATAGCCATCCCATGGTTAACATATCATATACCTGATTCCATCTGCACGACAAGTCTGATAAACTTACTCTCTTCCAGGTTGCATCACAACCTTCAGAATACCCACGATCCACCGAGTACTTCTGATCTTACAACGAGTTCGTCCATCATTATCACTACTATGGTTGACCACCTAAAGAGGTCTGGACGGATTGTCCAATACTGTGGACACGACTATTTGAATAGATTTTACACTCTGCAGAGGTTGCGCACTTTACCCACACCATGGAACACCTGACCTCGTGATCCCATTTGGGTGGACCAGCGTTGCTCCAACGAAACCCGCCTGACCCGTGACTCTCCCATCGTACCACCGGCAATCATCCTCCCCCGGAGTCCTGCCCTGGGTGGCCCCTGTGTCACCGCGTGACACCTGCCACCGTCGTGGCTAACAACTGTCCCAAACAGGGACCTGGTACCATATAACTCAACTGGGCTCACAAGGTTATCGCCGCCTACCGGGCCAGGGTAGCGCGCACGCATAACCTTCCCTGTCGGGCGGTACCGATGAAAGAGCAGGCGATCAGACCAAGTCAAGGCCGTCCCATACCAGCAAATGTGGCTGCATGGATAAGTCCGGACAGATGACTCTGGATCAACCATGAAGTATCTAATCTCCAAACAATCTCTGTCATGGCTGACACTCTGATATCATAGTAATCCAAGTCAAAACGATATCTGGCTAGAAATCCGGTAACCAGTATGCTTAAGCCACTGCTACTAACTCATCTCCACGAACTGCCGGATGAAATCCAGAATAATCATAGACAGTAATCTCAACATCATGGCATCAACGAGTGGGTAAACTACTAGTTACTAACAATCCGGTACTCAATATGGTAGTCACCTATCCAAGAATTTACTCAAGCATTGTATAATCCAATTCGATTCACAAATAACTCATACTTGCTGTTAAAATGAATAGTTAAACTATGATATTGCAATGCAATTATGCAGATGAGAGTTGTGGCTTGCCTAGAGATGAAGGAACCATCGAGAAGGAGTGCGGAGAGTCCGCGGAGTTGACTGCCGAAAACAGTTCTCTCCCGGAGGGGGCTGTTTATGGGTAAGGGCAAAATGGTCATTTTCATAGTGGGACCACATAGTGAAAATGATACCAACAGAACGGGCTCGACGAGACGAAGACGTGGGCTTTGGAATCACCTCGATCGGAGTCACGGGCAAAAAGTTATAGCCCGACGAAGTTCAGGGACCAATCTATAAAAATAATTCCCAAATGGGTCCCTGGCTGATTAAACAAACGGCGCATTTCCGAAAATACGCTTCCCGTGACTGAAAACGTATTCTCTGCCGAAACAGGGGCAAAATGCGCTTTCGGTAGACGAAAGCGTACTGTTGGCAGAGGTATAACAAAAGTACGCTTTCAGTAAATGAAAACGTACTCCGCCAAAATACGCCTCCACTTAAGGGACCGGGCCCAGCTAGCGGTGGCCCGTACCCCTTCGCTGTGTCTTTGACACGCGGGACCCACCGGGCTTCTCTCTCCTCGCGCGCCTGGCTTCTTCCTCCCGCGTTTTTCCTCGCGTGAAATAGAGCAGAGGCAGAGGAGGGGCGCCGGCGTTGATCCTGCTGCCTCCGGCCGGGGCGAGGGCACCGGCGGCCGCGGGGTGGAGCGCCGCACCCATTCAGAGGCCCACACGTGCCGGGGAGGAGCCGAGACGGCGATGGCTTACAGCAGCAGAGAGCCGGGGAGGCGGTGGCCGAACGATGGGGGCGCGGCCAGAGCAGCTCCGGCGACTCGCTGAGGTGCTGGAGAAGACCACCGGCGTGTGGGGAAGCTCGTGGGGAGTGCTAGGGGAAGAGAAGGGTTCAGGTGGCTCTAATTTGAGCGAGCTCCGAGGCGGGCATGGCGGCAAAGGGCGGCGAGGAGAGGCTCTGGAGCTCGGGCGAGAGGTTGGGGAGGGCCAGAGGAGGACGGTGGTGGCGATGGTGAGCTCGGGAGGGCTCGGGGCAGCCTATAAATAGGCGGGCGGCGCGGAGGGGATGAGCACGGCTGCGGCGACGCGTGCGCCGCGTGCCGGAGCTTCGGGAACTCGCTGCGAAGAGGGGAGAGGCGTCCAGAGGGGTCAAGGAGGAGCAGAGGAAGCTCGGGCGTGCTCGGGAAGGTTCGGGAGCGACGCGGTCGACCAGCCACCGTGGAGCAGACCACGGACGCGGTCGCCATGCCTTGGTGGGCAAGAAATAGGAGGGGTAGAGGGATCCAGAGAGAGGGTGAGTCCAAGGGGAAGCTGCTGGACATGGTGTGGTGTCGAGGGCGCGAGGAAACGGACGAGGCCGAGGGCCCCAATGCACAGAGCGCGTGCATTGGCATGCCGGCCGCGTGGTCACCGCGTGCACTGGCGCATGTGGTGCGCCCTGACCGGCCAAATCATGTCCAGTGGGTAGTCCTTCGGAGTAACAGTCTCAAGGAGGTGATGGATCGATGAAACTCACTGTGGTTAGATGGGAGTGATCAACTGAAGTTTGCTGTAGCAAACTTGACCACTCCTCTGTGATGAACAGGAAGGTGATAAGGTCAAAATGAGATGTCTGGGAGGTTTAGGGTAGGAAGGACTACAATCCTGTGAAGTTTGGAAAGAAATGGACCAAGATTTAATAGGGTTGCTTTGCAACTGACCAATCTGGTCCAGAAACTCAACCTTGATGTGCCACTCACATGGACTAGCCAATTGAGCTAAATTTTGGTATAGCATGATGATTTGGTCATATGAGAGCGCCATAAAAATTTCATGCCATTTGGACAAGCCAAAATGGTACTTCCTTCACAAGGAACCTCTCTGACCAGAATCTTAGAAATAATCTAGGGAATTATTGGGAAGATTAAATGAGCCAAAATTTTGTGGAGATAGGTTATATGGGTAGGAGAATGCTCTAGTAAAGTTTCAGAAATTATGGAGCAATATAAAATATAGTTGCTTCACAATGTGAAAATCTGACCAGAAACCAAGATTTGAGGCTGTGCTCACACAGATGATTGGATAGGGTTGAAACTTTGTGGAGAGTTATTATTTGAGCATATGAAGATGCTTGAAAAGTTTCAACTCATTTGGATGCACCTAGCTAGCACTTGCTTCACAAAGCTTCCAGTTGACCAGAAACTTTGGAAATTATCCAAGGGAGATTTAATAGCCAAATGAAGTTGAATTTTGGCATGTGGCAATGATATGGATAGAAAAGAATGCCCAAAAAGTTTGAGACCAAGCAAGCAAATATAAAGAGTACTTGCTTCTCAACCTGACAGATAGGGCAGAATCAGAAAAGGAATATTTGTGAAATATTTTTGAACATGTCAAGGAAGGGTTTGACATATTTGTGGAAGATCTAACCCAAAAAAATTATGAGAATTATTCGGGAATTTTGGGAATGATGGAAATGTGGGTTGCTTCACAACCCGGGACAGACAGGGTTATTCCTTTAATAGAAAAAAGAATATTCCCAAGAAAAAGAATATTGTGATTGGTCCAAGATGGAAATTACAAGGTCTTGGAATGATTTAGAGGTTGGCAAGCCACTCAGGAAAAAGAATGAAGGGTGATCCGACCAGGTTTCAAGACCACTAGGCCACAGAAAAGCAAATCCGGACCAAATTCAAAAGAAAAAGAAAATGGGCAAAATCCAGGGTGTTACACACAAGAGAACATCAACGCCAACAACAATGAAGAAAGACAAGAGGAAGAACAAGATGATGAAGAGGATGTTCCACCCCAACCCAAACAAAAGCTCTCACGAGTTAGAGCAAGAGTTTCAAGAGATCATCCCGTTGAACAAATCTTCGATGATATTCAAATCGGGAGAATTACTCGATCTAAGTCTCGCTTAGCTAACTTTTGTGAACATTACTCATTCATTTCTAACATTGAACTTATGAAGGTTGAAGAAGCTCTTGATGATCTGGATTGGATGAATGCTATGCATAAAGAGCTACACAATTTCGAGAGGAATCAAGTGTGGACGCTTGTTGAAAAGCCCGATGAAAAGCACAATGTCATTAGAACCAAATGGGTGTTTCGGAATAAGCAAGATGAAGATGGACAAGTCGTACGCAACAAGGCCCGTCTCGTCACACAAGGTTACACACAAGTCGAAGGTATGGACTATGGTGAGACATATGCCCCCGTTGCTAGACTTGAGTCCATACGCATCTTACTTGCTTATGCCAATCATCATGATATCACATTATACCAAATGGACATTAAAAGTGCTTTTCTAAATGGTGAAATTGAGGAGGAAGTCTATGTTAAACAACCTCCCGGCTTTGTTAATCCTAAGAAACCTAACCATGTTTACAAACTTCACAAAGCTCTTTATGGTCTTAAACAAGCTCCTAGAGCATGGTATAAATGCTTGACAAAGTTTCTTATTGAAAAAGGCTTTGAGATTGGAAAGATCGATTCTACACTTTTTACTAAAAGGGTTAATGGTGAATTATTTGTGTGCCAAATTTATGTGGATGATATCATATTTGGTTAAACTAACCCTCATTTTAGTGAAAAGTTTGGAAGGCTAATGTCGGAGAAGTTTGAGATGTCTATGATGAGTGAACTCAAATTCTTTCTTGGTTTGCAAATCAAGCAAACTAAGGAGGGTACTTTTGTCTCTCAAACAAAGTATACCAAGGACTTATTCAAGAAGTTCAACATACAAGAGAGCAAAGGTATGAAGACACCCATGCCTACTAGTGGACATCTTGACTTGACAAAGGATGGCAAACTGGTTGACCAAAAGGTTTACCGCTCTATGATTGGTTCATTGTTATATCTATGTGCCTCCCATCCCGAAATTATGCTAAGTGTGTGCATGTGTGCATGATATCAAGCGGCCCCTAAAGAATGTCATCTTAAGGCTGTGAAAAGGATAGTGAGATACTTAATTCATACACCAAACTTTGGCATTTGGTATCCTAAGAGGTCTTTTTTTGAACTTGTTGGCTACTCCGATTCGGACTATGCCGGTGACAAGGTTGATAGAAAGTCCACTTCGGTAACTTGTCAATTTCTTGGTAGATCTCTTGTGTCTTGGTCCTCCAAGAAACAAAACTTGGTATCCTTATCCACCGCCGAAGCGGAATACATTGCCGCCGGTTAATGTTGTGCTCAATTACTTTGGATGACGCAAACTCATAAAGATTATGGGATATATGTGAAACATGTTCCATTGCTTTGTGATAACGAAAGTGCTATTAAGATTGCTCACAATCCCGTGCAACATTCTCGAACTAAGCATATTGAAGTTCGTCATCATTTCATTCGAGATCATGTTGCTAAAGGAGACACCGATCTTAAGCATGTTCGTACCGATAAGCAATTGGCGGATATATTCACCAAACCGCTTGATGAGAAAGTATTTTGTCATTTGAGAGGTGAATTGAACATCATTGATGCCTCAAACTTGGAGTAGAAACTCCATGTGGATACATGCAAGGCATGAGCCTTTGACTAATCCTTGATATTTCTCTTACGATGATGATCATATGTCTTGGATCTATACTTGTACCCTTGCATGTTATCTAACCCTTGTAGGTACTTGGATAAGCTCAAACCTATGAGATTGCAAATCACTCACATCTAGAGCGATCTCTACATCACCAAGTCTCTACAATATGGTGGTTGAAGACAAGGAAGCTTGAATTCACTCAACATATCCTTTGACAATTTCTATATATCAAATTTCATTTGGTATCAAATTTCATGATTGTCATTTTGGATACACAAGTGCTCTTCCTTGCAAGACTAACCCATGTAGGAAGATGAACTCAAACTATAAGAGGTGCTCCCAACTCTTGATGAACTACATCAACCTTGAGCATCCACCACAAGTTCGACTACATGATCAAGATCAACACCACCACTCAAGGTATGTTATTCCATCTTAGAGAAGCTTTACTCCAAGACATGGGTCAAAGCAACTCAACAAGATGTGAATACATCAAAATGCTTAAACAAAAAATGGTAACCCCATTTTGAGCTCAAACGATGAGTATGACCTACGATCAAGTGTTATCACTTGACTCCTCAGTCAATATACTCTAACATAGGTGACTTTGTCGCCGACTCCTTCTATATGAAGTTCTCTATTGTTTCTTCGTGTTCTTTGCATATGTTTTATTTGATTGTTCCCCTTATCAAAAAAAACTTCATATAGATCCTTCCTTTTATTTTTCTCTGCATTTTTCTGCATCTAATTCATTGCAAATCCTTTAGTTAATTCCTTGCAAATCTTTGTGAGATCTTATTTGCCAAGTGAGCTGAGGTGACAAAATTTTCCTCTGTACTGAACTCGGCCTCACCGATTCACGCCAATCGGCTAGACCGAACTGCAATCATACATTGTAGACAGTTCATCGGTACAACTGACAAGGACTAACCCGGTCTGACCGATTTGCATCATCTATGACACTGCCAACTCAGTGTCACGGATGAAAACGAATCGGCGTTACCGATTTCACTACTGAGAAAACTTTTTGCCACTACAAACGTCATTTCTTCTCTAGCTCCACTCGATGATTCTTATCCTCTACTCGCATCTTAAACTACATGCTGCTTTGTAATGTGTTTCAAGGACCAAACCTATTTGACTCATGCTCCAGAAGGTCCCTTCTTGGAAATTGATGTCAAAGGGGGAGAGAGAGCACATCAAAGCTTATCACATGGGAGAGAAAAGCGCATCTCCAGATGCTTATTAACAATAGAGGAGAGAAGTCACATGTCTTTAAGAGGGGAAAGACATGTTAATGTATGTTTATTTTTGCTCTGATTTTTCTTGCTCTGATTTTCTCTTACCCTACCTTCTCCCATTATCCAATATCAGATTCAGGGGGAGAGGGAGTTCATATCTAAGGGAAGAAAATCTTTGGAATTCATTGCATATCTTTAATCTTTGGGGACATGTTTATACCCAAATAGAGTACTAAGTACTCACTCACTGCATGTCATCCCAGTCTTGGTACTCTTGTGGTTTTCTGAACTTGCTTTGTTTAGTAGTGTTTCTGTGTTATCTAACCCTGTTTTCTCAGAGTCATCTCTTCCAAAGCCAGCTCAAGACCACAAGGTAAGTATATGCATCACACTCATGTGCATGATGATCTCTTGCTGATGTACATATTGTTTGCAAGAAGGACCCATGAACATGAAGGTACATTCCCTGTATCTACATCATTTGCTCTGATGCATATATCCAAGATACATGTAACTCATTGCTTGCTCTGACATGCTTATGCATTCACATGTTCTTATTTTGTATCTTCACATGATTGCATACATGTAGGGGGAGCCTATGCATGTTACATGTCCTTCCAAAGCTTTACTTGTTGCCTTTCATATCCTAATCTAAAGCTTTGATGTATGTTGTCATCAATTACCAAAAAGGGGGAGATTGAAAGCACAAGTGCTCTCTATGAAAGCACAAGTGCTCCCTGGGTGATTTTGGTAATTAATGTCAACATATCTCTTGTTGGACTAATATTTTCATCTAGTATATTTCAGATAGTTCAACAATGGCGTGGCATGGACAAGAGGATGTGGAACCCCTTCAAAATGCTAAGGACAAATATTGGCAAAAGCTCAAGACTCTTCATTTCTATTTTAGTGATCCAAGATCACATTGAGTCCATAGGAAAAGCAATTACTATTAAAAGGGGATGAGGTGTTGCTTAATGGTCTACTTGCTTCAAAATGCTTAGTGATATGCTCCAAAGCCCTCAACCACTTTCTCAATTCCAAATATGTCCTAAACCTAAAGTCAAACTCGGCCCCACCGATTTGATCTATCTGGCGCCACCGAGTTCCTTTGACATAGCCATAGCCAGAAACCCTAATCAGTTCGGTCTCACCGATAGGTATCTCGGTCTCACCGAGATGGCAATGCAAACTCTCTGTTTCCCTTCATAACATTTCGGTCTTACCGAGATGAGCGATTGGTCTCACCGAGTTCGCCTTGCAAACTCTCTGTTGCTTGTTGTAATTATTTCGGTCTCACCGAGATGTGCAACCGGTCACACCGAGTTTGCCTGACCAACTCTCTATTTGCTCATTGCTGAAATTGGTCTCACCGAGTTCATGCAATCGGTCACAACGAGATGAGCTTTTGCCCTAACCCTAGCACATCGGTCCCACCGAGTTGATCATATCGGTCCCACCGAAAATCCTAACGTTCACATTTTGAACTGAATCGGTCTCACCGAGTTCT
This sequence comes from Thinopyrum elongatum, assembly GCA_011799875.1. Taxonomy (NCBI): domain Eukaryota; kingdom Viridiplantae; phylum Streptophyta; class Magnoliopsida; order Poales; family Poaceae; genus Thinopyrum; species Thinopyrum elongatum. The sequence continues at coordinate 238,081,276 of CM022297.1, forward strand.
TCTATTCGGTCTGACCGAGTTGGGTCAAATGTGTGTAACGGTTAGATTTTGTGTGGAGGCTATATATACCCCTCCACCCCTTCTCTATTCAAGAGAGAGCCATCAGAACGTGCCTACACTTCCACTACTCATTTTCTGAGAGAGAACCACCTACTCATGTGTTGAGACCAAAACATTCCAATCCAACCACAAGAATCTTGATCTCTAGCCTTCCCCAAGTTGCTTTCCACTCAAATCATCTTTCCACCATAGCCAAATCTGTGAGAGAGAGTTGAGTGTTGGGGAGACTATCATTTGAAGCACAAGAGCAAGGAGTTCATCATCAACACACCATCTATTACCTTTTGGAGAGTGGTGTCTCCTAGATTGGTTAGGTGTCACTTGGGAGCCTCCATCAAGATTGTGGAGTTGAACCAAGGAGTTTGTAAGGGCAAGGAGATCGCCTACTTCGTGAAGATCTACTCGAGTGAGGCAAGTCCTTCGTGGGCGATGGCCATGGTGGGATAGACAAGGTTGCTTCTTCGTGGACCCTTCGTGGGTGGATCCCTCCATGGAATCGCGCAACCGTTACCCTTCGTGGGTTGAAGTCTCCATCAACGTGGATGTACGATAGCACCACCTATCGGAACCACGCCAAAAATCTCCGTGTCTCCAATTGCATTTGCACACTCCAATCCCATCCCTTTACTTTCTTGCAAATTGCATGCTTTACTCTTTCCGCTGTTCATACTCTTATCATGCTTGCTTGAAATGTATTGCGAATGCTTAAACTTGTGCTAAAACTCCACCTCAACTTGAAGAACTTAAAAACTGCTACTTTTGCTTGTTGAGGGTCTAATCACCCCCCCCCCCCCCCTCTAGACCCCTCTTCTCGATCCTTTCAGTGGCATATAGGCATTTGTCTTACTACCACTAAATTTTGTACGTGCAATGCACGGTGATATTATGATGTACGTGCCTAAGCACTCTACTACTATATTAATTGGAGGCACATATTAGGTTTTATATTTGTTTACGTGTATGGCCCGAGACCTTCCAACTAGACGCGTCTTTCTCTCCGGGTCGCACTTTGTATCATTACATACTACTAGTACTACGTGTGGTCTCCGACCTAGAAGTGGAAGAAGTGGAGACGCTCTACCACGCTGTTCATGTCGCACTCCTTTCGCTGACGTGTGGGACATCCAGCACATGTCGTGTTTGGCACTCCTTTGTCGTAAGAGTTGAAACGCTAGCTTTCATAAAAAATAAAAAATAAATATAAATCAGCAGTGATACTATACCACACGGTTTCCTTGCTCCTCGATATCGGAAAGAATACTTCCATTCACCGACATGTGGGACATCGACCATCCTGGTCCACTTGCCATGCACGCAGAACTCCAAGGGAGAGTAACCACGGTCGTTGCGCCACAGTAATAATGACTAATGAGCCGTCAAATCACAGGCCCAACCTTTCCCACTGTAAAGTTGCTCGGACGAAGGAACCATCATGACTTCGTTGAATTCCGCTTCTTGAAGAAAACTACTATACCAGCAATACTGCTAGCTACAGTAGTACTATACTCCAGCGGAGGCCTCATTTGGTTTATAGGATAGGAATTTTATAGGAATATGAAAATCATAGGAAGTGAGATGACATGCATCGCAATTCCTATAGAGAAAGAGATGCCATTTGATGCATAGGATAGGAATTTTTCCATTGAGTCTAGGCTAATGTACTGATAATTTGCTCTAAAAACTACTCCCTCTGTCCGATGAAGAGTGTATGTTTGGGTTTAAAATTTGTCCACAAAAGAGTGTACTTCTATCTTCCCAATGCACTTTAAAGTATTTTCTCTCATCACACGGTAATCAAGACCAATACCATTCTATACATAGTCTTCTTAATTTCTTCATGCACTTAGCTCATTGGGGGTTGGGTGATTAAAGAGGAGAGAGATGGTGGCTTGCATCTTCCCAATGCATTTTTTACTCCACTCCATAATTTGTCCTAAAATTTCTAGATGTACACTTTTCACCGGACGGAGGGAGTACAGTAGTAACTAGTACTGGTACATGCTCGTAATTAATTAAACAAACGTACGGGCGACACAGGCACACACACTAACTACTAGTACTACTATTTCTCACATGCTGGCCAGACGCCGTCATTCTCCTTCCCGGCTTTGTCAGCGACACCCCACCATGCTTGGATCTCCGCCGAGCTCTCTGCAGCAGCGCGTGCGTCCTCTTCTTTCTTGCGGCGGCGGGACTCTCTTTTTTGAGTGCTTTCTGCCTTTTCCGCACCCTCTGTGCGGCTTTGGCCGCCTCTTGCTCTACCGCCCATTCGGCCTTGGCAGCTTCAAAGTCCGCCCACGTAGGTGTGAGGTCGCGAGCGGTGATGAACTCGGCACGGCAGGATGCCATCGCTTCCCTACCATTTTGTGTGCGGTCGTGGGCGGCGAGGAACTCGGCGCAGCGGGATGCCATCGCTTCCTTACCGATCGCTTCCTTACCGGTTAGTGTGCGGCGCGGTGGCATGAACGACGCTTGGTGAGAGCTCTAGGGCGGAGTGGCCAGACAACCATTTAGTGCATTGATTTGTCAAGAGCTCAAGGACAGACGACGAAGGAAATTTGGATTCCCCTTCAATCCTGGTCATTTATTACAGAGTAAAATGCATTGGCGGTCATCGAACTTGTCTTCATAGCTCACTTTGATCATTGTACTAAAGAATACGGTCAATTGATATGTCCATTTTGCATCATGTTTTCCTACTATTATTTTTGATGTTTTTATGCATAATAATGCTTTTTGGAGTAATTCTAATGCCTTTTCTCTCATAATATGCAAGTTTCACACAAAGAGGGAGAATTCCGGCAGCTGGAAATCTGGACCTGAAAAAGCTACGTCAGGCTACCTATTCTGCACAACTCCAAATGTGTTGAAACTTCATGAGGAATTTTTATGGAATAAATAAGAATTATTGGAGCAAATAACTACCAGAGGGGGCCCACCAGGTGGGCACAACCCACCTAGGCATGCCAAGGAGCCCAGGCGCGCCCTGGTGGGTTGTGCCCTCCTCGGCCCACCTCCGGTGCCCCTCTTCTGGTATATAAGTCATTTTGACCTATAAAAATTAAACAGAGGACTTTCGGGATGAAGCACCGCCGTCTCGAGGCGGAACTTGGGCAGGAGCACTTTTGCCCTCCGGCGAAGCGATTCCGCCGGTGGAACTTCCCTCCCGGAGGGGGAAATCATCGTCATCATCATCACCAACAACTCTCCCATCTTGGGGAGGGCAATCTCCATCAACATCTTCAACAGCACCATCTCCTCTCAAACCCTAGTTCATCTCTTGTGTTCATTCTTTGTACTGGAACTATAGTTTGGTACTTGTGGGTGGCTAGTAGTGTTGATTACATCTTGTAGTTGATTACTATATGGTTTATTTGGTGGAAGATTATATGTTCAGATCCGTTATGCTATTTAATACCCCTCTGATCTTGAGCATGATTATCATTAGTGAGTAGTTACTTTTGTTCTTGAGGTCACGGGAGAAATCTTGTTGCAAGTAATCATGTGAACTTGATATGTGTTCGATATTTTGATGATATGTATGTTGTGATTCCCTTAGTGGTGTCATGTGAACGTCGACTGCATGGCACTTCACCATATTTTGGGCCTAAGGGAATGCATTGTGGAGTAGTTATTAGATGATGGGTTGCGAGAGTGACAGAAGCTTAAACCCTAGTTTATGTGCTATTCCGTAAGGGACTGATTTGGATCCAAAAGTTTAATGCTATGGTTAGATTTATTCTTAATACTTTTCTCGTAGTTGCGGATGCTTGCGAGGGGGTTAATCATAAGTAGGAGGTTTGTTCAAGTAAGAACAACACCAAAGCACCGGTCCACCCACATATCAAATTATCAAAGTAGCGAACACAAATCAAACCAACATGATGAAAGTGACTAGATAAAATTCCCGTGTACCCTCAAGAACGCTTTGCTTATCATAAGAGACCGTTTTGGCCTGTCCTTTGCCTCAAAAGGATTGGGCTACTTTTCTGCACTTTTGTTACCATTACCGTTACTTGCTTGTTACAAATTATCTTGCTACCAAACTACTCGTTACTTATAATTTCAGTGCTTGCAGACATTACCTTGCTGAAAACCGCTTGTCATTTCCTTATGCTCCTCGTTGGGTTCGACACTCTTACTTATCGAAAGGACTACGATTGATCCCCTATACTTGTGGGTCATCAAGGCTCTTTTCTGGCGCCGTTGCAGGGGAGTGAAGCGCTCTTGGTAAGTGGAAATCGGTAAGGAAAAATTATTACTACGTGCTGAAATTTATTGTCACTTGTTACTATGGAGAACAATCCTTTGAGGGGTTTGTTTAGGGTATCTTCACCTCGACCGGAACCACAATTAGTTACCCCTCAACCTACTGCACCTACTGAAAATATTGGTTATGAAATTCCTTTGGGTATGATAGAACAACTGCTAGCTAATCCTTATGCAGGAGATGGAACCGAACATCCTGGTATGCACTTGATATATGTGGATGAAATTTGTGGATTTTTTAAGCTTGCAGGTTTACCCGGAGATGAAGCTAAGAAGAAGGTTTTCCCTTTATCTTTGAAGGGAAAAGCATTGGCATGGTATAGGCTATGCGATGATATTGGATCTTGGAATTGGAATCGATTGAAATTGGAATTTCACCAAAAAATTTATTCTATGCATCTAGTTCATCGTGATCAGAGTTATATATATAATTTTTGGCCTCGTGAAGGAGAAAGTATCACTCTAGCTTGGGGGAGGCTTAATTCAATGTTATATTCATGCCCCAATCATGAGCTCTCAAGAGAAATTATTATTCAGAATTTTTATGCTCGGCTTTCTCATGATGGTCGATCCATGCTTGATACTTCTTGTACTGGTTCCTTTATGAAGAAGACTATTGACTTCCTGTGGGATATTTTAGAAAGAATTAAATGCAACTCTGAAGATTGGGAACTCGACAAAGGTAAAGAGTCAGGTATTAAGCTCAAGTACGATTGTGTTAAATCTTTTATGAATACCGATGCTTTTCAAAAGTTTAGCACTAAATATGGATTTGACTCTGAGATAGTAACCTCCTTTTGTGAATCATTTGCTACTCATGTTGACCTCCCTAAGGAGAAGTGGTTTAAATATCACCCACCTATCAAATAAAAAATTAAAGAACCAGTAATAGCTAAAGATGAAACTATTATTTACAATGTTGATCCGGTTGTGCCTACTGCTTATATTGAAAAACCACCTTTCCCTGTTAGGATGAAGGAACATGCTAAAGTCTCAACTGTGGTCAACAAAAGTTATATTAGAACTTCCAAACCTGCTGAACAAATCAAAGTAGAACCTAGTGTCACTATGGTTAAAGATCTATTGGTTGAAAATATAGATGGGCATGTTATTTACTTCTGTGATGAAGCTGCTAGAATTGCCAAACCCGATGAAAAAGATAAGCATAGACCCGTTGTTGGCCTGCTTGTTGTCTCAGTTAAAATAGGAGATCACTGTTATCATGGTTTATGCGACATAGGTGCTAGTGTGAGTGCCATTCCTTTTACCTTATATCAAGAAATTATGAATGATATAGCACCCGCTGAAATAGAAGACATAGATGTTACTATTAAACTTGCTAATAGGGACACCATCACACCACTTGGGATTATTAGAGATGTTGAAGTCTTGTGTGGGAAAATAAAATGCCCTACTGATTTTCTTGTTCTTGGTTCCCCACAAGATGACTTTTGTCCCATTATCTTTGGTAGACCTTTCTTGAACACCGTTAATGCTAAAATAGATTGCGAGAAGCAAATCGTCGGTGTTAGTTTTGGTGATGAGTCTCATGAGTTTAATTTTTCTAAGTTTAGTAGGAAGCATCATAAGGAAGAATTGCCTAGTAAGGATGAAATAATTAGTCTTGCTTCTATTGCTGTGCCTCCTACCGATCCACTAGAACAATATTTGCTAGACCACGAAAATGATATGCATCTGCATGAAAGAAATGAAATAGATAAGATTTTCTTTGAACAACGTCCTCTTCTTAAACACAATTTGCCTATTGAAACTCTAGGAGGTCCTCCTCCACCTAAAGGTGATCCTATGTTTGAATTAAAACAATTGCCAGACACTTTGAAATATGCTTATCTTGATGAGAAAAAGATTTATCCTGTTATTATTAGTGCTAACCTTTCAGAACATGAAGAAGAAAGATTATTGAAGGTTCTGAAGAAGCACCGAGCTACCATTGGATATACTCTTGATGATTTAAAGGGCATTAGTCCCACTCTCTGTCAGCATAAAATTAATATGGAGCCTGATGCTAAACCCGTTGTTGATCACCAACGATGTTTAAATCCTAAAATGAAAGAAGTGGTAAGAACAGAAATACTGAAGCTTCTGGAAGCAGGTATAATCTATCCCATAGCTGATAGTAGATGGGTAAGTCTCATTCATTGTGTCCCTAAAAAGGGAGGTATTACCCTTGTTCCTAATGATAAGAATGAACTTATTCCACAAAGAATTATCACTGGCTACAGAATGGTAATTGATTTTAGAAAACTAAATAAAGGTACTAGAAAGGATCATTACCCTCTACCTTTTATTGATCAAATGTTTGAAAGACTATCAAAGCACACACATTTTTGCTTTCTTGATGGATATTTCGGTTTTTCTCAAATACCTGTCTCACAACCTGATCAAGAGAAAACCACCTTTACCTGCCCTTTTGGAACTTATGCTTATAGACGTATGCCTTTTGGTTTATGCAATGCACCTGCTACCTTTCAAAGATGTATGACTGCTATATTCTCTGACTTTTGTGAAAAGATTGTTGAGGTTTTCATGGATGATTTTTCCATTTACGGAACTTCTTTTGATGATTGCTTGAGCAACCTTGATCAAGTTTTGCAGAGATGTGAGCAAACTAATCTCGTCTTGAATTGGGAGAAATGCCACTTTATGGTTAATGAAGGTAGTGTCTTGGGACATAAAATTTCTGAACGAGGTATTGATGTGGATAAAGCTAAAGTTGATGCAATTGAGAAAATGTCATGCCCTAAAGCTATCAAAGGTATTCATAGTTTCCTCGGTCATGCTGGTTTCTATAGGAGGTTTATTAAAGACTTCTCTAAAATTTCTAGGCCTCTTACAAATCTTTTACAAAAAGATGTTCCATTTGTTTTTGATGATGATTGTGTAGAAGCCTTTGAAACACTTAAGAAAGCCTTGATTTCTGCACTGATTGTTCAACATCCTGATTGGAACTTGCCTTTTGAAATTATGTGTGATGCTAGTGATTATGCTGTTGGTGTTGTTCTAGGACAAAGAGTCGATAAGAAATTAAATGTTATTCATTATGCTAGTAAAACTCTGGACAGTGCTCAACGAAATTATGCTACTACTAAAAAAGAATTTTTAGTAGTTGTGTTTGCTTGTGATAAATTTAGATCTTACATTGTTGATTCTAAAGTGACTGTTCACATCGATCATGCTGCTATAAAATATCTTCTGGAAAAGAAGGATGCTAAACCTAGACTCATTAGGTGGGTTCTTTTGCTACAAGAATTTGATTTACATATCACTGATAGAAAGGGAGCTGAGAACCCCGTGGCTGATAACTTGTCTAGGTTAGAAAATATTCTTGATGACCCACAACCTATTAATGATAGTTTTCCTGATGAACAATTAGCTGCAATAAATGTTTCTTATAACACTCCTTGGTATGCTGACTATGCCAATTATATTGTTGCTAAATATATACCATCTAGCTTCACATACCAACAAAAGAAAAAATTCTTCTATGATTTAAGACATTACTTTTGGGATGACCCACATCTTTATAAAGAAGGAGTATATGGTATTATTAGACATTGTGTACCTGAGCATGAACAGGGACAAATCCTACGGAAATGTCACTCTGAAGCTTATGGAGGACATCATGCGGGAGATAGAACTGCTCACAAGGTATTGCAATCTGGTTTTTATTGGCCTACTCTCTTCAAGGATGCCCGTAAGTTTGTTTTATCTTGTGATGAATGTCAAAGAATTGGTAAGCGTCAGGAAATGCCTATGAATTATTCTCTTGTTGTTGAACCATTTGATGTTTGGGGATTTGATTACATGGGGCCTTTTCCTTCCTCTAATGGGTATACACATATTTTGGTTGATGTTGATTATGTTACTAAGTGGGTAGAAGCTATTCCAACTAGTAGTGCTGATCACAACACCTCTATTAAAATTCTTAAGGAAGTCATTTTCCCAAGGTTTGGAGCCCCTAGATATTTAATGACTGATGGTGGTTCACATTTTATTCATGGTGCTTTCCGTAAAATGCTTGCTAAATATCATGTTAACCATAGAATTGCATCACCTTATCACCCTTAGTCTAGTGGTCAAGTTGAACTTAGCAATAGAGAAATAAAATTAATATTACAAAAAACTGTCAATAGGTCCCAAAAGAATTGGTCTAAGAAGTTAGATGATGCACTTTGGGCTTATAGAACAGCATATAAAAATCCTATGGGTATGTCTCCGTATAAAATGGTTTATGGAAAAGCTTGTCATTTGCCTCTTGAGTTAGAACATAAAGCATATTGGGCAATTAAAGAACTCAACTATGATTTCAAACTTGCCGGTGAAAAGAGGTTATTTGATATTAGCTCACTAGATGAATGGAGAACCCAAGCCTCAGGCAAACTCCTCTCCAAATGGGAAGGACCTTATGTTATCGAGGAGGTTTATCGATCCGGAGCCATCAAGATAAATAATGCCGAAGGTACTAACCCGAAGGTTGTTAATGGGCAATGAATAAAACATTATATCTTAGGTACACCCATTAATGTTGAAAGCAATATTATCCAAACTATGACACCGGAAGAACACATAAAGGAAACCTTCCGGAACACTCCAGAATAACTGAAAAAGAGGAGGTACATGATACGGTAAGTAAACGGACTCCGAAAAATCCGCAAAAATATTTTTTACCAGTTTTGGAATATAACAAAAATTAGGAAAATAAGAAATAGCTAGGAAGGCACCCCTGGTGGGCACAAGACACCAGGGCGCGCCTGGCCAGGCATGCCCAGGTGGGTTGTGCCCACCTCGGGTACCTTTTGGACTCCGTTTTTCTTCCGTTTGCTTGTTTCCCAAGATAAAAAATCTTTATATACCCCCCGAACCTATTGACCATCGTATCACGGAGAAATCCTCCGTTTTCTTTTCTCGCTGTTTTCCTGACAGATCTGAAAATATGTCATCCCAAGACTCAGAGGGTGAGAGCTATGTTGCTGATTATATCGCAAACCCCAAGGTTTATGGGGATGTGGAACACTATAGCTGGACTTCGGAGGAAGAAGAAGACTATGACCCTAAAAGGGAGGAGGAGACAAGCTCAGACGAAGCTAAAGTTCCATTGCCTCAACCTGGGGACATGCACGTGGAATTCAAGAAATCAAGTCTCCCCAGCAAAGCAAAGAAACCAAAGGTCCAGTTTATCCCTTTTCGTCTCTTGCAGGAAAACAAGCAAGAATTATGCAAAAGGATAGTAGAGCTCGAGCAGGAGATCGGTGATTTAAAGGAGGAAAATTTCGTCCTCATGCGTAAGCTAAGGAAGAAAGACAAACCCTCTACTTCATCACCACCACCTCCTTCTTCATCACCAAAGGAAAATAGAGTATCGGGTATGGGCACTCCCCTTGGCTTATGCCAAGCTTGGGGGAGGTGCCCCGGTATCGTATCACCTCCACTATCTTTTGCCTTTACTTATCTTAGTTCGATCCATAGTTATCTTTTGCTTTAGATGAATAAAAGTTTAGTTCAATCCTTTCTTTTCGAGTGTTTGCTTAGTGATCTATCTTTGTAATCGTGTGCAAGATATATATAATAAAGTTTAGTTTGAGTTTTGTTTTCTTTACTTTCATGTTCAATAAAAAGAAAGGAAATAAATGAAAAAGATCATATGCTAATTTTATGGTAAGTAATGACATCACATAAGGAAGAGTATAAGTAGAAAATTTTATTGGAGATTGACAAACATAGCATTGGTCAATGATGCAATTCATGAAAGAATTAATAAGGGAAGAGAAGATTCACATGCAAATACACTATCCTGGACATCTTTTGTGATTGTGAGCCCCCATCAAAATATTATATGCCAAAATTGTTGACGTTGGACAAGGAAGACAACGTGATGATTTATGTTTGTTCATATTCACATAGAAGTTATATTGTCATAGATCCTTTAACATGTGGTGCTTGCCCCCATCTTTGCTAGCCAAAAATTCCGCACTAAGTAGAGATACTACTTGTGCATCCAAAAAACCTTTAAACCCAAATCTTATTTTAAGAGTCCACCATACCTACCTATGGATTGAGTAAGATCCTTCAAGTAAGTTGTCATCGGTGCAAATAGGGCAATAAAAATTGCTTCTAAAAGTGTTGGATCATTTAGTGTAAGAGAAAATTGAGCGTTGTACGAACTTGTGATGGCAAAGAATAAAAGCGACAGACTGCATAATAAAGGTTGCTATCATAAGGGGCAATATAACATGACATTCTTTTGCACTACGAGATTGAGCATACAAACGAAAAGTGCATGGCAACCTCTGCTTTCCTCTGCGAAGGGCCTATCTTTTACTTTTATGTATTTACTTTTATGCAAGAGTCAAAGTTCTTCTCTCTATTCCTTTTTATTTTCTCTTTTGGCATGCATCATGTGGTGAGGAAAGATCTAGGCACATATATCCAGTTGGATATGAGTAGCATGAGTTATTATTGTTGACATCACCCTTGAGGTGAGTATGTTGGGAGGCGAAACTTTAAGCCCCTATCTTTCTATGTGTCCGGTTGAAACGTTTTGCTCATGTGTATGTGGTGAGTGTTAGCAATCATAGAAGACTTATGATGGTTGAGTATGTGGACTTGCCAAAAAGGCTCCGATATGTGACCCTTCCTGAAAAGATGATGAATTGTAGTTGCAAAGTTGACTGAGAACATAGTTTGTTGGTTTTCAATAGAGTTTATGCTTTATACTTCGATGTTGTGATGAATTGTTACTTGTTCATGAGAAGTTATATGATAAAAGTTCAATGATAAAGTTTTATATTAAAGTTGATTGTTGTTATAATAATATACAAGATGCTTCTATGTCCGTATTTTGTTTTTATCGACACCTCTCTCTCTAAGCATGTGGACATGTTTTTCGATTTCGGTTTTCGCTTGAGAACAAGCGAGGTCTAAGCTTGGGGGAGTTGATACGTCCATTTTGCATCATGTTTTCCTACTGTTATTTATGATGTTATTATGCATAATAATGCTTTTTGGAGTAATTCTAATGCCTTTTCTCTCATAATATGCAAGGTTCACACAAAGAGCGAGAATTCCGACAGCTGGAAATCTGGACCTGAAAAAGCTACGTCAGGCTACCTATTCTGCACAACTCCAAATGAGCTGAAACTTCACGAGGAATTTTTATGGAATAAATAAGAATTATTGGAGCAAATAACTACCAGAGGGGGCCCACCAGGTGGGCACAACCCACCTGGGCGCGCCAGGGAGCCCAGGCACGCCCTGGTGGGTTGTGCCCTCCTAGGCCCACCTCCGGTGCCCTTCTTCTGGTATATAAGTCATTTTGACCTAGAAAAAATAAAGAGAGGACTTTCGGGACGAAGCGCCGCCATCTCGAGGCGGAACTTGGGCAGGAGCACTTTTGCCCTCCGGCGGAGCGATTCCGCCGGGGGAACTCCCCCCCCCCCGGAGGGGGAAATCATAGTCATCATCATCACCAACAACTCTCCCATCTTGGGGAGGGAAATCTCCATCAACATATTCAACAGCACCATCTCCTCTCAAACCCTAGTTCATCTCTTGTGTTCAATCTTTGTACCGAAACTATAGATTGGTACTTGTGGGTGACTAGTAGTGTTGATTACATCTTGTAGTTGATTACTATATGGTTTATTTGGTGGAAGATTATATGTTCAGATCCATTATGCTATTTAATACCCCTCTGATCTTGAGCATGATTATCATTAGTGAGTAGTTACTTTTGTTCTTGAGGTCACGGGAGAAATCTTGTTGCAAGTAATCATGTGAACTTGATATGTGTTCGATATTTTGATGATATGTATGTTGTGATTCCCTTAGTGGTGTCATGTGAACGTTGACTACATGGCACTTCACCATATTTTGGGCCTAAGGGAATGCATTGTGGAGTAGTTATTAGATGATGGGTTACGAGAGTGACAGAAGCTTAAACCCTAGTTTATGCGCTATTCCGTAAGGGACTGATTTGGATCCAAAAGTTTAATGCTATGGTTAGATTTATTCATAATACTTTTCTCGTAGTTGCGGATGCTTGCGAGGGGGTTAATCATAAGTAGGAGGTTTGTTGAAGTAAGAACAGCACCTAAGCACCGGTCCATCCACATATCAAATTATCAAAGTAGCGAACACAAATCAAACCAACATGATGAAAGTGACTAGATGAAATTCCCGTGTACCCTCAATAACGCTTTGCTTATCATAGGAGACCGTTTTGGCCTGTCCTTTGCCTCAAAAGGATTGGGCTACCTTGCTGCACTTTTGTTACCATTACCGTTACTTGCTCATTACAAATTATCTTGCTACCAAACTACTCGTTACTTATAATTTCAGTGCTTGCAGACATTACCTTGCTAAAAACCGCTTGTCATTTCCTTCTGCTCCTCGTTGGGTTTGACACTCTTACTTATCGAAAGGACTACGATTGATCCCCTATACTTGTGGGTCATCATCAACACGGTCATTATATACGAGATATGGTGATTATACGGTCACTGGCTCAGCGTATAGCTTTGTATTTGTCTGGTTGACCAGTCAAATAGTCCACATGCGCCTCATCAGCTCGTGTTCTGTATCTATCAATCTATGCGGGCCTACCTGTCAGTGGAGAAAGAAATAAAAACCAAAATTATGCATATGTGAGGAATCAAACCACGGACTCGTCGCTGCAACGCACACTCGTCAGCCAAATGGAAATGAAATACTTTGCGTTAAATGCACAAACCGATTTTTTTATATTATACGTGATGCACACATTAGCGCACATCGTCCACAGACGCAAGTAGCATGTACGCGTGAAGACACTCACGCTCACGCTGTCAAACCATGGTAATGCATGCACGTCGCCCTCTTAATCAAAGTCCTGCTCATGGCGCAACGCAAACGGCGAGCCCGTCACCTGCGCGCCCCGGCGGTGCCTGACATTACTGTTTAGACGTTTGCTGGTGGCCTCCGCGAACACCGAGCATGTATTCACCTGGCTCAACACCAACGTCATACTCGTGCTTGGGCGCCGAGCTGCTCGACATTAGCCATGGCTCTGCACACGACGCGGCGACGTGACTCGGCACCTTGCTCATGTATATCATCCATCACAACGACAATCTATAAACAGCCTAGTTAGAGAGGGTACTATGGTACCTATATATGTATCGTGAGCGACCGATCATAGTGCCACTGCACACGAGTGTGTGTTTGATCGATTCATCCATTATTCGTAAGTTATGCATGGTTGTGTGTGTCTAATGGTGGTCGTCGAAGGCTAGCTGGCAACAAGAGCAGTTGCATGAACGCATGGTTGTCTATACGTACCGCATACGCTTCAAAGGCTCGTCATCCACGAGTTCACATAATTTATTCCAGTACAATCATAAGCGTAACTGCGTAAGTCCGTCCGCATGCGTGCTAGTATGTATTGTGTGCGTGCGCATGCATACTGTGTGTGTGTGGGTCGTCCGCATGCATGCTTGTGCGTCGCGTTTGCTCCTTGCAAAAATACCTCATTTGGTTAGCTTGTGGGGCTTTACTGGACAGGTTCGGGGTTAATTCCCCACCCATGCAATGCATAATTTAGCTTTTCTAATTTATTTATTTTTTACCCACTGTAGAACCTGGGTGAGGCACATGTGGACTATTTGACCGGTCAACCAGACAAAATACGGAGCTATACGCTAAGCCAGTGACCGTATAATCATCTTAAGTCATATATAGTGACCGTATTGATCATATTCTTAAGTACAGTGACCAAAGTGAGCTATCGAGAGAAGTTCGATGACCGTTAGTGCATTTTACTCTTTATAACCGCACACGGTTACTTTCCGTTGCCTGTGCAAACTGTGTGCGCTGACCCTATTGTGGGTTGCTTTCTGATTGGCCGCCACCCCAGCAACGCGGATCGCGCGCGTGCACCGTGATCGAACGGCATTCCATGTCCCTATCATCACACCCATGTAGCTATAGCTGAGATTTGATGTTTCTGCACCTCCGTCCTGGTTGATGCATATAACTACAAATAATATCACTAGAAACTATGTTTATTAGTAAGGTACACGTGCATTGCACGCATGAGATTTGGCAACCAAATTATGAATAAATACCACACTATAGCATGTAAGCTTTGAGTCATATATGCATGATGTAGATGTTCGTTTAATTCTTATAGTGGTAGTAAATTTCTACAAAATGCACATAATGGCCTAAATATGGTAAATGAACCCGGAGAAGTGCCAAATTTGAACACGGTGCTTTCTAGGGTGTATGTTGATCGTAGAAAAAAAAGTGAACTGTCACATTAATTGAGTACTTTTGCAAACTACAAAAACAATATACCACCACGCCAGCGTCTGACCTCCCTGGCCCACCGAAACCCCTTCCATCGCTAGCGCGTGCTTCCCGTCTGAAACGGTCACCGTCGCTCCAGAACGTCAATGCCGCATTCACGCCCGACGTGGCCTCTCACTGGCGCCGGCATTGCAGCAGCGCGACGGCCGAGAGAGCGCCACCCGCGCGGCATCCCGGTGTAAGCGACTGCTCCGCATTAACGACACCACGGCCATCCGTCCGTCCACCACCCACATTAATGACACGCGGCTACTGACGAACCTACTCCGGCGCTAGCCGTCCATCCGTCTGCCGAAGCTCATTGCCATTCGCCCGCTATATTAACTTTAGCCCCAGCCATAGCCAAAGACCCATAGTCATTCTCCTCTAGTCCCTTCCTTCTGTTGGCACCACTCCAACCATGGCCTCCTCGCGCTCCAAAGCTCTCTTGGACGTACTGTCGCAGGAGCAGACAAAGGACATCGCCGGCTCCGCTCCGGGCGCGCTCCAAAGCTCGCTTGGACGTACTATCGCAGGAGCAGACGAAGGACATCGCCGGCTCCCCCCCGGCCGCCCTCCGCCGCCACAACCACAAAGCCGGCGCGCGTGCGCGGGCGTAGCCGGCAGCGAGGAAGAGTAGTACATGGTAGGTCACCGCCGCTCTGGTCCCAGGAAGGCCACCGCTCCTCCACTCAGTCGACGCCAAGCTTGGTGGGGTAAACATCGACGGCCGATTAGCCGCTTGACGGCGACGTGGAGGCGGAAATCTTCAGAACCTTGTGCTCCGGAGGAGGAGGTTATCGAGGCGGAGCTGGACAAAGCCGAGGCGGATGAGGAGGAGGCAAAGGCAATAGCTGGAGCGTCAGTTCTCGGGGCTCATGGCCGGACATGGTGGTCGAGAGCCGGCAATCGTTTAGATTAGGTTTACAGTAGGTTTTAGTATGGTTTGTGCGAAATATGTAATAAATTTGTCCTGGTTTATAGGAAAAGTTTTCGAAATGTAATGAATTTCATCCGGTTAATTTGAAATTTGCTTTGTTTGCACGAATTTTGTCCGGTTAGTTCATATAGTTGTCGAAAGGTATGCGGGCAGCATTGGATGGCATCCTCTGGCATCAGTGTCCTCGGACAGATGCCGGTGTAAATTTGTGGGTCAGCGCTGGAGATGCCCTAACTAGTATCATGCTATAATCGCTAACAGTGCTCCATTATTTCGCAGGGAACAGTTATCCCTCGATCAAAATCAGATCCACCGTGTTTCGCACTCCTCCCACATAAGAGTGGAGACGCTTGCTTACATAAAAATGGAGCAAGTGGACGGCACTATAGCACGTCATATCACTCAAACCCACTAGGCCAAACTAGCCCGCCTAACGCGCGGGAAAGCCCCGCCCTCGTCATTTTGTCTGGATTTCTATCGATCGATCGCACGAAAATGTTACACTTTGCAAGTTCAAAAGCAAAAGGCGGCACACTTAAAGCACGCCTGTCACGTTCGCATCGCACCCCCGACAGTCCGTCTCGCACGCCGCTCACCAAAGGGGACATGCATTGTCCTGCATTTTCACTAACATGTGGGACTGCAATTGAATAAACCGTCGATAGCCGAAATCTAATCGCTCGGCGGGCGTCGGCTGAGAAGAGAGAGACGGGGGAGGGAGAAGAGATCGCCCGCCCGCCGCGCACAGACTCCAAGAAATATGGTGATAATGTGAGGTGGGCCAAGCGGGAGTTCGGACCGCTTCCAAGCCCGCTTCTGACCACCCTGGCCCACCAAAAAACCCCTCCCCCCTCCCGCACGCGCTCCCCCCAGGCGCCAGCTGCCCGCATTCATAGCAAGTACAATACTAGGCTCTGCAAGAGCCCGTCTCTACATGTGCTTCTAGGTATAAAAAAACAATTGTGTCTAAAAAAAGAAGGTAAAAAACATTTGAGAGGAAATAGATAGAGAGAAAGTGAGAAAAAGTTGTAACCTTATAGCCAACCTTATAGTCAACACTATGGTACATGAGGAAGGAGGGAGTTGTGCACATGCCAAGTTCACTAGGCTGCCGTGTTTCACACTCCTCCGTCGTAACAGTGGAGACAATAGCTTTCGTAAAAAATAAACAATGAATACTCCTTGCTCGTCCTTGAATTCGGAAAGAATACTTTCATTCGCCGACATGTGGGACGTCGACCATCCTGGTCCACTTGCCATGCACAAAATTATATTGTAGTGCACCAGATAGTACTGTAGGGGAGAGTCACCCCGCTCGTAGCGCAGGCCCAACCTTTCCCACTGTAAGTTGGTCGGACGAAGGAACCATCATGACTTCGTTGAATCCGCTTCTTCAAGAAAACTTACTGTACCCGCAATACTGCTACCACACGCGAAGACTGGACGGCACTGTAGCATGTCATATCAATGAAACCCTCTAGGCCAAACTAGCCCGCCTAGGATTTGTACGTCTCTGTACTGCTATGATTTTGTGTTCTCAAAAAATATCCTTTGTCAATCTAACGACTAGGAGTAGAAAGAAATGGAGGCCTCCTCTGGTTCATAGGATAGGAATTTTATAGGAATAGGAAAATCATAGGAAGTGAGATGACATGCATCTCAATTCCTATAGAGAAAGAGATGTTATTTGGTGCATAGGATAGGAATTTTTCCATTGAGTCTAGGCTAATGTTTTTCCTCCAAAATGTGAAGGATGGATTCCTATCCTACATAGGAATAGGAATCCATTCCTATAAACCAAAGGGCTTCTGCAAATCCTATCCTATAGAGTTCCTACAAATGAAAGGAGGCCGGAGGGTCTTTCTCTCTCTCTAGATCTCTCTCCATTCCACAACCCCTCTAGCACACGTACACACTCTTTGTAGCCACTCCAAAAGTACGACGTCACTACACATTCACGCTTCCAACAAAAAAATTACACATTCACGCATGTTACAAGTACGTGCCAATTTTGCTGGCTATTAATGTGAATGTATCCGTGAACCAACTCTTTGAGTTTGATGTGAATTAATATATAACTGTGGACTATTGTCTGATCGATCGCTAAGCCTACAATTTTAGGAGCTTGGGCTATTGGTCAATCGACGACGGATCAGACCTATAAGCGTACCATGAGCTCATCAGCCGCAACGTTTCTCTTTGGTGAGTGTTTGCAAGTACTATAGCTTGCACAGTAGCTAGCCTACTAACACCAAGAATCATCAAACAAGCCCTGCTGATATGATAAACAGTTCAAACTTACATCTAAGCATGCCATATATTACATCAAAAGCTGGTGAGGATACATCTGTTT
Source organism: Thinopyrum elongatum (assembly GCA_011799875.1). Classification (NCBI taxonomy): domain Eukaryota; kingdom Viridiplantae; phylum Streptophyta; class Magnoliopsida; order Poales; family Poaceae; genus Thinopyrum; species Thinopyrum elongatum. The sequence continues at coordinate 238,099,242 of CM022297.1, forward strand.
CCATAACTCGAGAGGGTTCGCATGATTCACTATCAAACAAAAGTAGCAAGTACCACCGACACAAGACAGTGCACTAGCCCTAAGATGGTTTGATAACACGCATCGTTCTGGTAATTAAACACAATGCAAACTACCTTGAAGGATTAGCGCGACCAACTATTTCTTGTCATCGATCTCTCGGGCAATGACCACAACACAGACAGCGGCATGGGAATTGATCACTGGGGCGATGTCCACAGGACAGACCATGGCATCGGAATAGATCTCTGGGGCGATGTCCACAGGACGGACAGCGGCATGGGAATCGATCTCTGGGGCGATGTCCACAGGACGGACCTTGACATCGAAAACGATCTCTGGGGCAATGTCCACAGGACGAACCGCGACATCGGAATCATCAAGGACGTCCACCGGCACCTGCACAACCCTAACATATTAGCAAGCACATTGCAAATAATCAAAAACCACAACTATGGTAAGCCATTTTTTTTACCTTGTGCAGCTCACCGGGGGATCCCATCCCTCCGAGGGCCATCTCCTCGATGGGGGCCATCGCCTTGCCAGGGAAATACTGCTTCTCAATGGCGACTATCTCCTCAAACTCGGCCTTGAGCCTCTCATAGGTGGCCATTAGAGTTTCTGGGGTAGGCACGGTGGGGCCCTTGCTGTTCTTGCAGATTTCTTTGAGGAGTTCGTCCACCAACGTCGTCAACTCTTTGGCTAGTGCTTGTTTCTTGGAGTTCTTCATCTCCATGGGTTGGCCCGCCAACATGGCCAACTCGTTGGTCGGTGCTCGCTTCCTGGAGATCTCTGTCTCAAGTGGGTTGTCCGCCGGCAACTCTTTGCCTAGTGCTCCAGGATCCATCAATAAACTGATAAAGAAAAAGCAATCGAAAGGAAACCACAATCGCAATGAAAACAGGAAAAGAATAGGCAGTGAGAATCGGTCGGTGCTTCGCAAAAAGAAGATTCTTGGAATGAAAATATAGTAGCATCACTGATTCGCCCACCTTTCCTTCATCGGTACAGAACAAAAATGGCAGAAATGAGTAGCCTGGAGTGAGGTTTTCTTCAAGATAGGGGAGAAAGGGCTTCAACGAGCGTTCCAGTGAAATGATGGTTGCTTCGTCCAGTCCAACTTCGAGGCCACTTTACCACTGCTGGTAAAGGTGTGGGTTTTGTGATATGACGGGTCATGACGGCCACACCGGGGTGACTGGTGAGTCTCGACTGTAGCACCTCGCTGGGATTTGGTGGATGGCACGCGGGCCCGGATGCTTGATGTCCCGCATGTAATAGAGCGGCTAGTCATATAGTAGTTTGGACGATAGACGAGGAGCTCCGTCCTGGTTTATTGGTCCCTATGATAATCTGTGCCAAATTTTACTATAAATTTAACTAACCAAATGTTCATGCATGTCACAAAAAATTACATCATTGAAAACTATGTTCAAATACGAATCCAAGGATATAATTTTTGTTAACATGCACTAACATTTTGTCAGTTAAATCTTTGGTCAAAATTTAGCACAAATTACAAAGGGGCCCAATAAAGATTGTACTCTCACATTTTGTTTTGAGGATACTCCCACATAGAAAATATAAATAATAATGCATGTTGGTGCAGCCCACGTTTCCGATAATTTTAGCCATGGGCTTGTTCACAATTTGTATGAGGCGGTGGTTGTTCACTTAATGGAGGGTCTAGTACCAGACTTGAACGATACAAAGTGCGACCTGGCACACCGTTAGGGCTGGAACAAAAGCTCGTAGCTCGCGAGCAATGATCCCTCGATAGTTCGGCTTGTTATCCTCATGGGTCGCTTCTTAATGAACAAAGCCAATCATCAATTTATTAAGGAGCTTAACGAACCAGCTAACAAGTTTCATGCTATGTTCGTTAGTAACAACACAACACATGTCTCATCTTACGTGAATTTTCTTTTAACGAGCTTCGAACGAACCGAGCCAAGCAGCTCGTTAATCACCCCTGTAACACCACTTGGAATAAGCGGGTAGCTATCTCAAAAAACAATTAACAACTCAAAAAAAATAGCGACCTAGCACACACACAATTTTAAACGATTGTTTTGATGGAGTGAAAAACAAAAACTACCCCACTATACGTATATATATAGGCAGGAGCCTCCGCGCTTGCTTGCTAGGGTTGCTCTATTCACACACTCTCATCCTCTCCAGATCTAAACAAGATAGCGGTGGTAACACTGTCTTTCTATCCTCACCGCTGGTGAAGGGGAGGAGGGGCAGCGTTTAGGCCATCGTCAACAGCGAGGGAGGAGACCCACTGCAGGCCGCACCGTTATCTCTGGCCGAGCGCCAACGCGGGAGGTCCTTTGATCCCTTCGTCGCTGCCCTAGTGTGGGCGGATCCGGCCTCCCGCCGCCCACCTATCCACACCCCGACGACCTTCAGGTATATCTTCCTTCGAAACCGGCCTAGCTCTACTTCCCCAGCTCGCTACGTCGCTGCATGTGCATCATTTTCTACCTATCAGCCCCCCTCGTAGCTAGGCTCGATCGGATGGTCCAACGTCACCTCATTTTTTTTCTATTGTTAAAGGTAAAGCTACTTCATGGAGTCGAATCTTGTACTTGGTTCAAACAATAAATAAAGGGGGAAAATTTAGTATGTACATTGAACTTGGTACAAACAGGAAAGAAAGGGGGTGAAAGTAGTACAGACTAGTCATCCAACCGGTCTCTTGGTCGAAAAGGGAAATATAGGGGAAACGATGTACACAGTGGTATGACCAGGACTAGATTTGCTATCCACACATAGGAATAGGTGGCTAGAGTGAACAAAAATGGGACCAACCCAGATATGTTTCTTGGATGTTTGTTTCTCGGGGCAACAAACTCTGAATCACCACTTTATGCCCCGGTTGAGGTACATGGTGCTGGGCTGCTGGTGCACCCACTGTCCCATGCCCTTATAGCAAATATTTAGCTGTTCTTAATCTAATGCCCCTGGTAAAATGAAGCCATGCCACTGTTATAAGCCATGACAAGTTTAACCAATTGTTTTTGCCAGTAATTGTTTGAGACTCTAACTGTTTCCTCTGTATCTTTTTGTGCAAACAGGGATATCCATTTCACCTCGTTGCTATTGCGACCTTTTGGTGCACTGCACAAAACACTTCTTAAAAGAAGTGACTTTTGTGATGTTTAACTGGAATGTCAGAATGAAACCGTTGGTTCATTTCGGTGGAACTACACAAAGGGAGATCTGTGTTCCAATCTTCATCCTCCATATTGGCACCATAACCTTCCTTTAGGTAAGAATGATATTTAATGCATGTGTTCACCTCTATTTTGCGACTGCCATGAGAAAATAATGCTATTGTTTACTAGTACACTTGTACTCCCTCACTGACAAAACCAAGTCTGAAATATAAGGCCAGTCATGTACTTGCTTTCACCAACTGGTGAGGAGAAAGAGAAACAGAGCATGAAGAGGAAGACAAAGAAGAAGAAGAAGAAGAAGAAGAAGAAGAAGAATAAGAAGAAGAAGAAGAAGAAGGAGGAGGAGGAAATGAAGAAGATCACATGATGGTACCATCCTATGTTATCCTGACATCTTGCTAGTGGTATTGTATTGCTGTGTTGCTACTAGTCTTAATTTACTTGGAAGACTAGCAAGATGCCCGTGCGTTGCACGTAACATCAAGATGCATTTGTATGAGTAGTTTATCTTGTGAGAGAAAAGGATGAACGAGGGAAGGCCTTATTTGCAAATGTGGAGAGGGGTGTGGGTATCTTTTTGCAAAATTGCCATAGTTTCCTTCCTATTCGTTAGATATAAATCGGACGGCCTATATTGCAGGATGGCAGGCACACCATCATCACCAACTCTGTTTGCTGAAAAAAATGTTTCCTCTCCCTGACAGCTGGGACCCACCAGCTGTATCTTCACATGGAAGGAAGTGCTTCCTTGTTATGCGAAAAAAAACAATTCCTCCCGATGACAGCTGGCAACCGGCATATTTGGTGGCTGACTTGTGGGCCTACTAAGCTGACGCGTACGCAGGGTTTTGTCAACTTAATTAACAAATGATTCTAGCAGCTGGACCGTTGGATACTAATCCAACAGCCGTGCTGCTTCTTCAACCTCTGTTCTTGCTCCTATCTCCCGTGGGCGGCAGTGCTGCCGCGCACCCGAACCAGTCAAGTTTCCCACTCCTCTCCATCTGCGACTCCACTGCCGCGTCTTCCCCATCTCCGGGTCGTTCCAGTCTGGGGCCTCGCCGTCGTCCACCGGCCTTGGTGCGCTCGGCACGGTGTGGTCAATGTGGTCAACAAACGAGAGTCATCAGAAGATGACTGTACGTGAGAGGCTGAAAGTGTGGACGCACCACGCCCATGGACACATGCATGCAACTGCATCCTTTTTACCCTAAAAAATAATGTTTTCTCCCCTGACAGCTGGGACCCACCAGCTACATCTTCGCACGCAAGGAAGTGCGTCCTTATTATGGGCAAAAAAATGATTCCTCCCCCTGATAGCTGGGACCCAGCAGCTATATCTTCGCACGCAAGGAAGTGTGTCCTTATCCTCCTGACAGCTGGGACCCACCCGGTCGAAGCGTACGTAGCGTTGTCTGTCTTGTCGCGAACGTGTACGTACATACTGGTCGATCGGTCGCTCTGCCACAATGAACCGTGACCGAGTAAGTAGCAGCACATGTCATAGTAGAGCCCCCCCGTAGCAGTTCAGGCTGTCCCATCTAAATCGTGCACACGTACATACAGCCACACGCCAAAAAATATGGCCATGTACGTACATACGAGCGGGGTCTCGAAACGCGTACTCGCGCATACGAATGGCCAGGGCTCGTGTACATGGAGAGGCAAAAGACGGCAGCGACGTCGTCCTATTCATCGGCAGCTAGCCGGCTGGGTCGGAACGGAGGAAACAGCGTCGTGTTCACCGGGAGCCAAGTGACTCGGTCGGAACATGTCCTGTTCATCGGGAGCGAAGCCACTGGGTCGGAACGCGCCCTGTTCATCGGGAGCCAACCAGTTTGGACGGAACAGCCGGAACGGGGTCTGGCGTGCCGCAAAATGGAGGAAAACGGCCTTTTGTTCGATCGCGTACGATCGAAACAGGGTCTTGTTCATCGGTAAGGGTGTGGCGTATCGCAAAGCGGAGGAAACAGACTTGTGTTGGAGCGCCTACGGTCGAAACGGGGTCCTGTTCATCGGGAGGGGTGTGGCGTACTGCAAAATGGGACTCCATGGGCTACTGTTCATCCACCGTCTACTGCCTCGCTCCAGCCTCCACGGGCTACTGTTCATCCACCGTCGACTTCCTCCAGCCTCCACCTGCTACTGTTCATCCACCGTCGACTTCCTCCAGCCTCCACCAGCTACTGTTCATCCAGCCTCCACCAGCTACTGTTCAACCAGCCCTCCACGGGGTCATGTTCATCCATCCTCCACCGGCTACTGTTCATGGAGCCTCCACGGGGTCCTGTTCATCCACCCTCCACCGGCCTCGCCTCGATCGGGGTCCCGTTCATCCGGCGGCAACGGCCTCTACTACCACGAGGTCCTGTTCATCCAACCCCCACCGGGAACTGTTCATCCAACCCCCAACAACAGTCACTGTTCATCAAGAGGCAGCAGGTTCGATCGGCTTCAGTTAGCAGCAGTAGCGAAGGAATCGCTCAATCGGGTTCAGTTAACAGCTAGGGATCGATCGCTTGGGTTCAGTAACGTAGCTAGTGCAATCACTCGGGTCCAGTAAGCGAACGCCTCGCTCGGGTTCAGTTAGACCCCAACGCCTCGCCGCACACACACGCGTATGTGTACGAGAGAAACGCGCAATCCCTCCGTGCATCGCTCGGCCCCAACCACCCACCGTAACCAGGAACTCCCCGAAATTTTCCTCACCCTCGCTTCTACCATGATTTTTTCCGTCATGGACTGCCCAAAGAATGTTATGCAGGTGCGTCTCCGGCCTGCCCAGGACGGAAAGCCCATTTTCCTGTCATGATTTTTTGTCATAGAAGTAGGAGCCCACCACATCTATGATGATACCGGGTTTTGTCACAATTATCGTCATAGAAGTGTCATAAGCATGATAGATTTTTTTTTCGTTCAGGCCAAAATGTCACGGATGTGTCTTTTTTTTGTAGTGTCTCCTTCCACTCCGGTCGCCGGCACCACTCCAGCGAACTGCATCGCCCCTGTTGCTCCTAAGCCCTCGTCGAGCCATCCTTGTGCTCCCCGGTGAGCACCGCGTCCTTCCCCTCCGATTCCCGCTCATTTCCATGCTGGTAGCCGCCGCTGCCATTGTTGCCGAAGCTAGCCGCCGCTGTTCGCTTCGCCGCCGCGGCCACCGCATGCTAAGCTCGTGTCTGAGCCTGTAGTCATGCTCCTGGGCTCCCCTGGATCCCAACGCACCCCCAACTCATCATTTAGTGCCCTGCATCGCCAGATTTGTCCTCGCCCAAAACGGCCGTCGCTTCAGCTCGTCGGCGTCACCACAGTCGACTCCGTCCACCCTTGCTCGTCCCTCCACCACCACTGTGCTCACCGCATGCCCCGCAGTCTCATACGTGCTCGCGCGCATCCACCCGTGCTCGCTGCTGCCGTCCCGTGCTCGCCGCCGCCACATCCGTAGCTTCGGTCCCGCGCGCCTCCCCTGGCTGCTCTGCCCGCGCCCGCCTTCACCAGCCTGCGCCCACACGCGGGCGCACCCACGCTTGGCCATGCCCCGCCTCTGTCGCCCTCGCACTGTGCCTCCTGGCCAACGTCGTGGCCGCCGGCGTGCCCCTGTGGGCGGCCATGTGCGTGCCCAGCCGCACCAATGGCCGGCTATGCCACTTCTAGTGGGGCCGGCCCAGCTTAATTAGGGGCCTAACCCCCCTTAGCACTAACCCCCCACTAATCTGCCACTGACCTCTCGGCCCCACCGCTAACAAAAATATTAGAGAACCCCTGTTAGTTAGCTGACCCAATGACACGTGGGCTCCCTGTCCAGTTTGAGCAAGTCAAACTGCTGACTGTACTAGCCTAGTCAATGACATGTGGGTCCCCTGGCTGTGTTGACCAGTCAATGGTCCACTGTTGACTGCTGAGTCAGCAGTCAAATGGACCCCACCTGTCAGCCACATATTGCACTTTCTGGGTACACTTCTGTGTACCCCTATCATTTAGTATTTAACTGAATTTCGAATTAAATTAAATCCAGAAATTCCAGAAATAATTTAATCTTAAAAAATCATAGAAAATAAACCGTAAGTTAGATGAAAATATTTTATATATGAAAGTTGCTCAGAAAAATATAACAAATCCGATTATGACATCCACATAACTTCCACACCCCTCTAACATAGTGAACATTGACATTTTGCCCCTGGATCAACTTACCAAAAAATACCTGGAGCTGGGATCTTTTAAAATACTTAGTAATGCATTAGAGCACCCCTAGCATAACATTTTGCCATGCCATGCATCGTGCTGCATTTGTATGCCTGTTATTTACTTTTTCTTCCCCCTCCTTCGGTAGACCCCGAGACCGCTGTCGATGCCCCCAGTGATCGACTATGTCAATGATGACCCCTTCTTCTCGATAGAGCTTTCAGGCAAGCAAAACCCCCTTGATCATCCAGATACCACCCATTCTTTCTCTCTTATTCTTGCATTAGATTTTGTTACTGTTGATTGTTCCCGTAGCTCCTATTCTGATGCATAGCTTGTTTTTGATAACCTGCTTTTGATACTTTACCTGTTGTCTTATATGCTTAGTATAGGTAGTCTAGTATTCCATCAGTGGCCCTACATCATTGTCCGTGTTGCCATGCTGTATGATATGGGTGAACCAAGATGACTGACCATTGAACCGAGACCAGAACACCCCTAAAGGCCCTTACAATTGTATGACTCTATAGAGCCATATCAAGTGTGATCTACCGAGGGTGATTCCTTGTATTTCACTCTCGATGACGACTATATAGGGTAGCATATCTAGTGTGACCTACTGAGGGTGATTCCTTGTATTTCACTCTCACTACAGGAATCAGCTTATTTGCCGTCCGCCATGGCAGACGACAAAGGCACCAAAAGCGGACGGTAAAGCTCTTTGCCGTCCGCCACCGACGGCAAACCTGTCCGGCAAAGAGAGCGACGGTAAACATGTTCTTTGCCGTCTGTTTCCCCAAAGCGGACGGCAAAGGCCCTTTGCCGTCGGCGGCGAACGGCAAAAACATGTGTTAGTCACGTTAGGTGGCTAACGGCAGCCTTTGCCGTCAGCTAGCGGACGGCAAAGCTGCCCAACCCTTACGTCAGCAGACCCAGCTCTTTGCCGTCGGCCATCGACGGCAAAATGACCAAATGGGTTGCTCCCAGGTTGCACAGGTTGTTACCACGTGGCCTCTTTGTCGTCAGTGGCGGACGGCAAAGTGCCTGTATTGTTGCTGTTTTTTCTGTTTTTTGTTATATCCTTGCATTTTCAAAAGATATATATGATATATATAGTTTCAACATCAAACTAGCCCATGTATCAAACATCTAGCAGTCCATCAATGCAACAAAACACATAGGGTATTAAAAGATCCAATACATACATAGTTTCACGGAGTTCATCCATATATATACATACATAGTTTCACATTGTTCATCAATACAAATGAAAACAAGAACTAAACACTAGCAGTCCATCAATGCTGCTTCCATGAAGTGAATCAAACCTACAAAAATGGGAGTAAGAAAGTTAGAACAAGAAGAAGAAGACTAGAAGAAGAAGAAGGAGAAGGCTAGAAGAAGAAGACTAGAAGAAGAAGAAGACTAGAAGAAGAAGAAGAAGACTAGAAGAAGAAGAAGAAGAAGAAGAAGAAGAAGAAGAGAAGACTAGAAGAAGAAGAAGAAGAAGCTTCTTCTTCTTCTTTTCTCTTCTTTCTTCCTCTCTTCTATCTTTTTATCCCTTTCCTCCTCATTCTCATTCTTCTTCTTTTATTCTTTCTTTTTCTTCTCTTTCTTCTTCTATTCTTTCTTTTTCTTCTCTTTCTTGTTTTTCTTCTTGTTATTCCTTATTTGTGTCATTTTAGAGCTAACATAGGTAATTATGCCATTTTGGCCAACTAAGCTTATTATGTCAATTTGGAGAAAAATAAGGTAAGTATAGGTCATTTTTGTGCTAACCTAGGTGATGATGACATTTTTGAGCCAACTTACGTAGGTATAGCTCATTGTTTATCTAACTTAGGTAATTATGCCATTTAGGAGGAAAATAAGCTAAGTATGCATTTGTTAAGCAAAACACTAGAGAAAACTTACCCTCATCACAACAAATGCGATGAAGATCGCAACTAAGGTAACAATTGATCCAACGGCATAATGATACCAAGCCTCATTATCAATGGCATATTTTCTAATCTTCTTAATCTTCAAGCACATTGCATTCATCTTCATCTTGTGATCGTCGACGACATCGGCAACATACAACTCCAATTTCATCTTCTCTTCTTCAATTCTTTTAATTTTTTCTTTCAAATACTCATTTTCTTTTTCAATTAAATTTAACTTCTCGACAAGAGGGTCGGTTGCAATTTCCGGTTCACATACCTCCTAGACAAAAATATCTCTATGTCAACTTGATGGCCATAATTGTCATAAATGTGAAATGCAACAAATAGTTATAAAAGAGAATTTACCACATCTGAATCATAAAGCGGGTGAGGGCCGACGGGGACGGATATCAAGACCATGGCACTATGTATAACAAACTATCATACAAAGTAAGAAAATTATACAAGTAACTATATAAATCATACAATCATACAAGTAACTATACAAATCAAGTACAACATAAAAAATTGAATACCTAATAATAATCTGGATCGTCGGGTTCAATAAATGCTCCGGGATCAATAAATGCATCATCATCATCACTATCATGAATGAAGTGCTCATCGGGTTCAGCGGCATCAACATGTGGAAGGCCACCTTTACGTAATCGGTCAAGCATTGACAAGTCATCCGCAGCAGTAACCTCTTCTTATTCAGGCTCTTCTTGTTCTGGCTCAGGGGTGAAGTCGGGTTCACTGTTGTTGTCTACTTCAATGTTCTGGTGTGAAGTAGAGCGTTTCTTGAAGCGTTTTTTGGAAAGACGTGTTTCTTGGAAGAATTCACCTTCATATGTGTCTGGGTTAATGTGAGGCTCATAATCCTCTTCATTGGGGGGAGGTGGTCTAACACGTGGCGGCACTTCATAAACGACATCCCAACCATTCAGATTTGGATCAGTTTGGCAAGACCACGGTAGATAGAAAACTTGGGTCGCCTGTTGAGCCGTAATATAGACATCGAGAACATCTAAATGGGTGCTTTGTTTGATTTCGACTAGCCCTATATGTTCATGAGTCCTTCTAGTCTCCTTCGGCTGGAACCAGGAACATTTGAAGACTACAACGTTCGGTGCATTTTGACCATAGAATAGAAGTTCATAAATTGCTTCAACTCTCCCATAATACTCGATACCTCCATCGTGCGATAGTAGAGACACAACAATTTGTAGACTTTCGGTCGGCCATAGATAGCTCTTTGCCGTAGGTACAAAAGCGATACCCGTTGATGTCGTATTTGTCAAATGAACGGACCTTAAAGTCAAAACCATTAGCGACTTATCTCAATTCGGCGTCCATAGACTCTGAATTAGCCTACAAGTTTAATACGAAAGGATTGTTGCATTAGCCGCAAATTAGACGAAGAAATGAGAATGGTCTAATGGAAATTACCGTTTGTTTGAACCAAGAGATGAAACCGGGAAAGCCGGCTCCTTGCTTTGCCAGAAGCTCATACTCTTCGATGGATTCCTTTTGGTCACCGCTCCATCCGAGAAACAGGCGACGTATCGACTGTATCAAAAAATATCCGGAAATAAGAGCAGTTCAAAGGAATTAGAAGTTGCGAAACAGTGTACACGAGAACTTACTCGATGTACGGCCGCACTTCTGTTAGGTTGGTGAAGATATACAACGAAATGGTCCGCCATTCTTCGACATCCAACGATATTGGTTTCGAAGCACCGGCTGGTGCGAAATTCCCTTTGAATAGGCTAAGGTTGGATTTATGGTCGCCAGCATTGTACCGAGGCTTCAGATTATGCAAATGACGATTTTTGGCTTCGTAGTGTGCTGTCACGAAGTTTGCCGCCTCGTCAGTAATGAATGCCTCGGCCATCGATGCTTCAATTCGACGTTTATTTTTACATTTTGCTCGGAGCATTTTCTGTATCCTCTCAGTTGCGTAGCACCAACGATTTTGCACGCCCCCCCCCCCAATCTTGCCTCGGTCGGGAGATGCAAAATCAAGTGTTGCATTGGATTAAAGAAGCCCGGCGGAAAGATCTTCTCTAACTTGCAGATCAACTCCGGCGCCAACTCTTCCATTTCTTTTATCACGGCAGGCGATAGATCTTTCGCACAAAGAACACGGAAGAAATAGCTCAGCTCAGCCAGTACTAGCCATTCATCCTCAGGGATGAAGCCACGCAACATCACCGGCATTACCCGCTCAATCCATATGTGCCAATCATGACTCTTGAGACCAAATATTTTCAATTTGTCAAGACTCGCTCCCCTCTTTAGATTCGCTGCATAACCATCGGGGAACATCAACTGCATTTTCACCCACAAGATAATTTCCCTCATAGTTGGCCTTCCAAGATTGAACCATGCCTTTGGCTTCGTCCAGTTCTGCTTTCCTTTTGGTTCTTGCATGTTTTGTAACGGTCTATCACATAGCGCCTCCTGATCGACTCTAGCCTTAGTATTATCCTTTGACTTCCCGTCTATGCCGAATAATGTACCAAAAAGTGCCTCGACGATATTCTTTTCAGTGTGCATCACGTCGATGTTGTGTGGGCAAAGGAGGTCTTTGAAGTAAGGCAGATCCCACAAGCATGTCTTATGAGTCCAGGCGTGTTTCGAATTATACCCCTTGAAATACCCTGGACGCTCTGGATCTGGCTCGAGAGCGTTTAACTGATCCAGGGTCTCTTGTCCTGTCAACGGAGGTGGTGCAGAGTTTTTGACAACTCTACTTTTCATGAAGTTCTTCTTGTCTTTCCTGAACTTATGGCGAGGATCCAGGAACTGTCTATGCAAGTCGAAGCAAGAAAACTTGTGACCCGCCTGCAGCCAATGAAACTCAAGAGCTGCCTTGCATGTGGGGCATGGGAACCTTCCATGCACACACCATCCAACGAATAGCGCATACGCCGGCAAGTCATGTGTCGAGTACATGTACCAGACACGCATTATGAAGTTCTGTTTGTTAAAGGCGTCGTATGTCTTGAACCCATTATCCCAAGCTTCTTGCAATTCGTCCTTAAGCGGCTGCATGTACACATTCATATTCTTCCCCGGATAGTTCGGCCCTGGAATTATCAACGTCAGAAAAATGTTATTTCTTTGCATAATCTGTCCGGGGGGGGGGGGATTGAGTGGAAAGACAAATACGGGCCAACAACTGTATTGGGTTACCGTCAGACCAAACACACTGAACCCATCGGTGCTGATGCCGACTCGAGGATGCCTTGGATCTGCCACTTTTTCCGCATATAATGCATCGAAGTGCTTCCACGCTTCACCATCCGATGTGTGTACCATCATCAGATTCCCATCTACATCTAGTTCGGTTCTTTTGCCCTCTTTGTGCCATGTCATCTGTCTGGGCATCTCTTCTGAAAAGACATTGAAGTCTTGGTACGATTGGCATATATCGAAGAACATTAACCGGGATTTTGGTCTGCGTCTTCTCACCCATACCGTTGTCTACCACAATATACCTGGAAGACTTGCAAATGGGACAATAGTTCAAGTCCGCATACTCAAGCCTAAATAAGGCACATCCTTTCTCACATGCATGTATCTTCTCATAGGGCATCTTAAGAGCTCGGAGGATTTTGTCTGACTGGTACAGGTTTGTAGGCAGTACATGGCCTTTGGGTAGAAAGCGTCCAAATACTGTCATCATCGCGTCGTAGCATTCTCTGCCCAAGTTGAATTGAGCCTTCAGAGCCATTATTTGTGAGATGGCATCCAGCTGACAAAGCTCAGTGTGCTCGTGAAGTGGACGTTTTGAAGACTCCAACATTTCATTGAAGGCCTTTGCAAATTCCTCCATCTCTTCGTCCGAATCCCGAGCATCATCAAAGTTTTGCACCATGTCTTCCATCCCGGTACCATGCTCGTCGGTGCGACGACGAACCACCTCAGCTCTGGCACGTTGGGCAGACTCACCATGAAATGTCCACACCGTATAACCGGGCGTAAAACCACTCTTCTGCAGGTGTTTGCCCATTTCATCATGTGTCCTCTTTTCCCAGTTCTTGCACCGGACACAGGGGCACCAGTTTTTCCTATGGCCATTTGCAAATGCGGCTTTCACAAACCCCTTGGTTTTTGTTAACCATTCATTGGTAATCTCTTTCTGACTAGTGCGACCGGTGTACATCCACGCACGATCACTCATCTTGCTTAGCTACTGGACAGACAATAAAAAATATATAATTCAGCATGTATATTCATCAGTTCATCTAGTTTGTCAATTTTATTACGTCCATGCAACCTACACTCTAATAGGTAAAGATATGTCCTAATCCCACCCGAGTATGTGTAGATTGAGTACGTTCTCCATGCTCTACCCCATTCCGAGACAAAATTTCGGCAGCACCTCCCCGCTGTTCTCCTGATACACGTCTCGGCAAAAAGCCGAGAGAATGTGCATCCAGAGAACAACAGGGGACGCTGACGAAATTTTGTCTCGGAATGGGGTAGAGCATGGAGAACGTACTCAATCTACACATATTCGGGCTGTCCTTGGAAATCGCTGGACAATCCGAATGAGTTACGGTGATAAATATGCAACTGAATGCATATTTATCGATGCAACCCTTTCGGACGGGAGACGCATACTGGTTATGCGACTATAGTTACCTAGCTAGTGTCATCGGCACGAAGGCCAGAACAGAGCAAATAAATAAGGGGGGAGGATGAGATGTCATTTGTGCTCACCCACGAACGCAGGGGCGGAGCTCGTTGAACACCAGACCCTCGCAGCGACGAAACAACTGCACATTGAAATCAAAAGATGAGTAACATAGCATTATTGTTTTTGCCATCAACCTAACTAAAATTAAACTAAACTAAGCCTAAACTAATGTAAATCTAAAAAAACAGAAAAAAGACGAAAAAAAGACACAAAACCCGAGAGAAGCAGCATAGGAAGAGGGGGAGCAGACAAAGGAGAGAGGAAGCAGGCGCGCGGGCAGGGGCAACGGGGACGGGCCTGGGGGGGGAAGAGAGGGGAGGAGCCGCTTGCGAGCCAGGCCGCGAGGACCCCACTCCGGGGCGGGGGCCAGCCGCGCCACCGAGACAAAAGCAGGAGGGGGAGGAGCGAGGGAAGGGGGAGCGGCGGAGAAGGACGGAGAAAGGGCCGGCTAGGGACGGGGGGAGGAGGGGGGAGAGAGACCCCAATCCTCCCTGACCACGGAAGGCCCAAGGCAGGAAGGGGAGGACGGGGGAGAGGGGGAGGGAGGAGAGGCGCGACAGGGAGGAAGGGAAAGAGGGGGAGGGGGGAGAAGGCCGGGAGGAGGGGGGGGGAAAGGGGGGGTAGGGAACGGGGGGGAGGGGGGAGCAGGGGAGGGAGGGGGGTGGGAGGAGAGGGGATGGGAGAAGGGAAGGACGGGGGCGCGGGGGATCAGGGGCCTGGAAGGGTGTTGGGGCGGCGGTGCGGGCGTGGGGGGCGCGCGGGTAGAGAGAGGAGAAGAGAGAGGGGTGGGGCCGGGGAGAGAGGGAGGGGTGGCCGTTAGAGGCCGTTAGTGGGCACGTTCTTTACCGTCAGCTAGCGGACGGCAAAGAATCTTTGCCATCCGCTAGCTGACGGCAAAGAGGGGGGCTGGTGGGTCGTTAGGGTTTGGACCTCCACTGGACCCCTACCCACCTCTTTGTTTTTCGCCATTTCTTTGCCGTCCGTTTTTCAGAAGCAGACGGCAAAGGCCTTCTTTGTTATCCGCTAGCGGACGGCAAAGATCTGACTGATGGCAAATTCTTTGTTTCCAGTAGTGTCTCGATGACGACTCTGTAGTGTAGCACATCTAGTGTGATCTACTGAGGGTGATTCCTCGTATTTCACTCTAGGTGACGACTCTGTCGTGCAGTATATCAAGGTAAACCTATCGAGGGTGAATCCTCAGTTTCACCTTGATGGTATGGGCCTGAACCCCGACTGTTACAATGGTAAAGGCGGGTCGACCCCAAGGGTACCAGCGAGAGATAATGCGACGGAACGACGGGGCAGGTGGATACCTCCTAGGAGAGAGGTGGGCCTAGTCCCTGGTCGTGGTCCGCAAGTTACCTAGTCGGACGATGGCCCTGGTCGTCTCCGCGAGTTACTAATAATACACTAACGGATTTGGGTATTTGATCTGAGTTGGGCTACATGCCTTTACACACTAATCACCACAAGGATAATGGTATATGGGACCCTCGGCGTCGTACGTTCCTTCCGAAAGCGATCCAGATATCACAGTTCAGAGATGTGTGCTGATTGTTGGGGTGTTCTGTAAGCACCTGCTTTGTATAAAAAGGTAGCCATGATTGGTCCCCGACTAGTCTCGTAACGTGCATGAGTACTTAGGGTGATGGGCCCATGACCCCTTCGTACTTAGTATTTAGACTGGCGTGTTGACCTCTCTAAAGAGTCTAGGTTGGTCTACGGTGTGTCGATCAGCCGAGGCCGGGTATTACTCAGAAAATTGTGTCTGGCCAGAGATAATCGAGCGTGTTGGGTAATGTGGTGCACCCCTGCAGAGAAGTAATCTATTCGAATAGCCGTGTCCATGATAACAGGACGCTTGGAGTCGTATCCTGATCTATTACAACTAGAACTAGATACTATATTGAAACTTAAATGATGTTCTGCTCCGGGTTCGCTTTCTCGCAGGTTAGTCGAGGAAGGATCTCATAGCATTGTTGATATAAACATGTTACTTTATATTATATATAAGTTCCTCTCTTCTACTGCTGCAAGATGATGGCCGCAGATGATTAGTCTTCGATAGGATGAGCTCCTCCCCCTTATTCTGGCATTTCTGTAGTATAGTCCACATATAGCCCCATTCTTTTGACACCGATGCATACTTAGCATAGTTTTGATGTAAGTCTTGCGAGTACTTCGGATGAGTACTCACGGTTGCTTTGCTACTTTTTTTCTTCTTCCCGGATGTTGCGATCAGATGATGGAGCCCAGGAGCCAGAGGATCCCAAGCTTGGCTACTACATGAAGATTTAGGACCAGGAGTAGTTCGGAGGTCCCAGGCAGGAGGCCTCGCCTTTCGATCTAGTGTCCTTATTTTGCTCAGCCTTCTTAAGGCAAAACTTGTCTAACTATGTCTGTACTCAGATAATTTTTGCTTTGATAAGTTATGTATTATGGGTCCTCGTGACCCGGGCTTGTAATATAAAGATTTATATTTATCCTTTGTGTCGTAGGGTTGTGTTGTGATATTGACGTGAGTCACCGTTCGTGGTCGTATATGATGCGTGTATAATTAATGCACGATTATAAACAGGGGCGTCACACGGAACTAAGTAGGTCTGGTATTCACGAGCCTCATTCATTATTTGCGCCATCCAAAATTATTAGTCGTCCTCTTACTTAGTGTCAAATTTGATCATACATTTGACTACGTACTACTCCCTCCGTTCCATAATATAAGATCATTTTTTACATTAATGTAGTGTCAAAAACGCTCTTATATTATGGGACGAAGGGAGTAGTAAATTATAAGTTTCATGTAATAAAAAATAGAGAAATGTCCATTTTTCGTCTCTCAATTTTTCGGTTTGATCACTTTTGGTCCCTTAACTATAAAACCGGACAGGTTGCACCGCAAACTCTCGAAACCAGCCACTTTTCGTCCCTACGGGGGTTCGCTGCCGAGTCAAACCGGTTTGGACCACGGGGTGAACAGTGCACGGATGAACAGTAAAATCGAAAAAAAAATAGCAAAAAAAATCTGAAATTTTATGACATCGAAGATACTCAGGTGTGCAAGGTGCGTGCCAATTTTCATCATGTTTGGATGTTCGAGGAGCTCGCAGCAAAAAAAAACAAAACAAAATCTACTCTATGATGAACAGTAAGTTCAAAAAAAATAGCAAAAAAATCTGAAATTTTTTGGCATCGAAGATTCTCAGGTGTGCAAGGTGCGTGCAATTTTTCGTGCTAAAATGACATCCGAGGGTTTGAAAACCACCCGAAGCGGTACGCACACGTACGCTTTTTTTTTTGCCACGAGCTCCTCGGATGTCATTTCAGCACAAAAATTTATATGCACCTTGCGCACCTGAGCATCTTTGATACCGCAAATTTTCAGATTTTTTTGAATTTTTTTCCTATTTTTTTGAATTTACTGTTCATTGTGGAGTAGATTTTGTTTTTTTTTTTTTGCCACGAGCACCTCGAAAGTCCATACATGACGAAAATTGGCACGCACCTTGCGCACCAGAGTATCTTCGACGTAAAATTTTTTCAGGTTTTTTTATTTTTTTAATTTTACTGTTCATCCATGCACTGTTCATCTCGTGGTCAAAACCGGTTTGACTCGGCGGCGAAACCCCGCAGGGACGAAAAATGGCTGATTTCTAGAGTTTGCGGTGCAACCTGTCCGGTTTTATAGTTGAGGGACCAAAAGTGATCAAACCGAAAAATTGAGGGACGAAAAATGGACTTTTCTCTAAAAAATATTTCATTTGAAACATTATTTAAACATGCATCCAATAATATAATTTTGTTGTATATATTTTTTTTTTGCTAATATAAAATCTATGATCAAAATTTTAACATAAAATCCGAGGGAGATTATGAACCCGGACGTGGGGAAGAACATGTCTGCATCATCAATCGAGAGAGAGAACAAAACCAACTCGGGACCCCACCGCCGATCTTATCCTCGTCTAGTGAGCTCGGGCGGCTCGGATTCAACTCCAGTGTAGAATGGACGGCCACGGCCCCTCCAGCGTCCCGTTCGAAAACAACCGTCCGAGCTGTGTATGCATCCCCAAAATATCTACTTTTATCGGCCCACAGATCCACAAGGAAACCAAAACTCCCCACAAATTTGATCTGATCGTTTCAAAATCCCACACCACCTCTTCCAAAATCGCGTCGTCACACCAAGAAGCTCTCGGAATTTCGATTTCTCCTCCCATTTTTCCTGTCATCGGGCGCGCAGATTTTGACCACTTATCAGCTGTTCTTCTCCGGTCCCTCGAAGCGCAGAATTTTGTTCCCTTTTCCGGCTGTTTTGATCCGACAGTTCTTCCGAATCACTCTCTCCGCAGCTGACGTCCCTTCTCCGGGTTTTGCTATTGCTGGGGGCGTAAAATCCCTCAAGCTGGCGAATTCGGCGTGTCCATGGACCAGCCCGAGAGCTCTCTCCCCCATGCCGCGGTCCAGAAGGGGCAGACCCCACGCCGCGAGGAGCTCGTGCGGCTCATCGCGCAATCGCTCTACTCCCTCGGTTACCGGAAGGCGGCAGCCACGCTCGAGGTGGAGTCCGGTGTGCCACTGTACCCCCCGGAGCACGACCGCCTCCTGCTCGACGTAATGTCTGGCCGGTGGGACGCGTGCGCGGCCACTATTGACTCTCTTACCGGCATTACCGAGAGGAACCGTGCGGTTGCTGAGTTTTTGGTGTGGAGAGGGCACTTCCTGGAGCTGCTGGGCACTGGGGACGCTGGTCTACGCCTTGCAACGGAGGTGCTCTCGCGCCGGATCGCTCCTCTTGCCATCGACAGAAGATGTGTGCACTGGCTGGCACGTGCAGTGGTCACGTCCGAGGGTGCGGTTGCACCAGAGGCTGTGGCTGAGTGCAGGATTGGGCTTTTCTTGGATTTGGTTGAGGCGCTGCCGCCATGGTTCCGGGTGCCAAGTGGGCGGCTTGAGCATTTGGTGGAGACTGCGGTTATTCAGCAGGTTGCTTCGTGTATATACCATAATCTGCCGGATGAGGTCACTCTATTTGAGGATCACAAGTGCCATGAAGAGCAGATCCCTTCTGACTGTACACAGGTGTGAGTTCTTGTAATTCTTGTTTTTTCTTACCAGCTTCTCGATAAATTTCATAGCCTGCCAAGAAAATGGGAAATGGTACGCCATACTCAGAAACTAGAGTTATCGAAGCAGAAATTTGAATACGGCAACTTCTATTGAGTAGTTCGCTGAGCACACTTCAGCATGTCTATTTACATAAGGTCTTTAAATTTCTGTCCCATGATGTTGCTATATCTGCAGCTTCATCCCTCCCTGTGTTGACTATTGGAAGCATATAATTATCATTCAACCGGAACTTGTGCTTCAGAAGTACCACGTGCTCCTTTTCCGTCGGCGAGGCAGGACTTGTATCATTTTGTAATCTTTACACTTGAAGTGTAGATTAATCTGCTTCATTCGCTTGTATGCTTTCCATAGCCACCATGCTAATTCACATAAAACTTACTGTTCAGTACAGGTTTCCCCTGGGTTTCAAACATTGCTTAATCCTCAGTGACATGGTTATGATTTATAATATTTCAAAACCAATATCCACACAATTATTAATTTTGTTTATCAAAAGGGGATGACTGTTTACGTACACTATTTGTGTATCCTAAATGAATAGACATAGTCCATGCTTGGGTGTTGGGGCCGTATTGCAGAGATGGATACTTGAAATTTCTATGCCTGTTTGCAGATATTGTGTGCTCATAAAAACGAAGTTTGGTTTGTAAGGTTCTCAAATGATGGGAACTACCTGGCATCGTCTTCAAGTGATTGTACTGCCATCATATGGAAGGTATAGTTTTACACACCCTCACATTGACCTGAAAAGTAACGTGCCTTGTTACTTGCATAAATAATGCTAAGATTATATCTATTTTTCCTGGCACTAGAATTTTGAAGCAGAACCATCAGATTCAGGGCACAATAGAATAGTCTTGTTTTTCTGCTCCCAGCTATACCTGACATCATTAAATAACATATAAAGTGAATAAACTGTTTCACTCTGACAGCACTATTTAACTCTTGGAACATTGCTCAAACAAGCAGTGCAATACGATATATTTATCAGTACAGAGCTTACTCCAAACTGCCAGAGTTGTAGATAAGCTGACTGCATTAAGTACTATCCGCAGTGAGATACTCTTTCAGTTGAACTCTTGGAGGTGTAGTATTCACCGTGACACGTTTATATTAAGGACGCTCTTTACCTCTGCTGAATCTGACTATGAATAGAAGTTCTACACTCTGTCAACCCTATCAGATATCCTTGTTACATATGATTGTTGGCTGATCATTACTAAGAACTTCATTCATGATGGATAAATTTTATTCAAGGAAGTGCATAGGAGAAATATGCATCTTTCTCTTGCTTCTGGTTTGGCTCCTAGTAAAGCACCCAGCCACCTACTCCCTCCGTTCCTAAATATAAGTCTTTTTAGAGATTCCAATAAGAGACTACATACGGAGCAAAATGAGTGAATTTACACTCTAAACTACGTCTATATACATCCGTATGTAGTCCATAGTGGAATCTCTAGAAAGACTTATATTTAGGAACAAAGGGGCCATGAGCCCTCACCCTTGATTGGCCACCTGGGAGCTCATCTCCCATGTCTGCCATGGTTCGGTCTGGTTGAAGAAAAGTGGGATTCTAGAGAGCTTCTGATTATTTTTTATTCTTTGCTTAAGAAAGGATAACTGTTCTGTGCTTAAGAAAAGTTTTGCCATTTCCCTGATAAAAAAATCCCTGAATAAGGGCGTGTTCTGATCTTCTCCCGCTCCATGCTTCACAAATTCCTGGAGCAGATCTGAGCCGAACAAAATAGCACGGAGAAGCTAGCTTCAAGAAGTTACGATCGATCGCAGTACAAAAACGCGAAGCACGGTCGACCCAGCTCCACCGATACGAAAAGCTGGAGTTAGCTAATATTACAATCGAATTGCCACCGCCAAGTGAAGCCAGCGAATCGGTACGCTCTCTCAAACAGATCGCTTAGTTCGTTCCCTCAACCGAATCGCTACAAGGGCTCGTTCCCTTGATGTCTAGCCCAAACTGGGCTGCCTCCAACGGCCCAAACTGATGCCCAACCAGGCCAGCAACCTCCCAGCTGGGCTTTAGCGATGGTAGAAGCTACGCACGACGCCGAACGCTTGAGAATCGCCAGCTGAAGCAAGAAGCTGGCTAGGGAGCTGGATTTGGGAAGTTCTGTGAAGCTGGAAGAGATCAGAACACGCCCTAAAGTATGCATTTAATTATTTTTCCAAATTAATTAGTTAGTTTCAGAGTTTTCACTGAATAAGAAAAGTTTTGCCATTTTGATGTCACCAGGCTGCGCCACCCATGAACAAGTCAAAATACATGATGTTTTCGAGTACATGTAGTCAAACCTTTTTGAATTTTAGCCACTAATTTGTTCAATCTTTTTTATTATTACTTGTACGAAATAACACTGAATTACTTCCATAGTATAGTAGTATTTTATAGTTTCATTATTTTATATTGCTATGGATATCGATGTGAAAAGATGATTGTTGGAGACCATACTGATTTCCACCTAGGACTGGCAGTAGTTTTTCCTGTTCATACTTTCATTGCTTTTGTTACGGCCTTTTCTGCCGTCCTCTTGTATCATATTCCCATCATTCATCATTGGCATATGCATATTACCACGATATCTCTCTTCAGATGATTAATGTCGTCTTCTCTTCCAATTTTTATGCTATGATAGGAAGATGGGACTATATTCAACTGAGTAGTGATACAAACCTGGGCTTGGGAAGATCATGCTTCTCATGTGAGATCTTGGTCTTCTTTCTGGTTTGTTCATATACTTCATTTTAACTGGACCTGTGAAGACTTAGGCTCAGTTTGCGGTTGCTGAACTGTGCTGCGATGTGCTTATTCTATAATCTGGGAAAATAGTCACGAAACTAGAGACAAGTTGGTTAAATAAACACTAAATACGGTCACGTGCATTTGTGTTGTTATGAAGGTCACTGCATAAGTTAACTGGGTTCATGAAAGATCATATAAGCTGGTCTATTTATGCTAATTGAACTTCGTTTGTACAAGGGGTGCATGGAAAACGTACATCTTGAGTGAAGTAAATGACATTTCATAGCTCTCATGTACGCACTGTAAGATGTGTCAAAAGCCTACCACTGTTGCCTATGTTCCCTTTTCTGTTGATCATCATTGATGTTTCCTATTCGAAGCTAGTGGAGAGATGAGGGTGTAAGTATGTTAAGTATATACATGCACCATAAGGTGTGAGGTTATGAGTTATGACTATGCGTCCTTTTGATTTTATTTAATTTTTAATTTTTACAGCTCGTTTAAAGGTAGTAAGCGCGATTTATAATATGAATATTGTAACCAGCCTTTTGTAAAATCACATGTTTTCATCCACAAGAATATTCTGTTTTTTATTGGCATTCACGTTTAGTCTTTATACAATTTATGTGTTATGTTAACTCATTTCCTCGCCTTGTATTACAACTTCAAATTGTTGTCATGTCTAACCCCTGGAGATGATGTAGGTGGAAGAAGATGATACATTAACCAAGAAGTACTGCCTCGAGGATCACAAAAGTCCTATTTCTTTTGTTGCGTGGAGCCCAAATGATAGAATGCTTCTCACTTGTGGTAATGGGGAATCTTTAAAACTGTGGAATGTTGATACTGGTGAATGCAATCTTAAATTTGGTGCTGCAGTAAAACACATCATCGCGTCATGTGCATGGTTTCCAAATTCAGAGAAAATAGTATGTGCCAGCTCTGAACCTGAAAGTTCTCCAAATATGATTTTCACTTGTGACCTAGAAGGCCAAGAACTGGAAATGTGGGCTGGAGAGAGAATACCCAAAGTTAGTGATCTTGCTGTGACACCTGATGGCAAACATCTAATCTGTGTATGTCCCAACGAAATTTGGATCCGAGAACTTCGGAAGGGGCGGGAATGGAAAATTCCTGAACGGCAAACAATTTCATCTCTTTCTCTTTCAGGTGATGGACAGTCAATGATTGTCAACCTTAATAGTCAGGAAATTCATTTGTGGAAAACCAATGGAAGTTCTAGAGTGCCCGATAAATTCAAGGGGCACAAGCAAGGAAAGTTTGTGATTAGATCATGCTTTGGGGGATCAGACTATCATTTCATTGCTAGCGGCAGTGAGGATTCACAGGTACACCCTCTTGAAGAATTTAACCTTCCCTTTGAAGAAATCTTGGCCTGCTTCCATTTCAACTTCTTGCTTAGATTCCATTCTCGGGCCTGCGTATGCAATATAATCAACCTCTCGTACCTGAGCCCATTGGGTGGTATTTTGAAACAAGGAATGGCATTTGTTTAAAATAAAGCAGTACCATGCGTTTGGAGGTTTTATGCTCTTGCACTATACCTTTTCCGTGAGGAGCGATGCTGAATTTGCAGACTCGCATAGCCAGAAGTAGTATTCTTTCATACCTGAAATACCAATATTCTTGCTGATCATTGCAGACTCACCAAGTTTGTGTTGAAGAGGGCATGCTTTGGTTTCCAGTTTTGCTAAATTAGCACTATTAACAAGTGGAAGCAGACACATTAGTTGGCATGTACTCCAATACATGCAAACAAACTTGGTGATACTAGTAGAATTTTAGAGGACCGCTGCAGACAAACCAACACAAACTTTTGTGATCAATCACACTAATGTTTAAATCAACCTGCTGTATGACCTTTATTATCTATAGAAATGCAGGATACAAATAGCAAAACTCGTGTCGAATGCGAAACAATGGGAAGAGCTCACATCTGTTTTCTTGTGCTCTTGTTGAGCGTTTCTGTTTTGCTGATGCGTAGAGATAATGGGCAGGTGTACATTTGGCAAAGATGCATGGAGATGCCGATAAAGGTCCTATATGGGCACTCAATGACTGTAAATTGTGTAAGCTGGAACCCCGCGAGGCCCCAGATGTTGGCTTCCGCAAGCGATGACCGTACAGTTCGCATATGGCTTGCGCGCAAAGCTCACAGTTTGACTTGAAAAGTTTTGTATGCTTTCCCTGTAAATAGTTGTACATTTTGACTGTATGCACAAACTAGTTGGGGATCCTTTTCCCTCGTAAAGAGCTTTTAGCTACTTGAGAGAGGTAAACTTTAAGCAGCCAGAGATAGCTGGATACGGGCAAGTTATTTATGAGATGGCGGTGCGGTTGGAGTTTTGCTCGCACACTCTGTAAAGAATCACAGTTGCATCAGAGCCTTGTACGCATGAGTGCTGTTGTTTAGTCTGGATGGCTTGTGCTTGCGTAGATTCAGTTCTATTCCTGCCTACTGCCTATCTTGCGTAGAAGAGACTGGGACAGCTGAATTTTGTATGTGAAAAGTCCGGCTGTCCTTCCGGGTCATGAATTGTTTTTTCGTTTTGGTTTGCGGGGGAACTTCAAAGTTTACATTGTGCACATTGAACTATTCTTTGCCTCTGTAAACTAATATAAATTCTTTTGGATCACTACTTTAACGATCCATAAAAGATCTTATATTAGTTTACAGAGGGAGTATTCTCAAAGGCTCAAAAGACACTGTTTATTCATATTTTTTTGGTATGTAATAGTCTGACGGAAGTGATTTTTGCAGTAGCATTCAAATCTTATTTTAATGAAGCTAGCGAGCTTTAGAAAAGCTAAAAACTAGGACAGGCGATCGTTTTTCAACCAAACAATAAATAAATCTCCCCTTCGGCGCATCCGGAGCGGATGCAGATAGTGGTTTATGTCGGTGGCATCTGAAAGACGATGGATCGTGGTTGGCGGCTGGTAGGTTTCACACAAGATAATCATCCCTACGCTCTAATGCCTTCATCAACCGAGGTGTCGCTAGACACCATAGTGCTTGTTGCACCACCGCGACACCACATCGCACATCGAGGACCATGTCCGCCACGCCACACCTGAGCCGCGCGCTTCACCCACGAACGCCACGTTCCCCATGACAGGGCAGCCACCCTACATCCAGACAACCTCGAGACCAACCAAGGAACTGACACCCCAACCATCGGCGGAGTCGCCAGCGACTGCTCTGCCTCAAACAATGTTAGATCTGAGACCAGGAAGTACCATCTCGGGGAAAGGGGGATGAGTAGGACGGGATCGAAGCCACGACCAACTCCATCCGCGTCGGTGATGGGAGGGCCGACCACATCGGAGTCTCCCATCCATCATGCCAACCTTCCACCGGACACCCCCTGTGTTGCCCCACCACGACCACTATCTAAGATCAATGCAGAGCCACCAACTGTCCACCGACGGGAGAATCAGACCAGTCGTTGATGTCCTGCAAGTGCACGGATGTAGCAATTTTCGTGATAAGTAAGGTTTGTCGACCCCGCAGATAGTGAAAAGGTAGTCACTACTGACTTATGCAACTATGCTTACGCCCAAACAGGAGTTTGAAAATAGTTCACGGGGAAACATCAAAAGATAGAATTAAAATAAGGTACTAGAACAAATGAAAAATAGATACTAAAGTAAAATGAGAAAATAAACGACGGAGAAATATGTGATGCTTTAGATGAGAACGCTGGCGTTTTGGTATGGACTCGTTTGGCTTTGGCGCTGATTGGGGTTAAGCTTTCGACCATTAGCACATACTGCTAAGTCTATTCCTTGCATTATAGGATATGGCGATCAATTGATGGTGGCGAAATCTCACATAAATTGTCTCTCAAGCCGCACCATTTTGAGACAACTTAATTGTCCTAGTTCTCATCCCATTCCTTGATAACAGAAAGACATTACGACCACAAGGACCGGACCGAAGGCAATAAGTTATATGAACAATCGTGATCCCTAAAATAATTGTGTTCCCCTCAGGATATCAATGCTTGCCACGCGGAGGTCTCTCGGTTTGCGCAACTATCTATCAAGTTCACGTGTGGCCTAGGGAGTTGAACGTTTTCAACTACACCGATGGACCGGACGTACAATCACTAAGTTACCACAAAGGTAAATAATCAACACGAAGAAGGCACACATAAATAGACAACGCATATCAAATAACCACTTACTAGCTGACCGACCCATAGCCAACAATTACTCAAATAACATCACATATAAAGGGGGTTCAAGAGTTGTTACAGCCCATCACGGAGACCGTGATGGGGGAAGGAGAAGGGGTGTTGGTGAAAACGATGCGGCGGCGCATGACCGCGCCCCACGGCGGTGCTCTTCCGACGGCGACTCCCTTCCGGTCTTCCTCCAAGATTGCAACGATGGACATGCAGGCTTGGCACAGCCTCCAAGCGCTTTTTGATGTGGACGGTGGCTGAATGTGGAGAAATGAATAATAGATGGTTGTCGAATGAAATGACGGTGGCATCTAGGGTTGGAGTTGTATATATAAGAGCTCTCCCAAAACCTCCTCCATTGATGTAGCACCTCTCCTTTGATCCAAGGGCTCTAGCCTCTAGGTGAGCCCAACCTTTTCCCAAAACATCCTTTGATGGCCAATGAAGTAGTAGGAAGAAATGTGGACAAAATCCGCGAAGAATCACGCCTGGAAATGCAACTTTCAGGCTTGTCCGGGCCTGGTACGAGCAGGTTTGCTCGCATAAAGCATCGTCTTGCGTTCTGGACTCTCTAGTAAAATGGCCGCTATTTTCTTCATACTAAGTTGGAATTTGACGTTTTTGGGCTCGTTGGAATCATATGAATGACGTTGATGCACCTGCGGTGTTAGACTATGCTTTTTGTGCTTCATTATGCACCTGTGGTATGAATGACACTGATGCAACTGTGGTGTTAGATTATGTATTTTTAGGTATGAATAATTTGTATTCGTGTGCGCTACTCATTGTTTGTGTGTGATGTTTGACATGGATATTTGCATGAATTGATGTATTGAAGGTTGTGGTTACAAATCGGGTCTTGCCAGACAGATAACCACTGATCCATGTGGCAAGCAATCCAAACTATTAAAAGAGGGCCATATATAGGGGTCTGGATTTGTCAAACTTTTTTCTTGAGAGAAAGGTTGCTACGTGTTCGTGATAAGAATATACGGTTACAACACCACACGTACACTCAACGAAGACAAAGCGAAAAGAACATTTGTCCCGGTAAAATTGCAGAAAGGGCCCCCAAAAAAAGATTAATACAATCAAGTCCTTGGAGGTCCCTCTGCACAGAAAAGCAACCATCCACCATCGTCACCTACTGTCGACAAAATACCGCTGGAGTGGAAGAAGATGAATATCGATCACAACCAAATCCGAAGGAGCGCCATCACAACCAGAGTCACTTTGTGAGCCGAAGAACACGTCAACCGCGAATGGTAGAACAAATTCCAATGTAGCACGTGCTGGGGAATGTAGTATTTCAAAATTTTCCTACGATCACGCAAGATCTATCTATGTGATGCACAGCAACGAGCGGGAGAGTGTGTCCACGTACCCTCATAGACCGAAAGCGGAAGCGTTTAGTAACGCGGTTGATGTAGTCGAACGTCTTCGCGATCCAACCGATCCAAGTACCGAACGTACGGCACCTCTGCGATCTGCACACGTTCAGCTCGGTGACGTCCCTCGTACTATTGATCCAGCTGAGGCCGAGGGAGAGTTTCGTCAGCACGACGGTGTGGTGACGGATGATGAAGTGATTCCGGCAGGGCTTCGCCTAAGCTCTCCGAAAATATGACCGAGGTGGAAATCTGTGGAGAGGGGCACCGCACACGGCTAAAAACAATCAACTTGTATGTTTGGGGTGCCCCTGCCTCCGTATATAAAGGAGGGAGAGGGAGAGGCAGTCGGCCCTAGGGGGGCGCGCCAAAGTGTGGAGTCCTACTAGGACTAGGGAGTCCTAGTAGGATTCCACCTCCCATACGAAGTAGGAAAGGGGGAAGGGAGAGGGAGAAGGAAAGAGGGGTTGCACCCCTCCCTTAGTCCAATTCGGTTTGGGCAAGGGGGGTGCGCGCCTCCTCACGTGGCCTGCCTCTCCTTTTCCCGTATGGCCCAATAAGGCCCATTACTTCTCCCGGTGAATTCCCGTAACTCCCCGGTACTCCAAAAAATACCCGAATCACTCGGAACCTTTCCGATGTCCGAATATAGCCTTCCAATATATCGATCTTTACCTCTCGACCATTTCGAGACTCCTCGTCATGTCCCCGATCTCATCCGGGACTCCGAACAAACTTCGGTTATCAAATCACATAACTCATAATACAAATCGTCATCGAACGTTAAGCGTGCGGACCCTATGGGTTCGAGAACTATGTAGACATGACCGAGACTCATCTCCGGTCAATAACCAATAGCGGAACCTGGATGCTCATATTGGCTCCCACATATTCTACGAAGATCTTTATCGGTCAAACCGCATAACAACATACGTTGTTCCCTTTGTCATCGGTATGTTACTTGTCCGAGATTCGATCGTCGGTATCATCATACCTAGTTCAATCTCGTTACTGGCAAGTCTCTTTACTTGTTCCGTAATGCATCATCCCGTAACTAACTCATTAGTCACATTGCTTGCAAGGCTTATAGTGATGTGCATTACCGAGAGGGCCCAGAGATACCTCTCCGATACACGGAGTGACAAATCCTAATCTCGATCTATGCCAACCCAACAAACACCATCGGAGACACCTGTAGAGCATCTTTATAATCACCCAGTTACGTTGTGACGTTTGATAGCACACAAGGTGTTCCTCCGGTATTCGGGAGTTGCATAATCTCATAGTCAGAGGAACATGTATAAGTCATGAAGAAAGCAATAGTAATAAACTTAACGATCATTATGCTAAGCTAACGGATGGGTCTTGTCCATCACATCATTCTCCTAATGATGTGATCCCGTTTATCAAATGACAACACATGTCTATGGTCAGGAAACTTAACCATCTTTGATAAACGAGCTAGTCAAGTAGAGGCATACTAGGGACACTTATGTTTTGTCTATGTATTCACACATGTACTAAGTTTTCGGTTAATACAATTCTAGCATGAATAATAAACATTTATCATGAAATAAGGAAATAAATAATAACTTTATTATTGCCTCTAGGGCATATTTCCTTCAGCACGTCGGCTGGGGGGCATCTCCGTGCCACCCGCTGGACTTCGGCGCCGCCGTCTTCATCCGATGAAGTCGAAGAAGAGCAGCGAGGCTGCCTGCCGCCGTCCGCCAACCCAGCACCGGAACAATCATCCTCTCGCATAGATCGCCATCGCCGCTCTTGATTGGAACAACAACCGCCGACCCAGACAAGAAAAAACTAACCTCGCTGATCCGACTAACCAGAGAGGAACACGAACCATCGACCTGCCAGCCCTGCCCAGGAGAGCACCACCGAGATGGGGGAAGTCGAGGCAAATTTATTCGTCGGAGTGACGCTGCCACCGCCATCGAAGCCGGCTGCCGCGAAAACTATTCCTAAACTATCTACAGGTCGACGCCGAAGCACCGGGGATCTCCACACCTCCCTGCCACCAGAGCGGCAGATGGAAGGAGGGAGATCCCATGGGCTTGCTGCCGGCGGTTGAAGATGGGAAGTAGATGGACAGATCTGGCCCCTCAAATGCCCGCGGACGCACCCGGATGCATTCGTGGGCACTGACCGGGCACGCCTCATATTTGCCACTCTGTATCCGCGTATCTCATATCCGGCGCCTTATATCCATACTATACATACAACCTTGATCTACTCTACGTGATCAAACGACGGACAACTAAAGTCGGCTGCAACGGAACACAAGGTCGGCTGCAAACAGACATTAACAAACTTCGCCACATCCAAAAGATCATAGTTCATCATCGGACAAGTTCTTAAACTTCTACAACTAAAAACGATATAAACATTGAGGAGGGGGGGGGGGGAATCACCACTTCCTCGTCGGGCCTTTGCCCTTCCGGTCGCCGGCGCAGCTGTATGCGTCCGCGGCTGGGGGAGGGTCTAGGTCGTCCGACGAGGGGGTGCACCTATCGCCGTCGTTGGAGTCGGAGTCGGAGAGGACGACGAGCCCCATCATCCGACGGACTGCCCTATCCTGCTCCCGCTTCAACTTGGCGACCCGAGCCTTCTCCGTTGCTGCCTCCTCCGCCTCGCGCTCCGACCGCTCAATAGCAAGCCGGAGCACCTTGGCGTTCTTCTGTCGGAGGCAGCGAGCGTCCGTCTCCGCCGTCATGAGGGACCGGCGGTAGACTCATGCGAGGAGACGCGCGTCCTCTTTGGGCTGCGCCTCCGTCCCGTGGCGGCGGCCGGTGGGGGAAGGAGACGACGTAGGGGCGGTGCGGACTGCGTTGTCCTGGCATCGCTGCGCGCGGGTCGGGAGGGTCCAGTCCGAGGTCCGCGCTGCACGAGCGCGGGAGCTGCGGCGACGCTCCAGATCCGGAGCTGCCGCCAGTCTCCACCTTGGACCGCTCAACGCAATGTGGAGGGCCATCTCCTCCTCGTAGTCGAGCTCGGAGCCGGAGTCGCTGCCGAAGCTGGACATCCTAGTGGATGGGATCGGAATCGAAGAGGGAGAGGAGAGGACGGAGCGAGAGAGTGAGCTAGGGTTCGGAGCGAGGCGTTCGGATTGGGGTTTTTTGTGGAACAGATGTGGGGCTGGTGGTGGGTCGGGCCAGTCAAGCGGGCGCGTCCCGGCGTGCCGAGCTGTCCCGTATCCGCCCTAAATTTAAAATGGATATGAGGGGTGCCGGTCAGCCTGAGCGATTGTTTATGGTTTCTGAGATCTAATTGGGTCAATTTTTTTTGACCGAACTGAGACGGATACGAGAGGCCCGACTGGAGATGCTCTTACGGCACTTATTACAGCTTTGGCGGTTTGGTGTTCTGTTAGTACTACGATATCGGTTCAGGCCGGCACGGTTCCCGCCGGCCGTAGTACCGGTCAAAAGAAGCGGCATGCAGCTGAGCTGATTCAGAACCACTTACCACGTCAACGAAATCAGCACTGGAATTCTTACTCGGCGGTGGATTCTTCTAAACTACTAAAGTAATTTATCTGCAGCAACCGATGACTTGTTTATGAATTTAAATCGTGTTCAACACGGAGCGTGCGGGAACGCAGTAACAGCAATAATGCAATCGCTGTCATCTTGTACTATTTGTCAAACCTCTCTCACCACAATTTCCTCTGCCTACGGTCAGAGCCAAGCCAGGGGCGGCAATGGAGAGCAACAGCAGCACCTGCGCCATCTGCAATGGCGACATGCGCCGTGGCGGCGGCGGCGGCAGCGGCTTCACGGCCGATTGCTCCCACCAGTTCCACTACCGCTGCGTCTCCGGGAGCCTCGCCAGCAGCGGCCAAGCCTGCCCGCTCTGCAGCGCGCGATGCCGCGACCTGCCGTCCTTCCGCTCCTCCAAGAGCTCCACGCCGTCACAGCCGCCGCCCGCGTCGCGCGCGCCGGCACAGCCGTTCTTCCGCCCCATGGAGCCACGCGTCTTTGACGACGACGACCCGGTGCTCCGGGCTCCTCGGCCTCTCGGCGACCGGCAGTATGGTGCCGCGAGTGCAACGTCCAGCGGGTCATTGGCGGTGGCGCTCAGCACGCACTGCGAGTACTCGTCTCTGGCGCGGGACGCGCCCCACGAGAACTTCGCCGTGCTCGTGCACGCCAGGGCTCCGGGGACTGGTGGCGCTGCCACCGGCGGGGCGCCGCCGCGCGCGCGGGCGCCAATCGACCTGGTGACCGTGCTCGACGTGAGCGGCAGCATGGTGGGGAGCAAGCTGGCGCTGCTGAAGCAGGCCATGGGCTTCGTCGTCGACAGCCTCGGCCCTGCGGACCGCCTCTGCGTCGTGTCCTTCTCGTCCGGCGCCAGCCGCCTGATGCGGCTCGCGCGCATGTCGGAGTCGGACGGCGGGAAGGACCTGGCGAAGCGCGCCGTGCAGTCCCTCGCGGCGGGCGGCGGCACCAACATCGGGGCCGCCCTCCGCAAGGCCGCCAAGGTGCTGGACGACCGCCTCCACAGGAACGCCGTCGCGGGCGTGATACTTCTGTCGGACGGCCAGGACACGTACACAGTGCCCAAGCGCGGCCGTGACGCCAACTACGACGCGCTCGTGCCGCCTTCCTTCATGTACACCGGAGCCGGCGACCGGTCCGCGCCTGTCCACACGTTTGGGTTCGGCACCGACCACGACGCGGCGGCGATGCACACCATCGCTGAGGCCACCGGCGGCACGTTCTCGTTCATCGAGAACGAGGCGGACATCCTGGACGCATTCGCCCAATGCATCGGGGGGCTCCTCTCCGTCGCCGTGCAGGAATTGCGCGTTGACATCGCGTGCCCGCAATCGGGGGTGCGCGTCCGGTCGGTCAACTCTGGCCGCTACAGGAGCCACATCAACGTGGACGGCCGCTCCGCCTCCATCGACGTCGGCGAGCTGTACGCCGACGAGGAGAGGCGCTTCTTGCTGCTCATGGACGTGCCGAGGGCCCGATCCACCACGGATGTCACCCACCTGATGCAAGTCAGCTGCGCTTACCGAGACATGGTGACCGGACGGCCCACGAACGTGGACGGCGAGGACGCAGTGGTGCTGAGGCCCTCGCGGGCGGTGAGCCTGGAGCGCTCCGCGGAGGTCGAGCGGGAGCGCGTCCGGTTGGCGGCGACGGACGGCATCGCCGCGGCTCGTGCGGCGGCAGAGCGGGGCGCTCACGAGGAGGCGGCCGAGATACTCCAGAGCGGGCAGCGAGCCGTCGCGCGCTCGGCGGCGGCCCGAGCGGGGGACTCCATGTGCGTAGAGTTGTCCCGAGATCTGCAGGAGATGAGCACCCGCGTGGCGGACCGGCGGCGGTACGAGCTGTCCGGGCGCGCGTACATGCTGGCAGGGCTGAGCTCGCACGCGCAGCAGCGCGCGACGTCGCGGCAGATGTCTGGCGACAGCGGGACGACGCGCCGCAGGGCAGAGGCGGCCCTTGGCACGACGGTAATATCTACGACGGGCGCCACGGCTTCATACTCGTACGTGACGCCGGCGATGATGGACATGCTGGACCGATCGCGGAGATCGCGGGAAATGACGGCGCTGTCGCAGCAGAGGAGTAAGGAGCGGCGAAGGAGCGCACACTAATGAACCCACCGAGGTAGAGGATCAGGATTGACCAGAGAGATATGGTTTTCAAGTTTGTATAATCTGTACTGAGCTTCTCTCTACACTCCATAAACTTGGCATGCATGTGATTCTTTCGTCCACAAACTTTTAAAATAGTACTCCCTCCATTCTCAAATAAGTGTTTTGATCATAGTACAATTTT
Source organism: Thinopyrum elongatum (assembly GCA_011799875.1). Classification (NCBI taxonomy): domain Eukaryota; kingdom Viridiplantae; phylum Streptophyta; class Magnoliopsida; order Poales; family Poaceae; genus Thinopyrum; species Thinopyrum elongatum. The sequence goes on from CM022297.1 coordinate 238,132,560, forward strand.
GTATTAAAATAATACTCCCTCCATTCCCAAAATAAGTGTCTTGATCTTAATATAATTTTATACTAAAATTAATACAAAGTTAAGACACTTATTTTTAGGACGAAGAAAGTATATAATAATAAGGTATACAAATTTGACACGATGAATATTCACTTGCGCAATCAGAGCATCTACAGGTTGCCATATGGTGAAAGTTTGGACACGCTTTGTTGCTTCGTTGGTGTAATTGGGTTTAAAAAAAAGACTCCCTTTATTGAAAAATATTAGGTGCATTAAGATCATCTACAGTCGGACCTGGCAAATCCGGGCTCTCAAACGCCCGCGGACGCGTCCGGACGCGTCCGCGGGCACTTACCGGACACCCCTTAAATGTTGCGTCACACATCCATGTACCGCAAATTCCGATCTTCAAATCCATGCAATCCATGCACGTCGATCATACGGTACAAACTGTCCGAATGCCAACGTTCGAAACAAAGCAAAGCAAATTATAATTCAACAAACCGGACATGGCAAAATGAAATCAATATTCGAGCATGACGGATGGCCTCAGATCACTGGCTGGGCGCCTCCCTCTCTCGCTGCCGGCGTCGTCGCAACTTGCGGGCACGTTCTCCGCCTTGCAAGTCGCCGCCGACGGACGAGGCAGACTGCGTCTCCGTCGCGGCGGTGTGGGTCGGGCTGGACGACATCTCCGGTGGTGGATCGGGACCAGAGGTGAGGATTGGGAGCAAGGGTGGAGGCTGGCGAGGGTCCGGGCGCGGGAATGGTTGGAGGGCGGCGGGAGTAGGGGGAAGAGTTTGGTGGATTTGGTGCACTTTGGGGTTGGGTCGGGCTGTCGGGTTCGACGTGGCGGGCGTTCCCGGGCACGCCCGGGCGCTCCCATATCCGCCCCATATTTGGGCTGGATATGGGGGGTGCCGATCAGCCCGGGCGTTTGAGGGGCCCGTCTGGGTCAAAACATCATGACTGGGCAGTGACCGGCCGGCCCGCCCGGGTGTATGAGGCGGGTTTGAGAGGTCCGACTGTAGATGCTCTAACTTTTTAAAAAGTCAAAACTCTTTAAGTTTCACCAAATTTGTAGAGAAATATATCAATATTCATAATACCAAATATTTGTCATTAGATTCATCATGAAATGAATTTGGTCAAAATTAAAGATATTTGTCTTTTCAAAAATTAATACACCTTATATTTTGAAATTGATGGAGTATTTGGTCTGGCGAGTTGGGGAGTTGACAGAGTGTGTTTTATTTTTATTTATAATTCGGTGTTTTGGTGAGCCTTTCACGGTGTATTCTGGGTTATCTGCTAATCAACGCATACTTATGTGAGAAATTTTCTACGTCAGTGGCTGCATGTACTATATTGGTGCTACAATATCACATGTTTGCTCTTATTTTTTCTAGGTGACGAGGTAGTGCGTGCGATTGATATGTTTTTATAGATCGTTTGCAGTCGATTGATTTGAACCTCTGTACATATGACTTTTGGGAGTCTTCCCTTTCTTCTTCAATGAATGATACGCATGCTTGTGCGTATTCGAGAAAAAAAAATCGTTGACCCGGTCAAAATATGAACCAATATCTCAATGAAATGGGAGATCTCCAAAATTAGAGAGCATAGTGAATTAAAAGAATAGAATGATAGAGCTCCTTAAAAAATTGTTGATCCGGTCAAAATTGAGTGACTCAATTCAAAGTTAGAGACCTCAATTGATTATGAGGCCTCTAAAATTAGGGAGCATAGCGTATTAGATATACGTCTGCGCACAATGCTGAATGTGTCCACTTTTTTTTAGAGTTGTCCTCGTTTTTCTCCTCCATAACCACAATTCAATACCCAAATCTATGCACGCCCATCATACAACGCAAATTCATCATAAATTCAATGATACAAAGTAAATGACAATTCATTACATACCGAAATAAATTTTCACAGATCATACATAGATAGGAGATACATGAATGAATCAATGTCTTGAGTTGTTGCGGTCATTGATCATCTTCTTCATGCGGACCAACCACTTCTTGTCTTCATCATCAAAGAGGTTGATGCCCTGCAACATAATCTTCAACTCCTCCGTCTCTCTCGCGCGTCTCAACTTCTCTCTCTCTCTCTCTCTCAAGCTCTAAGTCCTTGCATTCCCGCCCTTTGTTCAAACTCCCATTTTGCAACATTCCCTTGCCTCTCCAATTATATTTGGTTCTTCTCGACGGTCAACCTCTCCCGGTCGAAGTCCATCTTCTCCTTTTGCACATCTACGGAAAACCTTGTACCTTTCCTCCTTCTACACCACTTTGGCGAAAAAATGCCCATCTAAGTGGCAGACATTTTGCTTGCAAGGAACCACCATGCTGGGGAGCCCGTCTGATTCTGCCGAGGCATCATCCGTGACCATGGTGGCAGACAGGTTGTCGGTGATGACATTAGCGATGACGGACAAGGACGACGACCAAGGGAGGAGGTGGGCGACTGTCCGGAGGAGGGAAATGGATGACGAAGGTGGGAGGAGTTGGCTCGAAGTGGAGGACTAGTCAATTTTGAGAGAATTTGGCATGGGTCCGTCTTGTAGGAGCCGACGTGGCGGGCGCGTCCGAGCGTCGCCCTATCTGCCCCAGATATCAACTGGGTATGGGGAGTGCCAGTTAGTCCGAGCGTTTGGGACAAATTTTTAATGTTTGGTTGGATGGCAATTTTGCGTCCGGGCAGTGATTGGCCAGGCCGTTCGAGCATTTGAGGCGGATATGGAGCGTCCGGTTGTAGATGCTCTCATAGCGTGTTGTTTGGCTGCCACAAAGGACCTGTTGGGTGAGCTGGTGACTCTCTAATCGACCGTTGCAATTGTGCTAATACCTCCACCCCCTCGTGCACGCGTGGCTTGTGTTAATGAATTTGCAGTACTTAAAATTGTTTGGCGGCAAATCGGATGGCGGAGTTAACATTTTGTGCTCTGGTCCTCTCAATCGTCACTCACTCTATGGTTAGAACCATGTGTAGGCGGGAATCCTCTCATTCATCACTCCTTCTCCGTGTTGACTCTGTGGAATCCCCAAGTCCCTCGTCGCTAATGTCTGCCCTCGCCATGTCCGCCATCAGTTGTTCCATATCAGGCCGCCGACATCGTTCCCCGGGAATTCCCCTTGTGCCTTTCCTCAATTGTCACAACGAAGTAAAGTTGTATGTCTCGAGGATGGATGACCACAAAGGCTAGGTCTTCTACAAGTGCGAGGATGACGGAGTAAGTCATCGGCGGCGATCTCTTATTTTTGGTGTCGTCAAAAATATAGACTCTATACATAATCACGGGATGTGCTCACAAAATTGCAGTGCGGGCGTGACATCTCGCATTGGGAGCTGAAGTACGTGAGGCATTTGGTTTACCACAAATACCTCATAGGTGCTGATGTTGTTGATGCACTTGGCTGGTGTCGGTGTAGGGGGTCCCGAGCTGTGGATCTCGGATCAGTGGTAACAGGAACAAGGGAGACGATGTTTACCCAGGTTCGGGCCCTCTTGATGGAGGTAAAACCTGCTCTTGTTTATATTGATGGGATGTATCAAGTACAGAGTTGATCTACCTTGAGATCGTGAGTTGTGTTCTACCTCTAGGGCTAGGTGAATGTAATTGTGATTCGGTCCCCTCTATAGGCTAAACCCCTTGGCTTATATACATGCCAGGTAGGGCACCTAGGGTTACATGGTCGGTATCCAGGGATCGCGTAGAGGCGGCAGGAAATATCTTGGAGTATACGTCAAGTCTTTGGTAGGGGTAGTCTTGATCTCATCCAGGCGTACAACTCCCAGAGTCTTCCTTAACGGGAACATGGGTCCACCGACCCAGCCCGAGGACTATGGGCCGACTAGGTTAGTACCCCCTAGTCCAGGACACCATCAGTAGCCCCCGAACTATTCTTCTATGCCAAGGATGACCTCCTTGAAGTAAACAACCTCGGATCCGAAGTCCTTGGCTTGACAGACGAGTTCTTCTTCACTAGAAACTCAAGATTTCTTCCCTTTAAAGGATATCATGAACCACTTATCAAAGGAACAACATTCCCTGACTTCGGCGTGGCCGAACTAGCTCAGCGTCCGAAGACTCAAGATTACTTAGCCTCGAAGGTCGGCCGCATAGGTGTGAATAGTATTCACTAGCCTGACAACTTTATCGAAGAGGCGCTCACCCACGACAGGTCAAGCAGTTACTGCTCACCCACATCATGACCCAAGGCAATCTTTTTACTGGCGCGTCCCATCGAAGTGGAGATCGTGCCCGTCTTCTTAGGGATATCATTAAGATTTTGTTTCTCCTCGTACGCATAATGCCATCTTTTATGGGGGTTGGTGATGAAGGAAATGTGCCCTAGAGGAAATAATAAGGTTGTTATTTTATATTTCCTTATTCATGATAAAGGTTTATTATTCATGCTAGAATTGTATTGATCGGAAACCATAATACATGTGTGAATACATAAACAAACATCGTGTCCCTAGTAAGCCTCTACTAGACTAGCTCGTTGATCAAAGATGGTTAAGGTTTCCTGACCATGGACATGAGTTGTCATTTGATAACGGGATCACATCATTAGGAGAATGATGTGATGGACAAGACCCATCCGTTAGCTTAGCATAATGATCGTTCAGTTTTATCGCTATTGCTTTCTTCATGTCAAATACATATTCCTTCGACTATGAGATTATGCAACTCCCGAACACCAGAGGAATGCCTTGTGTGCTATCAAATGTTGATGTCTACTACGCAACTTTATTCTTGTAGACTCGTGTTGGGCCTCCAAGCCCAGAGTTTTGTAGGACAGTAGCAATTTTCCCTCAAGTGGATGACCTAAGGTTTATCAATCCATGGGAGGCGTAGGATGAAGATGGTCTCTATCAAACAACCCTGCAACCAAATAACAAAGAGTCTCTTGTGTCCCCAACACACCAAATACAATGGTAATTTGTATAGGTGCACTAGTTCGGCGAAGAGATGGTAACAAAAGCGTAGTAATGATAGTAGATATTGGTTTTTGTAATAGGAACAATAAAAAACAGCAAGGTAGCAATTGATAAAACGGAGCACAAACGGTATTGCAATGCATGAAAATGAGGCCTAGGGTCCGTACTTTCGCTAGTGCAATATCTCAAAAATGCTAATCTAATTGGATCATATAACTATCCCTCAACGTGCGATGAAGAATCACTCCAAAGTTCTTATCTAGCGGAGAACATAAGAAGAAATTGTTTGTAGGGTACGAAACCACCTCAAAGCTATTCTTTCCGATCAATCTATCCTAGAGTTCGTACTAAAATAACACCAAGCTATTCTTTCCGATCGATCTAACCAAGAGTTCGTACTAAAATAACACCAAAGCAAATTCAGATTCATAATACTCGATCCAACACAAAGAACCTCAAAGAGTGCCCCAAGATTTCTACCGGAGAAACAAAAGACAAGAACGTGCATCAACCCCTATGCATAGATTACCCCAATGTCACCTCGGGAATCCGCGAGTTGAGTACCAAAACATATCTCAAGTGAATCAATATAATACCCCATTGTCACCACGGGTATTCATATGCAAGACATACATCAAGTGTTCTCAAATCCATAAAAGTATTCAATCCGATAAAACGAAATCTCAAAGGGAAAACTCAATTCACAACAAGATAGAGAGGAGAAAACACCATATGATCCAACTATATTAACAAAGCCCGCGATACATCAAGATCGTGACATCTCAAGAACACGAGAGAGGGAGAGAGAGATTAAACACATAACTACTGGTACAAACCCTCAGCCCCGAGGGTGGACTACTCCCTCCTCATCATGGTGACCGCCGGGATGATGAAGATGGCCACCGGTGATGATTTCCCCCTCCGGCGGAGTGCCGAAACGGGGTCTAGATTGGCTTTTCGTGGCTACAAAGGCTTGCGGTGGCGGAACTTCTGATCTAGGGTTACCCCGAGGGTTTTTGGAATATTTGGAAATTTATAGGGTGAAGAGGCGGTGCGGGAGGCCACCGAGGTGGGCACAACCCACCTGGGAGCGCCTGGCCCCAGGCGCGCCCTGGTGGGTTGTGCTCCCCTCTGGTACTTATTTGGCCCACCGGGTGTCTTCTGGTCCAGAAAAAATCTCCAAAAAGTTTCGCTACGTTTGGACTCCGTTTGGTATTGATTTTCTGCGATGTAAAAAACAAGCAAAAAACAGCAACTGGCACTGGGCACTATGTCAATAGGTTAGTCCCAAAAAATGATATAAAGTTGCTATAAAATGATTGTAAAACATCCAAGAATGATAATATAATGGCATGAATACTTCATAAATTATAGATAGGTTGGAGACGTATCAGCATCCCCAAGCTTAATTCCTACTCGTCCTCGAGTAGGTAAATGATAAAAGAAATAAATTATGAAGTGTGAATGCTAGCAAAGTGCATAAGTTTGATCAATGATAATTTTAATCACTTTTCCTAGCATCATAACATCAATTTTTTTCTCATAAAACTTCTCATGTTAAAGTAGCAACCAATTCACATGTTAAGGTTCAAACAATGAATTCTCTTGAAACTCAACAACCTATGTTCTTAGTCACCAAACAATTGCAATTCAACTTATTCAACAAAATCTAAGTAAGAGCTCCACATACTCAATCATCATATAGTCTTCCATGATTGCTAGTACTCAAAGCATATTCTTAGAACAAATGGCATCCATCGAACACAGAGAAAGATAGGGGCTTAATGTTTCGCCTCCCAACTCATTTATCATAGAGATAATTGTCAACAATAATAAATCATGATCAAATATATCTGACTGGTCATATGTGCCTAGATCTTTCCCCACCACATGATGCTTGCCAACTAGAGAATAGTTGAGGTTGAAATGAGATTTCATACTATTGACTCTTTGCATAAAAGTAAATACTGAAAAGTAAAAGATAGGCCCTTCGCAGAGGGAAGCAGAGGTTGTCATGCACTTTTTATTTGGATGCCCAAGCTCTTAATGCAAAGGAACGTCACGTTATATTGCCCCTTATGATAGCAACCTTTATTATGCAGTCTGTCACTTTTATTACTTTGCCATCACAAGTTCGTACAACGCTCAATTTTCCCTTATAATAAAAGATCAAACATATTTAGGAGCAATTTTTATTGCTTTATGCACCGATGACAACTTACTTGAAGGATCTTATTCAATCCATAGGTAGGTATGGTGGACACTCATGGCAAGAAACTAGGTTTAAGGGTTTTTGGATGCACAAGTAGTATCTCTACTTAGTACGAATTTTTGGCTAGCAAAAGATCCTAGGCAAACACCACATGTTGGAGGATCCATGACAATATAACTTCTATGCAAATATACCCAAACATAACTCATTACGTTGTCTTCCTTGTCCAACTTCAACTAATTTGCTCAAGTTTGAAAATAATTAATGGGTATTCACAATCATAGAAGATGTCCAAGATAATATATTTGCATGTGAAAGTTCTCTTCCTTATACTAATCATTCATGAATTGCTTGTATGACCAATATTGTGATTGTCAAGCTTCAAAAGATTTCACTTTCTAAACCCAATGTGAAGCCACTACTAGGCATGATATTGATATATAATTTCAACTTCATGATATTCAATTCATTCAACAATTTACTCATGGGATATAAGTGAAGCACAAGAGTAAATAACAAACTACTCCAAAAAGATATAAGTGAAGATCAAGCGAGTAGTTGAGTAAAGGGGTAGCTAAGTGAGGACTCTTTCTTATTTAAAAACTTTCAGACCTAAGTATTTTATTAAAACAGCAAGCAAATAAAATAAAATGACATTCTAAGAATAGCACACATCATGTGAAGAAGCAAAAACTTAGGCTCAACCGAGGCTAACCGATAATTGTTGATGAAGAAAGGTGGGATGCCTACCGGGGCATCCCCAAGCTTAGATGCTTGAGACTTCTTGGATTATTAACTTGGGATGCCTTGGGAATCCCCAAGCTTGAGCTTTTGTGTCTCCTTAATTCCTTTTATATCACGGTTTCCTAAATCTTAAAAACTTCATCCACACAAAACTCAACAAGAACTCGTGAGATACATTAGTATAAATCAATGCAATAACCTTATCATTGTCTACTGTAGAAAATCGCTAAAATTATTATTAAACATTGCATACTAAATGCCTCTGCATATTTAGTACTCCTATCCTCAAATAGAATAATTAAAAAGGCAAACATATGCAAACAATGCAAACATAACAGCAATCTGTCTAAACAGGACAGTCTGTAAAGAATGCAATATTCTTCAAACTTACCTAACTCCAATAATTCTGAAAAATTACAGAACTGTATAAAATTTATCATATCTTATTATTCAAAAAAATCAACATTTTATCACATTCTTACTTTTCTGGAGAATTATTGCAACAGCGATAAACTTTCTGTTTTTGAAACAGCAACTCATATATTTGCAAAATAAGCATGATGAAGGCTATCCTTGACACTTTTATTGAAGTAAGCGATGCAAAACATTATTCTAAATAATATAAAGCAAATCCTAATAAAATAAAATGACTCTCCAAGCAAAACTCATATCATGTGACAAATGAAAATATAGCTCCAAGTGAGGTTACCGATAATGTTGAAGACGAAAGAGGGGATGCCTTCCGGGGCATCCCCAAGCTTAGTTGCTTGGATCTTCCTTGAATATTGCCTTGGGGGTGCCTTGGGCATCCCCAAGCTTAGGGTCTTGTCACTCCTTATTCTCCTCATATCGATATCTCACCCAAAACTTGAGAACTTCAATCACACAAAACTTAACGGAACTTCGTGAGATGGGTTAGTATGATAAAGAAAAATCATTCACTTTGGTACTGTCAAAGACAAGATTCATAAATATTCTCACACAATGACTACTGTACTCTAAAATTTCCACAATTTATATTAAGCAATATAAGCCATAGAAACCATAAAACAAGCAAACTATGCATTGAAAACAGAATCTGTCAAAAACAGAACAGCACATAAAGATCTGAATTAAGGTCATACTTATGTAACTCCAGAAAATCTGAAAAATTAAGAAACTTAGAAAATTTGTATACCCATCAACTGTAAAAAATTCAGAGTTTTTCGACGCTCCAGTAAATTTAAACAATTCTGTTACTGGGCGCAAAAGTTTCTGTTTTTGCACAGAATCAAGTCAACTATCATCCACACTATCCCAAAGGCTTTACTTGGTACTTTATTGAAATAAAAGCAATAAAACATGATTACTACAGTAACATAACCATGTGAACACACAAAAACAGTAGGTAAAAGTGTTGGGTTGTCTCCCAACAAGCGCTTTTCTTTAATGCCTTTTAGCTAGGCATGATGAGTTCAATGATGCTCGCACAAAAGATAAGGATTGAAACATAAAGAGAGCATCATGAATCATAAGTTCCTCTCTCATAATAATTTTCAGTAGCATCATGAATAGATTCATCAATATAACCATCACATAAAGCATTCTTTTCATGATCCACAAGCATAGAAATTTTATTACTCTCCACATAAGAAAATTTCTTCTCATTCACAATGGTGGGAGTAGCATATGAAACTCGAATACTATAAATTGTTTCCACATTAAAAGAGTAATGTTCAGAAAAAGGGTAATCATAACTATGACAAGTTTTATAAATATAATCATAACCACTTTTTATAACATAAGTATCATCACAATAATCATCATAAGTAGCAACTTTGTTCTCATCATAGATAGGAGGCATGCAATCATCATAGCAAATTTGATCATTCAAAGTAGGGGGACTAAAAAGATCATCTTCATTAAGCATATCACCCCCAAGCTTGGGACAAACATTAATTGCAGCAAATAAATTCTCAAGCATGTCATTCTCATCAAACATAGCATCCGCAAGCTTGTGGCTTGGCATATCATAAGCATAATTATTCTCATCATTAATAGTATGAATAGCACCAACGGTATAACAATTGCTATAATCATAATTTCCCAAGTTGGTGCCAAAAAGATTTTCAAGATTATAAGAAGTATCATTATCTTCCCAATCATAATCATCACAACAAGCAATAGGCATAACAAAATCATCATCAATAGTTCTTTCGGACATTGTGCCATAAGACAAAGAAGCAATATCATCATCAAGTGCATCATCTTACACAATTATTTTTGATTCATTTTCATGAGCACAACTATAATAGGAGCAACATTATGTGGGGGAGATACCTTTGTACCTCTTCTCTTCTTCTTTTCTTCTTCTTCACCACATCATGTGTGGGTTTAATTAATTTTTCTGAGCTTCTTATTGATGAGATTGGTTGAATAGGGAGCTCCTTCTCGTCACCTATTTCATCATGAGAGACAATAGGAGGGAAAGTAGAGATCTTTACCCTTTCATTAGTACTCCTTTTATATTCTATTGGTTTTCCCATCTTTCTATAGTTGGCAATATAATCATTCTCATTGCAATTTACCATGCAAAACATACGGATTTCTTTCAAATTAGTTTCAGCATGGTCCGTGAATATGAATGCTTCAAACCAACCATTTTTATGTGACAATTCTTCACACCCCAAAAATAAACAAAGTTCATTATAAAGTTCAAGGGTGATCAAGTTATTGCAATATTTGGACACGATTCGATTATGAAAAAACATGCATTGGAAATTAAGGTGACCAACTTTATTGCAAAGTTCACAAGTAATAGGATAAAGAGAGCATAATTTTGTAGCAAATTTATCTATCGCCTGTCGCAAAAAATTGGTTCTATCATGTTTATGCTTCTTGCAAAATCTATCATCCCTATAAGGCACGTCTTCACAAAGTCTTTCCACTCCACAAAAATTGACATGCTTATAAGAAACATTTTTGTCATGACTTGTGCAATCATCATTAGCATTTTGGATATTCAAAGAATTCATACTAACAACATTGCAATCATGCTCATCATTTATGCCAAACATTTTATTGAATTCCTCCTCTATCAATTGAGCACAATTTTCCTTTCCATCATTTTCATGAAAGACATTATAAAGATGAATAATATGAGACCACGTCAATTCCATTTTTTTTGTAGTTTTCTTTTTATAAACCAAACTAGTGATAAAACAAGAAACTAAAAGATTCAATTGCAAGATCTAAAGATATACCTTCAAGCACTCACCTCCCCGGCAACGGCGCCAGAAAAGAGCTTGATGTTTACTACGCAACTTTATTCTTGTAGACTCATGTTGGGCCTCCAAGCGCAGAGTTTTGTAGGACAGTAGCAATTTTCCCTCAAGTGGATGACCTAAGGTTTATCAATCCGTGGGAGGCGTAGGATGAAGATGGTCTCTCTCAAACAACCCTGCAACCAAATAACAAAGAGTCTCTTGTGTCCCCAACACACCAAATACAATGGTAATTTGTATAGGTGCACTAGTTCTGTGAAGAGATGGTAACAAAAGCGTAGTAATGATAGTAGATATTGGTTTTTGTAATAGGAGCAATAAAAAACAGCAAGGTAGCAATTGATAAAACGGAGCACAAACGGTATTGCAATGCATGAAAATGAGGCCTAGGGTCCGTACTTTCGCTAGTGCAATCTCTCAAAAATGCTAATCTAATTAGATCATATAACTATCCCTCAACGTGCGTTGAAGAATCACTCCAAAGTTCTTATCTAGTGGAGAACATAAGAAGAAATTGTTTGTAGGGTACGAAACCACCTCAAAGCTATTCTTTCTGATCAATCTATCCTAGAGTTCGTACTAATAACCCGATCGATCTAACCAAGAGTTCGTACTAAAATAACACCAAAGCAAATTCAGATTCATAATACTCAATCCAACACAAAGAACCTCAAAAAGTGCCCCAAGATTTCTACCGGAGAAACAAAAGACGAGAACATGCATCAACCCCTATGCATAGATTACCCCAATGTCACCTCGGGAATCCGCGAGTTGAGTACCAAAACATATCTCAAGTGAATCAATATAATACCCCATTGTCACCACGGGTATTCATATGCAAGACATACATCAAGTGTTCTCAAATCCATAAAAGTATTCAATCCGGTAAAATGAAATCTCAAAGGGAAAACTCAATTCACAACAAGATAGAGAGGAGAAAACACCATATGATCCAACTATATTAACAAAGCCCGCGATACATCAAGATCGTGACATCTCAAGAACACGAGAGAGGGAGAGAGAGATTAAACACATAGCTACTGGTACAAACCCTCAGCCCCGAGGGTGGACTACTCCCTCCTCATCATGGTGGCTGCCGGGATGATGAAGATGGCCACCGATGATGATTTCCCCCTCTGGCGGAGTGCCGGAACGGGGTCTAGATTGGTTTTTCGTGGCTACAGAGGCTTGCGGTGGCGGAACTTCTGATCTAGGGTTACCCGGAGGGTTTTTGAAATATTTGGAAATTTATAGGGCGAAGAGGTGGTGCGGGAGGCCACCGAGGTGGGCACAACCACCTGGGCGCGCCTGGGCCCCCAGGCGCGCCCTGGTGGGTTGTGCTCTCGTCGGAGCTCCCCTCTGGTACTTCTTTGGCCCACCGAGTGTCTTCTGGTCCAGAAAAAATCTCCAAAAATTTTCGCTGCGTTTGGACTCCGTTTGGTATTGATTTTCTGCGATGTAAAAAACAAGCAAAAAACAGCAACTGGCACTGGGCAATAAGTCAATAGGTTAGTCCCAAAAAATGATATAAAATTGCTATAAAATGATTGTAAAACATCCAAGAATGATAATATAATGGCATGAATACTTCATAAATTAGAGATACGTTGGAGACGTATCAAACGTCACAACGTAACTGGGTTATTATAAAGATGCTCTACAGGTATCTCCGAAGGTGTCTGTTGAGTTGGCATAGATCAAGATTAGGATTTGTCACTCCGAGTATCGGAGAGGTATCTCTGGGCCCTCTCGGTAATACACATCATAAGCTTGCAAGCAAAGGACTAAGGAGTTAGTCACGAGGTGATGTATTACGGAACGAGTAAAGAGACTTGTCCGTAACGAGATTGAACTAGGTATGAAGATATCGACGATCAAATCTCGGGCAAGTAACATACCGATGGACAAAGGGAATTACGTATGTTGTCATTACGGTTCGACCGATAAAGATCTTCGTAGAATATGTAGGAGCCAATATGGGCATCCAGGTTCCGCTATTGGTTTTTGACCGGAGAGGTGTCTCAGTCATGTCTACATAGTTCTCGAACCCGTAGGGTCCGCACGCTTAACGTTCGTTGACGATATAGTATTATATGAGTTATGTGATTTGGTGACCGAATGTTGTTCGGAGTCCCGGATGAGATCACGGACATGACGAGGAGTCTCAAAGTGGTCGAGAGGTAAAGATTGATATATAGGACGATGGTATTCGGACACCGAAAGTGTTCCGGGGGTCACCGGGTACTTATCGGGTCACCGGAAGGGGTTTCGGGCACCCCCGGCAAAAGATATGGGCCTTATGGGCCAAGAGGGGAAACGCACCAGCCACAAGGGGCTGGTGCGCCCCCCATATGGGCCAGCTAAGGTGGAGAAGGAAAGGGGAAGGAGGAAAGGAAAGAAAGGGAATAGGATTCCCCCTTCCTTCCTCCTCCCCCCTCTTTCCTTCCCCCTCCGACAAATAAGGCAGGGGGGCGCGCCACTTGGGAGGACCCCAAGTAGGATTCGGCCTACTTGGGGCGCCCTCCTGGCTGCTCCCTCCTCTCCTCCACCTATATATATGTGGGAGGGGGGCGCCTAGCACACCCAGACAATTGCCTAGCCGTGTGCGGCGCCCCCCTCCACCGTTTACACCCCCGGTCATATTTTCATAGTGCTTAGGTGAAGCCCTGCGAAGATCACTTCACCATCACCGTTACCACACCATTGTGTTGATGGAACTAATCTACTACCTCGATGTCTTGCTGGATCAAGAAGGCGAGGGACGTCACCGAGCTGAATGTGTGCAGAACGCGGAGGTGTCGTACGTTCCGTACTTGATCGGTCGGAGCGCGAAGAAGTTCGACTACATCAACCGTGTTGTTAAACGCTTCCGCTTACGGTCTACGAGGGTACGTAGACACACTCTCCCCCTTGTTGCTATGCATCTCCATGGATAGATCATTGCGTGTGCGTAGAATTTTTTTTGTTTTCCATGCAACGATTCCCAACAGTGGCATCATGAGCCAGGTCTATGCGTAGATGATATGCACGAGTAGAACACAAAGAGTTGTGGGCGGTGATAGTCATACTGCTTACCGCCAACGTTTTATTTTGATTCAGCGGTATTGTGGGATGAAGCGGCCCGGACCAACCTTACATGTCCATGTACATGAGACCGGTTCCACCGACAGACATGCAACTAGTTTTGCATAAAGGTGGCTGGCGGGTGTCTGTTTCTCCTACTTTAGTTGAATCAAATTTCACTGCGGCCGGTCCTTGAAGAAGGTTAAAATAGCAAACTTGGCGAATCACCGTTGTGGTTTTTGCCGTAGGTAAGAATGGTTCTTGCTAGAAGCCCATAGCAGCCACGTAAAACTTGCAACAACAAAGTAGAGGATGTCTAACTTGTTTTTGCAGGGCATGTTGTGATGTGATATGGTCAAGACATGATGTGATATACGTTGTTGTATGAGATGATCATGTTTTGTAAGTTATCGGCAACTGGCAGGAGCCTTATGGTTGTCGCTTTATTGAATGAAATGCAAACGCCATGTAATTGCTTTACTTTATCACTATGCGTTAGCGATAGTTGTAGAAGCAATAGTTGGTGAGACGACCACAATGCAACGATGGAGATCAAGGTGTCGAGCCGGTGACGATGGAGATCATGATGATGCTTTGGAGATGGAGATCAAAAGCACGAGATGATGATGGCCATATCATGTCACATATTTTGATTGCATGTGATGTTTATCCTTTATGCATCTTATTTTGCTTAGAACGGTGGTAGCATTATAAGATGATCCCTTCACTTAATTTCAAGATAAAAGTGTTCTCCCTGAGTATGCACCGTTGCTACAGTTCGTCGTGTTGAGACACCACGTGATGATCGGGTGTGATAGACTCTACGTCCACATACAACGGGTGCAAGACAGTTTTGCACATGCGGAATACTTGGGTTAAACTTGACGAGCCTAGCATGTACAGACATGGCCTCGGAACACTGGAGACCGAAAGGTCGAACGTGAATCATATAGTAGATATGATCAACATAGAGATGTTCACCATTGATGACTACCCCATCTCACATGATGATCGGACATGGGTTAGTTGATTTGGATCACGTATCACTTAGATGACTTGAGGGATGTCTATTTAAGTGGGAGTTCTTAAGTAATTTGATTAATTGAACTTAATTTATCATGAACTTAGTCCTGATAGTATTTGCATATCTATGTTGTAGATCAATGGCCCGTGCTACCGTTCCCCTGAATTTTAATGCGTTCCTAGAGAAAGCTAAGTTGAAAGATGATGGTAGCAACTACACGGACTAGGTCCGTAACTTGAGGATTATCCTCATTGCTGCACAGAAGAATTATGTCCTCGATGCACCGCTAGGTGACAAGCCCCCTCCCGCTAATGTAGATGCTTTGAACGTCTGGCAGACAAGGTCTGATGACTACTCTATAGTTCAGTGTGCCATGCTTTACGGCTTAGAACCGGGACTTCAAAGACGTTTTGAACGTCATGGAGCATATGAGATGTTCCAAGAATTGAAGTTAATATTTCAAGCAAATGCCCGGGTTGAGAGATATGAAATCTCCAACAAGTTCTATAGCTTCAAGATGGAGGAGAACAGTTCTGTCAGTGAACACATACTCAAAATGTCTGGGTATTATAATCACTTGACTCAGCTGGGAGTTGATCCAGTTGATTGTGTCATTGACAGAGTTCTTCAATCACTGCCACCAAGCTACAAAGGCTTCATGATGAACTATAATATGCAAGGGATAAAAAACAATTCCCGAGCTCTTCCCAATGCTTAAAGCCGCGGAGGTAGAAATCAAGAAGGAGCATCAAGTGTTGATGGTTAACAAGACCACTAGTTTCAAGAAAAAGGGCAAGGGAAAGAAAGGGAACTTCAAGAAGAATGGCAAGCAAGTTACCACTCCCGGGAAGAAGCCCAAAGCTAGACCCAGGCCTGAGACTGAGTGCTTCTACTGCAAAGGGACTGGTCACTGGAAGCGGAATTGCCCCAAGTATTTGGCGGATAAGAAGGATGGCAAAGTGAACAAAGGTATATTTGATATACATGTTATTGATGTGTACCTTACTAATGCTCATAGCAGCGCCTGGGTATTTGATACTGGTTCGGTTGCTCATATTTGTAACTCGAAACAGGAGCTACGGATTAAACGAAGACTGGCTAAGGACGAGGTGACGATGCGCGTCGGGAATGGTTCCAAGGTCGATATGATCGCCGTCGGCACGCTACCTCTACATCTACCTTCGGGATTAGTTTTAGACCTGAATAATTATTATTTGGTACCAGCGTTGAGCATGAACATTATATCTGGATCTTGTTTAGTGTGAGACGGTTATTCATTTAAATCAGAGAATAATGGTTGTTCTATTTATATGAGTAATATCTTTTATGGTCATGCACCCTTAAAGAGTGGTCTATTTTTGTTGAATCTTGATTGTAGTGATACACATATTCATAATATTGCTTGCAAAATATGCAAAGTTGATAATGATAGTGCAACATATTTGTGGCACTGCCGTTTAGGTCATATTGGTGTAAAGCGCATGAAGAAACTCCATGCAGATGGGCTTTTGGAAACACTTGATTATGAATCATTTGATACTTGCGAACCATGCCTCATGGGCAAGATGACTAAAACTCCGTTCTCCGGAACAATGGAGCGAGCTAATGACTTATTGGAAATAATACATACCGATGTATGCGGTCCGATGAGTGTTGAGGCACGCGGCGGGTATCATTATTTTCTGACCTTCACAGATGATTTGAGCAGATATGGGTATATCTACTTAATGAAACACAAATCTGAAACATTTGAAAAGTTCAAAGAATTTCAGAGTGAAGTGGAGAATCATCGTAACAAGAAAATAAAGTTTCTACGATCTGATCGCGGAGGCGAATATTTGAGTTACGAGTTTTGCCTTCATTTAAAACAATATGGAATAGTTTCACAACTCACGCCACCTGGAACACCACAGCGTAATGGTGTGTCCGAACGTCGTAACCGTACTTTATTAGATATGGGTATTATAATCACTTGACTCAGCTGGGAGTTAATCTTCCAGTTGATTGTGTCATTGACAGAGTTCTTCAATCACTGCCACCAAGCTACAAAGGCTTCGTGATGAACTATAATATGCAAGGGATGAACAAAACAATTCCCGAGCTCTTTGCAATGCTTAAGGCCGCGGAGGTAGAAATCAAGAAGGAGCATCAAGTGTTGATGGTTAACAAGACCACTAGTTTCAAGAAAAAGGGCAAGGGAAAGAAAGGGAACTTCAAGAAGAATGGCAAGCAAGTTGCCACTCCCGGGAAGAAGCCCAAAGCTGGACCCAAGCCTGAAACTGAGTGCTTCCACTACAAAGGAACTGGTCACTGGAAGCGGAATTGCCCCAAGTATTTGGCGGATAAGAAGGATGGCAAAGTGAACAAAGGTATATTTGATATACAAGTTATTGATGTGTACCTTACTAATGCTCGTTGTAGCGCCTGGGTATTTGATACTGGTTCGGTTGCTCATATTTGTAACTCGAAAAAGGAGCTACGGATTAAACAAAGATTGGCTAAGGACGAGGTGACGATGCGCGTCGGGAATGGTTCCAAGGTCGATGTGATCGCCGTCGGCACACTACCTCTACATCTACCTTTGGGATTAGTTTTAGACCTGAATAATTATTATTTGGTGCCAGCGTTGAGCATGAACATTATATCTGGATCTTGTTTAGTGCGAGACGGTTATTCATTTAAATCACAGAATAATGGTTGTTCTATTTATATGAGTAATATCTTTTATGGTCATGCACCCTTGAAGAGTGGTCTATTTTTGTTGAATCTCGATTATAGTGATACATATATTCATAATATTGATGCTAAAAGATGCAAAGTTGATAATGATAGTGCAACATATTTGTGGCACTGCCGTTTAGGTCATATTGGTGTAAAGCGCATGAAGAAACTCCATGCAGATGGGCTTTTGGAATCACTTGATTATGAATCATTTGATACTTGCGAACCATGCCTCATGGGCAAGATGACTAAAACTCCGTTCTCCAGAACAATGGAGCGATCTAGTGACTTATTGGAAATAATACATACCGATGTATGCGGTCCGATGAGTGTTGTGGCACGCATCGGGTATTGTTATTTTCTGACCTTCACAGATGATTTGAGCAGATATGGGTATATCTACTTAATGAAACACAAATCTGAAACATTTGAAAAGTTCAAAGAATTTCAGAGTGAAGTGGAGAATCATCGTAACAAGAAAATAAAGTTTCTACGATCTGATCGCGGAGGCGAATATTTGAGTTACGAGTTTGGCCTTCATTTAAAACAATGTGGAATAGTTTCACAACTCACGCCACCTGGAACACCACAGCGTAATGGTGTGTCCAAATGTCGTGACCGTACTTTATTAGATATGGTGCGATCTATGATGTGTCTTACTGATTTAGCACTATCGTTTTGGGGTTATGCATTAGATACAGCTGCATTCATGTTAAATAGGGCGCCATCTAAATCCGTTGAGACGACACCGTATGAACTATGGTTTGGCAAGAAACCTAAGCTGTTGTTTCTTAAAGTTTGGGGTTGCGACACTTATGCCAAAAGACTTCATCCTGATAAGCTCAAACCCAAATCGGAGAAGTGCGTCTTCATAGGATACCCTAAGGAAACAATTGGGTACACCTTCTACCACAAATCCGAAGGCAAGATCTTTGTTGCCAAGAATGGAACCTTTCTAGAGAAGGAGTTTCTCTCGAAAGAAGTGAGTGGGAGGAAAGTAGAACTTGATGATGTAATTGTACCTTCTCTCAAATTGGAAAGTAGCACATCAGAGAAAACCGTTCCTGCGATGCCTACACCAACTAGAGAGGAAGCTAATGATGATGATCATGAAACTTTGGATCAAGTTACTACAGAACCTCGTAGATTAACCAGAACACTATCCGCACCAGAGTGGTATAGGAATCATGTACTGGAAGTCATGCTACTAGACCAAGGTGAACCTACGAACTATGAAGAAGCTATGATGAGCCCAGATTCCGACATATGGCTTGAGGCCATGAAATCTGAGATAGGATCCATGTATGAGAACAAAGTGTGGACTTTGGTGGATTTGCCCGATGATCGGCAAGCCATAGAGAATAAATGGATCTTCAAGAAGAACACTGATGCTAATGGTAATGTTACTATCTATAAAGCTCGACTTGTCGCAAAAGGTTTTCGACAAGTTCAAGGAGTTGACTACGATGAGACTTTCTCACCCGTAGCGATGCTTAAGTCCTTCCGAATCATGTTAGCAATTGCCGCATTTTATGATTATGAAATCTGGCAAATGGACGTCAAAACTGCATTCCTTAATGGACATCTTAAAGAAGAGTTGTATATGATACAACCAGAAGGTTTTGTCGATCCTAAAGGTGCTAACAAAGTGTGCAAGCTCCAGCGATCCATCTATGGACTGGTGCAATCATCTCAGAGTTGGAATATACACTTTGATGAGGTGATCAAAGCATATGGTTTTATACAGACTTTCGGTGAAGCCTGTATTTACAAGAAAGTGAGTGGGAGCTCTGTAGCATTTCTGATATTATATGTGGATGACATATTGTTGATTGGAAATGATATAGAATTTCTGGATAGCATAAAAGGATACTTGAATAAGAGTTTTTCAATGAAAGACCTCGGTGAAGCTGCTTATATATTGGGCATCAAGATCTATAGGGATAGATCGAGACACTTAATAGGACTTTCACAAAGCACATACCTTGATAAAGTTTTTAAGAAGTTCAAAATGGATCAGTCAAAGAAAAGGTTCTTGCCTATGTTACAAGGTGTGAAGTTGAGTCAGACTCAAAGCCCGACCACTACAGAAGATAGAGAGAAAATGAAAGTCATTCCCTATGCCTCAGCCATAGGTTATATCATGTATGCTATGCTGTGTACCAGACCTGATGTGTGCCTTGCCATAAGTCTGGTAGGGAGGTACCAAAGTAATCCAGGAGTGGATCACTGGACAGCGGTCAAGAACATCCTGAAGTACCTGAAAAGGACCAAGGATATGTTTCTCGTTTATGGAGGTGACAAAGAGCTCATCGTAAATGGTTACGTCGATGCTTTGACACTGATCCAGATGAATCTAAGTCACAAATCGGATACGTATTTATATTGAATGGTCGAGCTATCAGTTGGTGCAGTTCCAAGTAGAGCGTCATGGCGGGATCTACGTTGTGAAGCGGAGTACATAGCTGCTTCAGAAGCAGCAAATGAAGGAGTCTGGATGAAGGAGTTCATATCTGATCTGGGTGTAATACCTAGTGCATCGGATCTAATGAAAATCTTTTGTGACAATACTGGAGCAATTGCCTTGGTGAAGGAATCCAGGTTTCACAAGAGAACCAAACACATCAAGAGACGCTTCAACTCCATTCGTGAACAAGTCGAGGATGGAGACATAGAAATTTGCAAGATACATACGGATCTGAATGTAGCAGACCCGTTGACTAAGTCTCTTCCATGAGCAAAACATGATCAGCACCAAGACTCCATGGGTGTTAGATTCATTACAATGTAATCTAGATTATTGACTCTAGTGCAAGTGGGAGACTGGAGGAAATATGCCCTAGAGGCAATAATAAAGTTGTTATTTTATATTTCCTTATTCATGATAAAGGTTTATTATTCATGCTAGAATTGTATTGATCGGAAACCTAAATACATGTGTGAATACATAAACAAACACCGTGTCCCTAGTGAGCCTCTACTTGACTAGCTCGTTGATCAAAGATGGTTATGGTTTCCTAACCATGGACATAAGTTGTCATTTGATAACGGGATCACATCATTAGGAGAATGATGTGATGGACAAGACCCATCCGTTAGCTTAGCATAATGATCATTCAGTTTTATTGCTATTGATTTCTTCATGTCAAATACATATTCCTTCAACTATGAGATTATGCAACTCCCGGATACCAGAGGAATGCCTTGTGTGCTATCAAACGTCACAACGTAACTGGGTGATTATAAGGATGCTCTACAGGTACCTCCGAAGGTATTTGTTGAGTTGGCATAGATCGAGATTAGGATTTGTCACTCCGAGTATCGGAGAGGTCTCTCTGGGCCCTCTCGGTAATACACATCATAAGCTTGCAAGCAAACGACTAAGGATTTAGTCACGAGGTGATGTATTATGGAACAAGTAAAGAGACTTGCCGGTAACGAGATTGAACTAGGTATGAAGATACCGACGATCGAATCTCGGGCAAGTAACATACCGATGGACAAAGGGAATTACGTATGTTGGCATAACGTTTAGACCGATAAAGATCTTCATAGAATATGTAGGAGCCAATATGGGCATCCAGGTTCCGCTATTGGTTATTGACCGGAGAGGTGTCTCGGTCATGTCTACATAGTTCTCGAACCCGTAGGGTCCGCACGCTTAACGTTCGATGACGATATAGTATTATATGAGTTATGTGGTTTGGTGATTGAATGTTGTTCAGAGTCCCGGATGATATCACGGACATGACGAGGAGTCTCGAAATGGTCGAGAGGTAAAGATTGATATATAGGACAATGGTATTCGGACACCGGAAGTGTTTCGGGGGGTACTAGGTACTTATCGGGTCACCGGAAGGGGTTCCGGGCACCCCCGGCAAAAGATATGGGCCTTATGGGCCAAGAGGGGAAACACACCAGCCCCGGCCGGCCTAAGGAGGAGAAGGAAAGGGGAGAAGGGAAAGGTAAGTGTGGATTAGGATTCCCACTTTCTTCCCACTCCCCCTCTTTCCTTTCCCCTCCGACAAACATGGCAGGAGCCCAAGTACGATTCAGACCTACTTGGGGCATCCCTTGGCCTCTCCCCTCTCCCTCCCACCTATATTTATGAGGAGGGGGGTGCCTAGCACACTCCAAACAATTGCCTTGCCGTGTGCGGCGGCCCCTTCCACCGTTTACACTCCCGGTCATATTTTCGTAGTGCTTAGGCGAAGCCCTGCGGAGATCACTTCACCATCACCGTCACCACGCCATCGTGCTGACGGAACACATCTACTACCTCGACATCTTGCTGGATCAAGAAGGCGAGGGACGTCACCGAGCTGAACGTGTGCAGAACGCGGAGGTGCCATGCGTTCGGTACTTGATCGGTTGAAGCTCGAAGAAGTTCGACTACATCGACCGCGTTGTGAAACGCTTCCGCTTACGGTCTACGAGGGTACATAGACACACTCTCCCCCTCGTTGCTATGCATCTCCATGGATAGATCATTGCGTGTGCATAGAATTTTTTTTGTTTTCCATGCAATGATTCCCAACAGTAACATCGTCGTACATGATAACTATCGCACACACTATTCTGTGGTGCAACGTTTACGATGCGTACCACATCAAAAATAGTTCATGATTGCAAATCGTGTACGATAAGGCAACTATCACAAACATTTAGCTTGCCCGCACCGTTTGTGATATTGTCTGACATCACACACGCTGTGCAAACCGCAACTGTGTGCATGATCGCACACGTTTCCTCTCTGTGAACCGTGTCGGATTATGGTGTATATCACAAATATTTGTGTTTTACCGACCGTGTGCGCTATAACGACCTGCAGAGCATAATGTCACCATAATTTAATTGCTGCTATTTAAAATTGTACTGGATTTGAATTTGAAAGTATGCTATGGCTTTATTCACATCCATCAGGTTCAAACAACCAATGCATTATTCGATTCACAGGTACATATGTTCAAGAATTACATAAGCACCAAATAAATAATGATGAACCACGGTTGTATACTTGTACTATTAAAGACGGTAAAGAAAGAGGCGGAATACATTCTGGTTGATGAACAAGGTGAAGTGAAATGCCCATATTGTGCCCTCCTCCATGCAGAAGGCACGCACGACTCTAGTCCAACCCCTTGTGATGGCCGACCGCCCATCCTTCACCGTCTTCATGAACACATCTAGATAGTCCTCGTGTTCTGGTACAAATACTTTAACCTTTGCATGCCCACCAATCATGTAGTTTGAGAGGTAATCTTGAGTAAACTGCTTTGGGAACCACTGCAAAGGAAAAAGATTCAGACATTGTCATCTAACACAACTCATTATGGGCAGTAAAAAGAAGGCTGCAGAGTTCTTACTTACCATCCTACAGTTCACTGTTCTCTTGGATAAAGTGTAAACAAATAGTTTAATTGCCATCTTTTGACCCATTTTACTAACAATCTTTATCAGCTTCCTCACTTGATGCTGGTTCATCAATATTTCATTGCCCCATACGCAGAAAGGGTCAAAGCACGGATCTTTACCAGTGACATATGTACCTAAAAGCACCAAGTTAATATTAGAAGCTAAACAACAATTGCACAATGATGTAGTACAACACTCCCTCCGTCCCATTATATAATATCTTATAACATCCAATATACTCACATATTGGATGAATTAACATCTTATATTATGGGCCGGAGGGAGTTTATTGCATTTTTACAAATTATGAGCTGATTAACTGTTGTTGTTGCTCTTTTACGTATATCTAGACATCATCAGAACATTAAGGTAACACTCTTCCTTGTTGCTATGCAGCCTAGGATTGCATATTTTGACATTCAGTACAGTGCATGTTGCTATGTAGCCTCAGATATATTAGATATGGCCCTAGTTAACCTACTGATAAATGGGTTACAGATATATTCAGTTAAAAGTCTGATTCACCGATTAGTCCCTTACCAGACCCTTGGCCTATATGTTACCAGCTACCGATATCCTGAACAGTGAGTATATATAAGCCATGGGATGAAACTAACCTCGATGGAAAACAGCAGTCGTTCCCAAAATTGTCCTGTGTAAGTACATCGAGAGGCATGTTAAGCACAACAGGCTAAACATCAACCAAATATATCCATGGCAGACAAAATAATCTCCAAACGATAGCTTCAGCGTGCAGGTTTAAGCATACTAGTTAAGCAAAACAAGAAGTGGAAAGGTGTGTTAACTGCAATAGGCTTAACAGTTAACAACACGCAAATATAGTCATTCAAACTGGTATTGTGCCGGTCTAAGTACACTGGTTATTGTTAAATAAGAATGGAAAGGCATGTTAACTATAACATGCTTAACAGCAACCAAATGTAGTCATTCATAGTGGTATTGTTGAAACTGGTATTGATGAAATTGAACTGCACAGTTCATACTTGCACATATAGAACATCACGTTGTGAATAACTGGAATAAACAAGGCATACTACGAACAACCAAAGATAGCATTTGAAACTAGACATATGCTAACTACAAACAACCAAAAAACTTTAAAAGAGCCATATGCTAGCTATAACAGGCTTGACAACAAACAAATATATGCATTCCTATCGGTATGTTTAAAACAGGTATTGATGAAAATGTACTGCACAGTAAATAGTTGCACATATAGAGCATCACATTGTGAACAACTGAAATAAACAAGGCATACTGCAAACAACCAAATATAGCAATTAAAACTGGACATATTCTCACGACACTACAAAAGGGACTCGACAAAACAAATCATGGGTGCCCCCCTGTGAAGAGGCACGGCAAAAGAAATCATGGGTTTCCTCACTTGTCACAGATGGGCTCGTTCCCATGGGAAGAGCATGGACCCTGGGTGCGCTCCATGTTGTCGCAGATGGGCTCCTTCCCCTTGGAAGAGCACGGCTGTAGGGTGCCCTCCCTGATGTCGCACATGGGCTCTTTCCCCTTGGAAGAGCCGGAGAGGGTGCCCTCCTCGTGGTCGCCGTCGATGAGGTCTGACTTGGAAGCTGTGGATCCCAAGCCAGCATCGTAGAATGTGTCCTTCAGAAATGACAAAAGGGGCTCGATAGCGATGTAGGATGGCAAATTCTTGACAGCGAGCCAGAGGAGATCTGCGGCGGGGCCATGGATGAGATCGATGGCGGTTGAACCCGAGGGGTTGGGGGTGGGCCACTTAACCTGTGACATCACCCACGTCAGGCCATCGCTGTCAACGACCTCGATGTCGTAGCCGGCGTCCGCGAGATACCCGCATACTCTAGCCCGCTGATTGAGAGCCTGCGGCTAGTAATGGTCGTCAGCTTCCTCGACGGCCACCTCGGCAACGTCGGGCGAAGAGGCCGTGATACACCTCTTTTGGGCAGTTGCTCCTCGAGCTCCACAGGAAGCATAGCCGGGCTTAGGCTGCGACACTCTGGAGTGGGGTATGGGGATGGGGATTTGTGCGAAAGGGGGCGTTTGGCAGGCGTCATCTAAGAAACTCAGGGCGGCTAGGGTATGGAGATCGGTGGGTAAGCTGCACGGGCAAACTAGCTGATGTTGACAATGGAGGCCTTGCGGCGGCGGCGACGGCGGCGGTGACGACCTTGCTAGGGTTTCGAGCGAGGGAGGGGTTGTGGTGGGTGGGGGGGGGGGGGTGCGCGTGCGCGCCCGAGGATTTTTTTTGGGGGGGGGGGAGTGTGTGGAGGGGGAGGTGTTTGCAGAAATGACGCGGTTACTGAAAATTTTACTACGCGGGAGTAAAATGCCGGGGCTATTGAAAATTTGGATGATGGTGCATCGCACATGGTCCCGAAATAATAACCGTGTGTTATGAAACAGAAAAACCCTCGAGCCGGACATATATTTTCGAGGGATGCAGGCGGGAGCGGGAGCAACAAACATCACACACGGTCGAAACATAATAACCGTGTGTTATCAAACAGAAAAACCTTGCAGACGGGTTAGATAATTTTGCGAGGGGAAGCCTCGTGGAGCCCAATGTACTGTGCTGATGTGCGTGACAGGGGCACCGGCGTGGCACATAGTTTGTGTGAGTGAACCATGTCTGTTGCGTCATTCGACTTGTCTAACGTTAATAAATTTGGCGAAAATGACGCGGGAAAGGGTCCGAACACGAACACACTTGCATGTAGACCAAATATATGTATGAAAAGGGTGGTTTGATGTTCAAATACCAAATGGAAAACTTCGATGTGGCACCTATCTCACAAAACGGTGACATGGAGCGCCTGCTCCGTGGCTATACTGCACTCGAGTACCTTCGTCTTCAGGCGATCAATGGGTTGAGTAGCTTCCACATCACCTCCATGACTCTCCGGACTATTTATATGTGTTGCTGGTGCTGCAAAAAGACATAACAAAATGTGTACCACGGTATGGTCATTGAGGACACACCTTCACTTGAGAGATTACTTGTAGTTGATGAAGAAGGTCCAACAAGACTCAATGTCATTTCTGCGCCAAATTTGACAGTGGTGGGCTACTCGTCTGACAACTACTCCGAACTTGTTATTGGATCCACACCCGTTCAGGTACAACAACCGCCTTCTACCTCTCCTTCTAGAAATTAACATTATTTCTAATTTTGAAGATGTATGTTCGTCTGTCATCCAAAAAATGATTCTGACAAGCTTGACCCCAAAATTGCGCACTATGAAAGTCTTGGCACTAGAATCTATCGGCCCCAACCTGGACCAAGTGGTCAATTTCCTGAGACGCTTTTTGTGCCTGGAGAAGCTATATATCGAGGTGATGTTCCTTTCCTGTTAAATGTAAATCATAAGGGAGTTCAATTTTTGACATATTTTCCCAAGTTTACAATGACAATGTGCTACGATTTCTGAAGGATTTTTGGAGGATTTCAGTACATACACGTGCCCCCCCCCCCCCCCCATATTGGTTGCTTGATCCATATGGTTACAATCCATAAGCATTTCTCCTTTGGATTCATCTGTACTAGTTTTCTTAGGGAATTTTTCATCCACTCCAACCTCTTGTGAAGAAGGCTACATTTTTCTAGATTGTAATCAAATGCCCATGTTAATCATGTCGGATCGAAGATGGCACGTTAGTGCATTTTACAAATCCTGGAAACCAAATAGACCCGTAGTAGTGTTCAAAATTGCATGTAGGCACTAACACGTTTTCTTATTTTGCAGATAAGATTAGGCCCGGTGGTGGATAATGTGATACAATATAACAATCACATCGAATGCCTAGATCTGCATCTCTCAGAAATTACTTTGAACTCATACCGAGGGACTTTACCGGAGATTATATTCTCCAGGTTCTTTGTTGTCAGAGCAAGGGTGCTGCAGGTAATGAGGTTTGCCCTACATTTATTTTGCAAAAATGAATGGTTTGTTGATCAGCGCCGGCGGCTGCGACAGAATGGAATAGGCTTCAAAAAAGCTGAATTTCATTTTGGAACTTCAGATGACAGAGTAATCGGAAGTCATCGTGTCAACCCCATACATGACTTCTCAGTGGCTGACCCCTTTGCAAAAATTATGAGGTTTCGAAACCAGCCTTACAAGTGGTAATATTAGTTTGAACCTCTCTTATATCCATCTTCAGCGGATCAACGCGGGCGTTTGTAGCTGATGAGCTGAATTTCATTTCTAATATCAGTTTGAACCTTGTAATCTTCGAATTTGAGCCATATAACTCTTGAATTTGAACCTTGTAATATTTCGAGCTTTTGTGGTACAATCGTTGAAATGGCATCGTATGAGACTCGTATATTGGTAGCACTATTTTGACCTTAATATGCAATGGACTTAGATTTTATTAACCATTCTTGAATGTGTTTACCTTTTCGATCTCATAGCACACGATCTGTATAGCTAACTCGACTGTGATCTTTGACATTATTGCACACAGTTGGTTTCTTCAACCGTGTGCCCTGTAGAGCGCAGAATTAATTATCACACTCGAGTGTCCATCATCACCCTTCTATGTAACTTTGACCTCATCACCCACGGGTAAACTTATGACCGAAGTCATTCCACACACTTCGTTTTTACAAAGCTTTTTGCCAATAAATGCCCACGATTTGTCCCTCTTCTAGCCAACGCGTGGCCAAACTAGCCAGGCGGGAAGCTTGCGCGGTAAACTGCACGGTTGCGTGGGAACAGGCTCACCAACGATACATTTGGCACCTCTTCGAGCCCACGCGTGGTCAAACAAAACGCGTGCGGTGTTCTCAAGCGTGCACTGGAATCCTCCGCTATGAACGTGGTGACAAGACGTGATGATTACAGGCCGGCCGGCCCCCATTTATTACAGCGGCCATTTAACCCTTGTGTCTTTTCAACCTTTCGATCGCGCCCCACTATTGCAAGAAGCACACCCACCACGACAAATTCTTAGAGGGTATCCTGCGCGGCTCCAATGGTGCTCCGAGCGGCTGCCGACGACGAGCAGCAGTTCACCATGCATGCCATGGTGGACACCCACAAAAGGTTCACGGAGCTCTCGGTGGTGTACACCAACAACCCGGTCTGGGTGGAGCACTCCATCCACATCATGGAGTTGTTGCTTGCTGAGAAGTATAGGGTGGTCGGGTTCGACCTCGAGTACACTCGCGCTCATGCCGGGTCTCGTCCCAAGGTCGCCGGAGCCCAGATGTGCGTGTGCAATCACGTCCTCGTCTACCACTACTGCCTGGCCACAAGGCCTTGCGAGCGTTTCTCTAGGTTTGTCAACAGCCCCCACTACATGTTCGCTATGGTGGACATCACCAACGATGTAAAGGTGCTCAAGAATTCGGGCATCGCCTGCTAGAATCTTGTCGACATCCAGTGCCAATACAAGATCTGGGGCAGCAACGAGCATGAGAAGGACTCACTGGTTCACCTCACCGAGGCCATCATCGACCCCTACTACAGAGACATGAAGGATTCCTGTAACAAGGACAAGCATGCCTGGCACTCGGCCTAGATGGAGAAACTCGACAAAGCTCACGTCGTGTACACAGCCAAAGAGGTGTACACGAGCTGCGAGATGTATAGGCGGATTGTTGACATGAGGAAGTGCCTCCTTCCCCAAAACGGCCAGGGATCCAGCCAGAAGCAGAGCAATGGCAAGCGTCGTCGCAACAAGAAGTAGATGATTAGATCCTCATTTCTCCTAGTTTAGTATGCATGTAATTGCTTACTTTGGTGTGTGGAAATGTTATGTGTGTAGTCACTTGTGTAATTGTATGCTTAATTTGGTTATGCAATGTTGTCTTTGTAAGTATATATGTTGATGCTCTGTAGACAGAGCGTAGATGTTGTGCGGACAAAGCAAATCACATCGCGCACGGACTAAACAATGGAACTTGTCGGTGATGTTTTCATCAATCACTCACAATTGTATACCAGCAATCGTTTTCTCACAACACACACGGCTTGTTAACAGGAATCGTCTATGTTGTTATCCATCTTCCCACACATTTCCGATTGCAGACCTATTTACCGCTTATCACACACATCTTGTTAAGTTGAACCGCTTCTGTTCTCTTGGCTCAACGCAAACAGTTCATCCGAGTGAACTGTATGCCGTATATCGCACATACATTCATCGGGCTGACCGTTTCTTTTGTGTTGCCTAATCACAAACAGTCCATCCGAGTGAACTGTATACCGTATATCACACACACCTTCATCTGGCTGCCCGTTTCTGTTGTTCCGCCTCATCACAAACAGTTTATTGGGGTGAACTGTATGCCGTATATTGCACACACCTTGATCCGGCTGCCCATTTCTGTTGTTTTATCTCATCGCAAACAGTTTGTATGGATCAACCGTATGCCCCGCATCGCACACGCATCTAAAATCTGAACCATGTTTGATGTATCCACCATCGCAAACGTTTTGCATCTTTTTTGATGGTTTTTTTACATCACCATTTGCGATTAATGCATCGCACACAGTTTCGTCGAAGGGTCTCTGATTGTAGTGTCGTGTTAGTAGCATCCTGCAGTAGTGATAGCTTTGTGTAATAGAAGCTAATGCCTAACTGTTTGGATGACAACGACTTTGTCCGAGCTTGAGGGGCTCAAGGTCGAGTTTGTGAAAGCTCGGCAGGAGGCCCAAGAGCAGAAGGCTGCGGCCGCCAAGGCGGAGAAGGACCTAGCCACTGAAAAGGTGGCTAGGAGCAAGGACCAGGCGCGGGTCCTGGAGGTAGAGGAGACCCTGAAGGGTGTCTACGAGGTACGTGATGCCCTTCAGGCCAAGGAGGAGAAGGCGAACGAAGAGCTAAAAAAACTCCGCCTTGCACACTCCGAGCTCCAGACCCAGACCAGGGCCGGCCGCAAGGTGCTCCAGCAAGTGGAGCAAATTGTCGCGGGTAAGCCATATTTACTTGAATGTGTGTTTGGCAGCAAAGGGTTCGTCGAGCTCACCCAGTTGTGGCGCTCCACAGAGGTCTTCGCGGATCTCCCAAAGAGTGCGCTGGATGCCGCCCACCACTTCGGCGAGCTGGAGGGCCACGAGGCAGAGAAGGCGTTCTGGCAACAATTCCAGGCGCTGCCACGTCCGGAGCCGCTGAATCATCAAATGAAGCAGCTGGTGGAGCTTCTCCGCATCGCAAGGCCGGTGCTCCAAGACCTCTGCATCAATCTGTGGCCTCTCCAACTTCTTTGGGCTAATAGCTCAGCTGCGAGAAGCTGTCCCGTGAGTGGCCCTTTGGGAACGGTCCGCATGCCTAGAAGGGGCTCAACGGGCATACGCCTATGTGAAGACACACTTTCGCCGTGTTGAAGCAGAGGTTGTTGCCGCGGGACCCCCCGAAGGGAAGGTTCGGACCGCGGAGCAGTTCTTCGCTGAGGTAGCAGAAGGGGCCCGGATTATCGAGGCCATGTGTCCCAAGGACACTTTGTATTTTTAGATGCTACTTCGGAATGCCAAAGTGTGTAGGATGTACAAGAACTATCCTTTTGTTTTAGTGAATGCGGTTTTAAATTCCGTCACATAGTTTGTGTTTGTTTTATTTTTATTTAATATTCCTCCTGTTTGATCGTGTTGAACTGAAAGTGGCCAGTAGTCGGCTTCAACCCCTATGTACAGTATACAGAGGGTGTCCCTTTTAGGCAGTCGTGACCCTTAGCCGACATCTCAGTACCCCAAGGCGGTCCGTGCACATAGGAACTAGGCAATCGGACTATTACGGCTTTATAACTTTCACCTAGTCGTAGGAGTTTTACTGTGGGAGCTGATTATGAGCCCCCGGTGTGTGAAGTGATCCGCTTGATTAGCCGAGGTCTATGCCCCTGACCACTTTGGCCAATGCGAAGAAGAGGCCCTTCGTTTAACACGGGTGGTTGCTAACGACGCGTCGCTTAACGCGGTCTTCGGATGGCCGACCAGTTTACGCTTACCAAGACAGTCAGTTTTCGACTTTCTCCACTGAGGCACTCTGCCATGCGAGCTGGCGGCACTATCGCAGTGGTTCTCCCGTTATGCCCTTAGCCGAATTGATCAGAAACATAAGGGGTACACATACGAGCCAAGCAACCCAACTATTGACCAAAATCTAGGTTCGAAACTATTTCATATAATGCAAACATCCGAGATGCCGAGTACTTCGGACTTGTAGTTTGGGGCGTGCTGTTAAAAGCAAAGCCCTTTTTGTCATAAAGTATTCTTTTTGGCTCAAAGGCAGTAATTATAAGGAAATGCTAAAAAACCTTGAGGGGCGCAATTTCTTTATTTCATGTGGTCAAGCCATACATGTCGAGCTTGAACAAAAAGAACTTTGAACAGATACAATGTGAGGAATGTAAAGAAAAAATAAGGAGTAAATTAAAACAGGGCGGACTTATCGTCGGGTTTATTACCCCGAGCCACTTCCTGCTGCACGTCTGCGTCTCCATGCTGTTGACCAGCACATCTTCGTTGATGGCGAAGTTGATATAGGCTGCCTGCGACCTCGGCCGTTTTACGTGCTTGATGCTTTCGATGGTCGAGTCCTTTGAAGAGGTCCGCGGCTGCCTTTTGGGTGGTTAAAGCCACCTTGGCATACTTATTCTTGGCTAGGTCTTTGAAAGAACCCCGCCGGTGCGCAAGCCCGAAGTGCGTTGCTGCTCGGTCTAGCCGAGCCCGACGTTTATGTTGTTTTGGCTCCTCGGCGACCCAGGGAATTTTTAACGCAAAGTTATGCACCCTCGGGACGTAATGCCCCTTCCAGGGGAGGCATGCGAGGAGCCCGTACCCCTATTTAGGGTGAGATAGTGCTTGTACTAAGTCAGCTGGCACGGCCCGTGTATGCTTTAAAATCTTGGGGCGCGCCTGCCCGTACGGGCGGCCACCTCAGATGCCTGTACCTCGGCTGCGAAAGCCGTGGTCTGCTCCTCTGTTCGGAGAGAGCGTTGGGTGTTTGCATTGACTGTAATAACATCATTTGGTCCTGGCATTTTGAGCTTGAGGTAAGCATAATGGGGGACTGCGTTGAAGCGCGCAAATGAGGTGCACCCTAGGAGCGCGTGGTATCCGCTGCGAAAGGGCACAACGACAAAGATTAATTCCTCGCTCGTGAAGTTCTCGGGTGACCTGAAGACTACCTCCAGTGTCACCGTGCCCATGCAGTGAGCTTCGACGCCTGGTATCACACCTTTAAAGATGGTGGTGCTGAGCTTGATCCGAGATGAGTCAATGCCCATCTTTCTGATTGTGTCAGCGTAGATTAGATTGAGTCTGCAACACTGTCCATGAGGATGTGCGTCAGATGAAAGCCATCGACAATCGGGTCCAGGACCAGTGCAGCCGATCCACCGTGCCTAATGCTGGTCGGATGGTTGTGTTTGTCAAATATGATCGGGTAAGCTGACCACGGATTAAACTTCGGGGCGACGAACTCCAACACATAGACGTCCCGAAGTGCACATTTCCTCTCCTGCTTGGGGATATGGGTGACGTAGATCATGTTTATGTCCTTCACCTCTTGAGGAAACTGCTTCTGGCCTCCATAATTTGGCCGCCGAGGATCATCCTCGTCCTTGCTGCGGGGCTGGGCTTTACTGTTCCCCTCCGTCGCCATTTTGCCAGCTTGTTTGAAGACCATGCAATTCCTGTTAGTGTGGTTTGCTGGCTTGTCCGAGGTACCATGGATTTGACACGGCCTGTCCAGGATCTTGTCTAGCTGGCTGGGTCCATCCTTGTTCCCTTTAAAGGGCTTCCTTTTCTGTCCGGATCTAGGTCCGTTAAACCCTGCATTGACTGCGGCGCCCTCTGTGTTGCTTCCGCTATTTCTATGCCTGCGCTTATTTTTATTGCGCTTGGGCTTGCCGTTGGCATCGCGGGTCTCCGAGGTGCCCGCCTCACCGTTGTGAGTACTGTGGGCGAGCCAGCTATCTTCTCCCATGCAAAAGCGGGTCATAGGCGAGGTGAGGGCTGATATGTCTCCGTCGTATCTACTTTTCCTAACACTTTTGCTCTTGTTTTGGACTCTAATTTGCATGATTTGAAAGAAACTAACCTGGACTGACGCCGTTTTCAGCAGAACTACCATGGTATTGTTTTTGTGCAGAAATAAAAGTTCTCGGAATGGAACAAAACTTTTTGGAGAATTTTTATACAATAAAAGAAAAATACTGGAGCCAAGAACCACAGGAGGGGGGCCCCCTGGGTGAGCACAACCCACCAGGGCGCGCCCCCCTCCAGGCGCGCCCAGGTGGGTTGTGCCCAGCTGGTGGCCCCGCAGACCCTAACACCAACGCTATAAAATCCTATTTTTGGAGAAAAAACCAGGGAGAAAGAATTATTGCGTTTCACGATACAAAGCCGCCGCCACCTCCCGTTCTTCGTCGGGAGGCCAGATCTGGAGCCCATTTGGGGCTCCGGAGAGGGGGATCTTCGATCTTCGTCATCACCAACCCTTCTCCATCGCCAATTCCATGATGCTCCCCACCGGGAGTGAGTAATTCCTTCGTAGGCTCGCTGGTCGGTGAGGAGTTGGATGAGATTCATCATGTAATCGAGTTA
The DNA here is from genome assembly GCA_011799875.1 of Thinopyrum elongatum. NCBI lineage: Eukaryota > Viridiplantae > Streptophyta > Magnoliopsida > Poales > Poaceae > Thinopyrum > Thinopyrum elongatum. The sequence continues at coordinate 238,166,526 of CM022297.1, forward strand.
TTTTTGTTAGGGCTTGATCCCTAGTATCCATTATGTTCTGAGATTGATGTTGTTATGACTTTGCCATGCTTAATGCTTGTCACTTTGGGCCCGGGTGCCATGATTTCAGATCTGAACCGTTTATGTTTTCACCATTATATCTATGTTCTAGATCCGATCTTGCAAGTCATATTCACCTATTACGTGTCATGATCCGTAAACCCCAGTGTGACAGTAATTGGGATACTTTCCGGTGATGACCGTAGTTTGAGGAGTTCATGTATTCACTATGTGTTAATGCTTTGTTCCGGTTCTCTATTAAAAGGAGGCCTTAATATCCCTTAGTTTCCTTATGGACCCTGCTGCCACGGGAGGGTAGGACAAAAGATGCCATGCAAGTTCTTTCGATAAGCATGTATGACTATTTACGGAATAGATGCCTACATTATATTTATGAACTAGAGCTAGTTTTGTATCGCCCTAGGTTATGACTGTTATATGATGAATATCATCCAATGAATTCACCGATCCAATGCCTACGAATTTTCCATATATTGTTCTTGCTAAGTTACTACTGATGTTGCTACTATTATACTTGCTACAAAATCATTGCTATCATTGTTACCGTTACTGCTACTATTATCACTGCTACCAAAACTATCATATTACTGTGCTACTGATCACTTTGCTGCAGATAATTAATCTCCAGGTGTGGTTGAATTGACAACTCAACTGCTAATACTTACAAATATTCTTTGGCTCCCCTTGTGTCGAATCTATAAATTTGGGTTGAATACTCTACCCTCGAAAGCTGTTGCGATCCCCTATACTTGTGGGTTATCAAGGGCTGCCATGGTCCTCGACTTATCATGCCCGAGCTGTCGGGCGAGCCATTCATCTCTAATGTTATTTTTGAACGTCGCGATGGCCTCGGCTTCGGGGCAGTCGATAATCTGGTTCTTTTTAGTGAGGAACTTGTTCCAGAACTTTTGAGCCGATTCGCCAAATTGCTGGACGACACGGCTAAGGTCGTCGGTGTCCGGAGGTCGGACATAGGTTTCTTGGAAATTTTCCCTAAAGGCATCTTCGAGGGTTTCCTAGCTCCCGATGGAGTGAGGAGGCAGGCTATTCATCCAATGCCTTGCCAGCCCCTTTAGCTTGAGCAGCAGATACTTGATGGCATGGAGGTCATCTCCATTGGCCATATGTATGTTTAGGAGGAAATCCTTGATCCATACAGGTGGGTCGTGCCATCATATGATTCTACATTGATGGGTTTAAACCCATTCGGGAACTGATGCTCCATTACCCTGTCTATGAAACAAATCGGGTGGGCGGGACCTCAGATCTGAGTAGTGTCACGCCGGATATCAGGGGAAATCCATGCATAGGCCTGGTACCAAGCTTGGCCATTCCTATCCATCCAGGCATCGTAGCCATCGAGTCCCGCGGGTTCACGCCTTCTTGATCCGTAAATGGACAGAGGCGGTGCCCGGTTTGCCTCTATCCGACGCTGAACATCGTGAGGATCTAAGTAGTCCACCGGGTCCTTGCCATGACGACATGGAGCCGGCTGGGTGTGGAAATTTTCCTGCACTGGCCTATCACGCCCCCTGGGAGGTCGGTCGGGCACGTCGGCAGTTAGTTCATCATCGAACTCTGGCAGCAGACGCCTGTGTGGATAAGACTTAGGTGCACTATGGCACCGTTCTCCGAGATCTTGTTCGGCCGAGAGTATTTCGACCCACTTGTCGTTTAGTGCGTCTTAATTGGCCTGCAGCTGTTGCTGCTTCCGCTTCATGCTCTGGGCAGTGGCTACGAGGCGCCACCGGAAGCGTTCTTGCTCGACAGGGTCTTCGGGGACAGGGTCTTCAGGGACTATGAAGTCCTCAGTACCGAGGCTTTCGTCTTCCTTGGGTTCCAGCATGTAATTGTCGTCAGCCCCTTCAAAGAGGTCGTCGGGGTCTAGGTCCTCGGGGATTTCTTCCGGGGTGGCGTGATGCTCTGGGGAGGATTGCAAATCTTCCCCTGGGTCATCGGCCTCATCGGCTGTCGTGCCGCCGTTATCAGCGGTGGCATTGTTCCCGATGGGGTCCCTGTTGGTTCCCCGTCCACGTCCGTGTCGACGTCGAGAGGGGTTTCTAGGAGTGTGGACCATGTATACATCGTAGGTAGATGTTGTAATCCACTTGCCGGTGTTTATCAACGGCGGGGTGTTTTCTGCAGGGCCATTGACATCTTCATCCATGTTTGTGGCCTCATCATAGTACAGCATGTTGGTTAAGTTGTCGACAGTGGTGACTAGATGGGGGGTGGGTGGGACATAAATTTCTCGATCGTCGGCTTTAAGTCTGATCTTGTCATAAACCGAGGTCTTACCGTCCGAGATTGACATGCTCTGGATACGGTCGAGCATGTCGTTCAAGTGAAATAACTCCTCGGAGTTCATGGCTTGGCTATTGGCGGGGCTAACTCGAAGTAAGCTTGGCGTATAACTCAGTGTGGTGAGGATCCGAGGACAATTCCAGATCCTGTGCCAGGGTCGGTTCTAAATCTGACATGGCTTCCGAGATGGGGACCGGACTAGCATCTGAGCCGGGAGTCGAGGCGAGATCGCCTGGGGTCATCATGCTAGGCTCTTCCATCGGTGCCAGGGGGTCTGGTCTGGTGTCCTCAAAGGAGATCGGTTCCGGAGTCGAGCCTCCGATGTCTGGTAGATCCTCAAGCCGGTCCGACATCCACCTTGATAGGGCAAGCTTGCCGTGGGATTCTGTGGTGTACTCTGGGCCTCCGAAGGTTACGATCTGACCTTGGGCATAGTTCTTGACATAGGCCAGATGGACTGTCGAGTCGGCGCAAAAGATCATGCTACCGAACACAAAAAGTTGGCCGGGGACGTAAATGTTTCTGCGGCCAGTGCCGCGGTTGATCTGCAGATGAGCCATCGATCCTTCCGGCGCTCACACAGCGGAACTCTCAATGAAAGCACCAGCGTCGGTGTGAAATCTGGAAGACCTCGGGGTAGGGGGTCCCGAGCTGTGGATCTTGGATCGGTAGTAACAGGAACAAGGGGGACGATGTTTACCCAGGTTCGGGCCCTCTTGATGGAGGTAAAACCCTATGTCCTGCTCTTGTTTATATTGATGGGGATGTATCAAGTACAGAGTTGATCTCCTCGAGATCGTGAGTTGTGTTCTACCTCTAGGGCTAGGCGAATGTAATTGTGATTTGGTCCCCTCTATAGGCTAAACCCCTTGGCTTATATACACGCCAGGTAGGGCATCTAGGGTTACATGGTCGGCATCCAGGGGATCACGTTGAGGCGGCAAGAAATGTCTTGGAGTATACGTCAAGTCTTCGGCATGGGTAGTCTTGATCTCATCCAGGCGTACAGCTTCCACAGTCTTCCTTAATGGGAACGTGGGTCCATCGGCCCAGCCCGAGGACTATGGGCCGACTAGGTTAGTACCCCCTAGTCCAGGACACTGTCAGCTGGGCAGGAGACATATGGGAAGAACTAGAGCGTGTGAAAGAGGAAAAACAACTAGTATGTTTGCTAAACCTACAGATAATGGAAAAAACTACTAAGAATGCAATTACAAGCTTGAGCCTTGTGAGGGCTAGAACTACAGATGAATGTTGGAGATGATGGGTTCTTTGTTAGAGCTAGGAGGAAAGATGTTGGTTCTTATGAAGATGGCACTCGTTGTTGGTTTAGTGTTGTGTGCGACAATGTACTCTGCGGTGTTGAAGAAATGATTTAAGCAACGTCCTTTCAAGAGTAGCATAACAAATGATTTGGTTAGTGTTGTAATTGTTTTAAGGTGATCTATATATTTTTGTGGATGTGGTGTCACAACCCTAGTCTGGTAATGTACTAGGCTAGAAAACTATGATTGCATCATGTTTAAATCCCTTTTAACTTGAAATGGGGATTGATCAAACCCTAGAAGATCATTTTAAAATAACATTTAAATCAAATCTTCTCAATAAACCCAAAATGCCCTTAAAAAAGTTCATCATTTCGGGCATAAGGTGGAAAACTCTACCAAAAATGGTGCATATTTTTAATGACTTATTTGGGGCTTTGAATTGACTCACTAAGTTATTTGAACTAGGGTTATAAATTCCTATAAAATATTTATATCTCCAATAATTTTGAAACTTTTTGTCTGGCACTGCTTTAATCCATTTAGTCCACATGATAATTTTTAGAAGCAACAACAATGATTTGGTTTGACAACCAAATTCAAAACAGATCGCAAATTAAAAAATAGGAACAAAAATAGAAAAACAGAGAGAGAAAGGAACTTACCAGCCCAACACTAGAGCGGCCCACTCTCCCAGCTGCCAGTCGTCCCCTACCTTGCGCCGGAAGGACGCCATGCACGCCCCCGTGCCCAACCCTCTCACTCTCGCTCACTTTCCCCTCCTCTCCCTCGCTCTCCACCTCGCACCCAAGAGCGCCTGGCCACACCGCCATCGTCTATGTAGCCAGAGCCACCGCCTCGCCTCATCACCCTGTCTGCGAGCTCCGCCTTGACGCCTTCCTCCTCTTCGTTAACGCACGCGAGCCCGGGAGCACCACAGCGTCGCCATCATCATCGTCTTCAACCTCAGCCATTGAGAAGCGTCACCGTCGATTCGCCACCTGCCGGTCGTCCCCGAGCCCGATGATCCCTCTATTCGACTCCCTGTGAGCTCCACCATCTTTTCCCTCTCTTCTCACCGTTGATTCCTTCCTCTAGTCGCCGAGGCCGAGAGCTTCTTGTGTCTGGCCATGTCGCCGACGTAGCCAGAGCAACCTTAGCTCCCGTCCAATCATCGCATCGTGCTCAACACGCTCCCAGCAAGCGGACGTAACCGCCATCACCACAAGCCGTGCACCGTAGCACCTTGCCATGCACACCCGAACTCCGGCCGCCGGAAAGTTCGTCGCCGCTGTCGTTCTAGGCCACCCCAGGTCGTGCCACTTGCACAGTTGGATGCGCGATTCGCAACTTTGCGTAGATGGTCTCTGCCATCCATTTGGTCGTCAGAGGACAAAATTCGAGCGTTGCCGCCGCGTCTGCTCGTCGCCGGCGACTAAACACCAGCCGAACCATGTTTTATTTAACGCTAATGACTTCCTTGAGTCACTAACAGTGGCCCTGGCTTGCTAATTTTTGGTTAGGAATTAGTTTAACTCTAATTAAGCACTGTGCCACTAACCACTGGGTCCCACACGTCAGTATTAACCTAGCACAGTCAATGTTGCTAACTCCACTAGTCAGTGTCTATTGCTGACTGTGCTGACGTGATAAATACATTTGCTGGCTGTTGTTATTTCTAAAATGATTTTTGAAATTCTAGAAAGTACCACAAATTTCAAAAATTCATAGAAAATCAATCATAGCTCAGATGAAAATAATTTATATATGAAAAATTATCAGAAAAATCCAATATTTCCACTGGTACCCTTTTGATGCGTGTTTGACCAACTTAAATCTGTTTTATAGGTCAATTCAATTAAATGACATTTGAAATGTCATAAGTGGAGTTTGGTTTTGCATATATAACTCAAATCAACTTCATTTAATCCTGTTGGTAATCAGTTTAGCTCCAACAACACCATGTTAACTTCTGATGACATTCATCTTGCTTGTTGCATTGCAATGTATTGAACTGCCTTTCTTTTCGGTGTTTTGCTTCTTCACGTTAGGAGCTGAATCTGATGTTGTGAACGAGTACACTACGGAAGAGCAGTAACCTTCTACTGAACTTCCAGGGAAGCAACCCCCCTTGATCATGTCAATAAGTCCTACTCACTCTGCTCTCGCTTTATTCAATGCATTAGGATATCAACGATTCAACTGTTGCTGTTTTCGCTAGATGAACTCGTTCCTTTACATGACCTATCCTTTTCACAGTAAAAGCTTACCACAATCCTAGCATGATTAGGCTTGAAACCATGTTTTGGCCCTACATCCTTGTCGTGCTTTGCTATGCTTAGAGTGGTGCAAATATCGGTCCATCATGGGTGATGAATCAAAACTGGTAGTGATCATGACAGTGATTGATGAGATGGGTGTCTAAATGTGAATTGGACTAAAGGCAGAGATGAGATGCCATGTAGGAGTACATGGTGGATTATCTCATTGACACCGAACTTAGCACTTAGGACCCGAGTTCTTGTGTCTGTGCTTCGAGATAGGGAGTATGACCACATATTGAGCAAATGGATCCCCGCTCGACCTATTAACTTGCCCTGGTCTCGGTCCAGGAGTCGCAAGTAGTTTGAGGTGTTCGTAGGAGGTGCTAACAATTAGCAAGTGAAGTACCATCCGGCGAGGTGGGCTAGGGACAATCGACACCGTGGCACAACGTACCAAGCGAAGTACCATCTTAATAGGTGGCCTTGGGATGCCCTGCACACAACATTTGGTTCTGTATCGTCGAACCGGCCGGACTTGTGATTGCGGTTAGACTCATGTGAGTGGCTCCCTGGATTAGAGTCGGTGTGTGAGGTAAGAGTCGTGGTCATCATCCTCGCCGGTATCCCGCTTGAAGGGTGCCACGATCAAGCGCAAGATCAAGGCGGTAACTTATGGTTACATGTGTGAAGAATTACACTCCTACAGGGTTAAAACCTATCCGAATAGCCGTGTCTACGGTTAAGGACTGCTTGGAGACCTATATAGTTCATAGACAACTTTAATGGTTACACTAAAACCATCCAGATAATTGTGAGTGCTATGGATCACTTTCTCGTAGGGAGACGAGGAAGGCTCCATGGAGTGTTTTGATGTGGTCACTAACTAGATGGACTGGTCACTAACTAGATGGACTCGTGCGCGCTCTCTTACCTTGTTCCAACTACTGGTTCACGATAGCCAAGAGCCAAAGCTGGCATTTCTGCAACAAACCCCACAATCCCCTTCATTGATACTGATGTGTGAGTAGATAGTCTGATGTAAGTCTTGCTAAGTACCTCTGTATTCATTGTTGCTCAATGATATTTTTTCAGAGGTAGACACTAATTCACTTGGTGGTTTCTATCTTGATGCTGACGTCGACAAATAACTTTGCGATACCAGATGGCAATCTGTTGCCTTGGGTGGGATGTTTATTTATTTCAAGGCTTCTTAAGCGTTACCTTTTGTGACACCAGCAAACATTCCTACTCCTTGTATCCCAGGGAGCGTTACCTTTTGTGACACAAGTGACAAAGTAGATTGTGCAATATTTCTGACATACTAGATTACATCACCAACTTATAACGAAATAAGTAGCGGAAGGCAATCAAAGGCACTACCCCATTGACATGTGAAATTTCATCACTGGGTTGTCAAGTTGCATTCAATGTCGAAATTTGGATGTAAATAAATACCAACATCGGTAATCTTTGATGGTTGGACCGATGACGGTGATGCTTGAGCATCGTTCCCATTACAGAGGTGTTGTTGCCGAAGAATCTCTATCACTGTCTCTTTCGATGCCAAGAAATGGTTGGTGCGGAGGTTTGCTGTTGTAGTTCGTCGACCGTTGTATTGATTTCTTCGGAGTTCTTTTTTCTGTAGGTAGAGCTTCGATCTTGTATGGTTTGCTCTTTGCGGGCTTAATTTTTTGTGTGTGTGCATTTTTGTTGGTTGTGCGAATCTTCGTCATGCAGAAGTTGGATACGTGTTTATTTTGTTTATATCCCCTTAATTCTTGATTTTGATTTTGAGTCAATAAAATCTACTCATCAGCAGATTTGCTGCATGGTTGGGAACAAGTCAAACACCCTCCCCGTTTCCCTCCCTTGCATTTCTCCCCTACTTTCACCCTCATTGCGCTCTCACACCACCACTCCCCGAAAACCAAACGAAAGCCAAGGATTTCTCTCCACGACCAGCGGACCGATTCAGCCGGCCCAAACCCGACGAGACCTATGCAGAAAACACTGTGCTTGTGATGGAGCCGTGATCTGTTCTTGTTGGAGATATGGCGGTGGCGTGGGAGCGCGCTTGGCGCGCGTTGGCTGCAAGGCTCTGCATCCACTCACAGGCGCAACGTGCGGGTGGCACTACGGGGGCACTGTTGGAGGACGACGAGTCGCCGGATGCTCTGTCCCGTGCGCCGGTGTCCACGCGGGCGGTGTCGAGGTCCGGGAGTCGGAGCTCAACTGTATGACCTTAATTCTGTTTCCCGTCAGAAGTGTGCGATCTTCATAAGTGAATGGATTGGATAGGATCGCATTGTTCGTGTTGTCGATATAGATTAGATAGGATGTGAAATGTGCAGAACTTTTGAGATTTCAACTGGACATCGACGCGAGAGAAAGTTTCTGATCAAATGTGAGAAATCTCAGGAAAAAATTAGACGTTGATCAGTATCGAGTCAGCTTTTATCCCACACATGAGAAGATCTGTATGCCCGTCTGCAATTTGGAATGCTTATAATTTCATTTGTTTATACGTATTCATCATGAAAAAGTATACTGTCATTTTGTTGTTGTTGATCCTGTAGGTCGATACCTTACAATTGCAGTGATTTGAAATTGTATGAAAAGCTTGGAGAAACAAAAGAAAATTCACACCTAAAATCACGAATAGTAATAAAGTTTCGGTTGTTTCGGTTTGATTGATGCGGTTCTTCATCTGTTACTGAAACTAGTATTGTGATAATTTTTGTCACATCGTGTCGTGTATATAATCCTTTTTGTCGCAAGCTGCCTATAATCCATATTTCAAGTATTAGTGCATCGCTTGATGCAGAGGCTGGTGTCATTCTCTTTTTCGAAAAAAATATTTCAAGTATCAGTGATGTACCTGTCAGAAAAATGAAGTATCAGTGCTGTACCCATTCCAACTGATTCCAGCTATCTAATTTGTGTGTTCTTAAACCCAAATATGCACACGTTGGAATTGGGCTGTTGAACTATACAACAGTAAATAATTTCGGTGTGATCTTGTTGATTTCAGGAGCTATGCGCGATTTGCCTGGGTGGCATGAGGCCGGGGCACGGGCATGCGTTGTTCACCGCCGAATGCTCCCACAAGTTCCATTTTCGATGTATCTCATCCAGCGTGCAGCATGGCAATCGTGTCTGCCCCATATGCCGTGCCGTCTGGAAGCATCTACCTCTCCCAGCCAAAGCGAATGCTACTCCACTGGATTGGCCCGATGATCAGCTTCCCGTCTCCTGTGCGCCGGATTTGAGCATTTTCGAATCTAAGACTACGAGTGGAAGACGAGAGGAGGACGCAGTTGGGGCTTCTGGTGTTGAGATCGTGTCGTTCGCTGAATTCCCAGACATTCAGCGGAGCGTGACATGGGAGAAGTTTGACATCCTGATCCACCTGAAGGCTCCGCGTCCGCCGGCACCGCCGGCGAGCTCACGCGCCGGGGCGGCGATCGACATTCTGGCGGTGCTCGACCTGAGCGGGAGCATGGCGGGCAATAAGCTCGCGCTCTTGACGCGCGTCCTGAGCTTCGTGATCGAGAGCCTTGGCCCAAACGACCGGCTCTCTGTCATCGCCTTCCGTCATTCGGCTTGGAGCCTCTTCCCGTTTCGGAAGATGACCGCGGCTGGGCGGCGGCATTCGTTCCAGGCCCTCGCCGACAGACTCCCCGTTGCCGGCGGCGTCTCGAATGTCGCCGAGGCTCTGCGGAAAGCCGCGAGGGTGATGGGGGACCGGCAGGCCAGGAACCCCGCATGCAGCGTCCTCCTTCTCTCCGACGGCCTAGGCGGCCGTGAAGCCGCGAGCGCGACGTGGCAATGCGGTCGGCCAGGCCTGAACTACGACGCGCTCGTCCCGCGCTCCATCCGCCCGGGGTCAGGGCACCACGTGCGGATCCACGCCTTCGGCTTGGGTGCGTACCAGGACTCCGCGGTGATGCGCGGCATCGCCGAGATGTCCGGCGGCACGTTCTCCTCCATCGACACGGTGGGAGAGATCCCGGACGTGGTTGGTCGGTACATCGGTGGCCTGCGCAGCGTGGTGGCGCAGGAGACACGGCTGAGCTTCCGGTGTGCGGAGGAAGGCGTGCTGCTCACCTCCGTCGCGTCGGGCGGCTATGCGAGCACTGTGGCAGGTGACAAGCGTGGCGGGTTCGTCGACGTCGGCGACCTTTACGCCGGGGAGGAGAGGGACATTCTGGTCACAGTACACGTCCCAACCACGCATGGAAAAGACTCTGCTCTGCTCGTGCCGAGCTGCACCTACCGGGTCGCGGTCACCATGGAGACTGTCTGCATAGAAGGTGAAACGGTGATCGTTGGTCGCCCTCGACATCCGGTGAGCCCATGTCCGATGTCAGTCGAGGTCGAGCGTGAGTGGCACCGCATCAGCGCCATGGAGGGCATGGCCATGGCGTGGGACGCCGTGGAGCTGGGCGACTTCGTGCACGCCGCAATGATCTTGGAAGGACACTGTGTGGAGCTTGAGTCGTGGGCGTCGCTGTCGGCGGACGCGCGACTCTGGCGCTGGTCGCCGAGCTGAGGGAGTTGCAGGACAGGCTGGGGACAAGGTAACGGTACAAGCGGTCCGGCCGCGCGTACATACTGGCCGCCCTGAACGCTCAACCGTGGCGGTGCGCCACGGCAAGCGGCGGTGACTCAGGGGTTCTCGCCGGCCTCACCCACACCTACCAGGCGCCCTGTATGCTAGACATGCTCCATCGGTCACAGTTGCTCCTGCCCGAGGCCATTGAGGAGCTGACCCGCTTGCCGCCGGTGGCGCCATCCAGCATCCTCACCTTGCCGGTCGGTCAGGACGACCAGGGTTCTCCCAGTGGCAATCATGACATGGCTTCCTCCATGACTCTGACTTGTTAACCAAATCTCAGTCAAGTGACATAACATGCAAGGCAGAACAAATTTTTTTTAAAATATTTTTGCACGGATTTCAATGTAAGATGTCATGGGTATAGCATCGACTGAGACTTGCAAGACTGTAAAACTATAGCCTGTTGTAGCTTTCGCTACGTCTCTCGGACAAAGATCCAGTGACATGTTCATAGCATGTACACCGTAACATGGCCGTTGGCTCGAAAATCAACAACCCAAATCACATAAAGTAGCAGAAAACACTGTAGTTGCGTACTGTTTGGCATCCTGTACCAATGACTCTGTAGCACGGGCATTATTCATGCACTGTAGCACGGGTACTGTTTGCATTGATCTGGCCCTTTGATTCGTAATCGGATGGCTGAAAAAGGAGGGCATGTTACGGTACTGTTCATCGATGACATGCCCATGGTATGTCACTGGATCTCAGTACCTCTGTGAGATGTCTATGCTTAATAAACTACTCCAACTAGGTTACTAGGTTGGTGTCAAGAAATACAATGCAAGGACATCTCCAATGCCGACCCTCAAACCGTCCGATACGTTTGGACCGGGCGGTTCGGACGTGTTCTGCCATCCAACGCGGGCCTATATCGGTCCGCTTGCTGGTCCGGACGTGTTTTTCCCCGTAAATCGGAGTCAAAGTTGTCTCCACCAAATCGATAGTTATCATCTCATCGGAAGATTAGGACCCTCACCTCTATCAAGTGATATCAGTTTTCAGGTTGTTCGGTGAGAATTTCCAGTTATCCCTAGATTAGATTTATTTTCATACCTATTGTCTAAGAAAAAGTCATAAAAAAGTTAGATCTGTTCATCCTTTGTCCAAGCCAGTCTGAGCCTTTGCAATTTTGTTTTCATTATTTGCATAGTTGAATTATCGGTTGCATTGTCGTGTTGAGTTGCTGGTCTTAGTGTCTAGTTCCTTTAGAGTTTCGAGTTCTGTTCACATTAGTCACATCGCCGCTGCATCATTATCCCTTCCGCAGTCCACCATTCCATCCATCAATTTCCACCACGTACTCCCCATCGTTCATTGTCATAATCATACTTGAGGTCGTTCGCATCTTCGCTTAATCTAATCTGCATCTTATCTAGTTTGTTTTGGAAAGAGAGAGAAAAAAAAGACAGAAAAAAAGTGAGAGAAAAAAAGTTGAAAAAAGGGAGATTCAGAGTGTGCTCCTCCCTTGTTTACGTGTAGCGCTGTGATTTTGTTAGTGTTCCAGGCTCGCGTCTCTAGCACGGTCTAGCCTAGGACCAGCACAGTACCGTAGTTGAGCGCTTATTCAGCATTGCATCTCTAAATTGATTATTGCTAATCTTTTGCTACCATATATTTAAGCCTTCCAAGCTCCACATATTTCTACACTGTCTATACATGCGTTCCCCTCGCAATCGTTTTACTCAATCTTCGAAGTTATTCAACACCGCCGGTTGCCAGCCACCACCTGCTGCATGGTAAGAACTTGTAAGATATTGATATTTGCTTTACTGTGAGCGCTTTAACACCACATCCTAGTAGTTCATAGGAACATTATTCCCTTTTTTTTTCTTGTTTCTACTAATCATGACAGGTTTTGGAGATAAACGTTCTTGGACAACGGACACATCTTCACCACCACGAGAGGTGCGACAACACACACAAGCATATGGTCAGGTTATCTCTTTACTGTCATTTGAGGGTAGATTTAATCCTGCTATTTATCTAGCTTGAGAGCTTGAAGTAGAGCAAGTTTTTAGTCACCATGATTTTCTGAACTTGAGAGAGTACAAGCTGCCACTGGAGCATTTACTGGTTTTGCTTCTGTTTGGTGGAGTGTGCATTATAAGAAAAACATTGATAACCAACGCACAAGTTGGAAAGATTTGAAAGCTATAATGAGACGACAATTTTTTTCCTCCTTACTATTGTCATGAATTGCTTCGCAAATTGGAACAATTAAAACAAAGCAACAACACTGTTCATGCTTACTACCAAGAGTTCAAATCTTATATGCATCATTGTGACATGGAAGAATCTGAGGATGATACAATGAATAGATTTTTTGGTGGTTTGAACCATGATATTCGCTCAAGATTTCAGTATATTCCTCGTTGCATTACTGGTATGTATGTTCGCGCTTGTACCTTTGAGAGACAGATACAGGAGGATGCATTGGGTGACTACAACAACTACTATTTCAGTTCATGCTCACCATCATCGGTTGGTTCCTCCATCGTTGCACCTACTAGAGCAGCCATACCTCAGATTGCGAGCACGACATCATCTCAAGTGTATGGTACATTGTCATCGTCCGTACCTACATCAGCTACATCTTTGCGACAAGGTAACAGTAAAGGTATCGATCATATAACTTCACATGAGAATGATGCATGCCTAGTTAACTTGAATACATCACGTGTTGAGTTATCTGTTGATTTGAGCACACCACCTATTTTAGAGAATCGTGTTACTGTCATGAATGCGATACCAACAATTTTGAGTGCACCCATTGAATTAACTGTTGATCCAAAAGAACCATGTGAATCAGGGAATAAATCAGATTTGGATCAAATACATTTGAAAATAATTGTGCCAATGTTTAATCATTTTGATATGACCTCTAATATTGGTGATGATTCTGTGTCAAATGACTTATTGCATGCTTGCTTATTTAAGCATGTTATAGCATGTAAATTTGATGCAAATAAGGTTTATTCACCAATGTTTGGATGGTTTAATGATGAACATTGTCAATCTTTTGATATGAATAAGAGCTTCACTTATATGTGCAAACTGAGTTGCAATATTTTCATGCCTTCTACTTCTTGTGATAATATTTTGGCTTTATATTTTATGAACTATGAAAGTTACTCATGTATACATGTGTCATATGTGCAAAAACCAAGGGAAGTAAAAATGGATGCATATACATATACAAGATTTACACATTGTCTCTTTTGTTAGCCACACTTCAGATTAAGCAACGCCGAGGACGGCTTTGTTTTCAAGAAGGGGAGGATGATGAGGACATGACTACCTTGGATACGACCAAAAATATTGCATACATGCATATTTGTGAGGTGATTTCTAATGCAAACTATGCAATAATTTATTTATGTTATCCAGGACAAAAATACTTCACAGACTTTTGTGCCATGTCTAATTGCAGATGTATGGGTCATTTGTACAATCTATATATGAAGATAAGGGGAAAAGAGACGTTTCGGTGTTGTTTAAAAAGTCCTTTCACGTCACTTTTGGCCCAAGAGAAGATAGAATCCAAGTCCCTTACGTTCTGGACTCAAATTCGGACTGCACAGACATACCTAACTCAAAATGCCAAGATCTCTTTCATCCAGACTCTGAATTGGGTGATTCTTTTTTTTGTTGGAAAGTTTATTTCGTGCACTTTCCAACCCAACTGAAATCACCTTCAAATTCATCCGGAGCGTTGAGATATTGACGAAACAATCTGACGCAGCAGCAGAATCCGAGTCAAACTACAAGTCCAAAGGTGTTGCATCACGTCCACTTGGGCCCATGAGCCTTGTACGACCTAGGGTTAGTTTTAGGCTGCCTTGGGACGTCCTCCCACCTTCTTGGCCGCCACCCCTTGCTCCTATATAAGTAGATCAATATATTAGCTTTTTCCTTGGGATTTGTTTAGTTAAAAGTTAGCCATTGCAACTTCGTGTACTTCGTTTGTGTCCAAGACCAGACCAAGGCAGCTTTCGGATCCCCACCATTATCAATACTTCATATATATTCGCAATATTCAGATTGCTTTATCATATTCTTGCTTGTTCTTCGATTGCTTGCAGGAATAGACCTTCGTGGTCAGGCTGATTGTGCTTCCGGCATCGTCAGTAACCTCAGGAGGTTGGTTTAGCGATTGCTAAGGCGCAACGTGGGAGCACGCTTGTAGTTGGATAGTCAAAGTCATCTCAACCAAATCGATAGTTATCATCTCATCGAAAGATCAGGACCCTCGCCTCTATCACTTCATGAGTGCCCAGATCGTTGCCACACCCGCGTCTGACTGCCCTGGTCCACCAAAAAAAACCACCCGCCTCTGCCGCGCTTTTCATCGCACGCCTGCGCCGCTTGCCGCGCCGCATTCATGCCGGCCCAGAGCATGCAGCAGCCGACATTGATGCCCGTGATTGGACCGGACGGAAGGGCGATGCTGACAGACATGACCTCTGGGGCGTCGCCGCTACAATACAAACGACGCGTCCCAAGAAACCAACTCCAGCTGCTGGGCGCATTGAGGCGGGCTAACCACCCCTTCGTCTGGTCTGGCCGTGACTATTTAAGTCGTACGCCGGTGATACGTCGCCGACGTATCTATATTTTTTTATTGTTCCATGCTATTATATTATCCATCTTGGATGTTTTATATGCATTAATATGCTATTTTATATCATTTTTTGGGACTAACCTATTAACCTAGTGCCCAGTGTCAGTTGTTGTTTTTTTCCTTGTTTTTGTCTTTTACAGAAAATCAATACCAAACGGAGTCCAAACGAAACAAAACTTTTTGAGAATTTTTCTTGGACCAGAAGACAACCACGAAGCTTCAGGAGGAGGCGAGAGGAGCCACGAGAGGGCCACAAGCCCTAGGGGCGCGCCCCCTAGGCTTGTGGGCCCCTTGGGACTCCTCTAACCCTAATCTTAGCTCCATAAATACCCAATTATTCCCCGTATACCAGAGGGCACACCAAAAATACTTTTCCACCGCCGCAAGCTTCTGTTCTCGTGAGATCCCAACTTGGGGCCTTTTTCGGCACTTTGCCGGAGGGGGATTCGATCATGGAGGGCCTCTACACTAACCTTGCTGCCCTTCCGATGATGTGTGAGTAGTTTACCACAGACCTACGGGT
The DNA here is from genome assembly GCA_011799875.1 of Thinopyrum elongatum. NCBI lineage: Eukaryota > Viridiplantae > Streptophyta > Magnoliopsida > Poales > Poaceae > Thinopyrum > Thinopyrum elongatum. Next base: position 238,182,184 of record CM022297.1, read on the forward strand.
CCATAGCTAGTAGCTAGATGGTTTCTTCTCTCTCTTTGATCATCAATACAATGTTCTCCTCGATGTTCTTGGAGATCTATTCGATGTAATCTTCTTTTGCGGTGTGTTTGTTGAGATCCGATGAATTGTGGGTTTGTGATCAGATTATCTATGAATATTATTTGAGTCTTATCTGAACTCTTTTATGCATGATTAAGATAGCTTTGTATTTCTCTCCGATCTATTGATTTGGTTTGGCCCACTAGATTGATCTATCTTGCAATGGGAGAGGTGCTTTGTTTTGTGTTCAATCTTGCGGTGTCCTCACCCAGTGATAGTAGGGGTAGCGAGGCACGTATTTGTATTGTTGCCATTAAGGATAAAAAGATGGTTTTTTTTTACCATATTGCTTGGATCTATCCCTCTACATCATGTCATCTTGCTTAAGGCGTTACTCCGTTCTTGTTAACTTAATACACTAGATGGATGCTGGATAGCGGTCGATGTGTGGAGTAATAGTAGTAGATGCAGGCAGGAGTCGGTCTACTTGTCATCGATGTGATGCCTATATTTATGATCAATGCCTTGGATATTGTCATAACTATGTGCTTTTCTATCAATTGCTCAACAACAATTTGTTCACCCACCGTATGTTTTCTTCAAGACAGAAGCCTCTAGTGAAACCTATGGCCCCCGGGTCTATTTTCTATCTTATTATTTTCAGATCTATAAAATCAAAAATACAAAAATACCTTGCTGCAATTTATTTATATTTACTTTATTTTACATTTTTACTTATCTTTTATACCTATCTCTATTAGATCTCACTCTTGTTAGTGACCGTGAAGGGATTGACAACCCCTTTTTCGCGTTGAGTGCAAGTGTTTGTTAGTTTATGCAGGTGCATCTATTGGAGACTTGTGTGTTCCTCCTACTGGATTGATACCTTGGTTCTTAACTGAGGGAAATACTTACCTCTACTTTGCTGCATCACCCTTTCCTCTTCAAGGGAAAAATCAACGCAAGCTGAAGAAGTAGCAGGAAGAATTTCTGGCGCCGTTGCCGGGGAGGTTCTACATCAAGCCTACCAAGTACCTATCATAAACTCTCATCTCTTGCATTACATTATTTGCCATTTGCCTCTCGTTTTCATCTCCCCCACTTCTAAAATGTTTTCAGAAAAACACAAAAATATTTGCCTTTTTATTTGCCTTTTTCCGTTTACCTTTATGTCTTACTTGGGTTGTTTGCTTGGCATAATTGCATATTTCTTCCAAATTAGAAGGAAAAAGTTAATGGATCCGCATCCACTTGCTAATCTTTTTAAAAGATCCAACTATGATGAACCAATTGCTAGTGAGTTGAGTGCACTAGATTATCTTTGTGAAGTTTTGCTTGAAATTCGTGAATCTGAAAATTGTGATGAAGTGCTAAAAGAAGAAATTTATAAAGTGATTCATGATAGCTCCTTGAATGAAAAGCATGATTGCAATGATGTTATTATAAATTCTATTAATGTCAATTGTTCTAATAATATGCAAAACCCCAAGCTTGGGTATGCTAGTTTTGCTATGTCCAATACTTATTGCAATAATCATGATTGGGGTGATAATGCTTCTTATGATCTTGAAAATTTATTTAAGCCTCATGATGAATATGTTTGCGATAATATTGAAAGTGGGTTTGGAAGAGTGTCAACTCTAGGTAAAAATAATCCCACATATTTGGAGAATTTTTTGATAAAAGTGGGTTTGATGAGGTCATGACTTTAGTTGATGTTAATCCCACTATCTTGGAAGATTATAAAACTTTTATGCATGTGGATCATGAAGAGAAAATTTTATATGATAGCTATATTGTTGAATTTGATTATGATCCTACATGTAAATGTAATTATTATGAGAGAGGAAAATATGGTTGTAGAAATTTTCATGTTACTAAATTACCTCTCGTTATGTTGAGATTGCTATTGTTTCTTTCTTCTTCCTTGCATATGCTAGTTTTTGCTTGCCTTGATAATTTTTTTGCCTATAAGATGCCTATGCATAGGAAGTATGTTAGACTTAGATGTGTTTTTCACATGCTATATGATGCTCTCTTTGTGCTTCAATTTTTGTCTTTCATGTGAGCATCATTAAAATTATCAGCGCCTAGCTAAAAGGCTTTAAAAAAAAGGGCTTGTTGGGAGACAACCCGATATTTTTATTTTATGTTTTTATGAGAATATGCAATATTACTTCTGTAATAATTGTTTTTTAGTGTTTTTAATTAGTGTTTGAGCCAAGCAAGACCTTTGGGATGCTTTGGTATATCGTTAATTTGATTTTGCTGCAAAACAGAAACTTTTCACTCGAGAGTGGAAAAACTCTAATTTTTTTACACAAGGTTTATATATGAATTGCCTCTGTTTTCCTAAGTTTTAATAATTTTTGGAGTTACATAAGTATGACTAATATTTAGGTCTTTAAAGACTGTTCTGTTTTTGACAGATTCTGTTTTTGATGTGTTGTTTGCTTATTTTGATGAATCTATGGGTAGTATCGGGGGGTATGAACCATGAAGAAGTTAGAATACAGTATATATAACACCAATATAAAATTGTAATGAGTTCAAAACAGTACCTAAAAGTGTTGATTTGTTTTATCATACTAACGGATCTCATGAGTTTTTTGTTGAGTTTTGTGTTGTGAAGTTTTCAAGTTTTGGGTAAAGTTTTGATGGACTACGGAATAAGAAGTGGGAAGAGCCTAAGCTTGGGGATGACCAAGGCACCCCAAGGTAATATTCAAGGACAACCAAGCATCTAAGCTTGGGGATGTCCCGGATGGCATCCCCTCTTTTGTCTTCAATCCATCAGTAAACTTACTTGAGGCTATATTTTTATTCACCACATGATATGTGTTTTGTTTGGTGCGTCTTGTATTATATGAGTGTTTGCTTTTTTACTTTGCCACAATCATCCTTGCTGTACACACCTTTTGAGAGGGACACGCATTAATCGTGAATTTATTAGAATACTCTATGTGCTTCACTTATATCTTTTGAGCTAGGTAGTTGCTCTAGTGCCTCACTTATATCTTTTTAGAGCACGCCGGTAGTTTTATTTTGAAGAAATTGATGGACTCTCATGCTTCACTTATATTATTTTGAAAGTCATCAAATAGTATGGCAATTTTCTTAGGTTATGAATTTGGTCCTAATATGATGGGTATTCAAGAGGGATATAATAAAAACTTTCATGAAGATCATTGAATATATGAGAAGTTTGATTCCTTGCATTTGTTTTGAGATATAAAGATGGTGATATTAGAGTCATGCTAGTTAGTAATTGTGGATTAGTAAAAATACTTGTGTTAAGGTTTGTGATTCCCAAAGCATGCACGTATGTTCTATCGTTATGTGATGAAGTTGGAGCATGATTTATTTTTTATTGTCTCCCTTATGAGTTGCGGTCGGGGACGAGCGATGGTCTTTTTCTACCAATCCATTCCCCTAGGAGCATGTGTATTAGTACTTTGTTTCGAGGGAAAATAAATTTTTGCAATAAGTATGTGAGTTCATTATGACTAATGTTGAGTCCATGGATTATACGCACTCTCACCCTTCCATCATTGCTAGCCTCTTTAGTACCGCGCAATTTTCGCTGGTGCATTAAACCCACCATATACACCTTTCTCAAAATAGCCACCATACCTACCTATTATGGCATTTCCATAGTCATTCCGAGATATATTGCCATGCAACCTCCACCGTTCCGTTTATTATGACACACACAATCATTGTCATATTGCTCTGTATGATCATATAATTAGCATAGTAGTTGTGGCTTGGGCACCGTTCATATTTTTTTATACATGTCACGCTAGATCATTGCACATCCCGGTACACCGCCGGAGGCATTCATATAGAGTCATATTTTGGTTCTAGTATCGAGTTGTAATTCTTGAGCTGTAAGCAAATAAAAGTGTGATGATCATCATTATTAGAGCATTGTCCCACGTGAGAAAAGGATGATGGAGACTATGATTCCCCCACAAGTTGGGATGAGACTCCGGACTTAAAAAAAGAGGCCAAAGAGCCCAAAAAGAAGAAAAAGAGGAAAAAATAAAGGGTTTTTTATATCTGTGCCCCTGGTTCCTTAGCTGTACTTATTCATCCCCACGCTCTTAACTTTTGCTCACTTTTCCCCACTCCCTTGCCCGAAACCCTCATAAATGGGCAAACTGGACGTTGCCGTCGGGTCAATGGTTTGACCGTTAACTCTAACGAGTGGGGCCGCGCTGGACTGTGTCGCCCGTTGGACCTGACAAGTGGGGCGGCCTTGGCTGGTGGCACTGTTCGACCGTTGGGCCGTGGTTTCGTTGGACTGTTGGGCCGTTGCATGAAACGCCTGCACGCGTCGCCATGACAGAAGCCTGCAATGCATGCACGACGTATCCAGCTAGCCTGCTATGCATGCACGCAGCTAGCCTGCCTGCATGCGCCGATGTGTGCCGACCGAGCCGCTTTCCTGCACGCCAGCCACCACAGACGCAACGACGATCGCTGTGGCTGGCACGCACCCAGCTAGCCGGCCTGCATGCACCGATGCGTGCCGCCACGATGCACTGACTGAGCCACTTTCGTGCATGCCAGCCGCCACAGACACAGCGACGGTCGCTGCCTGCATGCGCTGATGCGTGTCTCCTCGATTTAGAACATCGTTTGATCCTTTTCGATCCACTCGCATCTGCACCCATTTTGCTACGACAAATAAATTGAACAATTTTTTTGGCTGCATGCACTAGGTGGCTACATGTCTTAATTCTTTGTGGCTTCCTCGACGTGGTGGTGGCTTGTGTAGCTATGCATGCACTAGGTGCTTACGAACAAAGTGAGCTCTCTAAAAAACAATCAATAATTCAAAAAAAAGTACAAACTAGCAAGAACTTAATAATAGGATAGATAGAAAACTTAATAACATAACATAGATAGGGCCAACAAGCCCAGAGCACGATCATATAGTTCAATTACAACTTAATAACATAACATAGATTCAAAAAAAAGAAAAAAAGATAGAGGGTTCTAAACCCTAGCCGCCGCCTTCTCCACCTCGCTCCTCCGGGCGCCCTTCACTGCTCCTCCGGGGTGTTGTCGATGGGGTACGGCAGAGTGTGCATGCGCGATGCGGTGGGGAAGATGTTGCTGTACTCCGTGAAGATGTTGTGGGTGGTGAAAGCGATGAACTCGCAGCCACACCAAAACACGCGGCTGAGCAGGTAGAAGGCGTCGAAGGGGTTGGTGAAGTGGGCAAGGATAGCAACCACCACCCCGTTTTGGATGACCTCCTCGACGCGGAATATCATTGGAGATCCCCGTGGGAGGTGGCGATAGCCGGCCGCGAGGAAGAACTCGGTGAAGCCCCTTGCGGTCCTCCACCTTGATATCGCCCACACACGTAGTGTATGCTCAACGTACACGCCGGCAGGGGAGAGCCTCTCCGGCATGGTGGGTGGGAAGCGTAGGTTGGTCTGGTGTACTGCATGGCTGAGGGATGTGAAGAAGAAGGAGAAGGGGTCGAAGAAGATGGGGTCGAAGAACAAGAAGGGCAGATGGCAGAGGATGGGAGATAGATGAGGGATGTGAGAGGAAGAAGAAGATGATGGGTGGCTTAAATAGCCATAGTGCGACGTGTTATTTCGCCGTGGCAGCAATGGGGTCAAATGTGAACTAGCTCGTTTTCACACCCACCGCGGCATCGGGAACTCAATCTCTGTAGGTGCAATCAAAACAATCAAGCAAAAAAAATAGAGCCAATGCGACGGCCCAACCAGAGCTTGGTTTCATTTTGGGCCCAATAACTATGTTTTTTTTCGTGGAGTCAATGGTGGGCGAGCACAACCAATGGGAGAATATCTCGCGGATCGCCCCACGATCCAACAATGCGGAGCCGTCCATCTGATCCAACGGCGCGGAGCCTGCATGCAGCCAGCCCTTCTAGACGACCACATCTGAGGGCTGTCGCTTGGCGCTAGTGTATGATCGGACGGCTAATGTTCGGAGCTAGGGTTAGGCGAAACCCCGCGGGGTTTAGAGGGGTTTCGAGCTGGTCAACGGGGTTATCTAGGCTTTGACTGAGCATCACTAATTTAAAAAAAATCGAAAAAATATGAAACCTTCACCGCTCGTCGTTTTATAAGACACACTAACGAGGAAAAATACTAAACTTGGTATACGGCAATTTAAAAAAAAACCTAGGTGGCACGATCGAGGTCAAATGAGCACCATTAATTTAAAAAAAAATCAAAAAATATAAAACCTGCGCACAATGTTGTCTTATGTGACATGTTACCAACCAAGAATCATAAACTTGGTCTATGGACATTTTCATGAAAAAACATTCACACATATGAGCTATCACATACAACGTTGCAGAGAGTTCAAGGAGAGGAGGTAGGGTTCCCTTTAGGTTTTTGAGAAATTAAAAAAATCAAAAAATTCACCAAAGCTTGATTTCAAAGTGAATAAGAAGGATCTGAACTTAGTTTTCCATTTTCATATTTTAAACGTGTTTTTAATGGTTTTCTATTAAAGCATATTTTTTTCAAAAAAAAATGTAAAAAAATGAAGATTAATTCAATAAATAGTGAGACTTTGAATCTACACTATATAGATTGAATAGGTGTTAATAAAAAATATTTGGCTCATTTGGAGTAGGTCCAAAAAAAACTTGATTACAAATGGAGCTCATTTGGAGCACATTTCTCATGACTATAAGTTTTACCACGCAAAAGAGATCGGATTGACCACCTAACGTTTATAATAGTTCAGCAAACTTTGCAACATCACACCACAGGGCAATGGACTTCAAGTGTTGGTTCAAATTCAAATTTTGCCTCAAATTCAAATTGGAATATTTGATCTGTTATTGGAATATTTGATCTGTTATTGGAATACTTGATCAAATGATGGACTATCTTCATTCAAATGTTGTTTTTTTGCTCTGTTATTGGAATATTTGATCAAATGATGGACTATTTGCTCTTTTTGCTTATTCTTTGCTCTGTTTTTGCTCTGAAGCAGCATGTGTGATCATTGCAGCACCTAAACGCATAGCTCACAACATCTAAACAGAACATACCATACACCACAGGCAAATTTAAGGACAGACAAATATAGATAGCATAATACATTACTACCATAGATCACACACAAAGTTTACTATAGATACCACCACACAAAGTTTACCAAACAACCACATTCAGTTTACCAAAAGTAAAAGATAAAACATCATCACATCACTTGGGAAGAGGAGTCAGGGCCTTCACAAGGCCAGCATGCTGCCCCCTGATCTTGTAGTCCTCCCCGCGAATTGCTACATCCTCTGCATGAGACACAAGGTGATCGAAGCGGCCATCCTTTGGCTTTGGCTTGGTGGTGCAGTAGGGGCAGTGCCACTTCTTGATCTTGCTGTTGTAGAAGGAAGCAACTCCCTTGGCCTTGATCTCCTCCTCCTCCTTCGCTATGAAGGACGCGACGTTGCCGTTGTCCACATCTTCTCCAGACTCATACTACACACATGAATGAATTACATTAATACATTATAGATTCATATACACCATGTCAAAGGAACTAAATGAACAATCTAAATTTCAAGTAGGCTTACCTCATATTCTTCGTCGTCACTATACTCTGGATCGTACGGGTCCTTGAACCCAGTAAGGTCCAGCTTCCTCTTATTCCCCACAGAATCATCCTCCTAAATATACAATTACATCCATTACAAGTAAATACAGAAGCCAACTGATAATTTAGATATGCACACATGACACATTGATCATATTATCCATACTATGATCCTATTTGTATTTTCCATTGTCATGCACACACATTGAACAACAAAGCTAATATAACTACATATTGTGGACAAATTTATATACTGATGAATCAAGTAAGTTCTTAATCAATTGATAGGTACATCAAAATTAATGCATTCCATTTGGGCATATGACATTCAAAACACCAATCTGTGTAGCATTCAAAAACAAATCTAAGCATACATGTCTGTAGCATTCAAAACCCTAATCTGTGTAGCATTCAAAAACAAATCTAATAATCACGTGTACCATTTAAGCACAGAGATCCCTATCTCTCATTAAGATCTGTCTAGCATTTTTGCAACGAATGTAATCCAAAAACCCTAATACAAAAAAACCCCATCCCCCCATACAGAAAACCCCATCCCTCAAACCAACTACTCTAACCATCTGTACTACCCTACGAATCACAATCCAACCAATGAAACTAACTCTACAATCTAAATATTGCAACTAGGGTACAAGCAAATGGAAGTACCTCTTGTACCACCTTCTCCTCGCCAGGCTGCGCATCTGGATGGACTGCGCCGCTCGACGCCGTCACCTTCAGCTCCGGCAGCGCCGAGGCAGAGCCCGCCACCTCCTTCTCCACATCCACAGCCGCGACAGTGGTTGCGAGTTTCCCCGCACCACCGTGGACGCCGCCAATGTCCTGCACTGCATCTGCCGTGGTCACCATGCCCTGCAGATCTTCGGCCGCTGCGCCAGCGTTGCCACGAGCGTCTGCCATCGGTATGAGGGAGGCGATGAAGGTGAGGAAGAGGATGCGGTGGGGGAGAGCGAGATGGTGCGGTGGAGGAGAGCGAGACGATGCGGTGGGGGAGAGGGAGACGATGCGGCAGGGAGGGGATTTGGGGGGAAATGGTAGGGGCGATGCGCCCGTAGGTGGTTCCCCCTCTTATACAATGGGGCGTTTTTGGCATGTTCCATGGACACGTGCTACCCCACGACCGCGGTCAGTTGCATGCAAAAACAAAATGCCTATGCGGCCCCACTAGTCAGAGTTAACAGTCAAGCCATTGACCCGACGGCAACGTCCAGTTTGCCCATTTGTGATTGTTTCAGACAAGGGAGTGGGGAAAAGTGAGCAAAAGTTAAGAGCGTGGGGATGAATGAGTACAACTAAGGAACCAGGGGCACAGATATAAAAATCCCAAAAAAAGGAAAAAAAGAGAAAGACAAAGAAAAAAATGAGAGAAAAGAGAGAAGGGACAATGTTACTATCCTTTTCCACACTTGTGCTTCAAAGTAGCACCATGTTCTTCATGTAGAGAGTCTCCTATGTTATCACTTTCATATATTACTAGTGGAAATTTTTCATTATATAACTTGGCTTGTATATTCCAATGATGGGCTTCCTCAAATTTCCCTAGGTCTCGTGAGCAAGCGAGTTGGACGCACACCCACTTATTTTTCTTTTGAGCTTTCATACACTTATAGCTCTAGTGCATCCGTTGCATGGCAATCGTTACTCACTTGCACCAATATCAATTGATGGGCATCTCCATAGCCTATTAATTTGCCTAGTTGGTGTGCGAATTTCTTTCTCCTTTTGGTCTACTACCATATTCTATTCCACCCATAGTGCTATATCCATGGCTCACGCTCATGTATTGTGTGAAAGTTGAAAAAGCTTTAGAATGTCAAAACTATGAAACCATTGCTTGGCTTGTCATCGGGTTGTGCATGATAAATACTTTGTGTGATGAAGATAGAGCATGACAAGATTATATGATTTTGTAGGGATAACTTTATTTAGCCATGGAATTTTGAAAAGACATGATTGCTTTATTAGTATGCTTGAAATATTATTGTTTTTATGTCAATATTAAACTTTTGTTTTGAATCTTATGGATCTGGATAGGATCTAAACAAGGAAGAGCACTTGCCATTCGTTGGTTACTAGAAGCATCCCAAAAGCGTCCGGGTCAAAATATGGCTGATATTCATGCCAAAATAAGAAAGATTACTTGATAAACTTGTTAGGTAGCATTCCACATCAAAAATTCTGTTTTTATCATTTACCTACTTGAGGACGAGCAGGAATTAAGCTTGGGGATGCTTGATACGTCTCCAACATATCTATAATTTTTTATTGTTCCATGCTATTATATTATCCATCTTGGATGTTTTATATGCATTAATATGCTATTTTATATCATTTTTCGGGACTAACCTAGTGCCCAGTGCCAGTTGCTGTTTTTTCCTTGTTTTTGTCTTTTACAGAAAATCAATACCAAATGGGGTCCAAACGGAACAAAACTTTTTGAGGATTTTTCTTGGACCAGAAGACAACCACGAAGCTTCGGGAGGAGGCCAGAGGAGCCACGAGAGGGCCACAAGCCCTAGGGGGGCGCCCTAGGCTCGTGGGCCCCTCGGGACTCCCCTAACCCTAATCTCAGCTCCATAAATACCCAAATATTCCCCGTATACCAGAGGGCACACCAAAAATGCTTTTTCGTCGCCGCAAGCTTCTATTCTCGTGAGATCCCATCTTGGGGCCTTTTCCGGCACTCTGCCGGAGGGGGATTCGATCACGAAGGGCCTCTACACCAACCTTGCTGCCTTTCCAATGATGTGTGAGTAGTTTACCACAGACCTAAGGGTCCATAGCTAGTAGCTAGATGGCTTCTTCTCTCTCTTTGATCTTCAATACAATGTTCTCCTTGATGTTCTTGGAGATCTATTCGATGTAATCTTCTTTCGCGGTGTGTTTGTTGAGATCCGATGAATTGTGGGTTTATGATCAGATTATCTATGAATATTATTTGAGTCTTCTCTGAACTCTTTTATGCATGATTAAGATAGCTTTGTATTTCTCTCTGATCTATTGATTCGGTTTGGCCAACTAGATTGATCTAACTTGCAATGGGAGAGATGCTTTGTTTTGGGTTCAATCTTGCGGTGTCCTCACCCAGTGACAGTAGGGGTAGCGAGGCACGTATTTGTATTGTTGCCATTAAGGATAAAAAGATGGGGTTTTTACCATATTGTTTGGATCTATCCCTCTACATCATGTCATCTTGCTTAAGGTGTTACTCCATTCTTGTTAACTTAATACACTAGGTGCATGCTGGATAGCTGTCGATGTATGGAGTAATAGTAGTAGATGCAGGCATGAGTCGGTCTACTTGTCACGGACGTGATGCCTATATTCATGATCATTGCCTTGGATATTGTCATAACTATGCGCTTTTCTATCAATTGTTCAACAGTAATTTGTTCACCCACCGTATGCTTTCTTCAAGAGAGAAGCCTCTAGTGAAACCTATGGCCCCGGGGTCTATTTTCTATCTTATTATTTTCAGATCTATAAAATCAAAAATACAAAAATACCTTGCTGCAATTTATTTATCTTTACTTTATTTTACACTTTTACTTATCCTTTATACCTATCTCTATTAGATCTCACTCTTGCTAGTGATCGTGAAGGGATTGACAACCCCTTTTTCACGTTGAGTGCAAGTGTTTGTTAGTTTGTGTAGGTGCATCTATTCGAGACTTGTGTGTTCCTCCTACTGGATTGATACCTTGGTTCTTAACTGAGGGAAATACTTATCTCTACTTTGCTGCATCACCATTTCCTCTTCAAGGGAAAAATCAACGCAAGCTCAAAAAGTAGCAGCCGGCGATGCATAGAGTAGCACTCCCCCTCCCCGGGCCCTTCCTCCTCTCCGAGCCCAATGGCGATGCTGAAGTCCTGTTCTCCATGCCAGCAGGTGGAGGCGGCGGAAGTTCTTCATCCGATGGTTCTTGGCGCCGCCACCCTCGCTCTCCGGGCCCAACGGCATACACGGCGCCCGGCTCCTCCTGCAAGGAGGAGATTGTCATCTCCTCCGACGAGGAGGAGGGCCAATCGCTGCCATTGTAGTGACACACAAAGAATTCGACTGCCAGATCGGGATAATGATGGAGCATTCGCTCTGTCACATGGACACGTCGCCACAATTGCTAGCGCATGGCAAGGAGGAGCCACTGCTACTTCTTGAGCTTGCGTTGATTTTTCCCTTGAAGATGAAAGGGTGATGCAGCAAAGTAGAGATAAGTATTTCCCTCGGTTAAGAACCAAGGTATCAATCCAGTAGGAGGCACAAGCAAGTCTCCAATACATGTGATGTCTACTACACAACTTGTTCTTGTAGACTCGTGTTGGGCCTCCAAGCGCAGAGTTTTGTAGGACAGTAGCAAATTTCCCTCAAGTGGATGACCTAAGGTTTATCAATCCGTGGGAGGTGTAGGATGAAGATGGTCTCTCTCAAACAACCCTGCAACCAAATAACAAAAAGTCTCTTGTGTCCCCAACACACCCAATACAATGGCAAATTATATAGGTGCACTAGTTCGGCGAAGAGATGGTGATAAAAGTGTAATATGGATGGTAGAAATATATTTTTATAATCTGAATAAATAAAAACAGCAAGGTAGCAAGTGATTAAACGAAGCACAAACGGTATTGCAATGCTTGAAAACAAGGCCTAAGGTCCGTACTTTCGCTAGTGCAATCTCTCAACAATGCTAATCTAATTGGATCATATAACCATCCCTCAAAGTGCGATGAAGAATCACTCCAAAGTTCGTATCTAGCGGAGAACATAAGAAGAAATTGTTTGTAGGGTACGAAACCACCTCAAAGCTATTCTTTCCGATCAATATATCCTAGAGTTCGTACTAAAATAACACCAAGTTATTCTTTCCAATCGATCTAACCAAGAGTTCGTACTAAAATAACACCATATGATACACATCAACAAACTCTAATGTCACCTAGATACTCCAATGTCATCGCGAGTATCCGTGAGTTGATTATGCAATATGCATTAAACAATTTCAGATTCATAATACTCAATCCAACACAAAGAACTTCAAAGAGTGCCCCAAGATTTCTACCGGAGAAACAAGGACAAGAACATGCATCAACCCCTATGCATAGATTACCCCAATGTCACCTCGGGAATCCGCGAGTTGAGTGCCAAAACATATATCAAGTGAATCAATATGATACCCCATTGTCACCACAGGTATTCATAGCAAGACATACATAAAGTGCTCTCAAATCCATAAAAGTATTCAATCCGATAAAACAAAATCTCAAAGGGAAAACACAATTCATCACAACAAAATAGAGAGGGGAAAACACCATATGATCCAACTATATTAACAAAGCCCGCGATACATCAAGATCGTGACATCTCAAGAACACGAGAGATAGAGATTAAATACATAGCTACTGGTACAAACCCTCAGCCCCGAGGGTGGACTACTCCCTCCTCATCATGGTGGCCATAGGGATGATGAAGATGGCCTCCGGTGATGATTTCCCCCTTCGGCAGGGTGCCGGAACGGAGTCTAGATTAGTTTTTCGTGGCTACAGAGGCTTGCGGCGGCGGAACTTCTGATCTAGGGTTACCCCTGATGGTTTATCTATTTATAGGAATTTTTGGCGTTGGTTTCACGCTAAGATGGGCCTCGAGGTGAGCACAACCCACCGGGGCACGGGCAAGGGCCCAGGCGTGCCCTGGTGTCTTGTGCCCTACTCCTTCACCTTCTAGTCCTTCCACGAAGCTTCAGGGGTCTCTTTTGTTCCAAAAAAAATCGTCAAAAAGTTTCAGCTCATTTGGAGAACTTTCATTTCTGCACAAAAAACAACACCACGGTAGTTCTGCTGAAAACAGCGTCAGTCCGGGTTAGTTCCATGCAAATCATACCAAAACCATATAAAATTGTTGTAAACATGGCATGAATACTTCATAAATTATAGATACGTTGGAGATGTATCAGCATCCCCAAGCTTAATTCCTACTCGTCCTCGAGTAGGTAAATGATAAATGAAATAATTTATGAAGTGTGAATGCTAGCAATGTGCATAAGTTTGATCAATGATAATTTCAATCACTTTTTCTAGCATCATAACAGCAATTCTTTCTTGTAAAACTTCTCATGTTAAAGTAGCAACCAATTCACATGTTATGGTTCAAACAATGAATTCTCTTGAAACTCAACAACCTATGTTCTCAATCACCAAACAATTGCAATTCAACTTATTCAACAAAATTTAAGTAAGAGCTCCACATACTCAATCATCATATAGTCTTCTATGATTGCTAGTACTCAAAGCATATTCTTAGAACAAATGGCATCCATCGAACACAGAGAAAGATAGGGGCTTAATATTTCGCCTCCCAACCCATTTATCATAGAGATAATTGTCAACAATAATAAATCATGATCAAATATATTTGACTGGTCATATGTGCCTAGATATTTCCCCACCACATGATGCTTGCCAACTAGAGAATAGTTGAGGTTGAAATGAGATTTCATACTATTGACTCTTTGCATAAAAGTAAATGTTGAAAAGTAAAAGATAGGCCCTTCGCACAGGGAAGCAGAGGTTGTCATGCGCTTTTTATTTGGATGCCCAAACTCTTAATACAAAGGAACGTCACGTTATATTGCCCCTTATGATAGCAACCTTTATTATGCAGTTTGTCGCTTTTATTACTTTGCCATCACAAGTTCGTACAACGCTCAATTTTCCCTTACAATAAAAGATCAAACATATTTAGAAGCAATTTTTATTGCTTTATGCATCGATGAAAACTTACTTGATGGATCTTATTCAATCCATAGGTAGGTATGGTGGACACTCATGGCAAGAAACTGGGTTTAAGGTTTTTGGATGCACAAGTAGTATCTTTACTTAGTACGAATTTTTGGCTAGCAAAAGATCCTAGGCAAACACCACATGTTGGAGGATCCATGACAATATAACTTCTATGCAAATATACACAACCATAACTCATTACGTTGTCTTCCTTGTCCAACTTCAACTAATTTGCTCAAGTTTGAAAAAAATTAATGGGTATTCACAATCATAGAAGATGTCCAAGATAATATATTTGCATGTGAAAGTTCTCTTCCTTATAGTAATCATTCATGAATTGCTTGTATGACCAATATTGTGGTTGTCAAACTTCAAAAGATTTCACTTTCTAAACCCAATGTGAAGCTACTATTAGGCATGATATAAACATATAATTTAAACTTCATGATATTTAATTCATTCAACAATTTACTCATAGGATATAAGTGAAGCACAGGAGTGAATAACAAATTACTCCAAAAAGATATAAGTGAAGATCAAGCGAGTAGTTAAGTAAATGGGTAGCTAATTGAGGACTCTCTCTTATTTAAAACTTTCATATCTAAGTATTTTATTAAAACAGCAAGCAAAACAAAATAAAATGACATTCTAAGAATAGCACACATCATGTGAAGAAGCAAAAACTTAGGCTCAACCGATACTAACCGATAGTTGTTCATGAAGAAAGGTGGGATGCCTACCGGGGCATCCCCAAGCTTAGATGCTTGAGACTTCTTGGATTATTAACTTGGGATGCCTTGGTCATCCCCAAGCTTGAGCTTTTGTGTCTCCTTAATTCCTTTTATATCACAGTTTCCCTAAATCTTAAAAACTTCATCCACACAAAACTCAACAAGAACTTGTGAGATACGTTAGTATAAATCAATGCAACAACTTATCATTCTCTACTGTAGAAAATCACTAAAGTTATAATTTAACATTGCATACTAAATGCCTCTGCATATTTAATACTCCTATCCTCAAATAGAATCATTAAACAAGCAAACATATGCAAACAATGCAAACATAACAGCAATCTGTCTAAACAGAACAGTCTGTAAAGAGTGCAATATTCCTCATACTTACCTAACTCTAAAAATTCTGAAAAATTACCACACTGTAGAAAATTTATTATAGCTTACTATGCAAAAAAATTCAACCTTTTATCACATCCTTACTTTTCTAGATAATTTTTCCAACAGCGATAAACTTTCTGTTTTGAAACAGCAACTCATAGACTTACAAAATAAACATGGTAAAGACTATCCTTGACATTTTTATTGAAATGAAAGATGCAAAACATTATTATAAATAGCATCAATAAAATAAAAATAAAATAAATTGACGCTCCAAGCAAAACACATATCATGTGACGAATAAAATTATAGCTCCAAGTGAGGTTACCGATAATGTCGGAGACGAAAGAGGGGATGCCTTCCGGGGCATCCCCAAGCTTAGTTGCTTGGATCTTCCTTGAATATTACCTTGGAAGTGGCTTGGGCATCTCCAACCTTAGGGTCTTGTCACTCCTTATTCTCCTCATATCGATATCTCACCCAAAACTTGAAAACTTCAATCACACAAAACTTAACGGAACTTCGTGAGATGGGTTAGTATGATAAAGACAAATCATTCACTTTGGTACTGTCAAGACAAGATTTATAATTGTTCTCACACAATTTCTACTGTACTCTACAATTCCACAATTTATATTAAGCAATATAAGCCATAGAAACCATAAAATAAGCAAACTATGCATTGCAAACAGAATCTGTGAAAAACAAAACAATATGTAAAGATCTGAATTAAGGTCATACTTATGTATGTCTAAAAATTATGAAAAATTAGGACACCTTATAAAATTTGTTTGCACATTAACTGTAAAAAAATCAGAATTTTTCCACGTTCCAGTAAAATACAGGAATTTCTGCACTGGACGTAAAAGTTTTCTGTTTTTGCACAGAATCAAGTCAACTATCATCCACACTATCCCAAAGGCTTTACTTGGCACTTTATTGAAACAAAAACTCTAATACAAGATTACTACAGTAGCCTAACCATGTGAACACACAAAAACAGTAGGTAAAAGTGTTGGGTTGTCTCCCAACAAGCGCTTTTCTTTAATGCCTTTTAGCTAGGCATGATGATTTCAATGATGCTCGCATAAAAGATAAGAATTGAAACACAAAGAGAGCATCATGAAGCATATGACTAGCACATTTAAGTCTAACCCACTTCCTATGCATAGGGATTTTGTGAGAAAACAATTTATGGGAACAAAAATCAACTAGCATAGGAAGGCAAGACAAGTGCTACTTCAAAACTTTCAACATATAGAGAGGACACTTGATATTATTGCAATACCTACAAGCACATGTTCCTTTCTCATAATAATTTTCAGTAGCATCATGAATGAATTCAACAATATAGCTATCACATAAAGCATTATTTTCATGATCCACAAGCATAGAATTTTTATTACTCTCCACATATGCAAATTTATTCTCATGAATAGTAGTGGGAGCAAACTCAACAAAATAACTATCATGTGATTCTTGATTGGCATAATCATATTGAGCATTAAAATCATGATGACAAGTTTCATGGATATCATTACTCTTTATAGCATATATGTCATCACCATAATCATCATAAATAGGATGCATGCTTTCATGATAGTAAATATTCTCATCAAAACTTGGGGTACTAAAAATATCATCTTCATCAAACATAGCATCCCCAAGCTTATGGCTTTGCATATCATTAGCATCATGGATGTTCACGGAATTCATACTAACAACATTGCAATCATGCTCATCATTTATGCCAAACATTTTATTGAATTCTTCTTCTATCAATTGAGCACAATTTTCCTTTCCATCATTTTCACAAAAGACATGATAAAGATGAATAATATGAGACCACCTCAATTCCATATTTTTTGTAGTTTTCTTTTACGAACCAAACTAGTGATAAAACAAGAAACTAAAAGATTCAATTGCAAAATCTAAAGATATACCTTCAAGCACTCACCGCCCCGGCAACGGCGCCATAAAAGAGCTTGATGTCTACTACACAACTTGTTCTTGTAGACTCGTGTTGGGCCTCCAAGCGCAGAGTTTTGTAGGACAGTAGCAAATTTCCCTCAAGTGGATGACCTAAGGTTTATCAATCTGTGGGAGGTGTAGGATGAATATGGTCTCTCTCAAACAACCCTGCAACCAAATAACAAAAAGTCTCTTGTGTCCCCAACACACCCAATACAATGGCAAATTGTATAGGTGCACTAGTTCGGCGAAGAGATGGTGATAAAAGTGTAATATGGATGGTAGAAATATATTTTTATAATCTGAATAAATAAAAACAGCAAGGTAGCAAGTGATAAAACGGAGCACAAACGGTATTGCAATGCTTGAAAACAAGGCCTAAGGTCCGTACTTTCGCTAGTGCAATCTCTTAACAATGCTAATCTAATTGGATCATATAACCATCCCTCAAAGTGCGATGAAGAATCACTCCAAAGTTCCTATCTAGCGGAGAACATAAGAAGAAATTGTTTGTAGGGTACGAAACCACCTCAAAGCTATTCTTTCCGATCAATCTATCCTAGAGTTCGTACTAAAATAACACCAAGTTATTCTTTCCGATCGATCTAACCAAGAGTTAGTACTAAAATAACACCATATGATACGCATCAACAAACTCTAATGTCACCTAGATACTCCAATGTCACCGTGAGTATCCGTGAGTTGATTATGCGATATGCATCAAACAATTTCGGATTCATAATACTCAATCCAACACAAAGAACTTCAAAGAGTGCCCCAAGATTTCTACCGGAGAAAAAAGGACAGGAACATGCATCAACCCCTATGCATAGATTACCCCAATGTCACCTCGGGAATCCGTGAGTTGAGTGCCAAAACATATATCAAGTGAATCAATATGATACCCCATTGTCACCACGGGTATTCATAGCAAGACATACATAAAGTGCTCTCAAATCCATAAAAGTATTCAATCCGATAAAACGAAATCACAAAGGGAAAACTCAATTCATCACAACAAGATAGAGAGGGGAAAACACCATATGATCCAACTATATTAACAAAGCCCGCGATACATCAAGATCGTGACATCTCAAGAACATGAGAGATAGAGATTAAACACATAGCTACTGGTACAAACGCTCAGCCCCGAGGGTGGACTACTCCCTCCTCATCATGGTGTCCATAGGGATGATGAAGATGGCCTCCGGTGATGATTTCCCCCTCAGGCAGGGTGCCAGAACAGGGTCTAGATTGGTTTTTCGTGGCTACAGAGGCTTGCGGTGGTGGAACTTCTGATCTAGGGTTACCCCTGATGGTTTCTCTATTTATAGGAATTTTTGGCGTTGGTTTCACGCTAAGATGGGCCTCGAGGTGAGCACAACCCACCGGAGCACGGGCAAGGGCCCAGGCGTGCCCCGGTGTCTTGTGCCCTACTCCTTCACCTTCTGGTCCTTCCACGAAGCTTCGGGGGTCTCTTTTGTTCCAACAAAAAATCGTCAAAAAGTTTCAGCTCATTTGGAGAACTTTCATTTCTGCACAAAAAACAACACCACGGTAGTTCTGCTGAAAACAGCGTCAGTCCGGGTTAGTTCCATGCAAATCATACCAAAACCATATAAAATTGTTGTAAACATGGCATGAATACTTCATAAATTATAGATACGTTGGAGACGTATCAATATGCACCTGCACAAACTAACAAACACTTGCACACAACATGAAAAAGGGGTTGTCAATCCCTTCACGGTCACGAACAAGAGTGAGATCTAATAGAGATAGGTATAAAAGATAAATAAAAGAGCAAACTAAAGTAAATATAAATAAATTTCAGCAAGGTACTTTTTGGTTTTTTTGGTTTATAGATCTGAAAATATATGATGGAAAATAGACCCGGGGGCCGTAGGTTTCACTAGAGGCTTCTCTCTTGAAGAAAACATACGGTGGGTAAACAAATTACTGTTGAGCAATTGATAGATAAGCGCATAATTATGAAGACATCTAAGGCAATGATCATGAATATAGGCATCACGTCCATGACAAGTAGACCGAAACGATTCTGCATCTACTACTATTACTCCACACATCGACCAACTCCTGCCTGCATCTAGAGTATTAAGTTCATAAGAACAGAGCAACGCTTTAAGTAAGATGACATGATGTAGAGTAAACTCAAGCAATATGATATAAACCCCATCTTTTTATCCTTGATGGCAACAATACAATATGTGCCTTGCTACGCGTTCTGTCACAGGGTGAGGACACCGCAAGATTGAACCCAAACTAAGCACCTCTCCCATTGCAAGAAAAACCAATCTAGTTGGCCAAACCAAACCGATAGTTCGAAGAGAAATACAAAGATATCTTAATCATGCAATAAAAGAGTTCAGAGAAGACTCAAATGATATTCATAGATAATCTGATCATAAATTCACAATTCATTGGATCTCAACAAACACACCGCAAAATAAGATTACATCGAATAGAACTCCAAGAACATCAAGGAGAACACTGTATTGAAGATCAAAGAGAGAGAAGAAGCCATCTAGCTACTAGCTATGGACCCTTAGGTCCGTGGTAAACTACTCACACTTCATCGGAAGGGCAGCAAGGTTGATGTAGAGGTCCTCCATGATCGAATCCCCCTCCGACGGAGTGCCGGAAAAGGCCCCAAGATGGGATCTCACGGGAACAGAGGCTTGCGGCGGCGGAAAAGTATTTTTGGTGTGCCCTCTGGTATAGCGGGAATATTTGAGGATTTATAGTGCAGAGATTAGGTCAAGACGGTCCACGAGGGGCCCACAAGCCAGGGGCGCCCCCCTAGGCCGCGCCCCCATGGCTTGTGGCCGCCTCGTGGGTGTTCAGGCCTCCTCTACAAGTCTCGTGGGTTTCTTCTGGTCCAAGAAAAATCACCGTAAAGTTTTATTCCGTTTGGACTCCGTTTGATATTCCTTTTCTGTTAAAGTCAAAAACAAGGAAAAAAACAGAAACTGGCACTGGGCTCTAGGTTAATAGGTTAGTCCCAAAAATAATATAAAATAGCATATTAATGCATATAAAACATCCAAAACAGATAATATAATAGCATGGAACAATAAAAAATTATAGATACGTTGGAGACGTATCAAGCATCCCCAAGCTTAATTCCTGCTCGTCCTCGAGTGGTAAATGATAAAAATAGAATTTTTGATGTGAAATGCTACCTAACATATTTATCAATGCAATTTTATTTATTGTGGCAAGAATATTCAGATCCATAATTTTCAAAACAAAAGTTTAATATTGACATAAAAACAATAATACTTCAAGCATACTAATAAAGCAATCATGTCTTCTCAAAATAGCATGGCCAAAGAAAGTTATCCCTACAAAATCATATAGTCTGGCTATGCTCCATCTTCATCACACAAAGTATTTCATCATGCCCAACCCCGATGACAAGCCAAGCAATTGTTTCATACTTTTGGTGTTCTCAAACTTTTTCAACTTTCACGCAATACATGAGCGTGAGCCATGAATATAACACTATAGGTGGAATAGAATATGGTGGTTGTGGAGAAGACAAAAAGGAAGGAGAAAGTCTCACATCAACTAGGCAAATTAATGGGCTATGAAGGTGCCCATCAATTGATATCGATGCAAGTGAGTAGGAATTGCCATGCAACGGATGCACTAGAGCTATAAGTGTATGAAAGCTCAAAAAGAAACTAAGTGGGTGTGCATCCAACTTGCTTGCTCATGAAGACCTAGGGCAATTTGAGGAAGCCCATAATTGGAATATACAAGCCAAGTTCTATAATGAAAAATTCCCACTAGTATATGAAAGTGACAAAATAGGAGACTCTATATCATGAAGAACATGGTGGTATTTCAAAGCACAAGTGTGGAAAAGGATAGTAACATTGTCCCTTCTCTCTTTTTCTCTCATTTTTTTTGTTTGGGCTTCTTTGGCCTCTTTTTTTTATTTGGGCTTCTTTGGCCTCTTTTATTTTTTTTAAAGTCCGGAGAGTCATCCCAACTTGTGAGAGAATCATAGCTTCCATCATCCTTTTCTCACATGGGACAATGCTCTAATAATGATGATCATCACACTTTTATTTACTTACAACTCAAGAATTACAACTCGATACTAGAGCAAAGATATGACTCTATATGAATGTCTCATGCATATGAGAACAATATGACAATGATGGTATGTGTCATAATGAAACGGAACGGTGGAAGTTGCATGGCAATATATCTTGGAATGGCTATGGAAATTCCATAATAGGTAGGTATGGTGGCTGTTTTGAGGAAGGGTATATGGTGGGTTTAATGCATCGGCGAAAGTTGCGCGGTACTAGAGAGGCTAGCAATGGTGGAAGGGTGAGAGTGCGTATAATCCATGGACTCAACATTAGTCATAAAGTACTCACATACTTATTGCAAAAGTTTATTAGCCATCGAATGCTCCTAGGGGGATAGATTGGTAGGAAAATACCATCGCTCGTCCCCGACCGCCACTCATAAGGAAGACAATCAAAGAATAAATCATGCTCCGACTTCATCACATAACGGTTCACCATACGTGCATGCTATGGGAATCACAAACTTTAACACAAGTATTTCTACCAATCCACAATTGCTCACTAGCATGACTCTAATATCACCATCTTTATATCTCAAAACAAATGCAAGGAATCAAACTTCTCATATATTCAATGCTCTTTATATGAATGTTTTTATTATATCCCTCTTGGATGCCCATCATATTAGGACTAAATTCATAACCTAAGCAAATTACCATGATGTTTAAGACTCTCAAAATAATATAAGTGAAGCATGAGAGTTCAACAATTTCTATAAAATAAAACTACCGCCGTGCTCTAAAAAGATATAAATGAAGCACTAGAGCAAACTGCCTAGCTCAAAAGATATAAGTGAAGCACATAGAGCATTCTAATAAATTCACGATTAAAGTGTGTCCCTATGAAAAGGTGTGTACAGCAAGGAGGATTGTGGCAAACTAAAAAGCAAAGACACATATCATACAAGACTCTCCAAGCAAAACACATATCATGTGGTGAATAAAAATATAGCCTCAAGTAAATTTACCGATGGATTGAAGACGAAAGAGGGGATGACATCCGGGGCATACCCAAGCTTAGATGCTTAGTTTTCCTTTAATATTACCTTGGGGTGCCTTGGGCATCCCCAAGCTTAGGATCTTTTCACTCCTTATTCCATAGTCCATCAAATCTTTACCCAAAACTTGAAAACTTCACAACACAAAACTCAACAGAATACTCGTAAGATCCGTTAGTATAATAAAATAAATCACCACTTTAGGTACTGTTATGAACTCATTCTAAATTTATATTGGTGTTATATCTACTGTATTCCAAACTTCTCAATGGTTCATACCACCCCCCCCCCCCACACGCTCTCCATGATTCATCAAAATAAGCAAACAACACATCGAAAACAGAATCTGTCAAAAACAGAACAGTCTGTAGTAATCTAGAAATTTCGTATACTTCTGTAACTCCACAAATTCTAAAAAAATAGGAAAACCTAGGAAATTTGTATATAAATCTTGTGTAAACAATTCAGATCAAAAGAACATTTATGTGATTTTCTAAATTTCTGGCAATGAGCGCAAAAGTTTCTGTTTTTCAGCAAGATCAAATCAACTATCACCATAGACCATTCCAAAGGTCTTACTTGGCTCACACACTAATTAAAACACCAAAACACAATTACTACATAGGTAATAATGTGTATTTATTGAAAAATAGAACCAAAAACAAAAAATACAAAAATAAAAATTGTGTTGCCTCCCAACAAGCGCTTTTGTTCAACGCCCCTAGCTAGGCATAAAACATAGATCTAGGTATTGTCATCTTTGGTATGCAATCCATAAGTAGCCCTCATAATAGATTCATATGGAAACTTAATTTTCTTTCTTGGAAAGTGTTCCATGCCCTTCCTTAACAGAAATTGAAATCTAATGTTTCCTTCTTTCATATCAATAATTGCACCAATCGTTCCAAGGAAAGGTCTACGAAGAATAATAGGACATGTAGGATTGCAATCTATATCAAGCACAATAAAATCTACGGGCACATAATTCCTATTTGCAACAATAAGAACATCATTAATCCTTCCCACAGGTTTCTTAATAGTGAATCCGCTAGATGCAAATTCAAAGAACAATTATCAAATTTATGGAAAGCTAGCACATCACATAAAGTTTTCGGAAGAGTGGAAACGCTAGCACCCAAACCAAACAAAGCATTACACTCATAATATTTAATTTTAATCTTAATAGTAGGTTCCCATTCATCATAAATCTTTCTAGGGATAGAAACTTCCAATTCAAGTTTTTCTTCAAACGATTTCATCATAGCTTCAACGATATGTTTAGTAAAAGCTTTATTTTGATTATAAGCATGAGGTGAATTAAGCATGGATTGCAACAAGGAAATACAATCTATCAAAGAACAATTATCATAATTGAAGTCCTTGAAATCCAAAAGAGTGGGTTCATCGCTACTTAAAGTTTTGACCTTGCCAATCCCAATTTATCAATTTTTGCATTAAGATCTTCACCCTCCAAATTATTGGGACGGCTTGATACGTCTCGAACATATCTATAATTTTTACTTGTTCCATGCTGTTATATTATCATTCTTGGATGCTTTACAATCATTTTATAGCAACTTTATATCATTTTTTGGGACTAACCTATTGACATAGTGCCCAGTGCCAGTTGTTGTTTTTTGCTTGTTTTTTACTTTGCAGAATATCAGTACCAAACGGAGTCCAAACGCAGCGAAACTTTTTGGAGATTTTTTGGACCAGAAGACACCCAGTGGGCCAAAGAAGTACCAGAGGGGAGGCCCGAGGTGGGCACAACCCACCAGGGTGCGCTAGGAGGCCCAGGCGCGCCCAGGGGGTTGTGCCCCCCTCGGTGACCTCCCGCATCGCCTCTTCGCCCTATAAATTCCCAAATATTCCAGAAACCCTAGGGGAGTCGACGAAACGCAATTCCAGCCGCCGCAAGTTCCAGAACCACAAGATCCAATCTAGACACCATCACAGAGGGGTTCATCATCCTCATTGGTGCCTCTCCGATGATGCGTGAGTAGTTCACCATAGACCTACGGGTCCGTAGGCAGTAGCTAGATGGCTTCCTCTCTCTCTCTCTCTCTCTCTCTCTCTCTCTCTCTCTTTTGATTCTCAATACAATGGTCTCTTGGAGATCTATTTGATGTAACTCTTTTTTGCGGTGTGTTTGTTGGGATCCGATGAACTTTGAGTTTATGATCAGATCTATATCGATGAATATTATTTGAGTCTTCTTTTGATCTCTTATATGCATGATTATTTATAGCCTCGTATTTCTTCTTTGAATCTTTGGTTTAGTTAGGCCAACTGGATCGATTTTTCTTGCCATGGGAAGAGGTGCTTTGTGATGGGTTCGATCTTGCGGTGTTCTTTCCCAGTGACAGAAGGGGCAGCAAGACACGCATGTATCATTGATATTAAGGATAACAAGATGGGGGCTATTCCTACATGAATAGATGTCGTCTACATCATGTCATCGTTCTTATTGCATTACTCCATTTCTCCATGAACTTAATACACTAGATGCATGCTGGATAGCGATCGATGTGTGGAGTAATAATAGTAGATGCAGGCAGGAGTCGGTCTACTAATCTTGACGTGATGCCTATATATTGATCATTGCCTTGGATATCATCATAATTATTCGATCTTCTATCAATTTCCCAACAGTAATTTGTTTACCCACCGTGTGCTATTTTCTTGAGAGAAGCCACTAGTGAAATCTATGGCCCCCGGGTCTATTCTTTATCATATTTGCTTTGAGATCTATTTTTATTCGCTTTTATTTCCAGATCTATTATTCCAAAAACATAAAAATACCTTGCTGCACTTTTTTATTACTTATTTTATTTCGTGTTTTATCGAGAGTTTTTTATCCAATCTATCATAAGTATTTTCCCGTTCACTTGCCAGTTTCTGGCGCCGTTACCCAGGAGGGATTGACAACCCCTCTTACGCGTTGGGTTGCAAGTATTTGTTCTTTGTGTGCAGGTACCATTTACATAGTGTTGCTTGGTTCTCCTACTGGATTGATACCTTGGTTTCATAACTGGGGAAAATACCTACCTTAGTTGTACTGCATCATCCCTTCCTCTTTGGGAAAATACCGACGCAGTTTCAAGCGACATCAAAAGGAATTTCTGGCGCCGTTGCCGGGGAGACATCATCAATATCTATCAAGTTCCTAATCACAAATCTCATCTCCTTGCAATTTACATTATTTGCCATTAACCTCTCGCTTTCATCTCCCCCACTTCACAAAATTTGCCATTTTATTCGCCCTCTTTTTTGTTCGTCGTTTTCTTGTTAGATCTCTTATTTGCTTGAACTTTTCATCATGAGTGATTTTGGTATGGCAGAAACAGATGATGGCCTAACTCCTAAAATTGGACGATCTGGCAATCTGGATGCTAAAACTTTTGTTTTGGGGCAAGGGAACGTTATGGGAAAAGAACATATCCAAGAATTTTTCAATTGTGTTGGAAATTTGACTCTTGATGATACTCCTATACTTAAAAGAACTAAATCTTATGCGGAAGCTATTTCAGCACTAGTTCTGAAACTTGAAAATAGATTTATCGGTACCCACCCTACCTTGCAAAGATTGTTTTATGAGCTACCTGTTATAAAGGATCCTAAAGCTAAAAAGTTAGCTACCCTTATTCTTATGAATGAATTTGACTACATAGTACGGGAAGCTAGGGAAATTTTTGATTTTTATGGTATGAACCATGAAAAACCGGTGATAAATTAGATCCTTTATAATAGTGATTATATGTTGAGACATTTGCTTGGAAATAATCAAATTTTTTATGAGAATCTTAAAAGGAAATCCCTATTTTAGATATAATCCAACAAGTTTTCAATGATGTTAATCAACAATATTCTTGGATTGTTGCCGGAAATCAAAGGGGATACGTAGATGGGCAACTTGATAATGCTAAAATTTCTATGGATAATGTTTTTCAAGTTATTTTTGCAAAACCTCCTGACAAGAACACATCTACGGAAAATAAGAAGAAAGATGACAATACTTGAATCTATGCATTATGCCTAGCTAGGGGCATAAAACAATAGCGCTTGTTGGGAGGCAACCCAATGAATAAAATTTATTTTTGCCTTTTTCTTTCTGTTCTTGAGTGTTTGCAAAATTATGCCTCTGTTATGATTGTGTTTTTTATGTTTCAATTAGTATTTGTGCCAAGTAAAGCCTTTGGGATAGCTTTGGTGATAGTTGATTTGATCCTGTTGAAAAACAGAAACTTTTGCGTCCAGTAACAGAATTGTTTAAATTCACAGAAGCGACTAAAACTTCTGAATTTTTTACAAAAGATTGATATACAAATTTCCTCTGTTGTCCTAATGTTTCAGAATTTTTGGAAAACTTCTGATTTTTTTACAAAAGATTGATATACAATTCCTCTGTTGTCCTAATGTTTCAGTATTTTTGGAGTTACAGAAGTATGGGAACAATTCGCATATTTACAGACTGCTCTGTTTTTGACAGATTCTGTTTTCTTTGCATTGTGTGCTTATTTTGATGAATCTATGGATTGTATCGGGGGGGTATAAGCCATGGAAAAGTTAGAATACAGTAGATATAATGCAATAACAAAATTGAATGGGTTTGCAACAGTACTTAAAGTAAAGATTGGTTTTCTTATACTAACGGATCTCACGAAGGTTTTGTTAAGTTTTGTGTGATTGAAGTTTTCAAGTTTTGGGTGAGATCGCGATGGATGAAGGAATAAGGAGTGAAAAGAGCCTAAGCTTGGGGATGCCCCATGGCACCCAAAGTTAATATTCAAGGAGAACCAAGCAACTAAGCTTGGGGGTGCCCCGGAAGGCATCCCCTCTTTCTTCTAATGACCATCGGTATTTTACTTGGAGCTATATTTTTATTCGTCACATATCATGAGTTTTGCTTGGAGCGTCTTGTATTATATGAGTCTTTGCTTGTTTTTCTTTTTAGTTTGTCATAAGTATCCTTGCTAGACACACCTATTTGAGAGAGCCAAAATTATGCTATGATTTGTTAGAATTGCTCTTTATGCTTCACTTAAATTTTTTGAGCTATGGAATTGCTCTAGTGCTTCACTTATATTCTTTTTTAGCACGATGTGCTTTAATTTTTTTGAAGAAATTCTCTCATGCTTCACTTATATTAATTGAGAGACAAACAATTTTATGCTCATGTCCTTCACTTAAATTTGATCGAGCTATCTAAAAGCAATTGCAATATATGAAACTAGTCCCGAAGTGATAGATATTCAAGATGGATATAATAAAAACTTTCATGAAGATCATTGGATAAAATAAACTTGATTCTTTGTAATAGTTTTGAGATATGATGACAGTGATATGTGAGTCATGTTGGTGAGTAATTATGCTTTAGTAAGAATATTGGTGTTAAGGTTTGTGATTCCCTATGCAAGCACGAAAGTCAATAGTTATGCAATGAAATTACATCCTACTTGTGGTGCATTATTTGGTGTTAGTTATGCTTAATGCTTGCTTATGTGATGTTTTGTTTCTTGGTTGGTTGCTTGTGAATCTTTTTGCTAGCCTCCACTTGTACTAAGTAGAAATACTACTTGTGCATCCAAAATCTTTTAACCCAGTTTTGCCATATGAGTCCACCATACCTACCTATATGCGGTATTTCCGTGCCATTCTAAGCAAATTTGTATGTGCCATCTCTAATTTTCAAAATGAATTTCCTTTTTGTGTGTCCGTACCACTCATGAAGTGGCAGGGGGTGGCCAATATTTTCCATACTAGATGTGTTATTCTCAAGATGAATGTTTTTCACTTGTCATTGCACGAGAGTGCGGCGGTAATAGGGATGCCCAGTCCCGAAATGAAAAAAGAAATTTACTTTATGTTGTCAAATAATAAATTCCTTGGAAAGTGTTGGTATGGACGGTACCCGTGGGTACGGCTAGCCGTGGAGTGTGAAAGTATGGTGGAAAAAGGAATAAACTTTATTTTCTATTTGGGAACCTCCTATGATATATCTAGCATGGAAAGTGTTGGGAATTACTCGGTCGTTTTCGTTGACGGGAAAAGTATGCCTCTCAAAAAAAATTATCTCTCAATTTAAGCTTTGAGCTCTGGCACCTCTACAGATCCCTACTTCCCTCTGCGAAGGGCCTATCTATTTACTTTATGCAATTTTTATTTTTATTTGAGTCTCCATCTTCTCTTATAAAGCACCAACTAGGGAGCACTATGATCATACTTGAGCATTGGATGTAGCTAATATGCGAGTGTGTTTCATGAATGGATCAATGATTGAGCATGATGGGCTAGGGATAACTTTCTTTAGTGTTGATATTTTGAAAGACATGGTTGCTTGTTGATATGCTCGAGTATTGAAATCTTCATGTCAAAACTAGACTATTGCCTTGAGCCATACAAAAGTCCAAATGTCCATGCTACAAAAGAAAAGAATATATGATGAACTTGTTAGGCAGCATTCCACATCAAAAATTCTATTTTTATCATTTACCTACTCGAGGACGAGTAGGAATTAAGCTTGGGGATGCTGATACGTCTCCAACGTATCTATAATTTTTGCTTGTTCCATGCTGTTATATTATCATTCTTGGATGTTTTACAATCATTTTATAGCAACTTTATATCATTTTTTGGACTACCCTATTAACATAGTGCCCAGTGCCAGTTGCTGTTTTTTGCTTGTTTTTTACTTCGCAGAATATCAGTACCAAACGGAGTCCAAACACAGCGAAACTTTTTGGAGATTTTTTTGGACCAGAAGACACCCAGTGAGCCAAAGAAGTACTAGAGGGGAGGCCCGAGGTGGGCAGAACCCACCAGGGCGCGCTAGGAGGCCCAGGCACTCCCAGGGGGTTGTGCCCCCCTCGGTGACCTCCCGCACTGCCTCTTCGCCCTATAAATTCCCAAATATTCCAGAAACCCTAGGGGAGTCCACGAAACACAATTCCAGCCGCCGCAAGTTCCAGAACCACGAGATCCAATCTAGACACCATCACGGAGGGGTTCATCATCCTCATTGGTGCCTCTCTGATGATGCGTGAGTAGTTCACCATAGACCTACGGGTCCGTAGGCAGTAGTAGCTAGATGGCTTCCTCTCTCTCTTTTGATTCTCAATACAATGGTCTCTTGGAGATCTATTTGATGTAACTCTTTTTTGCGGTGTGTTTGTTGGGATCCGATGAACTTTGAGTTTATGATCAGATCTATATCCGTGAATATTATTTGAGTCTTCTTTTGATATCTTATATGCATGATTATTTATAGCCTCGTATTTCTTCTTTGAATCTTTGGTTTAGTTAGGCCAACTAGATTGATTTTTCTTGCCATGGGAAGAGGTGCTTTGTGATGGGTTCGATCTTGCGGTGTTCTTTCCCAGTGACAGAAGGGGCAGCAAGACACACATGTATCGTTGCTATTAAGGATAACTAGATGGGGGCTATTCCTACATGAATAGATCTCGTCTACATCATGTCATCATTCTTATTGCATTACTCCGTTTCTCCATGAACTTAATACACTAGATGCATGCTGGATAGCGGTCGATGTGTGGAGTAATAGTAGTAGATGTAGGCAGCAGTCGGTCTACTAATCTTGGATGTGATGCCTATATATTGATCATTGCCTTGGATATCATCATAATTATTCGATCTTCTATCAATTGCCCAACAATGATTTGTTTACCCACCGTGTGCTATTTTCTTGAGAGGAGCCACTAGTGAAATCGACGGCCCCCGGGTCTATTCTTTATCATATTTGCTTTGAGATCTATTTTTATTCGCTTTTATTTTCAGATATATTATTCCAAAAACACAAAAATACCTTGCTGTGCTTTTTTATTACTTATTTTATTTTGTGTTTTATCGAGAGTTTTTTATCCAATCTATCATAAATATTTTCCCGTTCACTTGCCAATTTCTGGCACTGTTACCCAGGAGGGATTGACAACCCCTCTTACGCGTTGGGTTGCACGTATTTGTTCTTTGTGTGCAGATACCGTTTACATAGTGTTTCTTGGTTCTCCTACTGGATTGATACCTTGGTTTCATAACTGAGGGAAATACCTACCGTAGCTGTACTGCATGATCCCTTCCTCTTTGGGGAAATACCGACGCAGTTTCAAGCGACATCACGCCTTCTAGCTAAAGTTGACTCATCTCCAGTCCCATATTTATCAAGATTTATATTAGCAAACAAATATTCATTAGGAGTCACACCAATCACTTTAAGATCCTCATCATTGTTATCAAAAAACTAGAAGAACATGCTTTTTCTAGCCAATCTCTCTAAGCACGCATCCTAGCAGTTTTCTCTTTACATTCATCCATAGAAATTTTAATAGCTTTAAGAGACTCATTAATATCAATCTTAGGTGGCATAGATCTAATCTTAAAATAATCAATCTCATGAGAAATTCTATCAATGTTTCTAGCCAAATCATCAATTTTAAGCAATTTTTCTTCTACCATAGCATTGAAATTATTTTGAGAATTAATGAAATCTTTAATATTATTCTCAAGATCAGAGGGTATTTTATTATAATTTCCATAAGAATTGTTGTAGGAATTACCATAATTATTAGAGGAATTACTAGGAAACGGCCTATGGCTGAAATTACCTTTATATGCGTTATTACCAAAATTGTTCCTACCAACAAAATTCACATCCATAGATTCATTATTATTCTCAATCAAAGTGGACAAAGGCATATCATTAGGATCAATAGGCGCAATCTTACTAGCAAACAATTTCATAAGTTCATCCATCTTTCCACTCAAAGTATTAATTTTTTCAATTGCATGCACTTTTTTACTAGTAGAAGATCTTTCGGTATGCCATTGAGAGTAATTTGCCATAATATTATCTAGGAGTTTAGTAGCTTATCCTAATGTGATTTCCATAAAAGTACCTCCCGCGGCGGAATCTAAAAGATTTCTAGATGCAAAATTCAATCCGGCATAAAAAAATTGTATGATCATCCATAAACTTAAACCATGAGTAGGGCAATTTCTTATCATCAATTTCATCCTCTCCCAAGATTATGCAATATGTTCATGATCAAGTTGCTTAAAATTCATTATATCATTCCTAAGGGAGATGATCTTAGTGGGAGGAAAATACTTGGAAATAAAAGCATCTTTACACTTATTCCATGAATCAATACTATTTTTTGGCAAAGATGAAAACCAAGTTTTAGCATGATCTCGTAGTGAGAACGGAAATAGCTTCAATTTAACAATATCATTATCCACATCTTTTTTCTTTTGCATATCACACAACTCAACAAAAGTGTTTAGATGGGATGCGGCATCTTCATTAGGACAATCGGAAATTGTTTTTTCATAAATTGATTCAACAAAGCGGCATTAATTTCATAAGATTCCGCACTAGTGGCGGGAGCAATCGGAGTACTAATAAAATCATTATTATTAGTGTTGGAAAAATCACAAAACTTGGTATTTTCTTGAGACGTCGTGACAAAGCAAGCAATCTAGCACACAAGCAAACGAAAAGACGAACGAAAGAAGGGCGAATAAAAAGGCAAATATTTTTGTATTTTTCTGAAAACATTTTAGAAGTGGGGGAGAGGAAAACGAGAGGAAAATGGCAAATAATGTAAGTGCAAGAGATGAGAGTTTATGATAGGTACTTGGTTGGCTTGATGTAGAACCTCCCCGGCAACGGCGCCATAAATTCTTCCTGCTACTTCTTGAGCTTGCGTTGATTTTTCCCTTGAAGAGGAAAGGTTGATGCAGCAAAGTAGAGATAAGTATTTCCCTCAGTTAAGAACCAGGGTATCAATCCAGTAGGAGGCACAAGCAAGTCTCCAATATATGCACCTGCACAAACTAACAAACACTTGCACACAACGCGAATAAGGGGTTGCCAATCCCTTCACGGTCACGAACAAGAGTGAGATCTAATAGAGATAGGTATAAAAGATAAATAAAACAACAAACTAAAGTAAATATAAATAAATTTCAGCAAGGTATTTTTGAGTTTTTTGGTTTATAGATCTAAAAATATATGATGGAAAATAGACCCGGGGGCCATAGGTTTCACTAGAGGCTTCTCTCTTGAAGAAAACATACGTTGGGTAAACAAATTACTGTTGAGCAATTGATAGAAAAGCCCATAATTATGAAGACATCTAAGGCAATGATCATGAATATAGGCATCACGTTCGTGACAAGTAGAACGAAATGATTCTGCATCTACTACTATTACTCCACACATCGACCGACTCCTGCCTACATCTAGAGTATTAAGTTCATAAGAATAGAGCAATACTTTAAGTAAGATGTCATGATGTAGAGGGATAAACTCAAGCAATATGGTATAAACCCCATCTTTTTATCCTTGATGGCAACAATATAATACGTGCCTCGATACCCCTTCTGTCACTGGGTGAGGACACTGCAAGATTGAACCCAAAACTAAGCACCTCTCCCATTGCAATAAAAACCAATCTAGTTGGCCAAACCAAACCGATAGTTCGAAGAGAAATAGAAAGATATCTTAATCATGCAATAAAAGAGTTCAGAGAAGACTTAAATAATATTCATAGATAATCTGATCATAAATCCACAATCCATTAGATCTCAACAAACGAACCGCAAAAGAAGATTACATCGAATAGAACTCCAAGAACATCGAGGAGAACATTGTATTGAAGATCAAAGAGAGAGAAGAAGCCATCTAGCTACTAGCTATGGACCCTTAGGTCCTTAGTAAACTACTCACACTTCATCAGAAGGGCAGAAAGGTTGATGTAGAGGTCCTCCGTGATCGAATCCCCCTCCGGCGAAGTGCCGGAAAAGGCCCCAAGATGGGATCTCACGGGAATAGAGGCTTGCGGCGGCAGAAAAGTATTTTTGGTGTGCCCTCTGGTATAGGGGGAATAGTTGAGGATTTATAGTGCAGAGATTAGGTCAAGACGGTCCATGAGGGGCCCACAAGCCAGGGGACGCTCCCCCTGGGGCGCGCCCCCATGACTTGTGGCCGCCTCATGGGTCTTCTGGCCTCCTCTCCAAGTCTCGTGGGTTTCTTCTAGTCCAAGAAAAATCACCGTAAAGTTTTATTCCGTTTGGACTCCGTTTGATATTCCTTTTCTGTAAAAGTCAAAAATAAGGAAAAAACAGAAACTGGCACTGGGCTCTAGGTTAATAGGTTAGTCCCAAAAATAATATAAAATAGTACATTAATGCATATAAAACATCCAAAGGTGATAATATAATAGCATGGAACAATCAAAAATTATAGATACGTTGGAGACGTACCAGCCGCCAACCTCGCCGTGACACCACGTGAAGCGTGAGCCGATGTCCTCGCTCCGGTAGGTCATTGAAGAGTCGGCGTCGCCCCCACCCCAGCGCAACCGCGGCGTCCGGATCTGATGTCGCATCAAGGACGTGTCAGCGTCGCCCCCACCTAACCGCGGCGTCAAGATTAGAAGCCGGTTCAAGGAAGAGTTGGTGTCGCCCCCGCACAGCCGGTAAGCCTGCAATGACGGCCCTGCTCGCCGCCCCGCCGCCACAGCAGCGCCGTCGAGGAGGAGCTTCCACCCAGGATCACGAACCTGCAGGGCCGCATCCTCCACTACCTCCGAGGCGGAGGTTCCTTGGGCTCCACAGTCGTCGTCTCCGACGAGAAGCGCGCGATGAGGCATTAGGCGTGGTACGACTACCGCAACACCGGTCGCTGCTCCGCCTTCACAAAAACAGACGTGGCACTGGATTGGGTCCTCATCGACCCCGGTCTTGCTGACCTGTGGGCCCTCGACCACTCTATCACAACCACGGAGACGGCTGTCAGGCTCCACCGCCGCCTTGACGGCGAGCTCGCCAAGATTGGGGTTTTAGAGTGTAACGCCCGGATAATTAATCTACAGTAATCCCCTGCTAATGATGCCATGTTGTCACTCTTACTATTGCTAGGTCCCATGTTGTTTCAAACCAATTCAAGATTCAAATTTAAATTAAAGTCAAAATTAAAAGTTTTCAAAATGTCAAAACTAAAATGTGCAAACTGTGACAAATAATCCATAGAAAATATTGGTGGAGAAATCATCCTTTTATAAATTGTCTAAGTGCTCAAAAATAATTAAAATAGTGGCTAACAGCAACAGTTAATAACCTTTTATTTAATCTAAGTTAAATATGAAATTATATTTTACCCAAACTAGTTTTTGGTGGTAGGTAATATTGCACTGTAATATTTGATCCAACTAACCCATTTTACAAAACTCAGTTGGAGGCCTAACGATTAGCAAAACAGTAGTTAAGAAAAGTAATAGAAAAAGATGAAAAGAAAACAAATAAAAACAAAAGGCCCCTCCCCCACTGGGCCTCTTGGCCCAGTCGGCTCAGCCGACCAGACCGGCCCAGGCCGGCCCACCTCTCCCCCATAACCCCCCATTCCCCGAACCCTAGCCCCACCCGATCCCCACTTCCCCCGATCCCCTCTCTCTCTCTCGCACGATTCTCCCCCCCGATCTGGATCGGGGGGCGCACGCCGCTCGCCCCCGACACCGCATCGTCGCCAGCGCCCGACGCCCGTCGCCTCCCCGACCTTGAGCCGACGCCCCGCCACCTCGACGCTGTCGCCCTGGGCCTCGCCGCCCCGTCCCCGACCGCGCCGTCGTCGGACCCCGCTGGACTGCCTCATCCCCGTCGCTCGCGTCCCCGACCTCCTCCTCAACCGCGGCTCCATCGAGCCTCGCCGGCGTTCCCCTGCACCGGCGGTGAGGCACCGCGCTCGCTCCTCCTCTTCCCCCTGCCACTGCTCCGGCCCGCGCGCGGTACACCGCTCCGGCCGTGCATCCGCGCGCGCGCCCGCACCCCCGACCATGTCGCCGCGCCGATCCGCTGCCCGCTCGCTGCTCCGCTCGCGCCCCTCACCTGCGCCCGGGTCGGCCTCCGCCCAACCGCGCTCGTGTCGCCTGGCCCCGACCCTGCTGCTGCCCGTGCCAGCCGCCTTCCCCACGCGCTACTGCCTGCTGCTGCTCGCGCTAGTCCGCGCTTGCTCCGCCCAGCGCGCGCTCGCCTAGCCCCGCTCGCCCCCTCGTTGATGCTCTGCTGCTGCTTCCGCTAGCCTCCCGCGCCGCCCGCTGCTCGCCTGCTGGGCGCCGTGGCCGCCGGCGCACTCCGGCGCCCGTGCTCCTCATCGCCAGCTCCAGCCGGCCGCGCCCGCCCGGCGGGGCCTCACCGATCCCTCGCCCGTGGCCTCTGTCGTGCCCAGGTCGGGCGCCCCGCCCGTGCCCATAACCGCCAGCCCGCGTGCCCGCTTAGACCGCAGGGGCCACAGACAGCTGGGCCCGCCCCCTGTACCTATGACAAACGGGGCCCAGCCCCAGAACAAAAACGATAAAAAATGTTTATTAAAAAATAATTAATTAATTAATCAACTTAATTAATCTAGGTTAATTAACCTAACTTAATTAACTTTGATTAGTTATCCTAATTAACTAATTACACTATTAAATATGTATAGTTAAACTATGTCTATGACGAACGGGCCCCACTTGTCAGTTTGACTAGTTAGCGGTCAGAGTTGACCGCTGACATCATGCTGATGTCATGATGATGCAATAAACCTTTTTGAATTAAATTAAATCTGCTTTTTCCAGGAATTGAAATAAAACTTTAAAAATTAATATAAAATAACCCGTAACTCGGATGAAAATACTTTGTACATGAAAGTTGCTCAGAACGACGAGACGAATCCGAATACGCAGTCCGTTCGTCTGCCACATGCCCCTATCATAGCAAACGTGGAACTTTTCCCTCTCTTTCATTTGTCCGGAAAATGCCAAACTTCGGGAAAACATTCCCGGATGTTTTTCCCCTTCGCCAGTATCACATAGTGCTGCGTTAGAACACCCCTAGCTCTGTCTGAAGTCATGTCATGCATCTGTTTGCTTGTATTTACTGTTTCTTCCCCCTCTTCCTATTCGCTAGACCCCGAGACCGCTGACGATGCCCTGAAGATCGACGACCCCACTGACGACACTGCCTTTGCCGCTGAGCAACCAGGCAAACCCCCCCTTTGATCATCCCGATATCGTCTATTCTATTATCTCATGCTTGCATTAGATTTTGCTACTGTAATTGATTGCTCCTATTCTGTTGCATAGCCTGTTTTTGTAACTACTGTTGATACCTGCCTGATATCCAAACTGCTTAGTATAGGCTAGTTAGTGACCCATTAGAGCCCCCACTTTGACCCAA
The DNA here is from genome assembly GCA_011799875.1 of Thinopyrum elongatum. NCBI lineage: Eukaryota > Viridiplantae > Streptophyta > Magnoliopsida > Poales > Poaceae > Thinopyrum > Thinopyrum elongatum. Next base: position 238,219,065 of record CM022297.1, read on the forward strand.
CTACCCCGCTGGATTATCAGAAGACCCGATCAACGGGATCGAAGACCAGGCCCCGACACCGCACATCACCCCCTTAGTTGTACGACACTACTGGGTTACTATCGAGTGCCGAGGGTGATACCTCGCCAGCACTTCTGATGTTAACCTTGTAGGTTTGTTCATCGGTTGTGGTCCTCGAGGGTGATTCCTCCTTCACCACTCCCGTTAACGACGCAGTCGTGCAACACCTCAAGTGTGAACCCATCGAGGGTGATTCCTCCGAGTTCATGTTGACGGATACATCGAGTAGGAATCCAACGAGGGTGATACCTCAGATTCCTCAGATGTTATGGACACACGGATACTTGGACTTTACAACTGATACTTGGAAAGGCGGGTCGACCCTGAGGGGTACCCACGAATGATGGGAAGTTACCCGTGAGATATTTACGAGGTGCGGCCGGGCATTCTTAGCCCTTGCAGCAAGTCCTCGAGACGGGGCGACGGGGTCACATCGATCGTGAGTCTCTGCTCGTTACCGCAAGTCCCTAGTCCTCTAACGATTTGGATATTTGGTGCGAGCAGGCCTACGGCCTGATAGCACTAACCATCATGTGGGAATAGTTATGGGCACTCTGCATCGTAGTATCAGCCGAAAGCTCTGTCAGACGTCCAGTTCAGCAGTGCGGCACGGTTGGATCGTGTCGGCCATTCGAGGCGGTGCTGGTATCCACCCTGCTCGCAACGACCCGGAGTGCACAGGGTGATGGCCCAAGACCCCTGAGCGCTTAGGAGGTAGACCGGCGGGGACCTCTCTGCTGAGTTCTAGGTAGGGCTGCGGTGTGTCGTTTGGCCGAGGCCGGGCATGACCCAGGAAAGTGTGTCCAGCCAGAGTTAAGCGAGCGTGGTGGGTAAGTTGGTGCACCCCTGCAGGGAAGAAAACATCTATCGATAGCCGGTCCTACGGTAAAGGACACTCGGAGTTGTATCCCGATCAATACAACTAGAACTTGAGATGATAACTGGATATGATGGCTCCGAGATCGCTTTCTCGCAGGGAGACGAGGAAGGATCTCTGGGCGAGACTGTTACTTGACACAACCACTACTATTTTATACTATGCTGATCGACTCTCTTCTGTTGCTGCAAGACCGCTGAAGATGCTAGTCTTCGATAGGACTAGGCCTTCTCTCTATTCTGGCATTTCTGCAGCCCAGTCCACATATACAGCCTCCCTTTGATAATGTTGCATATGTAGTGTAGATCCTTGCTTGCTGAGTACTTCGGAGTACTCACGGTTGCTTTGCTTTCTTTTTCTCCCCATATCAGTTTGTCGTGACCAGATGACGGAGCCCTGAGACAGCTGCCCCACTGACGACTACTACTACCACCTCGAGAGGGGTTACTTCTATGAGCTGGCCGACGACCAGGAGTAGGATCGGAGGGTCCCAGGCAGGAGGCCTGCGCCTTTTGATCCTAGTGTTTTGTTTTGCCCCGCCTTCTTAAGGCCTCTCTGTTTTATCTTTTATATCTATACTCAGATATCTGATGCTTCTGCTGACGCTTGTAAGCAAGCTTATGTATTCGAGCCCTTGAGGCCCCTGGCTTGTAATATAAAGCTTGTATTATTTTAATTTGTGTCTAAAGTTGTGTTGTGATATCTTCAAGTGAGTCCTTAGGCTTGATCATGTGCATTTGCGTGTATGATTAGTGCACGATTGAGCCAGGGGCGTCACATAGAGCAACTCCAACACGGCGACTCATTTCATCTGCCGCCGTCCGTTTGGGTCGCCGCGGACAAAAGTGATGGCCCAACGCGGCGACCCATTCTCAAAACATGTCTGCTTCGCGTCTCCGCGGACCCATTTCCGGGCCAAATTTGGCCATGAAATGCGTCGGCGCGAACGCGCCACGCGTCCTCTCGGTGTCCGCCGTGGTCCCACATGTCAGCCGGCAAACCACCGCCCGTGGTCATAGTAAATGCGCCCACCTACTTCGGGTCCGCCTGGCAGTGGGTGGAAGGGTCGCGTGCCCGTTGCTACTTGTGAGCTGCGTTGGGATTTCCTTGAAGAGGAGAGGATGATGCAGTACAGTATAGATAAGTATTTCCCTCAGTTATGAAACCAAGGTTATCAATCTAGTAGGAGAACCAAGCAACACTAGGTAAACAACACCTGCACACAAACAACAAATACTTGCAACCCAACGCGTAGAGGGGTTGTCAATCCCTCAATGGTTATGAGCAAGATTAAATTGTATAGTTTTTGATACATAGATCTGACGAAAATACAAAATAAAATAAATAAAAGAAAATTGCAGCAAGGTATTTTTAGTTTTAATATATGATAAAAGACAGACCCGGGGGCCATAGTTTCCACTAGAGGTTTCTCTTATAAAAATAGCATACGGTGGGTAAACAAATTACTATTGGGCAATTGATAGAAAAGCAAATAATTATGACGATATCCAAGGCAATGATCATATATAGGCATCACGTCCGAGACAAGTAGACCGAAACGATTCTGCATCTACTACTATTACTCCACACATTGACCACTATCCATCATGCATCTAGTGTATTAAGTTCATGGAAAAACAGAGTAACGCCTTAAGCAAGATGACATGATGTAGACAAGATAAACTCATGTATGAATAAACCCCATATTTTTACCCTTAATAGCAATGATACATACATGTCATGTCCCTTTCTGTCACTGGGATTGAGCACCGCAAGATCGAACCCATTACAAAGCACCTCTTCCCATGGCAACATAAATCAATCTAGTTGGCCAAACCAAACCAATAAATCAGAGAAGAAATACAAAGCTATAGTAATCATGCATAAAAGAGTTCAGAGAAAACTGAAATAATATTTATGGATAGATCTGATCATAAACTCATGATTCATCGGATCCCAACAAACACACCGCAAAAGGTCATTACATCAAATAGATCTCCAAGAACACCGAGGAGAACATTGTATTGAAGATCAAAAAGAGAGAATAAGCCATCTAGCTACTAACTATGGACCCATAGGTCATGTGGTAAACTGCTCACGCATCATCGAAGGGCGGCAAGGATGATGAAGAGCCACATCCGTGATCGAATCCCCCTCTGGCAGAGTGCGGTAAAGGCCTCCAGATGGGGTCTCATTGTTCTGGAATTTGTGGCGGCGGAAAAAGTATTTCGTGGACTCCTCCATTGGTTTCACGATTTTAGAGAATTTATAGAGGCGGAATTAGGTTAAACAGAGCCTTGTGGGCCCCACAAGCCACCAGGGCGCGCCCCAAGCCCAGGGCGCACCCTGGTGCCTTGTGGGCCCATGGTGCATCCGCTAGTCTTCTCCCGAAGCTTCTAGTGTCTCTTTTGTCCAAAAAAATCTCCAAAAAGTTTCGTGGCATTTGGATTTCATTTGGTACTGATATTCTGCGAAACCAAGAACAAGCAAAAAACAGCAACTCGCACTGGGCACTAAGTTAATAGGTTAGTCCCAAAAAATGATATATTGTTGCTTGAAAGTGTATATAAAACATCCAGGATTGATAATATAATAGCATGGAACAATCAAAAATATAGATACGTTGGAGACGTATCAAGCATCCCCAAGCTTAATTCCTTCTCGTCCTCGAGTAGGTAAATGATAAAAACAGAATTTTTGATGTGGAATGCTACCTAACATATTCATCATATATTCTTTTCTTTTGTAGCATGGATATTTGGACTTGGATGATTCAAAGCAATAGTCAATAATTTGACATGAAAACATCAATATTCAAGCATATCAACAAGCAACAATGTCTTTCAAAATATCACTGCTAAAGAAAGCTATCCCTAACCCATTATGCTCAATCATTGATCCATTCATGAAAGACACTCAAATATTAGCTACATACAATGCACAAGTATGACAACAGTGTTCCCTAATTGGTGCTTGTAAGAGAAGATGGAGACTCAAATTCAAAAAATAAAAATTGCATAAAAGTAAATAGATAGGCCCTTCACAGAGGGAAGCAGAGATTTGTAGAGGTGCGAGAGCTCAAAGCTTAAATTGAGAGATAAAATTATTTTGAGAGGCATGCTTTTCCTGTCAACGAAAACGACCGAGAATTCCCAATATCTTCCATGCTATACAAATCATAGGTGGTTCCCAAACAGAAAATAAAGTTTATTTCCTTTCCACCATTCTTACACAATCCATGGCTAGCCATATCCATGGGTGCCTTCCATACCAACACTTTCCAAGGAATTTATTATTTGCATCATACTAAAAAAAATTCATTTTGGGACTGGGCATCCCTATTACCTGCCACACTCTCGTGCAATGACAAGTGAACAAACACTGATCGTGTGAATAAAATACCTCGCATGGAAAATATTGGCCACCCCCTGCCACTTCATGAGCGGTACAGGCACACAAAACGAAAATTCATTTTGGAAATTAGAGTTGGCACAGACAAATTTACTTGGAACAACATGGAAATACCACATATAGGTAGGTATGGTGGACTCATTTGGCACAACTTTGGGTTTAAGAGATTGGATGCACAAGCAGCATTCCCGCTTAGTACAAATGAAGGCTAGCAAATAGATTGAGAAGCGACCAACCAAAAAACAAAAACGGTCATAAACGAGCATTGAACGTAATTAACACTGAATAATGCACCACAAGTAGGATGTAACTTCGTTGCGTAAATATTGACTTTCGTGCCTGCATAGGGAATCACAAACCTTAACACCAATATTCTTACTAAAGCATAATGTGACGCCCCCAATTCAATCGTACACTAATCATACACGCAAATGTGTACGATCAAGATCAGGGGACTCACGGGAAGATATCACAACACAACTCTAAACACAAATTAAAGTCATACAAGCTTCATATTGCAAGCCAGGGGCCTCGAGGGCTCGAATACATGAGCTCGAATACAAACGAGTCAGCAGAAGCAACAATATTAGAGTACAGACATAAGGGAAACAAGTTTGCCATAGAAGGCTAGCACAAAAGTAACAATGATCGAAAAGGCAAGGCCTCCTGCCTGGGAGCCTCCTAACTACTCCTGGTCGTTGGCAGTCTCCACATAGTAGTAGGCACCATCGGGGTAGTAGTAGTCGTCGACGGTGGCATCTGGCTCCTGGGATCCATAATCTGATCACAACATCCAGAAAGAAGAAAGTAGGGGGGGGGGGAATGTAGCAAAGCAACCGTGAGTACTCATCTGAAGTACTCACAAGACTTAGATCATATCTATACTAGTATGCATCGGTATCAAAGGAATGGGGCTATATCTTTGGACTGAACTGCAGAAATGCCAGAAAATAGGGAAGACCTAGCCTATCGAAGACTAGCATCTTCAAGCATCTTCCAGCATCAGAAGAGATAAGAGTATCATATCATAATAGTGGTAAGCATGTTTAATAATCCATGCCCAGATATCCTTTCTCGACTCCCTACGAGAAAGCAATCCCGGAGCCATCATATCCAGTTCTAGTTGTAAAGATCGCGATACAACTCCAAGTCGTCCTGTTACCGTGGACACGACTATTTGAATAGATCAACTTCCCTACAAGGGTGCACCATATTTTCCAACATGCTTGATCACTCTAGCCGAACACACTTTCCTGGGTCATGCACGGCCTCAGAAGATCAACACGTCGTAGCCCTACCTAGGCTCAACAGAGAGGCTAGCACGTCGGTCTACCTCTAAATGCGAAGGGGTCATGGGCCAATCATCCTTTGCAATCCTACGCGTTGCGAACGCGGCTGGCGTTAGTCCTGGCTACCTCCTTATACAAGGTAGGTGCTTATGCGGGCCACCTGGGCGCGCCCTAATCCGCTGACATCTGGAGAGCTTCGGCTGATTGATACGTCCATTTTGCATCATGTTTTCCTATTGTTATTTATAATGTTTTTATGCATAATAACGCTTTTTGGAGTATTTCTAATGCCTTTTCTCTCATAATATGCAAGGTTTACACAAAGAGGGAGAATACCGGCAGCTGGAATTCTGGACCTGGAAAAGCTACGTCAGAGTTACCTATTCTGCACATCTCCAAATGAGCTAAAAATTTACGGAGAATCGTTTTGGAATATATGAAGAATATTGGAGCAAATAACTACCAGAGGGGGCCCACCAGGTGGGCACAACCCACCTGGGTGCGCCAGGGAGCCCAGGCGCGCCTTGGTGGGTTGTGCCCTCCTCGGCCCACCTTCGGTGCCCCTCTTCTGGTATATAAGTCATTTTGACCTAGAAAAAAATAAGGAGAGGACTTTCGGGACGAAGAGCCGCCGTCTCGAGGCGGAACTTCGGCAGGAGCACTTTTGCCCTCCGGCGGAGCGATTCCGCTGGGGGAACTTCCCTCTCGGAGGGGGAAATCATCGTCATCGTCATCACCAACAACTCTCCCATCTTTGGGAGGGCCATCTCCATCAACATCTTCAAGAGCACCATCTCCTCTCAAACCCTAGTTCATCTGTCGTGTTCAATCTTTGTACCGGAACCTTAGATTGGTACTTGTGGGTGACTAGTAGTGTTGATTACATCTAGTAGTTGATTACTATATGGTTTATTTGGTGGAAGATTATATGTTCAGATCCATTATGCTATTTAATACCCCTCTGATCTTGAGCATGATTATCATTTGTGAGTAGTTACTTTTGTTCTTGAGGTCACGGGAGAAGTCATGTTGCAAGTAATTATGTGAACTTGTTATGTGTTCGATATTTTGATGATATGTATGTTATGATTGCCTTAGTGGTATCATGTGAACGTCGACTACATGGCACTTCACCATATTTGGGCCTAAGGGAATGCATTGTGGAGTAGTTATTAGATGATGGGTTTGTTGGGAAACGTTGCATGGAAAACAAAAAAAAATCTACGCACACGCAATGATCTATCCATGGAGATGCATAGAAACAAGGGGGAGAGTGTGTCTATATACCCTCGTAGACCATAAGCGGAAGCGTTTCACAATGCGGTTGATGTAGTCGAACTTCTTCGCGCTTCAACCGATCAAGTACCGAATGCACATCACCTCCGCGTTCTGCACACGTTCAGCTCGGTGACGTCCCTCGCCTTCTTGATCCAGCAAGACTTCGAGGTAGTAGATGAGTTCCGTCAGCACGACGGCGTGGTGACGGTGATGGTGAAGTGATCTCCGCAGGGCTTCGCCTAAGCACTACGAAAATATGACCGGGGATGTAAACGGTGGAGGGGGGCACCGCACATGGCTAGGCAATTGTCTGGTATGTGCTAGGCGCCCCCTCCTCATATATATAGGTGGGAGGGAGAGGGGAGGCTGCCAGGACGTGCCCCAAGTAGGCCGAATCCTACTTGGGGTCCTCCCAAGTGGCGCCCCCTGCCATATTTATCCGAGGGGGAAGGAAAGGGGGGGAGAGGGAAGGAAGGGGGAATCCAATCCCACTCTTTCCTTTCCCTTCCCCTCTTTCCTTCTCCTCCTAGGCCGGCCCATCTGGGGGGCGCACCAGCCCCTTGTGGCTGGTGCGTTTCCCCTCTTGGCCCATAAGGCCCATATCTTTTGCCGGGGGTGCCCGGAACCCCTTCCGGTGACCCGATAAGTACCCGGTGACCCCCGAAACACTTCCAGTGTCCGAATACCATCGTCCTATATATCAATCTTTACCTCTCGACCATTTTGAGACTCCTTGTCATGTCCGTGATCTCATCCAGGACTCTGAACAACGTTCGGTCACCAAATCACATAACTCATATAATACTACATCGTCATCGAACGTTAAGCATGCGGACCCTACGGGTTCGAGAACTATGTAGACACGACCGAGACACCTCTCCGATCAATAACCAATAGCGGAACCTGGATGCCCATATTGTCTCCTACATATTCTATGAAGATCTTTATCGGTCGAACCGTTATGACAACATACGTAATTCCCTTTGTCCATCGGTATGTTACTTGCCCAAGATTCGATCGTCGGTATCTTCATACCTAGTTCAATCTTGTTACCGACAAGTCTCTTTACTCATTCCGTAATACATCACGTCGTGACTAACTCCTTAGTCATTTGCTTGCAAGCTTATGATGTGTATTACCGAGAGGGCCCAGAGATACCTCTTCGATACTTGGAGTGACAAATCCTAATCTCGATCTATGCCAACTCAACAAATACCTTTGGAGATACCTGTGGAGCATCTTTATCATCACCCAATTACGTTCTGATGTTTGATAGCACATAAGGCATTCCTCCGGTATTCGGGAGTTGCATAATCTCATAGTCGAAGGAATATGTATTTGACATGAAGAAAGCAATAGCAATAAAACTGAACGATCATTATGCTAAGCTAATGGATGGGTCTTGTCCATCACATCATTCTCCTAATGATGTGATCCCGTTATCAAATGACAACTCATGTCCATGGTTAGGAAACCATAACCATCTTTGATCAACGAGCTAGTCAAGTAGAGGCTCACTAGGGACACGGTGTTTGTTTATGTATTCACACATGCATTTAGGTTTCCGATCAATACAATTCTAGCATGAATAATAAACCTTTATCATGACTAAGGAAATATAAAATAACAACTTTATTATTGCCTCTAGGGCATATTTCCTTCAGGGTTACTAGAGTGACATAAGCTTAAACCCTAGTTTATGCGCTATTTCATAAGGGACTGATTTGGATCCAAAAGTTTAATGCTCTGGTTAGATTTTATCTTAATACTTTTCTCGTAGTTGCGGATGCTTGCGAGGGGGTTAATCATAAGTAGGAGGTTTGTTCAAGTAAGAACAGCACCTAAGCACCGGTCCACCCATATATCAAATTATCAAAGTAGCGAACACGAATCAAACCAACATGATGAAAGTGATATGATGAAATTCCCGTGTATCCTCAAGAACGCTTTGCTTATCATAAGAGACCGTTTCCTTTGCCACAAAAGGATTGAGCTACCTTGCTGGATATTATTTACCATTACCATTACTTGCTCGTTACAAATTATCTTCCTATCAAGCTACTTGTTACCGACTATTTTAGTGCTTGCAGAAAATACCTTGTTGAAAACCACTTGTCATTTCCTTCTGCTCCTCGTTGGGTTCGACACTCTTACTTATCGAAAGGACTACGATTGATCCCCTATACTTGTGGGTCATCAAGGATATTTTCTGGCGCAGTTGCCGGGGAGTGAAGTGCTCTTTGTAAGTGGAAATTGGTAAGGGAAAATTATTACTACGTGCTGAAATTTATTGTCACTTGTTACTATGGAGAATCATCCTTTGAGGGGTTTGTTCGAGGTATCTTCACCTCGACCAGAACCACAATTAGCTACCCCTCAACCTACTGCACCTACTGAAAATATTGGTTATGAAATTCCTTCAGGTATGATAGAACAACTGCTAGCTAATCCTTATGCAGGAGATGGAACTGAACATCCTGATAGGCACTTGATATATGTGGATGAAATTTGTGGATTATTTAAGCTTGAAGGTTTTCCCGGAGATGAAACTAAGAAGAAGGTTTTCCCTTTATCTTTGAAGGGAAAAGCATTGGCATGGTATAGGCTATGCGATGATATTGGATCTTGGAACTGGAATCAATTGAAATTGGAATTTCACCAAATAAATTATCATATGCATCTAGTTCATCGTGATCGGAATTATATATATAATTTTTGGCCTTGTGAAGGAGAAAGTATCACTCTAGCTTGAGGGAGGCTTAAGTCAATGTTATATTCATGCCCCAATCATGAGCTTTCAAGAGAAATTATTATTCAGAATTTGTATGCTCGGCTTTCTCGTGATGATCAATCCATGCTCGATACTTCTTGTACTGGTTCTTTTATGAAGAAGACTATTGAATTCAGGTGGGATCTTTTAGAAAGAATTAAATGCAACTCTGAAGATTGGGAACTCGACGAAGGTAAAGAGTCAGGTATTAAGCTTGAATTTGATTGTGTTAAATCTTTTATGAATACTGATGCTTTTCACAAGTTTAGCACTAAATATGGACTTGACTCTGAGATAGTAGCCTCCTTTTGTGAATCATTTGCTACTCATGTTGATCTCCCTAAGGAGAAGTGGTTTAAATATCACCCACCTATTAAAGAAGAAATTAAAGAACACGACATAGCTAAAGATGAAACTATTATTTACAATGTTGATCCAGTTGTGCCTATTGCTTATATTGAAAAACCACCTTTCGCTGTTAGGATAAAGGAACATGCTAAGGTTTCAACTGTGGTTCACAAAAGTAATATTAGAGCACCTAAACCTGTTGAACAAATTAAAGTAGAACCTAGTGTTGCTATGGTTAAAGATCTCTTGGTAGAAAATATTGATGAGCATGTTATTTACTTCTGCGATGAAGCTACTAGAATTGCCAAACCCAATGAAAAAGATAAACATAGACATGTTATTGGCATGCCTGTTGTCTCAGTTAAAATAGGAGATCATTGTTATCATGGTTTATGTGATTTAGGTGCTAGCATGAGTGCTATTCCTTTTACCTTATACCAAGAAATTATGAATGACATAGCACCCGCTGAAATAGAAGACATAGATGTCACTATTAAACTTGCTAATAGAGACACCATCACACCACTTGGGATTGTTAGAGATGTTGAAGTCTTGTGTGGGAAAATAAAATACCCCACTGATTTTCTAGTTCTTGGTTCCCCACAAGATGACTTCTGTCCCATTATCTTTGGTAGATCTTTCCTGAACACTGTCAATGCTAAAATAGATTGTGAAAAACAAAATGTCGGTGTTAGCTTTGGTGATGAGTCTCATGAGTTTAATTTTTCCATGTTTAATAGACAACCTCATAAGAAAGAATTACCTAGTAAGGATGAAATAATTGGTCTTGCTTCTATTGTCGTGCCTCCTACTGATCCACTAGAACAATATTTGCTAGACCATGAAAATGATATGCATATGCATGAAAGAAATGAGATAGATAAAATTTTCTTTGAACAACGACCTCTGCTCAAACATAATTTGCCTATTAAAACTCTAGGAGGTCCTCCTCCACCTAAAGGTGATCCTGTGTTTGAATTAAAACAATTGCCTGACACTTTGAAATATGCTTATCTCGATGAGAAAAAGATATATCCTATTATTATTAGTGCTAACCTTTCAGAACATGAATAAGAAAGATTATTGAAAATTCTGAAGAAGCACCGTGCTGCTATTGGATATACTCTTGATGATCTTAAGGGCATTAGTCCCACTCTCTGTCAGCACAAGATTAATATGGAACCTGATGCTAAACCCGTTGTTGATCATCAATGACGTTTGAATCCTAAGATGAAAGAAGTGGTAAGAACTAAAATATTAAAGCTTCTGGAAGCAGGTATAATCTATCCCATAGCTGATAGTAGATGGGTGAGTCCCGTTCATTGTGTCCCTAAGAAGGGAGGTATTACCATTATTCCTAATGATAAAAATGAACTCATTCCACAAAGAATTGTTACTAGCTATAGAATGGTTATTGATTTTAGAAAATTAAATAAAGCAACTAGAAAAGATCACTACCCCTTGCCTTTTATTGATCAAATGCTAGAAAGATTATCAAAGCACACACACTTTTGCTTCCTAGATGGATATTCTGGTTTTTCTCAAATACCTGTTTCACAACCTGATCTAGAGAAAACCACCTTTACTTGCCCTTTCGGAACTTATGCTTATAGACGCATGCCTTTCGGTTTATGCAATGCACCTGCTACCTTTCAAAGAGGTATGACTGTTATATTCTTAGATTTTTGTGAAAAGATTGTTGAGGTTTTCATGGATGATTTTTCTGTTTATGGAATTTCTTTTGATGATTGCTTCAGCAACCTTGATCGAGTTTTGCAGAGATGTGAGCAAACTAATCTTGTCTTGAATTGGGAGAAGTGCCACTTTATGGTTAATGAAGGTATTGTCTTGGGACATAAAATTCCTGAACGAGGTATTGAGGTGGATAAAGCTAAAGTTGATGCAATTGAGAAAATGCCATGACCTAAAGATATTAAAGGTATTCATAGTTTTCTCGGTCATGCTGGTTTCTATAGGAGGTTTATTAAAGTCTTCTCTAAAATTTCTAGGCCTTTTACAAATCTTTTTACAAAAGGATGTTCCATTTGTTCTTGATGATGATTGTGTAGAAGCCTTTGAAACACTTAATAAAGCCTTAACTTATGCACCTATTGTTCAACCGCCTGATTGGAACTTGCATTTTGAAATTATGTGTGATGCTAGTGATTATGCTGTTGGTGCTGTTCTAGGACAAAGAGTTGATAAGAAATTAAATGTTATCCATTATGCTAGCAAAACTCTAGACAGTGCCCAAAGAAATTATGCTACTACTGAAAAAGAATTTTTAGCGGTTGTGTTTGCTTGTGATAAATTCAGATCTTACATTATTGATTCTAAAGTAATTGTTCACATAGATCATGCTGCTATTAAATATCTTATGGAAAAGAAAGATGCTAAACCTAGACTCATTAGGTGGGTTCTCTTGCTACAAGAATTTGATTTACATATAACTGATAGAAAAGGAGCTGAGAACCCCGTAGGTGATAACTTATCTAGGTTGGAAAATATCCTTGATGACCCACTACCTATTGATGATAGCCTTCCTGATGAACAACTAGCTGCAATAAATGTTTCTTATAATACTCGTTAGTATGCTGACTATGCTAATTATATTGTTACTAAATACATACCACCTAGTTTCACATACCAACAAAAGAAAAAGTTCTTCTACGATTTAAGACATTACTTTTGGGATGACCCACATCTTTATAAAGGAGTAGATGGTATTATTAGACGTTGTGTACCTGAGCATGAACATGAACAAATCTTACGGAAATGTCACTCCAAAGCTTATGGAGGGCATCATGCGGGAGATAGAATTGCTCACAAGGTATTGCAATCTGATTTTTATTGGCCTACTCTCTTCAAGGATGCCTGTAAGTTTGTTTTATCTTGTGATGAATGTCAACGAATTGGTAATATTGGTAAGCGTCAAGAAATGCCTATGAATTATTCACTTGTTGTTGAACCATTTGATGTTTGGGGTTTTGATTATATGGGACCTTTTCCTTCCTCTAATGGGTATACACATATTTTGGTTGCTGTTGATTATGTTACTAAGTGGGTAGAAGCTATTCCAACTAGTAGTGATGATCATAACACTTCCATTAAAATGCTTAAAGAATTTATTTTCGCGAGGTTTGGAGTCCCTAGATATCTAATGACTGATGGTGGTTCACACTTTATTCATGGTGCTATCCGTAAAATGCTTGCTAAATATGATGTTAACTATAGAATTGCATCACCCTATCATCCTCAATCTAGTGGTCAAGTTGAACTTAGCAATAGAGAAATAAAATTAATATTACAGAAAAACTGTTAATAGGTCCCGAAAGAATTGGTCTAAGAAATTGGATGATGCACTTTGGGCCTACCGAACAGCATATAAAAATCCTATGGGTATGTCTCCCTATAAAATGGTTTATGGAAAAGCTTGTCATTTGCCTCTAGAATTAGAACACAAAGCATATTGGGCAATTAAAGAACTCAACTATGATTTCAAACTTGCCGGTGAAAAGAGGTTATTTGATATAACCTCACTTGATGAATGGAGAACCCAAGCCTATGAAAATGCCAAACTATTTAAAGAAAAAGTTAAAAGATGGCATGACAAGAGAATCCAAAAGCGGGAATTCAAAGATGGAGAATATGTGCTTTTGTACAACTCTCGTTTTAGATTCTTTGCAGGAAAACTTCTCTCTAAATGGGAAGGACCATATATCATCGAAGAGGTTTACCGCTCTGGAGCTATCAAAATAAATAATGCCGAAGGTACTAACCCGAAGGTGGTCAATGGGCAAAGAATTAAACATTATATTTCAGGTACGCCTATTAATTTTGAAAGCAATATCATTCAAACTATGGCACCTGAGGAACACATAAAAGAGGCCTTCCGGAACACTCTAGAATAATTAAAAAAGAGGAGGTACGTGATACGGTTAGTAAACGGACTCCGAAAAATTCGCAAAAATATTTTCGGTCAGTTTTGGAATATTTTAAAAATTAGGAAAATAAGAAACAACCAGGAAGGCATCCGAGGGGGGCACAAGACACCAGGGCGCGCTAGGGCCCCCTGGCGCACCCAGGTGGGTTGTGCCCACCTCGGGAACCTTCCCGACTTTGTTTTCCTCCCGTTTGCTTGTTTCCCAAGATAAAAAATCTTTATATACCCCCCGAACGTAATGACCACCGTATCGCGGAGAAATCTTCTGTTCTTCTTTCTTGTTGTTTTTCTAGCAGATCAGAGGGAGAGAGCTATGTCACTGATTATATTGCAAACCCCAAGGTCTACGGAGATGTGGAACATTATGGTTGGACCATGGAGGAAGAAGAAGACTATGATCCGAAAGGGAAAGAAGAGACAAGCTCAGATGAAGATGAAGTTCCATTGCCTCAACCTGGGGACATGCATGTGGAATTCAAGAAGTCAAGTCTCCCTGACAAAGCAAAGAAACCTAAGATCTAGCTTATCTCGTTTCATCTCTTGCAGGAAAACAAGCAGGAATTATGCAAAATGGTACTAAGGCTCGAGCAGGAGATCGATGACTTGAGGGAGGAAAATTCCATCCTCAAGCGTAAGCTGAGGAAGAAGATCGCTACTACCTCATCACCACCGCCGCCTTCTTCATCACCAAAAGAGACTTGAGTTCATGGTATGGACACTCCCCTTGGCTTGTGCCAAGCTTTGGGGAGGTGTCCCAGTAACGTATCACCACCACTATCTTTGCCTTTATCTATTTTTAGTTCGATCTTTTGTTTTCCCTATGATTTAGTTGAATAAAAGTTTAGTTTGATCCTTTCTTTTTGAGTGTTTGCTTAGTGATCTATCAATCGATGTAATCATGTGCGAGATATATAATAAAGAGTAGTTTGAGTTTTGTTTCTTTACTTTTATGTTTCAATAAAAAGAAAGGAAAATAAATGAAAAAGATTATATGCTAATCTTATGGTAAGTAATGACATCACATAAGGAAAAGTATAAGTGGTAAAATTTATTGGAGATTGACAAACATAGCATTGATCAATGATGCAACTCATGAAAGAATTAATAAGGGAAGAGAGGATTCACATGCAAATACACTATCTTGGACATCTTGTATGATTGTGAGCCCCCATTAAATATTTTGTGTCAAAATAGTTGACGTTGGACAAGGAAGACAACGTAATGATTTATGTTTGTTCATATTCACATAGAAGTTATATTGTCATAGATCCTTTAACATGTGGTGCTTGCTCAATATCTTTTCTAGCCAAAAATTCCGCACTAAGTAGAGATATTACTTGTGCATCCGAAACCCTTAGCCCAAATCTTATTTTGAGAGTCCACCATACCTACCTATGGATTGAGTAAGATCCTTCAAGTAAGTTGTCATCGGTGCAAAAAGGCAATAAAAATTGCTTCTAAATGTGTTGGATCAATTATTGTAAGAGAAAATTGAGCGTTGCACGAACTTGTGATGGAAAAATAATAAAAGTGACAGACTGCATGATAAAGGTTGCCATCATAAGGGGCAATGTAACGTGATGTTCTTTTGCATTAAGGGATTTGGCATACAAACAAATAAGCGCATGACAACCTCTGCTTCCCTCTACGAAGGGCCTATCTTTTACTTTTATGCATTTACTTTTATGAAGAGTCAAAGTTTTCTTCCCTATTTTTATTTTCTCTTTTTGCAAGCATCATGTGGTGAGGAAAGATCTAGGCACATATATCCAGTTGGATATGAGTAGGCATGAGTTATTATTGTTGACATCACCCTTGAGGTGAATACGTTGGGAGGCGAAACTATAAGCCCCTATCTTTCTATGTGTCCGGTTGAAACTTTTTGTTCATGGGTACGCTGTGAGTGTTAGCAATCATAGAAGATTAAATGATGGTTGAGTATGTGGACTTGCCTAAAGGCTCCGATACGTGACCCTTCCTGAAAATATAATGAATTGTAGTTGCAAAGTTGACTGAGAACATAGTTTGTTGGTTTTCAATAAGGTTTATGCTTTATACTTCAATGTTGTGATGAATTGTTACTTGTTCATGAGAAGTTATATGATAAAAGTTGTTTGAAAAAGTTTATGTTAAATTTCTTTGCTGTTATAATAATATGCATGATGCTTCTATGTCCGTATTTTGTTTTTATCGACACCTCTCTCTCTAAGCATGTGGGCATGTTTTTCGATTTCGGTTTTCGCTTGAGGACAAGCGAGGTCTAAGCTTGGGGGAGTTGATACGCCCATTTTGCATCATGTTTTCCTATTGTTATTTATAATGTTTTTATGCATAATAATGCTTTTTGGAGTATTTCTAATGCCTTTTCTCTCATAATATGCAAGGTTTACACAAAGAGGGAGAATACCGGCAGCTGGAATTCTGGACCTGGAAAAGCTACGTCAGAGTTACCTATTCTGCACATCTCCAAATGAGCTGAAAATTTACGGAGAATTGTTTTGGAATATATGAAGAATATTGGAGCAAATAACTACCAGAGGGGCCCACCAGGTGGGAACAACCCACCTGGGTGCGCCAGGGAGCCCAGGCGCGCCCTGGTGGGTTGTGCCCTCCTCGGCCCACCTTCGGTGCCCCTCTTCTGGTATATAAGTCATTTTGACCTCAAAAAAAATAAGGAGAGGACTTTCGGGACGAAGCGCCGCCGTCTCGAGGCGGAACTTGGGCAGGAGCACTTTTGCCCTCTAGCGGAGCGATTCCGCCGAGGGAACTTCCCTCCCGGAGGGGGAAATCATCGTCATCTTCATCACCAACAACTCTCCCATCTTTGGGAGGGCCATCTCCATCAACATCTTCAATAGCACCATCTCCTCTCAAACCCTAGTTCATCTCTCGTGTTCAATCTTTGTACCGAAACCTTAGATTGGTACCTGTGGGTGACTAGTAGTGTTGATTACATCTAGTAGTTGATTACTATATGGTTTATTTGGTGGAAGATTATATGTTTAGATCCATTATGCTATTTAATACCCCTCTGATCTTGAGCATGATTATCATTTGTGAGTAAATACTTTTGTTCTTGAGGTCACGGGAGAAGTCATGTTGCAAGTAATTATGTGAACTTGATATGTGGTCGATATTTTGATGATATGTATGTTGTGATTCCCTTAGTGGTGTCATGTGAACGTCGACTACATGGCACTTCACCATATTTGGGCCTAAGGGAATGCATTATGGAGTAGTTATTAGATGATGGGTTACTACAGTGACAGAAGCTTAAACCCTAGTTTATGCGCTATTTCATAAGGGACTAATTTGGATCCAAAAGTTTAATGCTATGGTTAGATTTTATCTTAATACTTTTCTCGTAGTTGCGGATGCTTGCGAGGGGGTTAATCATAAGTAGGAGGTTTGTTCAAGTAAGAACAGCACCTAAGCACCGGTCCACCCACATATCAAATTATCAAAGTAGCGAACATGAATCAAAACAACATGATGAAAGTGATATGATGAAATTCCCGTGTATCCTCAAGAACGCTTTGCTTATCATAAGAGACCGTTTTGGCCTGTCCTTTGCCACAAAAGGATCGGGCTACCTTGCTGCATATTATTTACCGTTACCGTTACTTGCTCGTTACAAATTATCTTGCTATCAAACTACTTGTTACCTCCTATTTCAGTGCTTGCAGAAAATACCTTGCTGAAAACCACTTGTCATTTCCTTCTACTCCTCATTGGGTTCGACACTCTTACTTATCGAAAGGACTATGATTGATCCCCTATACTTGTGGGTAATCACTGATACATACGACGCCGAGTGCCCATATATGTTCCTGCGTGGTGGTTAGTGAGTATAGGCCAGTGGCCAACTCAGATAAAATACCCAAATCCATTAGTGTCTTGGGAGCGCATGGTGACGATCAGTGCTCCTGTCACTCCGTCTCGAGGAAATACGGAAAGGGCCAGACCCAACCCTCTCTCTAGGGCGGTCTACCTGCCCGACCGTGCCTCGTAATTATCTCGCGGGTACCCTCCAGGTCAACCCGACTTCACATCACTCGCGGGTACCCCTCGGGCTGACCCAGTCTCATCATGGTCCCGTGGTAAAGTCAAGTATCCGTGTGTCCAAAACACCAAAGGGGAATCCAAGGAAGCACCCTCAATGGATTCCATTTGATGTAACCGTCAAGGTGAACTAAGGAGGAATCACCCTCGAGGTTCACACTTGAGGTGTTGCACGACAGAGTCGTATCGGGAGGGGTGAAGGAGGAATCACCCTCGATGACCACGACCGATTAGCTACACTACAGAGTTATCATCAGGAGTGCGTTATGAGGTATCACCCTCGGCACTCGATAGTAGCTCTGCAGAGTCATACAACTAAGGGGGTTTGATGTGCTGTGTCGAGCCCTGGACGTCGATCACGTTGATCGAATCACCTGGTAATCCAGCAGGGGCAACAGGGACAAGGTGAGGGGCCACTGATGGATCACTAACCAACCTATACTAAGCAGTTTAGGATAAGTAGGTAAGGTACAATGAGCAGGTTACAAAACCAGGCTATGCATCAGAATAGGAGCAATCAAGTACAGTAGCAAAATCTAATGCAAGCATGAGAGAGAATGGAATGGGCGATATCGGAATGATCAAGGGGGGTTTGCTTGCCTGGAAGCTCTGCTGAAAAGGTCTGGTCGTCAGGGGTGTAGTCGACGTCAGGAGCAGCGTCAGTCTCAGGGTCTACCGGAGAGAAGAGGGGGAAGAAACAATAAATATAAAGCAAACAGATGCATCAGGATGCATAACATGACCAAAAGCAGTGCTAGGGGTGACCTAACACAGTACTACATGTTGCAGATGAAGAGGGAAAACATTTGGGGATGTTTTCCCGGCGTTTGGCATTTTTCAGACAGATGAAAAGAGGGGGGCGGTTCCATGTTCAGCATGCTAGGGGCATGTGACAGATGAACGGATTGCATATTTGGATTCGTTGGATTTTTCTGAGCAATTTTCATATATAAATTATTTTCATCCGAGTTATAGATTATTTATACGATTTTACAAAGATTTAAACATTTCTTGAATTTATTATTAATTAAAAAAGAATTTATGGCATCAGCATGATGTCAGCAGACAACCCAGCCAGTCCAAGTCAAACCCGATGGCTGGGTCCCACGTGTCATACACAGTGGACAAATCAGAGTTTAAATTTAAACTAAATTAACTAATTAAGCACCTAGCCCACCTGTCAGTGTCTAGATAATTTAATTAATTATTTTTAACTCATTTTAGTTAATTAGTGGGGGTAGGCCCCACTTGTCAGTGGCTGGGACGCCCAGACAGCTCAGTTGACCACGGTCAACGTGGCCAACTGGGCCCCTGGGACCCAGTGGCAGCGACCCAGGGGTGGGCCCCAGCAGGGCCATGTCGGCGGACGGCGCCAGAGCTACGCCGATGACCTAAATCGCGGCGGAGGGGGCGCAGGGATCGCCAGAAAATGGGCTACCAGCCCCCATTTGGGGCGCGGCCGGTGGCGTTCAAGTGCGGGAGATGGGCCGCGGCCATTGGGGGCGGTGGGAGCGACTGAGGTGGCCGGAGTCAGACGCTGTGACGACGACAGGCGGTGGCGGCGTTCGGGCCTCGATAAGGACGGCGATGTGGCACGCAAACGTGCATACGAAAGGGCTAGGGTGGGTCTACGTGACGCGGTGATCACGGCGATGGCACGCACGGGACCAAAAGGTCACCAGGGCCACACAGAAGACGAGTGCGGGTGGCGGCGAGCTCGGCTCCAAGGGGGGCGCAGCTACGTGTGCGGAGAGGGGCGGAGAAGAGGGGGGAGACGGTGCGGAGCTCTCCGCGGTGAAGGGGAGCTGCTCGGGGAGGCGTGGGACGCAGTGATGGCGACAGAAACGTCGACGAGCTTCGGCGGATGCAGAGGAGGAAGAGGGGTCGATCCCGCCGTGGTGGTGGCTTCCGGGTCGCGCTGGTGTTCGGGGTCGATGCAGCGGTTGCCGGTGGTCCTTCTGGCGCAGGCAGGGGTCACGGGAAGCTAAGTGGGCTCGTGGTCGAGCTTGGCCATGGCGGCGAGGTTTTGGATGAGCGCAGGGAGGAAGAGAGCATTGCGGGGAGGAGGGGAATGGCGCTAGGGTTTCGCCTGGGGGTCGGGGGCGACGTCCTTTTCTCCGCGACACCCTGTAGCATCACCGTGGTGAGCATCGCGCGGTCGCAGCGGCGATGATGGCGTGCGGTGGTGACACGCACGGGGAGAGAGAGAGGTTAGGGATGAGGGGGTTAGGTGGGTTGGGCCTGGCACTGTATGTGTTGGGCCTGGTAAGTGCACATCGCACTTTCTTTTATTTTCAAACTTTTCTTTTCTGTTTTAGTTTCTCCTTTATGTTTTGTATTTTCTTGAGCCACTAATTGGCTTTTGTAAAATATGTAACTAGTCCCATAAACAACATTGCAATATATAGCACTGCCACAAAATGTTTGGGAGGCATTTGAAAAGCTTTGTAATTTTTATAATTTTATAAGTGATTAAAATATTGTTTTGGCCCATGTTATAATTATTTTGGGCATTTAAATATTTTATAAAAAGTTGATTTCATTTTTATAATAGCTTTGGGAATTTTTGCAATATTATGAACACTTTTGTTTTGCTGTTTGGATTATTAATGTATTGACTTCATTTTAAATTTGAATTTGGGGTTGAAATATTTCTTAATTGTTTTTCTTAGGGCATAATGATGATGACTTGGCATCATTAGTGTGGAGTTACTGTAGCATGATTCTCGGGGTGTTACAAATCTCTTCTACTACAAGAAATCTCGTCCCGAGATTTAAGAGGGGGAGTAAGGGGGAAGTTCTGGTTACAAAATTCTAACGGATCTTTTCGTTCTGGGTTGTTTTTCTCGAAGAAGTCGATCCATTACGTTGATGTCTTATTTTTCCTGCTTTAGTTCATCATGATGAAGTCATTATCCTTTCTTCGGGAACTCCATCGTACTTATGAATAGGGTAGGAGGGAAAAACTCTATAAGGACGGATTTTAACTGGATTGAGCATCGTACGGTTAACTCAGGGGAAGAAGCATAAAGTAACTCTCGAGTTGATTACAAGAAATACATCGAGGGCATTATAAGAGGCTACGAAAGTTTCAAACGGGTAAGCAATCGTTCGATGCCTGAAGTAGAGGTCGAAGGGGTTCAAAACAACAGGAATAAGTATGGTGACTGATACCAGAATTGATGATCTCTCGGAAGGTGGTTCATGAATTACATACGAAGTTCAAGCGCAAGGAATAACTTTGGAAACATGGGTGTACAGGAGAGCCAGGTTTCGATGCTGTGGAACTGTGGGTTATGGGCCCACCATGTGGGTTAAAAGTAGAAAGGGCACTGACATTTTGCACGATCATGTTAGCAAGGCATGTTAGAGGATAGCCTGTCAGTTCTGTTGGCAACAACGTTGGTACCAAGGGCGAGGGACGAAGAGAACCATTTTCCTGCTCGTTGAAACAAGGTGGACCAATAGGCAAAGTTCTCGTCCACCGGCGGTTACCGGAATGTTAACAGCTATAGTAACAGAGTCTTACTGACAGAGTTGTACACCGAGGTGTTTACATAAGCAGGGTAAACTATAAGAAAGGTTAAACAAAACAATGGAAAGGAAAATGTGATTATCTGATTTAAACAGAACAATGGAAAGGAAAATGTGTATACACGAGTATTAGGTGTATCCCCTTCCCAAGAGCAAGCAGAGCAGGATAATTCATGACAGGACTGCAAGTAGATAACCATCTAAGGAAAGGGGCGAGGAAACTCATGATGTTACCCATACAACGGTGTTTGGATAAGCGATTAAGAAACATTTAGCATTGCGCTTCCAATGTTCTTTGTTCATGTTTGAGTACCACAATCATGCTTCGGGATAGCATTGACATGGTCAGCAGGTAAAGGTCAGACTTCGGAAACACAAAAGGATCCAGCCGGAACTGCTAGAACAGCTCGTACAATTTCATCATGGAAAAGATGAGGATGTGGCCGATGGGCTCAGCAACGACTCATCGTGATTTCCACAAACATGGATTTCCAGAGTTAAGTGAATAAGATGATAATATTGGACATACCGAAGTATATAATGAAGTATGTTCGAGGAGAACATCCACGAGTAAACATTGATCAAAACATGCACCTGGAAAGAAGGACTAAGTAGCACGATCAATGTTAGAATGCAGATCCAATAACCAAAAGACTTGGAATGAAACTACCGACCATTCACTTCAAAGCAATAGGGTTGCTAGAAGCTTTGAATTCACACATCATAGTTCAATGGTCGGTATTCCGGTTAGAAACAACACGGGGACCAAGATATGAACGGAGATAGCGAGAAGTATTACTATATCAAGAATTCTTAAGAGGTGGTCAAATTCTCAACATTCTTGACATAAAAGATGGTAATACTCCAAGGTAGAGCATAACATAAGCTGGATAGCAAGGAACGCAAGGTATAACACAAAGCATGGACAATTTTGTGTTGGAGGGAAGGCAAGAATGCTGTCGATGGTAACACAAATCATCGAGGGGCAATGACAATATTTCTCATCACGAATTCAATTGATATCCGGGAAGAGCTCAGATTGTCGATGATGATCATGACACATTTGTCGAGAGGTTTCATGAAATGTAATCGATTAGCGATGACATCAAGCAAAAGAAATGGTGAAGCGAAAGGTTATCAGAACCACATATAGGATTGCAAGATCAACATCAATATTGCCTTTCAAGACAAATAATATGATGTTGAAGGCTCGATGTAGCTTAGCGCACTGTCAGGAATGTGTCCCGGGAATGAAGGACATAGATAGCATGGTCAAGCTTTAGCATGACGATGCTGATATAGACAATCGACTGGGAATGACATGATCGAGTACAAACTCGAAAGCAATGACGATTACTATGAGTTATTGAATCACAGTGCGGACTCGATTCAGCTATAGGTGTTCTCAGTTGATGACAACCCAGAACCCGTGGAGTGACTATGACAGGGAAAGGTACTACTTCATCAGAAATTCATAAGATGTAGTGCAATGGCGAGATATCCTTGAGATACCAGGGGGTAATACTCGAAGGTAGATCAAAATAGAGGTTGGGCAGGCGTATTGATCTGCAAAAGACAAGTGCTTTAACTTGTCAAGGAAATGGAATCAAAGATGAACAATCATGGTCGAAACCACGGCAACAAAGGACCAAATCAAAATACAAGATGAATTTATACCAGGGCAATAATTATTTTTACGAGAAGATTCTATGAAGATCCACATCGTGTCCATGGGCATCAACATAAAGTTCAAGGTGGACTCCCACTTTCCCAATGCATAACTTTTCCTCAACTTCTCGCTTTCGATGAAGTTGTAGTGTTGAAATTTTATCTGGCAAAACACCAGAAATGTATGACTCGTGAAAAATCTCGGGTTCACATGGATTAGGGAAGGCATAGGTTCAACCCATTGGGGCATCTTAGGAACATATAACAAAAACTTCAGGAGTAATTAACTCAAGCTCAGAAGCAGAGCATGATTGACAAAAACAGAGGATACAACTTATTGAAAGCATTATGTATCTGAGGAAAGACTCACAAAGTTATTGAATATGAAGGGCACTGTCGGATAATAATCCAGCAATGGGTCTGGTGGACCGCAAAGAGTCTGATGTGAGTATCGATGTTCAAACAAAAGAAGAAATAGTGCAAGGGCAACAGATTATAGAAATATCTAGATAATTTCAAAGCTTAAATACCAAGGAATTATGATTTCCAAGTTGGGGGATCAGTAGCAGAGGCTCTGATCTAAAGACAAGTAAGTTGAAAAGACATAGATCGACAATCAATCAAGGTTTGATTTGCCGAGAACCAGCTCATGTTCGGAGTGACGTCTGAGCCAAAGGGACGAATTCTAGTTTCGACTGATGATTGCAACCATTCACAAACACTTTGAATCAAAGGCTCAAAATGACGATGACAAAGGATACTAATGAATATTGCTAGACATATGGAAAGTAACCATAATGCAACCAGACAAGTATTTGCAGAGCAATAGTTGGTAGAGGATTATCGAAAGATTGGATAGCATTTCAAAGTATCTTGTGAATCACATGAACAACTAGGAATGAACAAATCCTCGATAAGTGTAAAGAATTATTCGTAGGGGTATTCATGCGGCAAGGAACTGCAAGGTAGTGGCACAATGGATTCTTAAAAAGTCAGAGAATAATTCGATGCATCTTGTAATAACAAGAGCAACTGGGAATGAAAGCATGAATGACAGGTGTATGTAGTTGTCCATAGGGGTTAACGGTGGAAGGGAATTGCAAAAGCGATGCGTACAAGTTCTCGAGAGAACATCGGAGAGTATCTTCAGAGTCTTCTGATGAATCAAGCCATCATCTGGAATGAGGGGCTCTCCGGGAGGAAGTAGTTACAAGAACCTAATGTTAGAGTTAGCAAAATCTTTAACCCAAATAGAAGAGAGATCAGAATCCCAGAGTACATACGAGGAATAAAAGATCCTAATACCACCCATTTGTGATGTGGGCCCGTAAGCCACACAACAATGTTAGTAAAAGTTTTTGAAAGACTAGACTCAACTTTAGCCAAGGAGTTGGAAAGGGGGCTACCTACAGGCAGTCGGCTCCGATACCAACTTGTGACACCCCGATTCAATCATACACGCAAATGTGTACGATCAAGATCAGGGACTCACGGGAAGATATCACAACACAACTCTAGACACAAATTAAAGTCATACAAGCTTCATATTACAAGCCAGGGGCCTCGAGGGCTCGAATACATAAGCTCGAATACAAACGAGTCAGCGGAAGCAACAATATATGAGTACAAACATAAGGGAAACAAGTTTGCCTTATGAAGGCTAGCACAAAAGTAACAACGATCGAAAAGGCAAGGCCTCCTGCCTGGGAGCCTCCTAACTACTCCTGGTCGTTGATACGTCTCCAACGTATCTATAATTTATGAAGTATTCATGTCGTTATATTATCATTCTTGGATGTTTTACAATCATTTTATAGCAACTTTATATCATTTTTTGGGACTAACCTATTGAAATAGTGCCCAGTGCCAGTTGTTGTTTTTTGCTTGTTTTTTACATCGCAGAAAATCAATACCAAACGGAGTCCAAATGCGGTGAAACTTTTTGGAGATTTTTTCTGGACCAGAAGACACCCGGTGGGCCAAAGAAGTACCAGAGGGGAGCTACGAGGAGAGCACAACCCACCAGGGTGCGCCTGGGGGCCCAGGCGCACCCAGGCGGGTTGTGCCCACCTCGATGGCCTCCCGCACCGCCTCTTCACCCTATAAATTCCCAAATATTCCAAAAACCCTAGGGGTAACCCTAGATCAGAAGTTCCGCTGCCGCAAGCCTCTGTAGCCATGAAAAACCAATCTAGACCCTGTTCCGGCACCCTGCCAGAGGGGGAAATCATCACCGGTGGCCATCTTCATCATCCCGGCGGCCACCATGATGAGGAGGGAGTAGTCCACCCTCAGGACTGAGGGTTTGTACCAGTAGCTATGTGTTTAATCTCTCTCTCTCTCTCGTGTTCTTGAGATGGCACGATCTTGATGTATCGTGGGCTTTGTTAATATAGTTGGATCATATGGTGTTTCTCCCTCTCTATCTTGTTGTGATGAATTGAGTTTTCCCTTTGAGATTTCGTTTTATCGGATTGAATACTTTTATGGATTTGAGAGCACTTGATCTATGTCTTGCATATGAATACCCGTGGTGACAATGGGGTATTATATTGATTCACTTGATATATGTTTTGGCACTCAACTCGCGGATTCTCGAGGTGACATTGGGGTAATCTATGCATAGGGGTTGATGCACGTTTTTGTCCTTGTTTCTCTGGTAGAAATCTTGGGGCACTCTTTGAGATTCTTTGTGTTGGATCGAGTATTATGAATCTGAAATTGTTTGATGCGTATCATATAATTAACTCATGGATACTTGTGGTGACATTGGAGTATCTAGGTGACATTAGAGTTGGTTGATGCGTATCATATGGTGTTATTTTAGTACGAACTCTTGGATAGATCGAATGGAAAGAATAACTTTGTGTTATTTTAGTACGAACTCTTGAATAGATCGAACGGAAAGAATAACTTTAAGGTGGTTTTGTACCCTACAAACAATTTCTTCTTATGTTCTTCGCTAGATAAGAACTTTGGAGTGATTCTTCATCGCACGTTGAGGGATGGTTATATGATCCAATTATATTAGCATTGTTGAGAGATTGCACTAGCGAAAGTACGGACCCTAGGCCTCATTTTCAAGCATTGCAATACCGTTTGTGCTCCATTTTATCAATTGCTACCTTGCTATTTTTTATTGTTACTATTACAAAAATCAATATCTACTATCCATACTACGCTTGTATCACCATCTCTTCGCCGAACTAGTGCACCTATACAAATTACCATTGTATTTGGTGTGTTGGGAACACAAGAGACTTTTTATTATTTGGTTGCAGGGTTTTT
The DNA here is from genome assembly GCA_011799875.1 of Thinopyrum elongatum. Lineage (NCBI taxonomy): Eukaryota > Viridiplantae > Streptophyta > Magnoliopsida > Poales > Poaceae > Thinopyrum > Thinopyrum elongatum. The sequence goes on from CM022297.1 coordinate 238,245,593, forward strand.
GAGAGAGACCATCTTCATCCTACGCCTCCCACGGATTGATAAACCTTAGGTCATCCACTTGAGGGAAATTTGCTACTGTCCTACAAAACTCTGCGCTTGGAGGCCCAACACGAGTCTACAAGAACAAGTTGTGTAGTAGACATCAAGCTCTTTTCTGGCGCCGTTACCGGGGAGGTGAGTGCTTGAAGGTATATCTTTAGATCTTGCAATTGAATATTTTAGTTTCTTGTTTTATCACTAGTTTGGTTTATAAAAGAAAACTACAAAAAAAATGGAATTGAGGTTGTCTCATATTGTTCATCTTTATCATGTCTTTCTTAAAATGATGGAAAGGAAAATTGTGCTCAATTGATAGAAGAAGAATTCAATAAAATGTTTGGCATATATGATGAGCATGATTGCAATGTTGCTAGTATTAATTCTTTGAATATCCATGATTCTAGTGATATGCCAAGCCATAAGCTTGGGGATGCTATGTTTGATGAAGATGATATTTTTAGTCCCCCAAGTTTTGATGAGAAAATTTATTATGATGATTGCATGCCTCCTATTTATGATGATTATATTGATGAAAGTGGGTTTGGAAGAGTGTCAACTCTAGGTACTAATGATCCCACTATTTTGGAGGGTGTTGAATCTTATTGTAATAATTATGAAAGTGGATTTGGAGAAGTCATAACTTTATTTAGTGATGAATCCACTATTTTGGAAGAGCTTCCAATTGACTATGAGAACAAAGTTGCTATCTATGATGATTATGGTGATGACATGTATGTTATAGAGAATAATGATAACCATGAAACTTGTCATCATGATTTTAATTTTCAATCTTATGATAGTTATTTTGTTGAGTTTGCTCCCACTACTATTCATGAGAATAAATTTTCTTATGTGGAGAGTAATAAAAAAATTATGCATGTGGATCATGAAAAGAATGCTTTATGTGATAGCTATATTGTTGAATTCATTCATGATTCTACTGAAAATTATTATGAGGGAGGAACTTATGCTTGTAGGAATTGCAATAATATCAAGTTTTCTCTCTATGTGTTGAAAGTTTTGAAGTCATGCTTGTTTTGCCTTCCTATGCTAGTTGATTCTTGTTCCCATAAGTTGTTTGCTCACAAAATCCCTATGCATAGGAAGTGAGTTAGGCTTAAATGTGCTTGCCATGTGATTCATGATGCTCTTTTCATGTTTCAATTACTATTCTTATGTGAGCATCATTGAAATCATCATGCCTAGCTTAAAAGGCATAAAAGAAAAGCGCTTGTTGGGAGACAACCCAATACTTATACCTACTGTTTTGTGTGTACACATGATTAGGCTACTGTATTAATAATTTTTTATAGGTTTTTTTTCAATAAAGTGCCAAGTAAAGCCTTTGGGATAGTGTTGATGATAGTTGACTTGATTCTGTGCAAAAACAGAAACTTTTGCTTCCAGTAACAGAATTGTTTAAATTCATTGGAGCGTTGAAAGATTCTGAATTTTTTACAGTTGATGGGTATACAAATTTCATACGTTGTACTAATTTTCCAGAATTTTTGGAGTTACAGAAGTATGACCTTAATTCATATCTTTACGTACTGTTGTGTTTTTGACAGATTCTGTTTGCAATGCATAGTTTGCTTGTTTTATGGTTTCTATGGCTTATATTGCTTAATATAAATTGTGGAAATTGTAGAGTACAGTAGTCATTGTGTGAGAACAATTATGAATCTTGTCTTTGACAGTACCCAAGTGAATGATTTGTTTTATCATACTAATCCATCTCACGAAGTTTCGTTAAGTTTTGTGTGATTGAAGTTTTCAAGTTTTGGGTGAGATATCGATATGAGGAGAACAAGGAGTGACAAGAACCTAAGTTTGGGGATTACCAAGGCACCCCAAGGTAATATTCTAGGAAGATCCAAGCAACTAAGCTTGGGGATACCCCGGAAGGCATCCCCTCTTTCGTCTCCGACATTATCGGTAACCTCACTTGGAGCTATAATTTTATTCGTCACATGATATGTGTTTTGCTTGAAGCGTCAATTTATTTTATTTGTATTTGCTTGATGTTATTTAGAGTAATATTTTTCATATTTTACTTCAATAAAAATGTCAATTATAGCCTTTGCCATGCTTATTTTGCAAGTATATGAGTTGCTGTTTCAAAACAGAAAGTTTATCGCTGTTGCAAAAATTCTCCAGAAAAGTCAGAATGTGATAAAATGTTGAAATTTTTTGCACAATAATCTATGATAAGCTTCCTACAGAGGTAAATTTTCTGAATTTTTGTAGTTAGGGAAGTATGAGTACAGTTGCACTCTTTACGGACTATCCTGTTTAGACAGATTGCTGTTATGTTTGCATTGTTTGCATATGTTTGCTTGTTTAATGATGCTATTTGAGGATAGGAATGTTAAATATGCAGAGGTATTTAGTATGCAATGTTAAATAATAATTTTAGTGATTTAGTGTTAAATATGCAGAGGTATTTAGTATGCAATGTTAAATAGCAATTTTAGTGATTTGCTACAGTAGAGAATGATAAGGTTATTGCATTGATTTATACTAACTTATCTCACGAGTTTTGTTGAGTTTTGTGTGGATGAAGTTTTTAAGATGTAGGGAAACCATGATATAAAAGGAGTTAAGGAGACACAAAAGCTCAAGCTTGGGGATGCCCAAGGCATCCCAAGATAATATTTCAACAAGCCTCAAGCATCTAAGCTTGGGGATGCCCCGGTAGGCATCCCACCTTTCTTCGTCAACAATTATCGGTTAGCCTCGGTTGAGCCTAAGTTTTTGCTTCTTCACATGAGTTGTGCTATTCTTGGAATGTTATTTTATTTTGTTTTTGCTTGCTGTTTTAATAAAATACTTAGATCTGAAAGTTTTAAATAAGAGAGAGTCCTCAATTAGCTACCCATTTACTTAACTACTCATTTGATCTTCACTTGTATCTTTTTGGAGTAGTTTGTCTTTTGCTCTCGTGCTTCACTTAAATTTATTTGAGAGCTTGTTAGTAGCAATGGTAATATACAAATTTAGTCCCAAAGTGATAGATATTCAAGAAGGATATAATAAAAACTTTCATGTAGATCACTGGATATGATCAGTTTGATTTCTTGCAATAGTTTTGCGTTATGGAGATAATAATATGTGAGTCATGTTGGTGAGTAATTATGCTTTAGTAAGAATATTGGTGTTAAGGTTTGTGATTCCCTATGCAAGCACGAAAGTCAATAATTATGCAATGAAATTACATCCTACTTGTGGTGCATTATTCGGTGTTAGTTATGCTCAATGCTCGTTTATGTGAATTTTTGTTTCTTGGTTGGTTGCTTCTCAATCTATTTGCTAGCCTCCATTTGTACTAAGTGGGAATACTACTTGTGCATCCAAATTCTTAAACCCAAAGTTGTGCCAAATGAGTCCACCATACCTACCTATATGCGGTATTTCCATGCAGTTCTAAGCAAATTTGTATGTGCCATCTCTAAATTTTCAAAATAATTTCCTTTTTGTGTGCTCGTACCGCTCATGAAGCGGCAGGGGGTGGCCAATATTTTCCATGCTAGATGTGTTATTCTCAAGATGAGTGTTTATTCACTTGTCATTGCACGAGAGTACAACAAAGGTATTAGGGATGACCAGTCCTGAAATGAAAAATGAATTTACTTTATGTTGTCAAATAATAAATTCCTAGGGAAGTGTTGGTATGGAGGGCACCCGTGGATACGGCTAGCCATGAATCGTGAAAGAATGGTGGAAAAAGGAATAAACTTTATTTTCTGTTTGGGAACCGCCTATGATATATCTAGCATGGAAAGTGTTGGGAATTACTCGGTCGTTTTCATTGACGAGAAAAGTATGCCTCTCAAAAAATTTATCTGTCAATTTAAGCTTTGAGCTCTGGCACCTCTACAAATCCGTACTTCCCTCTGCGAAGGTCCTATCTATTTACTTTATGCAATTTTTTTTATTTGTCTCCATCTTCTCTTATAAAGCACCAACTAAGTGGCACTATGATCGTACTTGAGCATTGGATGTAGCTAATATGCGAGTGTGTTTTGCGAATGGATCAATGATTGAGCATGATGGGCTAGGGATAACTTTCTTTAGTGTTGATATTTTGAAAGACATGGTTGCTTGTTTATATGCTTGAGTATTGATGTCTTCATGTCAAATTATAGACTATTGCTTTGAATCATTCAAGTCCAAATGTCCATGCTACAAAAGAAAGAGTATATGATGAATATGATAGGTAGCTTTCCACAACAAAAATTCCATTTTCAATTGCTACTTTATCATGATGAGTTTTATGAGAAAGAGTTGCTTTTATGATGCTAGGAAAAGTGATTGAAATTATCATTGATCAAACTTATGCATTTTGCTAGCATTCACACTTCATAAATTATTTCTTTTATCATTTACCTACTCGAGGACGAGTAGGAATTAAGCTTGGGATGCTGATACGTCTCCAACGTATCTATAATTTATGAAGTATTCATGCCGTTATATTATCATTCTTGGATGTTTTACAATCATTTTATAGCAACTTTATATCATTTTTTGGGACTAACCTATTGACATAGTGCCCAGTGCTAGTTGTTGTTTTTGCTTGTTTTTTACATCGCAGAAAATCAATACCAAACGGAGTCCAAATGCGGCGAAACTTTTTGGAGATTTTTTTCTAGACCAGAAGACACCCGGTGGGCCAAAGAAGTACCAGAGGGGAGCTCCGAGGAGAGCACAACCCACCAGGGCGCGCCTGGGGGCCCAGGCACGCCCAGGTGGGTTGTGCCCACCTCGGTGGCCTTCTGCACCGCCTCTTCACCCTATAAATTCCCAAATATTCCAAAAACCCTGGGGGTAACCCTAGATCAGAAGTTCCACCGCCGCAAGCCTCTGTAGCCACGAAAAACCAATCTAGACCCCGTTCCGGCACCCTGCCGGAGAGGGAAATCATCACCGGTGGCCATCTTCTTCATCCCGGCGGCCACCATGATGAGGAGGGAGTAGTCCACCCTCGGGGCTGAGGGTTTGTACCAGTAGCTATGTGTTTAATCTCTCTCTCTCTCTCTCTCTCTCGTGTTCTTGAAATGGCACGATCTTGATGTATTGCGGGCTTTGTTAATATAGTTAGATCATATGGTGTTTCTCCCTCTCTATCTTGTTGTGATGAATTGAGTTTTCCCTTTGAGATTTCGTTTTATCGGATTGAATACTTTTATGGATTTGAGAGCACTTGATATATGTCTTGCATATCAATACCCATGGTAACAATGGGGTATTATATTTGAAGGAAATATGCCCTAGAGGCAATAATAAAGTTGTTATTTATATTTCCTTATATCATGATAAATGTTTATTATTCATGCTAGAATTGTATTAACCGGAAACTTAGTACATGTGTGAATACATAGACAAACAGAGTGTCCCTAGTGTGCCTCTACTTGACTAGCTTGTTTATCAAAGATGGTTATGTTTCCTGACCATGGACATGTGTTGTCATTTGATGAATAGGATCACATCATTGGAGAATGATGTGATGGACGAGACCCATCCGTTAGCTTAGCATACTGATCGTTAAGTTTTATTGCTATTGCTTTCTTCATGACTTATACATATTCCTCTGACTATGAGATTATGCAACTCCCGAACACCGAAGGAACACTTTGTGTGCTATCAAACGTCACAACATAACTGGGTGATTATAAAGATGCTCTACAGGTGTCTCCGAAGGTGTTTGTTGGGTTGGCATAGATCGAGATTAGGATTTGTCACTCCGAGTATCGGAGAGGTATCTCTGGGCCCTCTCGGTAATGCACATCATATGAAGGCTTGCAAGCAATGTGACTAATGAGTTAGTTGCGGGATGATGCATTCCGGAACGAGTAAAGAGACTTGCTAGTAACGAGATTGAACTAGGTATGATGATACCGACGATCGAATCTCAGGCAAGTAACATACCGATGACAAAGGGAATAACGTATGTTGTTATGCGGTTTGACCGATAAAGATCTTCATAGAATATGTAGGAGCCAATATGAGCATCCAGGTTCCGCTATTGTTTATTAACCGGAGATGTGTCTCGGTCATGTCTACATAGTTCTCGAACTCGTAGGGTCCGCACGCTTAACGTTCGATGACGATTTGTATTATGAGTTATGTGATTTGATGACCGAAGTTTGTTTGGAGTTCCGGATGAGATCACGGACATGACGAGGAGTCTCGAAATGGTCGAGACATAAAGAATGATATATTGGACGATATTATTCGGACACCGGATGAGTTCCGAGAGGTACCGAGTAATTATCGGAGTGCCGGAAGGGTTACTGGAACCCCCCGGGGAAGTAATGGGCCAACATGGGCCATAGGGGAGAGAGAGGGCAGGCCACGAGGAGGTGCCCCCCCCCTTGGGGAGTCCAAATAGGACTAGGGGAGGGGGCGCGGCCCCCCTTTCCCTCTCCCTCTCCCTCTCCCTCTCCCTTCCTTCTTCCCCCCTTCCACCAAGTGGAATCCTACTAGGACTTGGAGTCCTAGTAGGACTCCTCTCTCTTGGCGCGCCCTACAGGGGCCGGCCGGCCTCCCCCTATCCTCCTTTATATACGAAGGCAAGGGGGCACCCTAGAACACAACAAGATCAATTGTCTTAGCCGTGTGCGGTGCCCCCCTCCACAGTTTAACACCTCGGTCATATCGTCGTAGTGCTTAGGTAAAGCCCTGCGCCGGTAACTTCATCATCACCACCGCCACGCCGTCGTGCTGACGGAACTCCCCCTCGTCCTCAACTGGATCAAGAGCTCGAGGGACATCATCGAGCTGAACGTGTGCTGAACTCGGAGGTGCCGTACGTTCGGTGCTTGATCGGTTGGATCGTGGACGTTCGACTACATCAACCGCATTAAGCTAATGCTTCCGCTTTTGGTCTACGAGGGTATGTGGACATACTCTCCCCTCTCGTTGCTATGCATCTCCTAGATAGATCTTACGTGAGCATAGGAATTTTTTTGAAATTGCACGTTCCCCAACAATGGTATCAGAGCCAGGTTTATGCATAGATGATATGCACGAGTAGAACACAAAGAGTTGTGGGCGATAATAGTCATACTGCTTACCACCAACGTCTTACTTTCATTCGGCGGTATTGTTGGATGAAGCGGCCCGGACCGACATTACATGACCGCGTTCATGAGACTGGTTCTACCGACGTGCTTTGCACAAAGGTGGCTGGCGGGTGTCTGTTTCTCCAACTTTAGTTGAATCGAGTTTGACTACGGCCGGTCCTTGTTGAAGGTTAAAACATCACACTTGATGAAAAATCGTTGTGGTTTTGATGCGTAGGTAAGAACGGTTCTTGCTGGAAGCCCGTAGCAGCCACGTAAAACTTGCAACAACAAAGTAGAGGACGTCTAACTTGTTTTTGCAGGGCATGCTGTGATGTGATATGGTCAAGACATGATGTGATATACGTTATTGTATGAGATGATCATGTTTTGTAGAAGTTATCGGCAACTGGCAGGAGCCTTATGGTTGTCGCTTTATTGTATGAAATGCAATCGCCATGTAATTGCTTTACTTTATCACTATGCGGCAGCGATAGTCGTAGAAGCAATAGTTGGCGAGACGACAACGACACTACGATGGAGATCAAGGTGTCAAGCCGGTGATGATGGAGATCATGACGGTGCTTTGGTGATGGAGATCAAAGGCACAAGATGATGATGGCCATATCATGTCACATATTTTGATTGCATGTGATGTTTATCTTTTATGCATCTTATTTTGCTTAGTACGGCGGTAGCATTATAAGATGATCCCTCACTAAATTTCAAGGTATAAGTGTTCTCCCTGAGTATGCACCGTTGCGACAGTTCATCGTGCCGAGACACCACGTGATGATCAGGTGTGATAAGCTCTACGTTCACATACAACGGGTGCAAGCCAGTTTTGCACGTGTAGAATACTCGGGTTAAACTTGACGAGCCTAGCATAGGCAGATATGGCCTCGGAACACTGAGACCGAAAGGTCGAACGTGAATCATATAGTAGATATGATCAACATAGAGATGTTCACCATTGAAAACTACTCCATCTCACGTGATGATCGGACATGGTTTAGTTGATATGGATCACGTGATCATTTAGATGACTAGAGGGATGTCTATCTAAGTGGGAGTTCTTAAGTAATATGATTAATTGAACTTAATTTATCATGAACTTAGTACCTGATAGTTTTTTTGCATATCTATGTTGTTGTAGATCAATGGCCCGTGCTACCGTTCCCTTGAATTTTAATGCGTTCCTAGAGAAAGCTAAGTTGAAAGATGATGGTAGCAACTACACGGACTGGGTCCGTAACTTGAGGATTATCCTCATTGCTGCACAGAAGAATTATGTCCTTGATGCACCGCTAGGTGAAAGGCCTGCTGCAGGAGCAAATGCTGATGTTATGAACGTCTGGCAAGCTCGATCTGATGACTACTCGATAGTTCAGTGTGCCATGCTTTACGGCTTAGAATCGGGACTTCAAAGACGTTTTGAACGTCATGGAGCATATGAGATGTTCCAAGAGTTGAAGTTAATATTTCAAGCAAATGCCCGAGTTGAGAGATATGAAGTCCCCAACAAGTTCTATAGCTGCAAGATGGAGGAGAATAGTTCTGTCAGTGAACATATACTCAGAATGTCTGGGTACCATAACCACTTGACTCAGCTGGGAGTTAATCTTCCTGATGATAGTGTCATTGACAGAGTTCTTCAATCACTGCCACCAAGCTATAAAGGCTTCGTGATGAACTATAATATGCAAGGGATGGAAAAGACAATTCCCGAGCTCTTCGCGATGCTAAAGGCTGCGGAGGTAGAAATCAAAAAGGAGCATCAAGTGCTGATGGTTAACAAAACCACTAGTTTCAAGAAAAGGGCAAAGGGAAGAAGGGGAACTTCAAGAAGAATAGCAAGCAAGTTGCTACTCCCGGGTAGAAGCCCAAGTCTGGACCTAAGCCTGAAACTGAGTGCTTCGACTGCAAAGGGACTGGTCACTGGAAGCGGAACTACCCCAAGTATTTGGCGGATAAGAAGGATGGCAAAGTGAAAGGTATATTTGATATACATGTTATTGATGTGTACCTTACTAATACTCGTAGTAGCACCTGGGTATTTGATACTGGTTCTGTTGCTCATATTTGCAACTCGAAACAGGAGCTACAGATTAAACGAAGATTGGCTAAGGACGAGGTGACGATGCGCGTGGGAAATGATTCCAAAGTCGATGTGATCGACGTCGGCACGCTACCTCTACATCTACCTTCGGGATTAGTTTTAGACCTGAATAATTGTTATTTGGTGCCAGCGTTAAGCATGAACATTATATCTGGATCTTGTTCGATGCGAGACGGTTATTCATTTAAATCAGAGAATAATGGTTGTTCTATTTATATGAGTAATATCTTTTATGGTCATGCACCCTTGAGAAGTGGTCTATTTTTGTTGAATCTCAACTATAGTGATACACATATTCATAATATTGAAGCCAAAAGATGCAAAGTTAATAATGATAGTGCAACTTATTTGTGGCACTGCCGTTTAGGTCATATTGGTGTAAAGCGCATGAAGAAACTCCATGCTGATGGGCTTTTGGAATCACTTGATACTTGCGAACCATGCCTCATGGGCAAGATGACTAAAACTCCGTTCTCCGGAACAATGGAGCGAGCAACTGACTTATTGGAAATAATACATACTGATGTATGCGGTCTGATGAGTGTTGAGGCTCGCAGCGGGTATCGTTATTTTCTGACCTTCATAGATGATTTGAGCAGATATGGGTATATCTACTTAATGAAACATAAGTCTGAAACATTTGAAAAGTTCAAAGAATTTCAGAGTGAAGTGGAAAATCGTCGTAACAAGAAAATAAAGTTTCCGCGATCTCATCGTGGAGGTGAATATTTGAGTTATGAGTTTGGTCTTCATTTGAAACAATGTGGATTAGTTTCGCAACTCACGCCACCTGGAACACCACAGCGTAATGGTGTGTCCCAACGTCGTAACCGTACTTTATTAGATATGGTGCGATCTATGATGTCTCTTACCGATTTACCACTATCGTTTTGGGGTTATGCATTAGAGACAGCTGCATTCACGTTAAATAGGGCACCATCTAAATCCATTGAGACGACACCGTATGAACTATGGTTTGACAAGAAACCTAAGCTGTCGTTTCTTAAAGTTTGGGGCTGCGATGCTTATGTGAAACAGCTTCAACCTGATAAGCTCGAACCCAAATCGGAGAAATGCGTCTTCATAGGATACCCAAAGGAGACTGTTGGGTACACCTTCTATCACAGATCCGAAGGCAAGATATTCGTTGCTAAGAATGGATCCTTTCTAGAGAAGGAGTTTCTCTCGAAAGAAGTGAGTGGGAGGAAAGTAGAACTTGATGAGGTAATTGTACCTTCTCCCGTATTGGAAAGTAGTTCATCACAGAAATCAGTTCAGTGATGCCTACACCAATCAGTGAGGAAGTTAATGATGATGATCATGAAACTCTGGATCAAGTTACTACCGAACCTTGTAGGTCAACCAGAGTACGTTCCGCACCAGAGTGGTACGGTAATTCTGTTCTGGAAGTCATGTTACTAGACCATGACGAACCTACGAACTATGAGGAAGCGATGATGAGCCCAGATTCCGCGAAATGGCTTGAGGCCATGAAATCTGAGATGGGATCCATGTATGAGAACAAAGTGTGGACTTTGGTTGACTTGCCCGGTGATCGGCAAGCCATAGAGAATAAATGGATCTTCAAGAAGAAGACTGACGCTGATGGTAATATTACTGTCTACAAAGCTCGACTTGTTGCGAAAGGTTTTCGACAAGTTCAAGGAGTTGACTACGATGAGACCTTCTCACCCGTAGCGATGCTTAAGTCTGTCTGAATCATGTTAGCAATTGCCGCATTTTATGATTATGAAATTTGGCAAATGGATGTCAAAACTGCATTCCTTAATGGATTTCTTAAAGAAGAGTTGTATATGATGCAACCAGAAGGTTTTGTCAATCCTAAAGGTGCTAACAAAGTGTGCAAGCTCCAGCGATCCATTTATGGACTAGTGCAAGCATCTCGGAGTTGGAATATACGCTTTGATGAAGTGATCAAAGCATATGGTTTTATACAGACTTTTGGAGAAGCCTGTATTTACAAGAAAGTGAGTGGGAGCTCTGTAGCATTTCTGATATTATATGTGGATGACATATTGTTGATTGGAAATGATATAGAATTTCTGGATAGCATAAAAGGATACTTGAATAAGAGTTTTTCAATGAAAGACCTCGGTGAAGCTGCTTATATATTGGGCATCAAGATCTATAGAGATAGATCAAGACGCTTAATAGGACTTTCACAAAGCACATACCTTGATAAAGTTTTGAAGAAGTTCAAAATGGATCAGTCAAAGAAAGGGTTCTTGCCTGTGTTGCAAGGTGTGAAGTTGAGTAAGACTCAATGCCCGACCACTGCAGAAGATAGAGAGAAAATGAAAGTCATTCCCTATGCCTCAGCCATAGGTTCTATCATGTATGCAATGCTGTGTACCAGACCTGATGTGTGCCTTGCTATAAGTTTAGCAGGGAGGTACCAAAGTAATCCAGGAGTGGATCACTGGACAGCGGTCAAGAACATCCTGAAATACCTGAAAAGGACTAAGGATATATTTCTCGTTTATGGAGGTGACAAAGAGCTCATCGTAAATGGTTACGTTGATGCAAGCTTTGACACTAATCCGGATGACTCTAAGTCACAAACGTATTTATATTGAATGCTGGAGCTGTCAGTTGGTGCAGTTCCAATCAGAGCGTCGTGGTGGGATCTACGTGTGAAGCGGAGTACATAGCTGCTTCAGAAGCAGCAAATGAAGGAGTCTGGATGAAGGAGTTCATATCCGATCTAGGTGTAATACCTAGTGCAACGGGTCCTATGAAAATCTTTTGGGACAATACTGGAGCAATTGCCTTGGCGAAGGAATCCAGATTTCACAAAAGAACCAAACACATCAAGAGACACTTCAATTCCATCCGCGATCAAGTCAAGGAGGGAGACATAGAGATTTGCAAAATACATACGGATCTGAATGTTGCAGACCCGTTGACTAAGCCTCTTCCACGAGCAAAACATGATCAGCACCAAGACTCCATGGGTGTTAGAATCAATACTATGTAATCTAGATTATTGACTCTAGTGCAAGTGGGAGACTGAAGGAAATATGCCCTAGAGGCAATAATAAAGTTGTTAATTATATTTCCTTATATCATGATAAATGTTTATTATTCATGCTAGAATTGTATTAACCGGAAACTTAGTACATGTGTGAATACATAGACAAACAGAGTGTCCCTAGTATGCCTCTACTTGACTAGCTTGTTTATCAAAGATGATTATGTTTCCTGGCCATGGACATGTGTTGTCATTTGGTGAACAGGATCACATCATTGGAGAATGATGTGATGGACGAGACCCATCCGTTAGCTTAGCATAATGATCGTTAAGTTTTATTGCTATTGCTTTCTTCATGACTTATACATATTCCTCTGACTATGAGATTATGCAACTCCCGAACATCGGAGGAACACTTTGTGTGCTATCAAACGTCACAACGTAACTAGGTGATTATAAAGATGCTCTACAGGTGTCTTCGAAGGTGTTTGTTGGGTTGGCATAGATCGAGATTAGGATTTGTCACTCCGAGTATCGGAGAGGTATCTCTGGGCCCTCTCGGTAATGCACATCATATGAAGCCTTGCAAGCAATGTGACTAATGAGTTAGTTGCGGGATGATGCATTACGGAACGAGTAAAGAGACTTGCTAGTAACGATATTGAACTAGGTATGATGATACCGACGATCGAATCTCAGGCAAGTAATATACCGATGACAAAGGGAATAACGTATGTTGTTATGCGATTTGACCGATAAAGATCTTCGTAGAATATGTAGGAGCCAATATGAGCATCCAGGTTCCGCTATTGGTTATTGATCGGAGATGTGTCTCGGTCATGTCTACATAGTTCTCGAACCCGTAGGGTCCGCACGCTTAACGTTCGATGACGATTTGTATTATGAGTTATGTGATTTGATGACCAAAGTTTGTTCGGAGTTCCGGATGAGATCACAGACATGATGAGGAGTCTCGAAATGGTCGAGACATAAAGAATGATATATTGGACGATATTATTCGGACACCGGATGAGTTCCGAGAGGTACCGAGTAATTATCGGAGTGCCGGAAGGGTTACCGGAACCCCCCGGGGAAGTAATGGGCCAACATGGGCCTTAGGGGAGAGAGAGGGCAGGCCACGAGGAGGTGGCGCCCCCCCTCTTGGGGAGTCCGAATAGGACTAGGGGAGGGGCGCGGCCCCCCTTTCCCTCTCCCTCTCCCTCTCCCTCTCCCTTCCTTCTTCCCCCCTTCCACCAAGTGGAATCCTACTAGGACTTGGAGTCCTAGTAGGACTCCTCTCTCTTGGCGCGCCCTACAGGGGCCGGCCGGCCTCCCCCTATCCTCCTTTATATACGGAGGCAAGGGGGCACCCTAGAACACAACAAGATCAATTGTCTTAGCCGTGTGCGGTGCCCCCCTCCACAGTTTAACACCTCGGTCATATTGTCGTAGTGCTTAGGTGAAGCCCTGCGCCGGTAACTTCATCATCACCGTCGCCACGCCATCGTGCTTACGGAACTCTCCCTCGTCCTCAACTGGATCAAGAGCTCGAGGGACGTCATCGAGCTGAACTTGTGCTGAACTCAAAGGTGCCGTCCGTTCGGTGCTTGATCGGTTGGATCGCGATGACGTTCGACTACATCAACCGCGTTAAGCTAAAACTTCCGCTTTCGGTCTACGAGGGTACATGGACATACTCTCCCCTCTCATTGCTATGCATCTCCTAGATAGATCTTGCGTGAGCGTAGGAAATTTTTTGAAATTGCATGCTCCCCAACAATATTGATTCACTTGATATACGTTTTGGCACTCAACTCGCGGATTCCCGAGGTGACATTGGGGTAATCTATGCATAGGGGTTGATACACGTTTTCGTCCTTGTTTCTCTGGTAGAAATCTTGGGCACTCTTTGAGGTTCTTTGTGTTGGATCGAGTATTATGAATCTGAAATTGTTTGATGTGTATCGTATAATTAACTCATGGATACTTGTGGTGACATTGGAGTATCTAGGTGACATTAGAGTTGGTTGATGCGTATCATATGGTGTTATTTTAGTACAAACTCTTGGATAGATCGAACGGAAAGAATAACTTTGTGTTATTTTAGTACGAACTCTTGAATAGATCGAACAGAAAGAATAACTTTAAGGTGGTTTCGTACCCTACAAACAATTTCTTCTTATGTTCTCCGGTAGATAAGAACTTTGGAGTGATTCTTCATCGCACGTTGAGGGATGGTTATATGATCCAATTATATTAGCATTGTTGAGAGATTGCACTAGCGAAAGTATGGACCCTAGGCCTCATTTTCAAGCATTGCAATACCGTCTTTGCTCCGTTTTATCAATTGCTACCTTGCTGTTTTTTATTGTTACTATTACAAAAATCAATATCTATTATCCATACTACGCTTGTATCACCATCTCTTCGCCGAACTAGTGCACCTATATAAATTACCATTGTATTTGGTGTGTTGGGGACACAAGAGACTTTTTATTATTTGGTTGCAGGGTTGTTTGAGAGAGACCATCTTCATCCTACGCCTCCCAAGGATTGATAAACCTTAGGTCATCCACTTGAGGGAAATTTACTACTGTCCTACAAAACTCTGCGCTTGGAGGCCCAACACGAGTCTACAAGAACAAGTTGTGTAGTAGACATCAGTCGTCGGCGGTCTCCACATAGTAGTAGGCAGCCTCGGGGTAGTAGTAGTCATCGACGGTGGCATCTGGCTCCTGGGATCCATCATCTGATCGCAACATCCGGAAATAAGAAGGTAGGGGGAAAAGGTAGCAAAGCAACCGTGAGTACTTATCCGAAGTACTCGCAAGACTTACATTAGATCTATACTAGTATGCAATAGTATCAAAGGAATGGGGCTATATCGTTGGACTGAATTGCAGAAATGCTAGAATAGAGGGAAGGCCTAGCCTATCAAAGACTAGCATCTTCAAGCATCTTGCAGCATCAGAAGAGATAAGAGTAACATATCATAATAGTGGTAATTATGTTGAATCATCCATGCCCAGAAATCCTTTCTCGACTCCCTGCGAGAAAGCAATCCCGGAGCCATCATATCCATTTCACATCTCAGTATCCAGTTCTAGTTGTAAAGATCGAGATACAACTCCAATTCGTCCTGTTACCGTGGACACGGCTATTCGAATAGATCAACTTCCCTGCAGGGGTGCACCATATTTCCCAACACGCTCGATCACTCTGGCCGGACACACTTTCCTGGGTCATGCACGACCTCAGAAGATCAACACGTCATAGCCCTACCTAGGCTCAACAGAGAGGCCAACACGCCGGTCTACCTCCTAAATGCGAAGGGGTCATGGGCCAATCGTCCTTTGCAATCCTGCGCGTTGCGAACGCTGCTAGTGTCAATCCTAGCTACCTCCTTATACAAGGCAGGTGCTTACATGGGCCACCCGGGCGCGCGTCACTAATCCACTGACGTCTAGAGAGCTTCGGCTGATACATACAACGCCGAGTGCCCATATATGTTCCTGCGTGGTGGTTAGTGAGTATAGGCTAGTGGCCAACTCAGATCAAATACCCAAATCCATTAGTGTCTTGGGAGAGCGCGGTGACGATCAGTGCTCCTGTCGCACCGTCTCGAGGAAATACGGCAAGGGCCAGGCCCAACCCTCTCTCTAGGGCGGTCTACCTGCCCGGCCGTGCCTCGTAATTATCTCGCGAGTACCCTCCAGGTCAACCCGACTTCACATCACTCGCGGGTACCCCTCGGGGCCGACCCGGTCTCATCATGGTCCCGTGGTAAAGTCAGGTATCCGTGTGTCCAAACACCAAAGAGGAATCCGAGGAATCACCCTCGATGGATTCCATTTGATGTAACCGTCAAGATGAACTAAGGAGGAATCTCCCTCGAGGTTCACACTTGAGGTGTTGCACGACAGAGTCGTATAGGGAGTGGTGAAGGAGGAATCACCCTCGAGGACCATGACTGATTAGCTACACTACAGAGTTATCATCAGGAGTGCATTACGAGGTATCACCCTCGGCACTCGATAGTAGCTCTGCAGAGTCATACAACTAAGGGGGTGTGATGTGCTGTGTCGGCCCCTAGATGTCGATCACGTTGATCGAGTCACCTGGTAATCCAACGGGGGCAACAGGGACAAAGTGAGGGGCCACTGATGGATCACTAACCAACCTATACTAAGCAGTTTATGATAAGTAGGTAAGGTACAATGAGCAGGTTACAAAAGCAGGCTATGCATCATAGGAGCAATCAAGTACAGTAGCAAAATCTAATGCCAGCATGAGAGAGAATGGAGCGGGCGATATCGGAATGATCAAGGGGGGTTTGCTTGCCTGGAAGCTCTGCTAAGAAGGTCTGGTCGTCAGGGGTCTAGTCGACGTCAGGAGCAGCGTCGGTCTTGGGGTCTACCGGAGAGAAGAGGGGGAAGAAACAATAAATATAAAGCAAACAGATGCATCATGATGCATGACATGATGAAAAGCAGTACTAGTGGTGACCTAACGCAGTACTACATGTTGCAGACGAAGAGGGAAAACATCCGCGTTTGGCACTTTTTGGACAGATGAAAAGAGGGGGGCGGTTCCATGTTCAGCATGCTAGGGGCATGTGATAGATGAGCGGATTGCATATTCGGATTCGTTAGATTTTTCTGAGCAATTTTCATATATAAATTATTTTCATCCGAGTTATAGATTATTTTATATGATTTTTCAAAGATTTAAATATTTTCTAAATTTATTATTAAATCAAAAAGAATTTATGGCATCAGCATGATGTCATCATGACATCAGCGGTTAACCCACTCAGTCCAGGTCAAACCTGACGGCTGGGTCTCACGTGTCATACACAGTGGACAAATCAGAGTTTAAATTTAAACTAAATTAACTAATTAAGCACCTGGGCCCACCTGCCAGTGTCCAAATAATTTAATTAATTGTTTTTAACTCATTTTAGTTAATTAGTGGGGGTGGGCCCCACTTGTCAGCGGTTGGGACGCCCAGTCAGCTCAGTTGACCATGGTCAACGTGGTCAACTGGTTCCCTGGGACCCACTTGCAGCGGCCCAGGGGTGGGTCATACGTCTCCAACGTATCTATAATTATTGATTGTTCCATGCTATTATATTATCTATTTTGGATGTTTTATATGCATTAATATGCTATTTTATATTATTTTTGGGACTAACCTATTAACCTAGAGCCCAGTGCCAGTTTATGTTTTTCCTTGTTTTTGACTTTTACAGAAAAGGAAAATCAAACAGAGTCCAAACGGAATAAAACTTTACGATGATTTTCTTGGACCAGAAGACACCTATGTGACTTGGAGAGAGGGCCAGGAGAGTCCCGAGGAGGCCACAAGCCTCTAGGGCGCGCCCTGAGGGCTTGTGAGCCCCTCGGGTGTCCTCCAACCCTAATTCCACCTCTATAAATTCAGAAATATTCCCCAAACATCAGAAGCGTCCACCAAAATACTTTTTTGCCGCCGCAAGCCTCTGTTCCCGTGAGATCCCATCTTGGGGCCTTTTCCGGCGATCTGCTGGAGGGGGATTCAATCACGGAGGGCCTCTACATGAACCTTGCTACCCTTCCGATGATGCATGAGTAGTTTACCACAAACCTACGAGTCCATAGCTAGTAGCTAGATGCTTCTTCTCTCTCTTTGATCTTCAATACAATGTTCTCCTCGATGTTCTTGGAGTTCTATTCGATGTAATACCTTTTTATGGTGCGTTTGTTGAGATCCGATGAATTGTGGATTTATGATCAGATTATCTATGAATATTATTTGAGTCTTCTCTGAACTCTTTTATGCATGATTAAGATATCTTTGTATTTCTCTTCGAACTATCGGTTTGGTTTGGCCAACTAGATTGGTTTTTCTTGCAATGGGAGAGGTGCTTATTTTTGGGTTCAATCTTGTGGTGTCCTCACCCAGTGACATAAGGGGTAGCGAGGCACGTATTGTATTGTTGCCATCAAGGATAAAAAGATGGGGTTTATATCATATTGCTTGAGTTTATCCCTCTACATCATGTCATATTGCTTAAGGCATTACTCCGTTCTTATGAACTTAATACTCTAGATGCATGCTGGATAGCAGTCGATGTGTGGAGTAATAGTAGTAGATGCAGGCAGGAGTCGGTCTACTTGTCACGGACGTGATGCCTATATTCATGATCATTGCCTTAGATATCGTCATAACTTTGCGCTTTTCTATCAATTGCTCAACAGTAATTTGTTTACCCACCGTATGCTATCTTCAAGAGAGAAGCCTCTAGTGAAACCTATGGCCCCCGGGTCTATTTTCGATCATATATTTTCAGATCTATAAACCAAAAAACCCAAAAATACCTTGCTGCAATTTATTTATATTTACTTTAGTTTGCTCTTTTATTTATCTTTTATACCTATCTCTTTTAGATCTCACTCTTGTTCGTGACCGTGAAGGGATTGACAACCCCTTTTTCGCGTTGTGTGCAAGTGTTTGTTAGTTTGTGCAGGTGCATAGATTGGAGACTTGCTTGTGCCTCCTACTGGATTGATACCTTGGTTCTTAACTGAGGGAAATACTTATCTCTATTTTGCTGCATCACCCTTTCCTCTTCAAAGGGAAAAATCAACGCAAGCTCAAGAACTAGCAGGAAGAATTTCTGGCGCCGTTGCCGAGGAGGTTCTACATCAAGCCTACCAAGTACCCATCATAAACTCTCATCTCTTGCATTGCATTATTTTCCATTTGCCTCTCGTTTTCCTCTCCCCCACTTCTAAAACGTTTTCAAAAAAACACAAAAATATTTGCCTTTTTATTCGCCCTTCTTTCGTTCGTCTTTTCGTTTGCTTTTCATTTGCTTGTGTGCTAGATTGCTTGCTTTGTGATGATGTCTCAAGAAAATACCAAGTTATGTGACTTTTCCAACACTAATAAAAATGATTTTATTTGTACTCCGATTGCTACCGCCACTAGTGCGGAATCTTATGAAATTAATGCCGCTTTGTTGAATCTTGTTATGAAAGAACAATTTTCTGGCCTTCCTAGTGAAGATGCCGCATCCCATCTAAATACTTTCATTGAGTTATGTGATATGCAAAAGAAAAAAGATGTGGATAATGATATTGTTAAATTGAGGCTATTTCCGTTCTCACTACGAGATCGTGCTAAAACTTGGTTTTCATCTTTGCCTAAAAATAGTATTGATTCATGGAATAAGTGTAAAGATGCTTTTATTTCCAAGTATTTTCCTCCCGCTAAGATCATCTCCCTTAGGAATGATATAATGAATTTTAAGCAACTTGATCATGAACATGTTGCACAATCTTGGGAGAGGATGAAATTGATGATAAGAAATTGCCCTACTCATGGTTTAAGTTTATGGATGATCATACAAAAAAATTATGCCGGATTGAATTTTGCATCTAGAAATCTTTTAGATTCCGCCGCGGGAGGTACTTTTATGGAAATTACATTAGGAGAAGCTACTAAACTCCTAGATAATATTATGGCAAATTACTCTCAATGGCATACCGAAAGATCTTCCACTAGTAAAAAAGTGCATGCGATTGAAGAAATTAATACTTTGAGTGGAAAGATGGATGAACTTATGAAATTGTTTGCTAGTAAGATTGCTCCTATTGATCCTAATGATATGCCTTTGTCCACTTTGATTGAGAATAATAATGAATCTATGGATGTGAATTTTGTTGGTAGGAACAACTTTGGTAATAACGCATATAGAGGTAATTTCAACCCTAGGCCGTTTCCTAGTAATTCCTCTAATAATTATGGTAATTCCTAAAACAATTCTGATGGAAATTATAATAAAATACCCTCTTATCTTGAGAATAATATTAAAGATTTCATTAATTCTCAAAAGAATTTCAATGCTATGGTAGAAGAAAAATTGCTTAAGATTGATGATTTGGCTAGGAACGTTGATAAGATTTCCCTTGAGATTGATTCTTTGAAGATGAGATGTATGCCACCCAAGCATGATATTAATGAATCTCTGAAAGCTATTAAAATTTCTATGGATGAATGTAAAGAAAGAACCGCTAGGATGCGTGCTAAGCGAGATTGGTTTGTAAAAGCGTGTTCTTCTAGTTTTTGCGATAATAATGATGAAGATCTTAAAGTGATTGGTGTGAATCCTATTGAATCTTTGTTTGCTAATATAAATCTTGATAAAGATGGGACTGGAGATGAGTCAACTTTAGCTAGAAGGCATCCCAATAATTTGGAGTTCAAAGATCTTAATGAAAAAATTGATAAAAGTGGGATTGGAGAGGTCAAAACTTTAAGTAGCGATGAACCCACTCTTTTAGATTTCAAGGACTTTAATTATGATAATTGTTCTTTGATAGATTGTATTTCCTTGTTGCAATCCATGTTAAATTCACCTCATGCTTACAATCAAAGCAAAGCTTTTACTAAACATATCGTTGATGCTATGATAAAATCTTTTGAAGAAAAACTTGAATTGGAAGTTTCTATCCCTAGAAAGCTTTATGATGAGTGGGAACCTACTATTAAGATTAAAATTAAAGATTATGAATGCAATTCTTTGTGTGATTTGGGTGCTAGCGTTTCCACAATTCCGAAAACTTTATGTGATGTGCTAGGTTTCCATAAATTGGATGATTGTTCTTTGAATTTGCATCTAGCGGATTCCACTACTAAGAAACCTATGGGAAGGATTAATGATGTTCTTGTTGTTGCAAATAGGAATTATGTGCCCTTAGATTTTATTGTGCTTGATATAGATTGTAATCCTACATGTCCTATTATTCTTGGTAGACCTTTCCTTAGAACGATTGGTGCAATTATTGATATGAAAGAAGGAAACATTAGATTTCAATTTCTGTTAAGTAAGGGCATGGAACACTTTCCAAGTAAGAAAATTAAGTTGTCATATGAATCTATTATCAGGGCTACTTATGGATTGCATACCAAAGATGACAATACCTAGATCTATGTTTTATGCCTAGCTAGGGGCGTTAAACAATAGCGCTTGTTGGGAGGCAACCAATTTTATTTTCTTGTTTTTTTGTTTTTGGTTCTGTTTTTCAATAAATACACATTATTACCTCTTTAGTAATTGTGTTTTGGTGTTTTAATTAGTGATTGAGCCAAGCGAGACCTTTGGGATGCTTTGGTATATCGTTGATTTGGTTTTGCTGAAAAACAGAAACTTTTGCATCCAGTAATAGAATTTTTTAAATTCCCTGGAGGGTGGAAAAATTCTGAATTTTTTACACAAGATTTATATATGAATTTACTATGTTTCATTCATTTTTCAGAATTTTTGGAGTTACATAAATATGATTAGTATTCTGGTTACTACAGACTGTTCTGTTTTTGACAGATTCTGTTTTTTATGTGTTGTTTGCTTATTTTGATGAATCTATGGGTAGTATCGGGGGGTATGAACCATGGAGAAGTTGGAATACAGTAGATATAACACCCATATAAATTAATAATGAGTTCACAACAGTACCTAAAGTGGTGATTTATTTTATTATACAAACGGATCTTATGAGTTTTCTGTTGAGTTTTGTGTTATGAAGTTTTCAAGTTTTGGGTAAAGATTTGATGGACAACGGAATAAGGAGTGGCAAGAGCCTAATATTGGGGATTGCCAAGGCACCCCAAGGTAATATTCAAGTACAACCAAGCATCTAAGCTTGGGGATGCCCCGGATGGCATCCCCTCTTTCGTCTTCAATCCATCGGTAAATTTACTTGAGGCTATATTTTTATTCACCACATGATATGTGTTTTGCTTGGAGCGTCTTGTATGATACGAGTCTTTGCTTTTTAGTTTGACACAATCATCCTTGCTGTACACACCTTTTGAGAGGGACACGCATTAATCATGAATTTATTAGAATACTCTACGTGCTTCACTTATATCTTTTGAGCTAGGCAGTTTGCTCTAGTGCTTCACTTATATCTTTTTAGAGCACGGCGGTGGCTTTATTTTATAGAAATTGTTTAACTCCCATGCTTCACTTATATTATTTTTAGAGTCTTTAAACAGCATGGTAATTTTCTTAGGTTATGAATTTAGTCCTAATATGATGGGCATGCAAGAGGGATATAATAAAAACTTTCATATAAAGAGCATTGAATAAGATGAGAAGTTTGATTCCTTGCATTTGTTTTGAGATATAAAGATCGTGATATTAGAGTCATGCCAGTGAGTAATTGTGGATTGTTAGAAATACTTGTGTTAAAGTTTGTGATTCCTGTAGCATGCACGTATGGTGAACCGTTATGTGATGAAGTCGGAGCATGATTTATTTTTTGATTGTCTTCCTTATGAGTGGCGGTCGGGGACGAGCGATGGTCTTTTACTACCAATCTATCCCCCTAGGAGCATGCGTGTAGTACTTTGTTTCCATGGCTAATAATTTTTTGCAATAAGTATGTGAGTTCTTTATGACTAATGTTGAGTCCATGGATTATACGCACTCTCACCCTTCCACCATTGCTAGCCTCTCTAGTACCGCGCAACTTTCGCCGGTGCATTAAACCCACCATATACCCTTCCTCAAAACATCCACCATACCTACCTATTATGGCATTTCCATAGCATTTCCGAGATATATTGCCATGCAACTTCCACCGTTCCGTTTATTATGACACAAACCATCATTGTCATATTGCTTTGCATGATCATGTAGTTGGCATGGCAAGGCCACCAGTCATATTTTTTATACATGTCACTCTTGATCATTGCACATCCCGGTACACCGCCGGAGGCATTCATATAGAGTCGTATCTTGTTCTAGTATCTATTTGTAATTCTTGAGCTGTAAGTAAATAAAAGTGTGATGATCATCATTATTAGAGCATTGTCCCATGTGAGGAAAGGATGATGGAAGCTATGATTCCCTCACAAGTTGGGATGAGTCTCCGGACTTTATTAAAAAATAAAAGAGGCTAAAGAAGCCCAAATAAAAAAGAGAGGCCAAAGAAGCCAAAAAAATGAGAGAAATGAGAGAAGGGACAATGTTACTATCCTTTTTTCCACACTTGTGCTTCAAAGTAGCACCATGATCTTCATGATAGAGAGTTTCCTATTTTGTCACTTTCATATACTAGTGGGAATTTTCATTATAGAACTTGGCTTGTATATTCCAATGATGGGCTCTCTCAAATTGGCCCAGGTCTTCGTTAGCAAGCAAGTTGGATGCACACCCACTTAGTTTCTTTTTGAGCTTTCATACACTTATAGCTCTAGTGCATCCGTTGTATGGCAATCCCTACTCACTTGCATCGATATCAATTGATGGGAATCTCCATAGCCCATTAATTTTCCTAGTTGATGTGAGACTTTCTCCTTCTTTTTGTCTTCTTCACAACCACCATATTCTATTCCACCTATAGTGCTATATCCATGGCTCATGCTCATGTATTGCGTGAAAGTTGAAAAAGTTTGAGAACATTAAAAGTATGAAACAATTGCTTGGCTTGTCATCGGGGTTGTGCGTGATGAAATACTTTGTGTGATGAAGATGGAGCATAGCCAGACTATATGATTTTGTAGGGATAACTTTCTTTGGCCATGTTATTTTGAGAAGACATGATTGCTTTATTAGTATGCTTGAAGTATTATTGTTTTTATGTCAATATTAAATTTTTGTTTTGAATCTTATGGATCTGAATATTCTTGCCACAATAAAGAAGATTGCATTGATAAATATGTTAGGTAGCATTCCGCATCAAAAATTCTGTTTTTATCATTTACCTACTCGAGGACGAGCAGGAATTAAGCTTGGGGATGCTTGATACGTCTCCAACGTATCTATAATTTTTTATTGTTCCATGCTATTATATTATCTATTTTGGATGTTTTATATGCATTAATATGCTATTTTATATTATTTTTGGGACTAACTTATTAACCTAGAGCCCAGTGCCAGTTTTTGCTTTTTCCTTGTTTTTGACTTTTACAGAAAAGGAATATCAAACGGAGTCCAAACGTAATAAAACTTGACGATGATTTTTCTTGGACCAGAAGACACCTACGTGACTTGGAGAGAGGGCCAGGAGAGTCCCGAGGAGGCCACAAGCCTCTAGGGCGCGCCCTGAGGGCTTGTGGGCCCTCGAGTGTCTTCCAACCCTAATTCCACCTCTGTAAATTCAGAAATATTCCCCAAACATCAGAAGCGTCCACCAAAATACTTTTTTGCCGCCGCAAGCCGTGAGATCCCATCTTGGGGCCTTTTCCGGCGATCTGCTGGAGGGGGATTCGATCATGGAGGGCCTCTACATGAACCTTGCTGCCCTTCCGATGATGCACGAGTAGTTTACCACAGACCTACGGGTCCATAGCTAGTAGCTAGATGGCTTCTTCTCTCTCTTTGATCTTCAATACAATGTTCTCCTCGATGTTCTTGGAGTTCTATTCGATGTAATACCTTTTTGTGGTGCGTTTGTTGAGACCCGATGAATTGTTGATTTATGGTCAGATTATCTATGAATATTATTTGAGTCTTCTCTGAACTCTTTTATGCATGATTAAGATATCTTTGTATTTCTCTTCGAACTATCGGTTTGGTTTGGCCAACTAGATTGGTTTTTCTTGCAATGGGAGAGGTGCTTAGTTTTGGGTTCAATCTTGTGGTGTCCTCACCCAGTGACAGAAGGGGTAGCGAGGCACGTATTGTATTGTTGCCATCAAGGATAAAAAGATGGGGTTTATATCATATTGCTTGAGTTTATCCCTCTACATCATGTCATCTTGCTTAAGGCGTTACTCCGTTCTTATGAACTTAATACTCTAGATGCATGCTGGATAGCGGTCGATGTGTGGAGTAATAGTAGGAGATGCAAGCAGGAGTCGGTCTACTTGTCACGGACGTGATGCCTATATTCATGATCATTGCCTAAGATATCGTCATAACTTTGCGCTTTTCTATCAATTGCTCAACAGTAATTTGTTTACCCACCGTATGCTATCTTCAAGAGAGAAGCCTCTAGTGAAACCTATGGCCCCCGGGTCTATTTTTGATCATATATTTTCAGATCTATAAACCAAACAACCCAAAAATACCTTGCTGCAACTTATTTATATTTACTTTAGTTTGCTCTTTTATTTATCTTTTATACCTATCTCTTTTAGATCTCACTCTTGTTCGTGACCGTGAAGGGATTGACAACCCTTTTTTCGCGTTATGTGCAAGTGTTTGTTAGTTTGTGCAGGTGCATAGATTGGAGACTTGCTTGTGCCTCCTACTGGATTGATACCTTGGTTCTTAACTGAGGGAAATACTTATCTCTACTTTGCTGCATCACCCTTTCCTCTTCAAGGGAAAAATCAATGCAAGCTTAAGAAGTAGTAGTGGGCCCCAGCAGGGCCACGTCGGCGGATGGTGCCAGAGCTACGCCGGTGACCTAAGTCGCGGCAGAGGGGGCGCGAGGCTCGCCGGAAAATAGGCTACCGGTCCCCATTTGGGGTGCGACCGGTGGCGTTCGAGTGCGGGCGATAGGCCGTGGCCATTAGGGGCGGTGGGAGCGACTGAGGTGGCCGGAGTCGGCCGCTGCGACGACGGTAGGCGGCGGCATTCGAGCCTCGATGGGAATGGTGCTGCGGCACGCAAACGTGCATACGAAAGGGCTAGGGCGGGTTTACGCGACACAACGATCACGGCGGTGGCACGCACGGGACCAAAAGGTCATCGGGGCCACATCTAAGACGAGCACGGGCGTCAGCAAGCTCGGCTGCAAGGGGGGGGGGGGGGGGGCAACAGCTATGCGTGCGGAGAGGGGCAGAGAAAAGGGGGAGATGGCACGGAGCTCACCACGGTGAAGGGAGCTGCTCGGGAAGGTGTGGGACGTAGTGAGGGCGACGGAAACATCAACGAGCTCCAGCGGATGCAGAGGAGGAAGAGGGGTCGATCCCGCCGCGGTGGTGGCTCCCGGGTCACACTGGTGCTCGGGGTCGATGCAGCGGCGCTGGCGGTCCTTCTGGCGCAGGCAGGGGTCACGGGGAGCTAAGTGGGCGCACAGTCGAGCTTGGCCATGGCGGCAAGGTTTCGGGCGAGTGCAGGGAGGAAGAAAGTGTTGCGGGGAGGAGGAGAATGGCGCTAGGGTCTCGCCTGGGGGTCGGCGCGACGTCCTTATCCCCTCCGCGACACCTGTAGCATCGCCGTGGCGAGCATCGCGTAGTCGCAGCGGCGATGATGGCGTGCGGTGGTGACACACACGAGGAGAGAGAGAGAGAGAGAGGTTAGGGATGAGGGGATTAGGTGGGCTGGGCCTGACACTGTATGTGTTGGGCCTGGTAAGTGCATAGTGCACTTTCTTTTATTTTCAAACTTTTCTTTTCTGTTTTAGTTTCTCCTTTATGTTCTGTATTTTCTTTAGCCACTAATTGGCTTTTGTAAAATATGCAACTAGTTCCATAAATAACATTGCAATATATAGCACTGCCACAAAATGTTTGGTAGGCATTTGAAAAGCTTTGTAATTTTTATAATTTTAAAAGTGATTAAAATATTGTTTTGGCCCATGTTCTAATTATTTTGGGCATTTAAATATTTTATAAAAGTTGATTTCATTTTTATAATAAATTTGGGAATTTTTGCAATATTATGAATACTTTTGTTTTGCTGTTTGGATAATTAATATTTTGACTTTATTTTAAATTTGAATTTGGGGTTGAAATATTTCTTAATTGTTTTTCTTAGGGCATAATGATGATGACTTGGCATAATTAGTGTCGAGTTACTGTAGCATGATTCTCAGGGTGTTACACATAATTACTCACCAACATGACTCACATATTACTATCTCCATATCGCAAAACTATTGCAAGGAATCAAGTTTATCTTATCCAATGATCTATATGAAAGTTTTTATTATATCCCCCTTGGATATCTATCACTTTGGGACCAAATCCATATCTTATGCAAATTATCATTGCTATTGTCAACTCTCAAAAAGATATAAGTGAAGCATGAGAGTGCAATTATTTCTTCCAAAAAATTCAACTCTCAAAATAATATAAGTGAAGCATGAGAGTGCATTTCTTTAAAATATAATTATATCAACTCTCAAAACAATATAAGTGAAGCATGAGAGTGCATTTCTTTAAAATATAATCACCGCCGTGCTAAAAAAGATTTAAGTGAAGTACTAGAGCAACTGTCTAGCTCAAAAGATTTAAGTGAAGCACATAGAGTATTCTAACAAATCATGATAAGCGTATGGCTCTCTCAAACAAGTGTGTTCAACAAGTATGATTGTGATGAACTAAAAAGCAACAAAGCAAAGACTCATATCATACATGACGCTCCAAGCAAAATTCATGATATGTGGCGAATAAAAATATAGCTCCAAGTAAAATTACCGATGGTCGTTAGAAGAAAGAGGTGATACCTTCCGGGGCATCCCCAAGCTTAGTTGCTTGGGAGTCCTTGAATATTACCTTGGGGTGCCTCGGGCATCCCAAAGCTTAGGCTCTTACCACTCCTCATTCCTTCATCCATTGTGATCTCACCCAAAACTTGAAAACTTCAATCACACAAAACTTAACAAAACCTTCATGAGATCCGTTAGTGTAATAATGCAAATCACCACTTTACGTACTATTGCCAACCCATTCATATTTTATTATTGCATTACACCTACTTTATTCTAACTTTACCATGCCTTATACCCCCCGATACAATCCATAGATTCATCAAAATAAGCAGACAACGCAACAAAAATAGAATCTAACAAAAACAGAATAGTCTATAGTAACCTGAACATTGACCATACTTCTGTAACTCCAAAAATTCTGAAACATTAGGACAACGTGGGAAATTTGTATATGAATTATGTGTAAAAAATTCATAATTTTTCCACGCTCCAGCAAATTTTAACAATTCTGCTTCTGGATGCAAAAGTTTCAGTTTTTTAACAAAATCAAATCAACTATCACCCAAACCATCCTAAAGGCTTTACTTGGCACAAACACTAACTAAAACATAAAAATCACAATCATAACAGTAGAATAATTGTGTATTTATTAAAAAACAGAAAAGAAACAAAAATTTAAAGGATAACTATTGGGTTGCCTCCCAACTAGCGCTATTGTTTTATGCCCCTAGCTAGGCATAATGCATAATTTAAAGTATTGTCATCTTTGGTTTTAGTTCCATAGGTGGCCCTCATGATTGACTCATATGGTGGCTTAATTCTAGTCCTAGGGAAGTGTTCCATACCCTTTTTCAATGGAAGCTAAAATTTAATATTCCCTTCTTTCATGTCAATAACGACACGTATAGTTCGTAAAAATGGTCTACCAAGTATTATGGGGCAATACGGATTGCAATCAATGTCAAGTACAATAAAATCAATGGGCACATAGTTCATATTTGCAAGAATAAGAACATCATTAATCCTACCCAAAGACTTTTTAATAGTAGAATCCGCCAAGTGCAAATTAAGAGAACATTCATCCATATTGGTAAAACCTAGCACATCACATAGAGATTTTAGAATTGTGGAAACACTAGCACCCAAATCACATAAAGCATCGCACTCATAATTTTTAATCTTGACTTTAATGGTGGGTTCCCATTCATCATATAATTTTCTAGGAATTGAAATCTCTAATTCTAACTTTTCTTCCAAAGCTTTCATCACCGCTTCTACAATATGTTTAGTAAAAGCTTTATTTTGTTCACAGGCATTGGGTGAATTTAGCATGGATTGCAACAAAGAAATACACTCAATCAAATAACAACTATCATAATTAAAATCTTTGTAATCCAAGAGAGTGGGCACACACTAGTTAAAGTTTTTACCTCTTCAAACCCACTTTTAGTTAAAAAAATCATCAAGTTTTTCACCCTCCGAATCATGGGGACGCCTTATAACTAAAGTTGACTCTTCTTCAGTCCCCCTATCATCAATTTTAACATTACTAAACAAGGAATCAATAGAAGAAACACCAATCATTTTAACTTCTTCATCGTTGCTACGAAAAAAATCAGGAGGAATCGCTTTTTCTAAAAATTCTCGTTTAGCTCTTAGCATAGCGGTTCTTTTCTTACTTTCATCCATGGAGACATATAAAGCTTTAATTGATTCATTAATATCAACCTTGGGTGGCAAAATTTTAGTCTTAAGATTTTCCGCATCATGAATAATTCTATCAATGCTCCTAGACATATCATCAACTTTACTCAATTTTTCTTCTATCGTAGTGTTGAAAACTTTTTGAGAATTTATAAATTCTTTGATATTATTCTCAAGTTCATAGGGCATCCTATTATTATTATTATTATTATTATTATTATTATTATTACCAGAGGAATTGCCATAATTATTAGAAGAATTTCCAGGGAATGACCTAGGATTAAAATTACCTCTATAAGCACTACTATTAAAATTGTTTCACGAGACAAAATTCACATCTACGAGATCATTATTTTACTCAATCAAAGTAGACAAAGGCACATCATTAGGATTAATAGGACCATTTTTACTAGCAACCAATTTCATAAGCGCATCAACTTTATTACTCAAAGTACTAATTTCTTCAGCCGAATTCACTTTTTCATTAGTAGGAGCTCTTTTAGTATGCCATTGTGAATAATTTGCCATAATATTATCAAGAAATTTAGTAGCTTCTCCCAAAGTAATCTCCATAAAAGTACCATCCGCGGCGGAATCTAAAAGATTTCTAGAGAAAAAATTCAATCCTGCATAAAATTTTTGTATGATCATCCACAAATTTAAACCATGAGTAGGGTAATTTCTTATCATTAGTTTCATCCTTTCCCAAGACTGTGCAACATGTTAATGCTTAAGTTTCTTGAAATTCATAATTTGATTTCTAAGGGAAAATAATTTTGCGGGAGGAAAATATTTAGTAATAAAAGCATCTTTGCACTTATCCCAAGAATCAATACTATTTCGTGGTAAAGATGAAAACCAAATTTTTGCATGATCCCGCAAAGAGAACGGAAATAATTTTAATTTCACAATATCATTGTCCACATCTTTTTTCTTCTGTATATCACACAATTCTACGAAAGTGTATAGATGGGACGCGGCATCCTCATTAGGATTACCAGAAAATTGCTCTTTCATAACAAGATTCAACAAAGCGACATTAATATCATAAGACTCCGCACTAGTGGCGGGAGGAGCAATCAGAGTACTAATAAAATCATTATTATTAGTACTGGAAAAATCATACAGTTTTGTATTTTCTTGAGACATCGTGACTACGCAAACAAGATAACAAGCAAGCAAAGAAGCAAACACGGAAAAAGGCAAACGGAAAATATTTTTGTATTTTTGCAAAAAAAAAAAATAGAAGTGGGGGAGATGAAAACGAGAGGCAAATGTCAAATAATTTAAATGCAAGGAGATGAAAGTTTTTGCGCAGGTACTTGATAGATGTTGATGATGTCTCCCCGGCAATGGCGCGAGAAATTCTTCCTGCTACTTGTGAGTTGCGTTGGGATTTCCTCGAAGAGGAGAGGATGATGCAGTACAGTAGAGATAAGTATTTCCCTCAGTTATGAAAGCAAGGTTATCAATCTAGTAGGAGAATCAAGCAACACTATGTAAACAACACCTACACACAAACAACAAATACTTACAACCCAACGCGTAGAGGGGTTGTTAATCCCTCAACGGTTATGAGCAAGATTAAATTGTCAAGTTTTTGATAGATAGATGTGATAAAAATACAAAATAAAATAAATAAAAGAAAATTGCAGCAAGGTATTTTTAGTTTTAATATATGATAAAAGATAGACCTGGGGGCCATAGTTTTCACTAGAGGCTTCTCTCATAAAAATAGCATACAGTGGGTAAACGAATTATGATGATATCCAATGCAATGATCATATATAGGCATCACGTCCGATACAAGTAGACCAAAACGATTCTGCATCTATTACTATTACTCCACACATCGACTGCTATCCAGCATGCATCTAGTGTATTAAGTTCATGGAAAAACAGAGTAACGCCTTAAGCAAGATGACATGATGTAGACAAGTTAAACTCATGTATGAATAAACCCCATCTTTTTACCCGTAATAGCAACGATACATACGTGTCATGTCCCTTTCTGTCACTGGGATTGAGCACCACAAGATCGAACTCATTACAAAGCACCTCTTCCCATGGCAAGATAAATCAATCTAGTTGCCCAAACCAAACCAATAAATCCGAGAAGAAATACGAAGCTATAGTAATCATGCATAAAATAGTTTAGAGAAAACTCAAATAATATTCATGGATAGATCTGATCATAAACTCACAATTCATCGGATCCCAACAAACACACCGCAAAAAGTCATTACATCAAATAGATCTCCAAGAACACCTAGGAGAACATTGTATTGAAGATCAAAAAGAGAGAAGAAGCCATCTAGCTACTAACTATGGACCCATAGGACCTGTGGTAAACTACTCATGCATCATCGGAGGCAGCAAGGATGATGAAGAGCCCCCTCCGTGATCGAATCCCCCTCCGGCAGAGTGCCGGAAAAGGCCTCCAGATGGGATCTCGTGGTTCTGGAACTTGTGGTGGCGGAAAAAGTATTTCGTGGACTCCTCCGTTGGTTTCACGATTTTAGAGAATTTATAGAGGCGAAATTAGGTCAAACGGAGCCTCATGGGCCCCACAAGCCACCTGGGCGCGCCCTGGTGCCTTGTGGACCCATGGTACATCCTCTGGTATTCTCCCGAAGCTTCTAGTGTCTCTTTTGTCCAGAAAAAAATTTCCAAAAAGTTTCTTGGCATTTGGACTTCGTTTGGTACTGATATTCTGCAAAACCAAAAACAAGCAAAAAACAACAAACTGGCATTGGGCACTAAGTTAATAGGTTAGTCCCAAAAAATGATATATTGTTGCTTGAAAGTGTATATAAAACATCCAAGATTGATAATATAATAGCATGGGACAATCAAAAATTATAGATACGTTGGAGACGTATCACCTGTCCTTTTTAATGCAAGCATGCGGCGGGGCCGACATCATCCACTTCCACCGCCGGCCTCATCTGGCAACGCCTGCTCCCTCGCCGGCGACCAGGAACCCTAGCCAGCCAGCCAGCAAGCCAACCATGGGGATCTTCAGCGGGAAGGGGAAGTGCAAGTGCAGTGCCGGCACCAGCTCTTCCCGCGCCTCCTCCACCGCCGCCGCCGGCTGGATGTGGCTCGCCACCGCAGGAGCGGGAGTGGCTGTACATACCAGTCCACCAAGCGCGGTGGCACTGGCAGTACCGCCGCCCTCTATAGTACCCAGATGTCAGCTTGCCGCACGACTGGCATCTGGACCTGCAGAGGATCCCCATTCCGGCGGTGCCGCGCTCGGCCAGGGCGCACACCGAGGAGGTTCGCCGGTGGCGCGAGCTCCTCACGCCGGACCAGCGCGTGATGCGTGCCTACGCGCCAGACTCCCCCAACTACGAGCGCTGGTTTGCGCTAGAGCACGAGGAGGAGCACCACCGCGGCGTCAACGCCGACCACGCCATGCCCCCGCCGCCACCGGACGTCCTGCCGGAGGAGGAGGAAGTGGAGGAGAGCTACCAGGCTGCGCTGGAGGCCGCCATGCAGCGCGCCCTGGAGGAGAGCTAGTGCGAGGAGGATGCGCGCTGGGTCGGCATGGAGGAGGCCCTCGCGCTGTCAGCGACCGGCGACTGCGTCGTGCCCCCTCCGTCGCCACCGCCGGCGTTCCTCCCCGAGCCGAGGCCCAAACCGCAGCCAACGGAATGCCTGTCAAAGGTCTACCAGTGGACCGGCATGCTCCGCGAGTGGGTCAGTGCGCCGCCCATCTGGCTCGGCGTGATGCCGAAGCAGGAAGCCGCCTACCTCCAACAATGGAGGACGCACGCGCTGGCGGACGAGCGCACCGACGGTGAGCGGCAGATGGAGCTGGAGCGCCACATGGCACGGGAGAGGGAGGAGAAGCGCCTGGAGAGGGAGGAGGAGGAGCGCGCCCGTGCAGCGGCAGTGTAGCCGCCACCACCAGGACAGCCAGCGCCGGCGGGACAGACGGCGGAGGAGGCAACGCGTGCTGCATGGGAGACCGCCTTCCCCTGGGCTAGGCCGGCGCCGGCGTTCATCGACCTCACCGGCCCCGGGGAGGAGGAGGACGACGACGATGCCTAGGGCAGGGCGCTGGCGGCGCGAACTTTTTTTAGTTTTATTAATATTTAAGTGGACTTTGGCCGGCAGGTTGACCGGCCATTTATGTTTAATTATGCATATTTTTCGCCTGCATGTGTACAATTTTTTTCTGGGTATGGCCGGTCGCAGATTTGGGTCTGTCACCCGTTGGGTGCACTTGCCGACCCAAATGAAAATGCGGACACAAACGTCCGCTTGGCCTATCCAAACGGACAAAACGCGAACAAAATGCGTGTCTGTTTGGGTCGGCGCGTTGGAGTTGCTCTTAACTGAAACCGATTCATGGCAAGGCCGCCGCCAGGGCTCCGAAAGCCACGTCGGCAGTGGCCGTGGTGGCACTCCGCACAGCACAACAGGAGGCGGAGCGGCTCATACGCGAGCGGCAGGCAGCCGTCGGACAAGGTTGCCGCGGACGACGACGGCGGCGGCATTGACGACGATGACACCGACAGCTACGGCGGTGCGGCAGGGCGGTCACGCGTACGAGATGGTCGTCCGGTATAGAGTTTAGGTTTTTTTTTTCTAATTTTTTATTAAACGGTCAAAATATCAACCTTTTATGTAAATTATGTCCGAACTTCAATGAATTTAGCCCGGCTTTATCGATTTTCGTCCGGCTATTTCAAATTGTTGGCCGGATGTATGCGGACAACGTTGTATGGTCGCCTCCCGTATCTGTGCCAGCGGACCGAGGGGAGAAAATTTGACGGGACCGAGCGATCCCCGTCAGCTGCTTCTGTACCAAAGTGTATAAGACATTTTTGTAGTTCAAAAATACAGAGGGAGTACAAGCAGAGAACTACTCGTAGATACTTGGGTTTTAACTGAAACCGAATCTGAGCTAATCGGGAGCACGTGCTCAGCCGCCGCTGTTGCCACGTTCTCCTGGGAGGAGCGTTTTGTAGCCGGTCTTGATTACTTACCGTAGCATCATCATCATCATCGTTTTCTCCTTCAGTAAACTTAGCAGCAGCCAAGTCGTCTCTTCCCCGCGCACGTCCGCTCCGCGTCCTCGCGGCGTATAAACGAAGAGTAGCTGGAAAAGCGCGGACATGGAGTACTCGATCCCGAGGTCATATGCTCCCGCATGAACAGTAAAATTCAAAAGAATAGTAAAAAAATTCAAAAAATTTTAATTTTTTTTATGAATATTGATAAATTTTTTAACTGCGTGCAAAGTTTTAGGTTGAAATGACATTCATGGAGGTCTAAGCAAAAAAAAAATCGATGGTCCAAAAAGACTATTGTTGGAAGCATTTTGGAGCATCAATTTTGTTATTTTTGCCTAGACCTCCACGAATGTCATTTCGACCTGAAATTTTGCACGCAGTTAGAACATTCATCAATGTTTACCACAAAAAAAATTTAGATTTTTTTGAATTTTTTACTATTTTTTTCGATTTTACTGTTCATGCGGGAGCATATGAGCTCGGGATCCAAAGAGCACATTCTTTCTTTTTCTTACTTATCACATCCAAATCCAAGTGTACAGATCGGCCTTTTCGTGTGCAAGGGAACGCTACAAGCCTATCCGGATCGGTTCTGCTCCTCTTTCCCGTACCCTTTCTTTCCTCTCTCCCTTCGGTTCTGAGTCCCACCGGGAGGCGCTCGCGCGACCGGCCGGCCGGCCAGCGGCGGAGGTTGAAATCAATAAATTCCCAGCCGCACTAGAGGGAAAGCGCGGCTCTAGGGCTGCCGCCGCGCCGTACCTTAGCGTCACCGCGGGCGCCTCAATCACGCCTCCACCCCCACCCCCTCCCCACCTCACCCCCTCCTCCCGCCTCTCACGCGCGTCGCCAT
This sequence comes from Thinopyrum elongatum, assembly GCA_011799875.1. Classification (NCBI taxonomy): domain Eukaryota; kingdom Viridiplantae; phylum Streptophyta; class Magnoliopsida; order Poales; family Poaceae; genus Thinopyrum; species Thinopyrum elongatum. The sequence continues at coordinate 238,280,759 of CM022297.1, forward strand.
TCCCGTTCTATCTCGCCGGGACATCGTGTTCCTACTGTCTTCACCCCGTCCCAGTCTTTGGCCATCGAGGTAAGGTTGTTTTCATCCAGCGACTAACTAAATCACACTGACCTTCATACACCCGGCACACTTATCGGGAGGTGATTACATAAGTCAGCCCAGCCAAACACTAGTGCTAAACGAATTTTCTATGCTCCTGTAAATAGCGGTCCGTAGTCTGTACCATCACAACTTTGAAAAAAAAAAGTCTCAGGTTCAAAAATCAAGGATAGGATCTGCTACTGTTTTTCACTCCTACTTTAGTTGTAATATGTAATTATATACGTATATTAAATCATCATGAAAATATTGCCGGATTAACTAACTTTATAATTTAGCAGCATTAATTTGGTGTGTGCCTGAATTGTTTTTGCTACATGTCAGGTTGGGCTTCCCAAATAATTTGTCTCTTGCTGCATTTACCTCATCCGTCCTTGGAAATGGCAGCACCGAAGCCCATTACTCGCCTTATTTCCCATGTCATTCTTGATTTGGATGGTACCCTCTTAAACACAGGTGACCGTGAATTCCAAAAATTTCCTCTATTGTTTGATCTTTCCAAGTTAAATAAATCCTGAATGCCCATTTCTGCTTACCTTGGTTGTACCATTTGGCAGATTGCATCGTAAGCCAAGTGCTGAAACCATTTCTTGTAAAAAATGGGAAAAAGTGGGATAGCAAGAAAGCTCACAAATTTGTTGGAAAGACACCTTATGAAGCTGCAGCTGTTGTTTTAGAAGATTACGGCCTCCCTTACTCCACCGAAGAGTTCCTCTCATTGATTAATCCAATGTTCAGCGAGCAGTAATGTCACTGAGCCTCTTTATATTTGTCTATATTTCGCAAAATGCATATTACCATCTTACTGGAGCGGCTTATACATTTTGTGGCTGCATCAGGCCATTCACTTGATAAAGTAGATTGTTTAGTTCAGTCTTTTTAATAACATTTCTTTTTTTGTGTGTGCATGTATATTTTTTTTGTGCCCATTTGCTTTCTCCCTGTAATTTCTTATGAATTACCGAATACCCCTGATAGGCTAGTTTTTTTGTTAATCTCTCTCCAATGCTGCTACTAGAAGTCTTAAAATCATGCCTTTGAGGTGTGCCTATGTTCTTGAGTTTGCATCTGCATATGCACATGTTATACATTAACATCTGCATGTTAGTTGTACTCATGGATATGATAATAATACAAATATTTATATATATGTAGGCTGACTTCAATATCTCTCTGTGTTTTATTAGTACATACTTAAGTTACGCTACTATATGATCCTCTAGAAGCAAGCATCTGGTATACCATAAAGTGGGTTCAAAGCCAAATAGGCTTCAATGTGCATGTCTGGTATGCTTTTAGATTGCACAGTGCACTTGACAAGTCACCGCAGAAGAATTTCTGTAAATCAGCATCAGATTATTTTAGTTCTTTGGTCATGCTCCTTTGATGCAATTTAAACAGCAAAGTGAACTTTGGGTATAGTGCAGAAAGTACTTCAATAGAAATGAAATTATGAAAAGGATTTGTGTCTAATGAAAGCATTTGTAAAGATTTTCTTACAATAACTTGTGGTAAGGTTGTGACTGGTATTGGGCATGATGATAGAACTACTACAATTTTCTCATGCTGTAATGCGCATGATTTTTCTTGAAAAAAAAAACTGGTCCGTGTAATTTTCACTTGCGGCTGTATTCCTTCAGATATATGAGTAGCATATTAAATTTCATATTGCAGATGGGGCAACATAAAAGCTCTTCCTGGAGCTAATCGGTTAATAAAACATTTGAAGAGCAGCAGGGTGCCAGCTGCTTTAGCTTCCAACTCTTCAAGATCAAACATTGAGTCCAAAATCTCGTGTCAGCAAGGTATCCTTTTCCAGTTTTCCATGCTTCAGGGATACCTGGATTTTTTCGTGTTCTTTTTATTTGGTGGAATGATATATTACTTAGTTTACTATTATGATGTATAGGTTGGAAAGGGTATTTCTCTGCAATTGTTGGTGCTGATGAAGTAGAGTCAGGAAAGCCATCCCCAGATATGTAAGGCAATGTGCTATATAATGTTTTCATTACTGACACCCTATAGATTTATCAAACTGATCTCATTTAGTTACTTCTGTTCTGCTGGTGTGGTGATATTCAAGATTTCTGGAAGCTGCAAAAAGGATGAATGCTGATCCTTCAAATTGCCTAGTAATTGAGGATTCCGTGTAAGTTCTGCCTTGGTTAAGAATAATATAGACATGTTTTCAGTGGAACACAATGCACTTTTTGATGGAACAGAAATTGATGTTTCGATATGCTTGAATTGGCATGGATGTTTGGTCCTCGTTTCCTTTTTCGGGAAAACGCAAAGGATCTTTGCGCTTCATTTCATTGAAAAGATGGGGGGAGTACAATCCTCCTAGGAGGCTGGTGTTACATGGGTCACGCTCTCAATCAGTACAAGCAATAAAACATAGCTTCAGTAACCATCTGATAACTTTTGTGAATTTCAAGAAATGCTATTCTTGCTTTATGTTAAAAAAGAACAATGTCAGTCTTTTTGACAGATAAAATCTGATATCCCACATCATAATAGCTTACGGTGGTACAACTTGATGAATTCACATAATAACACTAGTTAGAAAGCTATGCTAATGTGCACAGCACATAATTTTGAATTATGCGGAATTGCAGATGCATCTCTGTTCCATACATTTCTGTAGATATTATGTTTACATCCACCACATCCACACTAAGATTACTGGTTCCCAAACTTATATTTTAGCGTGCAGTGTTTTAGTAACCATATTACCTTTAACATTTTCAATTAATGATTGTGCCAGGCCAGGAGTTACGGCTGGCAAAGCTGCAGGAATGCATGTCATAGCTGTCCCTTCAGTACCCAAAAGGACTGATGAATTCAGTTCCGCGGATGAGATTATCAATTCCCTCCTTGACTTAAGGCCTGAAAAATGGGGTTTACCACCCTTCAATGATTGTATGCTCTAACTCTTGGGACTATCTGTTTATCATTATCTTAGAACAACATGGACATATTCAACTTAACTGTTTATCATTTTTCTGCCCAGGGATTGAAGGCACCTTACCAATAGACCCATGGTTTATTGGTGGGCCTGTGATCAAAGGATTTGGCCGTGGTTCTAAAGTACTAGGAATACCAACAGGTATCGTGGAACATATTATATAAGTAAATATATCACTAGCATGTTTTCAAACCTTAAAGTGTCTTGAACAGTTCACTGACTTAACAGGCTAACACTTCTATAAATGGTTTTGTCATGATACTATGTTATTCATTTTGTTCATTGATGGACCATTTCAGATGTTACCCCACCTAGCTGGCCTACTTCCAAATACCTGTTATGTGTTTTGCGTTACTAGGAAAATTGCTAGAGGAACCCATGCCTGTAGAATAGCTGACGTTGTGCGTGTTATTAGATACATCAATCGTTTGAAGCTGGTTTGTGAGCACCTAACTGAATTGGATGTTGTTTAGGGACACTGAGTTTTTGGTTTATATTTGGACTTATCCCCTTTACTTTTATCATAAGGCACCTTTGGTAGGTCTACTTAATGACTCGGGTTAAATATGCGTGCATCAACTTAATTGGCCGACAAGATATATACAAATGTCATAGGGAAACTAGTTTCACATGATAAAATGGGACACTCCTGAAACTCTGGGAAATTTGTCCCATCTTGGGTGAAGTATATCCTGTTGAAATTAAAACATATACTCTACCAGTTCCACCTTTTGGTTTTCTTAGTAGTAAGTAGTACACTCAATTCTTCTTGGTCACTGATAATTTTTTACCTGTCTTGTAGCGAACTTGGCTGCAGAAAACTTTTCCGACATACTGTCAGAGCATACATCAGGTGTATACTTTGGGTGGGCCGGACTTTCGAAGCGAGGCATATACAAGATGGTCATGAGCATTGGCTGGAACCCTTATTTTGATAACACAGAGAAGACAATCGTGGGTGCTCTTTACACAGGCCGTTCGTTGTTTAGCTGTATTATTTTGCTCTAAGAGGCATTGATTTCAGGAACCATGGTTGCTTCATGGTTTTGATGAGGACTTCTATGGAGAGGAGCTGCGCCTTGTTATCGTTGGGTACATACGACCTGAGGTAACTGAGAACCAAACGACATTTTTACTGGCAAAAAAGAGGTTCTGTTTTTAGTAACTACTTTTGAAATGCTCAGGCAAACTTTCCCTCGCTGGAGAGCTTGATAGAGAGGATTCACGAGGATGGGAGAATCGCTGAGAAGGCCCTAGATTTGCCGGAGTATGCCAAGTACAAAGAGTCGCTGTATTTGAGAAACCCGTTGCAACAGGGTGCTGCTACTGACGGGAACGAGGCGGAGCAAGAGTTTATATAAGTGACCCGGCACTTTGAAGCGCCCAGGGAGAGTCTGCCGCACATTCTCTATGTTGTGGTAAAAGGCATTTCTTGTGATGCAGAAACAATGCCGTTATTGTAGGGGTAGCGGCGGTACCACTGTGTTATGGCCAGTTTGGCCATTGCCCAAACACAAACAGGGATTTTGATTGCTATTCTACTGTGTATACTTGGATTCCCATTATACAATATACGTATAATACAATGAGAATTGTGAAGATGGCATATTGTGAGTGGAAAGCTTTACTTGCCGTCTCTTTCTTCCCTGCTGTTACTTGGTGCTGTATTCGTAAGCATCGATCTGAAACTGAGCAACAATTGCAGACGAGGTCATGTACATATTGCCTGCCCCTTGCGAGCAATCTACTTGATCCCACCGTGCATGAAATTGAGTAGCCCGTACATACTGCATCCAACACAAGGCCAAAGCCAACTGGCCATTTGCAACCCCGAAACTATAATTACTGGGTCAATTTCTACAAGTAAAACTTGTCGGGCAAGCAATGAACTTCAATAGATTATAGTATTATACTCCCTCCGTCTCATAATATAAGATCATTTTGCAAGCTAATAGTATTTTGAAATTGAGGGACTAGTAAAGTTTTTTCACATGTTTACAAAATAAGACTAACATCATAGTCAAATCTCTTCCTTTCACTCGTGTTCTCCATGAATCAGCATTGTAGATAGGGTAGGGGTGTCGTACGTAGTAACAATCACCTTTAAACTCACGATCATTTTCATAGTCCCAAAATAAATAAAGGCCCGAGCATGAAAAAAAAATCTTAGAGTCCATTCACCTGCTCAAGCAAAACGGCTTATGTATTGCCAAAGAAAGTCATGGACAACGATCATCGTCAACTTTCATTACAAAGCAAATACGAATGCAATACGAACATAATCATTTGCAGACAATTTCAAAGAACATCATTTACATAGTTCACCTAACTTCTCGGTCGCATTTGGTTTTTGCCCCTTTGCAAATCATTCATAGAACATGTATCATAGGTTGATTGGCTTTTTGGCTCCAATTGATCTTTGCGTCAAAGACACAACAGGTCATCTAGTAGTTCATAGTTTCGATACACCTACGATACTCCACTGTAAGCCTCTCATACGAGGTGCTCATACCATCAATCAGACCCAACTAGGAATAAGGTATTACCTCAACCATGAGGGCCCAAACCTAGGTAAAAACTTTGTGTGTTTCCCCGTTTGGTACTTCTGGCTACGCGCGACACCCTGTCGGGACTACTGTCAGTTTCGTATACCGACAGCAACTCCGACACCACCACCAGCATCAGGGTAAAAAACTACCGAGCCAAAGAAGCTAGTGGTGGTCGTGTCGGGGCACCCAGACGCACGAAGATAGGGGGCCACGGCACGTGCGAAGCAGAAGGCAGAGGGTGGGGCGGAGCTTGCCTTGCGACATGAGGAAGAGCGCGTCTCATCTTAGCAAGTTCCACCCGATGAAGATCTTTCTTAGACTCAGCGATCCTAGGATGCTTGTACGCACCGGAGGACTAACCGTCCCCACCACAACGGATGCAACAAGTTTGGTTGGTGCAGTCACGCTTGTAGTGCCCCTCACGGAAGCAGTTGAAACATAGGCACAAAGAGCTCTGGCGGGACCTCCTAGTGAGTCATTTTACATTGTGAAACGCCACGTGAAGGTAACATAGTATGTTACTCCATTTGCAACACTCCTCATTAATTACTTGCCACATCATATTTTTGCCTATGTGGCATGCATGTTATACTTATGTTACTCCCACTATGAGCAGCCTTAGACTAGCCATAGTGGAAGTAACTTAGCTAGTAACATAACGCACCCCAAGACAAAATTGCTTATGTGACAAATAGTTAACGAGGAGAGAGGACAACTCTACGATTCGTTCATTCGTTCACAAATTTGTTTGTGGGGTGTTTATTCGTTCGTTCACACATTTTCTGGGGCCACGTCTACGATTCTCCTAATTGGGCCATTGTGCCGGCTTTTGATTCTATCAAAAAGTTTACTTATTAATTAATAGTACCACACCGCTAATTTACACAGGACCCCACCAATTTATATACGTCCCTCCCAAAAAAGAATAAACCTCTTCAAAAATAATAAAAACAAGGGCGAGGTGTGGCTATAATCTGGCAAACAGACCCAGTAAAGAAGGAACGAAAGTTGTGTAGAGGATTGAGGTGTGTGGTTATAACGTGCAATAAGAGAGAGACCCGGGCCAGACGTTTGACTTCAGAGTGAAGCGAGGACAAGCTCGGGACGACGGCGTGAGGATGCGCTAGAGGCCGTGACAAAGGAGGCAGTGCTATAGAATGCTACTGAACATGTCCTAAGTCGATGATGTTGGAAATATGAGCAAATTACTACGAGATTTAATCCGAATAAACAGAAGATAAATCATGACAGCAATAGCAGAGATTAAACTAATCATGCAAACTAGCATAGTAGATGAACAGATCACATCTAGGGCACATACTAGAAACATGAATTCTACCACGATCTCGAACAAGAAGGATAGAATCACATACGGTGCAGCGGGAGCAGCACCGCCGGCGTTGAGGTTGTCGCCCATGTCGTCGAGGATGAGGTTGCCGAGGTCGGGGAAGAAGTCGTCGTTGGCGAAGTCGTCGCTGCCAGCAGTCGCGCGAGTGCGCTCCCCAAAAACCTGATCGCCCCTCTCCCTTACAGGATCACGAGAGGCGGGGTTCCGGAGGCCTGCTGTCCCTTCTCGCGGTGCACGCCGGAAAGAGGGATGGAGAAGACTTGTGTGGCGGCGCAATGATCTGGAACGGTGGTGCAAAACCATACGAAGCGGCGGCGGCTAGGGTAGACGTCTGCCTGACTATATAGTGCGGGCCGGGTAGGTCGTGGGAGTAAATCCCATGTCCAAGTCGCGATCCAAAAGAATCGGAAACGGTTCAGTAATTAACGCGTCCGTTAATTATTAATTAATGACTCATTAATTTTTCCCGAGCAGCAAAAATATAGACAACGTGCATAGCTCTGTCCTCGGCTCGGCTCAATCCCGCAACCCGCGGCGCGTCGTGACGAGACGTGGCGTGGCGAGGAGGAGGAGGAGCGCGCGTGTAGGTCTCCTCTTCTCATGCTCTTACAAGTGGTAGAAGAGCTCACCTTATAAAGAGGTGCAAGTCTCACTCAACTTCCGGGGTGGGACTAAACTTTAGTCCCACTCACACCACTCACAAGCTATGCATGAATGGGCCAAGAGAATTTCAGAATTTTAGTTGGGCTTTGGGCCAAAGGCCTACTAGCAAATTCCAACAATCCCCCACAAAGTCTCATTGGCACATCTCATCACTTAGTTCCAAAGCATTGTTTATATACCGGTGCTCAGTGGAGACTGTAAAGTTGAACTTCCACTTAGAGATTTATGCTACACTAGATCACAACTTGAATAGTGGACTATGCCTTGAACTACAAGTTTTCTGCAAGACTAGTTTCACACAAATTCTTGACCGATACTGGGCTGCCGCAAGGCTTCCCCGCGGGTGGAGCGTATACGTCATACTCCAGGGCCTTTCATGAATTTATTAGAGAACACCCAATTCTCACAGACTGCGACGTTAATAGTCAAATTCATATAGGTGTGTTCCTCAGGAGGTGCTCTGCAAGACAACATCTCTGCTTACCCGAATAAGCCACTTGGAACACATTAAGATAAGTATCAACCTGCCATGCAGATCAGGAGAGTATTGCATCTTCACGGAGTGGGATAATTAATATAGGGATACTCTCCTCCCAGCTGACCAACAGCTTGTCTCCCACTTCTACTTCACGGGATCTCCGATCACATAGAGTGGGTTACCACTATGGACAACTCATGCGGTGGGTCTCAAACCCATCTCCATCGATGCATTATCTATCACATTACGTGATAGACCCTTTGTGAAGGGATCTGCCAAGTTTTTCGACGTTTGGATATAATCCAACGTAATAACTCCGGAGTTCCTTAATTTTCTGACAGATTTTAGTCTCCTCTTCACATGCCTTGAGGACTTCATATTGTCCTTAGAACTGTTTATCTTGACGATCATAGTTTGATTATCACAGCTCATCATGATAGGGGGTATTGGTTTCTCAACCATAGGTAAGTCCATCAAGAGCTCACGAAGCCACTCTGCTTCAACAGTGGCAGTGTCTAATGCTGTGAGTTCTGCTTCCATAGTTGACCTCGTTAAGATGGTCTGCTTGCAAGACTTCCAGGAAACAGCGCCACCGCCAAGTGTAAAAACATAACCACTTGTGGCCTTAATCTCATCAGCATCAGATATCCAGTTTGAGTCACTATTGTAACACCCCCAATGGTTAACCACAGTAACCACCCTTTTGATTATGCCATGACATCATGTTTAACAGTGCATGATCATCATTAGCATCATATTGCATTTCAACTCCTGATTCAAATGGAAATTTAAATGAAAGTGGAAAATAAAAGTTGTCCAACATAGAAACTAAATTGTTCATTAAATAGCAAATAAATCAAAGACAATTCTAAAATTGAAACCAACATCATTGGAGTTGGGTAAGTGACTCAAACATCCCCAAACAGTGACTAAAGACAATATTTAATTACCTTTTATTTAATCTAAAATAAATATGAAAAGATATTTACCCCAAACTAGTTTTTGGTGGTAGGATATATTGTGCTGTGATTTGTGGGCCAGCTCTCATATTTTACAAAACTCTAATGGGGGCCACACATTTTACAAAACAGAAAAGAAAAAGAAAGCAGGAACGGAGAAAAAGGAAAAGGCCCACTGTGCTGGGCCTTGAGTGCACAGTGCCGGCCCAGCCCAACCGGCGTCCCCTCCCACCTCCCACTGCTCATCCCGCGCCTCGCTGTCGAGCGCTCTGCGCGCACGCACGCCCGCGCCCCGGCCCCCCCTTGCTCGCCGCTCGACAGCGCGCCCGCGCGCGCGCTGGGTATGAGAGCCACCCCCGCTTCCCCCTGGCGAGCCCTAGCACCCCTCCCCTTTCCTCCCTCGCTCTCTCCCACCTTGCCCGACGCCGCCATGAATGGCCGCGGTTGAGCTGCGCGGCCACCGTCACCGCCCCGCCTCCCGAACGTGTCCACGGTGCTCGCCATCGTCGCCTCCTTCGACCGCGCAAACGAGCCGAAGCCCGGAGCCATTGCATCGCCTCCACGCCGTCTTCTTCCTCCTCGGATCGCCGCCGCACTCCGTCGCCGATTCCGGCTACACCAAACCTCCCCCGAGCCCACTTTGACCGGCTACACCCCGCTGTGAGCTCCTGCTCCTTCCCCCTCTCCCCTCACGGCCCTCCGTGGCTTGTAGCGCTAGGTTTCGCCGTGCCCGAACACACCGCCTCCTGTGCACGTCGCCGACGTGTCCCCGGCGACCTTTGGGCCCCGTGCCCGTGGCCATCGCACTCACTGCACCGCGTAGGCCACGCCTAGCCTCTTGGCTCGCTCGCACGCGCGCTGCAACGCCGTTCGCCGTCTCGCCCGAACGCCGCCGTCCGCCATTGTCGTCACAGCGCTCGTCTCCGACTGCCCCGCCTCGTGCTAGTGCCCTAGATCGACGCGCCATCGTCTCCCCGTTCGACTGCCGCCAACCGCGTCGCAAATGATGCCCTGTGCGCCGTTTCCGAGCTCGCCGGAGTTGAGCCACCGCGTCGGGGCTCGCCGGAGAGCTCCGGCGGCCGGCGCTGACCTGGCCCCGATGGGCCCCGCTCCTGGGCCACTGACTGTGGGGCCCCGCGGGCCCCAGTTGACCTGTTGACCAGGTCAACAGCTGACGTGGCCGCCCTGTCTCGCTGACATGCGGGCCCCACTCGGTTAAACTGATTTAATTAACTAGAAAATCTGTTAATTAGTTAATTAATTAGTTTAAACACTAATCAGTCACTGACTGCTGGGGCCCACCCACTAAATAACCCAGTTAGTTAATTTTAACCCCACTGTTAATGTCACAGTCTATGACATGTGGGCCCCACTGGTCAGGTTTGACCCTGGTCGGCCGACCGTTGACTGCTGACGTCAGCATTACGTCACAGTGACGTCACCCTGCTACTGTTTCGGATAATGTTGATTTAAATAATTAAATAAATTCCAGAAAATCAATAAAACTTTAGAAAATCATATCTTTTAATCCGTAACTCCGATGAAAATAATTTATATATGAAAAATGGTCAGAAAAATCCCACGAATCCGAATACGCTACCCACATACCTGTTAGATGCCTCTAACTATCTGAAAATGCAACTTTTTGCCTGTTTCAGATAGATAAATAGTGCATGATCCTAATAAAATAATTCCAAACAAATTCCTAAAATAACTAAAAGACTTAGACGTGTCTTCAGGCAACCCTGCACTGCACGTTAGCATGGCCTGCTCCATGTTGCTTATGTTTGCTCTATATTTATACTATTTCCTCCCCCCCTTCTCTCTCGTTAGACCCCGATGTAGTTCCCGGTACCGACGCAGCTCCGGATCCCGAAGACACCATTGACGACCTTGCCCTTGTCGCCGAGCAACCAGGCAAGCCCCCCCTTGATCATCCCGATATCGCCTATTCTATTTTCTCATGCTTGCATTAGAATTGCTGTTGCTACTGCTTTACCTATTCTGATGCATAGCCTGTTTATTGTAACCTGCTGTTGATAATTACCTGCATATCCTAAACTGCTTAGTATAGGCTGGGTAGAGACCTATCAGTGACCCCACTTATCCCGACTGCCGCGCTGGATCGTCAGAAGACCCGATCAACGGGATTGAAGACCAGGCCCCGAGACCGCACATCACCCCCCTTAGTTGTAACGACACTGCAGCGTTACTATCGAGTGCCGAGGGTGAAACCTCTTGTAGCACTTCTGATGTTAACTCTGTAGAGTAGCTATTCGGTCGTGGTCATCGAGGGTGATTCCTCCTTCACCGCTTCCGATAACGACGCTGTCGTACAACACCTCAAGTGTGGACCCAGTGAGGGTGATTCCTTCGAGTTCACCTTGACGGAGACATCGAGTAGGAATCCAACGAGGGTGATACCTCGGATTCCCCTGATGTTATGGACACACGGATACTTAGACTTTACACTGTTACTTGGATAGGCGGGTCGACCCTGAGGGGTACCCGCGTGCGCCTGAGAGGCGAGTGTTGTGAAGACGGGTGCCAGTGTGGTGCCCGATTGGTGAATACAAGGCGCGGCCGGGCATTCTTATCCCTTGCAGCAAGTCCTCGAGATGGGGCGACGGGGTCACATCTTTCGTGAGTCTCTGCTCGTTACCGCAAGCCCCTAGTCCTAACGATTTGGATATTTGATCCGAGCAGGCCTCTGGTCTGATAGCACTAACCATCACGTGGGCATAGTATGGGCGTTCTGCATCGTAGCATCAGCCGACAGTTCTGTCAGACGTCCAGTTCAGCATTGTGGCATGGTCGGATCGTACCGACCCTCCGAGGCGGTGCTGGTATCCACCCTGCACACAACGACCCGGAGTGCACAGGGCGATGGCCCAAGACCCCTGAGTGCTTAGGATGTAGACCGGCGGGGACCTCTCTGCTGAGCTTTAGGTAGGGCTGCGGTGTGTTGTTTGGCCGAGGCCGGGCATGACCCAGGAAAGTGTGTCTGGCCGGAGTTAATCGAGCGTGTTGGGTAAGTTGGTGCACCCCTGCAGGGAAGAACACTTCTATCGATAGCCGGTCCTACGGTAAAGGACACTCGGAGTTGTATCCTGATTGATACAATTTAGAACTGGATACTTGGATACTATGGCTCTGGGATTGCTTCTCGCAGGGAGTCGAGAAGGGATCTCCAGATGAGGTTGATGACTGTATGGCTCTGGGATTGCTTTCTCGCAGGGAGTCGAGAAAGGATCTCTGGGTGAGATTGAGATTTAATGATACTGCTACATTATATTGTACTGTTCTACCCTCTTCTATTTCTGCAAGACCGATGAACATGCTAGTCTTCGATAGGACTAGGCCTTCTCTCTATTCTGGCATTTCTGCAGCCCAGTCCACATATACAGCCTCCCTTTGAAAATGTTGCATATGTAGTGTAGATCCTTGCTTGCTGAGTACTTCTGAGTACTCACGGTTGCTTTGTTTTTCTTTTCTCCCCATATCAGTTTGTCGTGGCCAAGATGACGGAGCCCCCTGAGATAGATGCCCCGTCGATCGACTACTACTACTACCCAGAGGATGGATACTACTACGAGCTTGCCGTCGACCAGGAGTAGGTTCGGAGGGTCCCAGGCAGGAGGCCTACGCCTTTCGATCGTAGTGTTTTATTTTGCCCCGCCTTTTTAAAGGCCTTTCTGTGCTTTCTTTTATATCTGTACTCAGATATCTGATGCTTCCGCTGACGCTTGTACGCAAGCTTATGTATTCGAGCCCTCGAGGCCCCTGGCTTGTAATATAAAGCTTGTATGACTTTATTTATGTTTTAGAGTTGTGTTGTGATATCTTCCCGTGAGTCCTTAGGCTTGATCGTGTGCATTTGCGTGTATGATTAGTGCATGATTGAGCCGGGGGCGTCACAACTATAACCCTCCAGTACCCTTGGATACCCGGTGTAGTGAATCCCATAGCTCGCAGTGCCTTTCAAATAGCGCATAACTCTCTCAAGCGCATGCCAATGATCATCTCCCGGTTTTGACACAAACCGACTCAGTTTGCTCACAGCAAAAGAGATGTCAGGCCTCGTGGCACTCGCCAAATACATAAGCGAACCAATAATCTGAGAATACCTCAGTTGATCCTTAGCAATCCGTCGATTCTTTCGAAGCAACACACTAGCATCATATGGAGTTGGAGAAGGCTGGCAGTCGCTATACCCAAAACGACTCAAGACCTTTTCCACATAGTGAGACTGAAGCAGTGTAATCCCACCATTCTCATCTCTCAACAACTTGATGTTTAAGATAACATCAGCTACTCCTAGATCCTTCATCTCAAAGCAACGAGATAAGAAATCCTTAACCTCATTGATTAAATCAAGTTTGGTTCCAAAGATCAGTATGTCATTGACATACAGACAAAGAATAACTCCTTCGCCCCCACCATGGCGATAGTACACACACTTGTCACCATCGTTTACTACAAAGCCGGTAGCAGTTAATGTTCTTTCGAACTTCTCATGCCACTCCTTAGGAGCTTGTTTAAGGCCATATAAAGACTTTAATAACTTGCACACCTTTCCTTCCTGACCAGGTACTACAAAACCATCTGGCTGATCCATGTAAATTTCCTCCTTCAACTCTCCATTGAGGAAAGCCATCTTAACGTCCATTTGATGAACGAGAAGACCATGTGAGGCAGCCAGTGATAGTAGCACCCGAATAGTGGTCAGTCTAGCCACGGGTGAGTAAGTATCAAAGAAGTCTTCACCTTCTTTCTGGGTATAACCCTTAGCCACAAGCCGTGCCTTGTACTTTTCAATCGTACCATCAGGTCTAAGCTTCTTCTTGAACACCCACTTACATCCTACAGGTTTGCACCCATAAGGACGGTCAGTGATCTCCCAGGTTCCGTTACCTAAGATGGAATCCATCTCCCTACGAACAGCTTCCTTCCAGTAGTCAGCATCAGGAGATGCATAGGCTTCTGAAATAGTCCTGGGTGTGTCATCCACAAGGTACACAATGAAGTCATCACCAAAGGACTTTGCAGTCCTCTGTCTCTTACTCCTCACAGGAGTTCCATTGTCACCCTCAACAGGATTCTCAACGTGTTCCATCGCAATGGTGGGTTCAGGAATTACAGCGAATTCCTCACTAGATGGAGTAGGTATCTCCTGATTTGATGAACTCGACATATCCTTCATAGGAAATATGTCCTCAAAGAAAGTTGCATCATTCGACTCCATAATCGTACCAACATACATGTCGGATACCTCAGATTTTATTATCAAAAATCTATAACCAATGCTATGAAAAGCATAGCCCAGAAGAACACAATCCACGGTTTTTGGTCCAAGCTTGCGCTTCTTGGGAATTGGTATATTGACTTTCGCCAAACAACCCCAAGTACGTAGGTAAGAGAGTTTCAACCTTTTCCTTTCCCATTCCTCAAATGGAGTCATGGTCTTATGCTTTGTGGGAACTCGGTTTAGGACATGACACGCAGTCATTAGCGCCTCCCCCCACCATTCCTTGGAAAGACCCGATGTGTCTAACATGGTGTTAACCATATCAGTTAGAGTTCGGTTCTTTCTTTCGGCTACCCCATTTGACTGAGGTGAGTAGGGAGGCGTCCTCTCATGGATTATACCATGTTCCGCACAAAAAAAATCAAAATCATTGAAAAAATACTCTCCACCACGATCAGACCTAAGCCGTTTAATTTTCCGATCAAGTTGGTTCTCTGCCTCAGCTTTATAGTTTTTGAAGAAAGTTAAAGCCTCATCTTTTGATTTCAGAAGATACACATAACAATATCTAGTGGAGTCATCGATCAACGTCATGAAGTATCTCTTTCCACCTTTTGTCAACACGCCATTCATCTCACAAAGATCAGAATGTATAAGCTCTAGTGGTGCCAAGTCTCTTGCCTCTGCAGTCTTATGGGACTTGCGAGGTTGCTTAGCTTGCACACACACTTGGCACTTGGAGCCCTTGACAGTAGGTATTTTTGGAATTAAATTCATATTGGCTAGTCGCGTCATGCAACCAAAGTTAATATGACAAAGTCGTGAATGCCAAATATCAGAATCATTATTGTGGCAAACATTATTAATAACTTTAGTGCAAATATCTGACAAAGATAGGCGGAACAAGCCTCCGCTCTCATAGCCTTTTCCAACAAATTGTCCATACTTAGAAATTACAACTTTATTGGATTCGAAAACCAACTTAAAACCATCTCGACATAAACGGGAACCGCTAACGAGATTTTTATTGATGGACGGCACATGATGAACGTTCTTCAGACGCACGGTCTTCCCCAAAGTAAACTTCAGATCGACTGTACCGACACCTCGAACGATGGCATGTGACCCATTCCCCATCAGCATGGGAGAAGTCCCTGTGACCTGGTAAGAAGAAAACATGGAGGCGTCAGCACAAACATGCACATTGGCATCGGTGTCAATTAACCAATCAGGAGATTGAAATACTGAAAGGATGGTAGGAAGAATACTGTACCCAGATTCCTTCATATCAGTATCACCGATGACAACATTAGCGGACTTGCCGCTCTTCTCATGTTCGCGCTCCTCAAAGCGGTTAGGACACTTCGGAGCCCAGTGATTAGGATCACCGCAGACATGGCAAAGTCCCTTCCCGTTCTTATGAGAATTCTTCTTGAAGTTGGTAGAATGTGACGGCTTGTTCTTTGTATCAAACTTGCCTTTGCCCTGAGTTTTGTTCTTGTTGTTTTTGAACTTGTTGGGCTGGAAGTTCTTCTTCTGTACCATGTGGGCACTAGAAGCTCCCTCAGCAACTCGAGCACGTGTGTCCTTTGCTCTCGCCTTCTCTTCAACGTCAAGAGTACCAATGAGATCCGCAACGGAAAACTCCTGTCTCTTGTGTTTCAGGGAAGTAGCAAAATTGTTCCACGAAGGTGGAAGCTTGGCAATGATGCCTCCGGCAACAAATTTGTCCGGCAACACACACTTGAAGTACTCGAGTTCCTTTGCGAGCGACTGTATCTCATGAGCTTGCTGTAAAACAGAGCGCTCATCAGTCATCTTGTAGTCATAGAATTGCTCCATGACGTACAACTCGCTGCCGGCGTCCGAGGCACCAAACTTGGCCTCGAGCGCAGCCCACATGTCCTTGCCATTGTCAAACGACATATACGAATCCACAATGGAATCATCAAGAACACTCAGAAGAGCGCCTTTAAAGAGAGTATTGATCTTCTCAAAAGCTTCCAGCTGTGCTGGATTAAGATCGCCCTCAGGCTTGCCCTTAGTGGCATCATAGCAGCACATGGTCTGAAACCAGTAGACTGCTCTTGTGCACCACCTCTTATATTGCACCCCCTTAAAGGCAGGCGGCTTCAAATGCGCAGCAAAACCACTCGGAGTAAATTGCCTATAATTAGGTTTTTGGATTGTTGGAAATATGAGCAAATTACTACGAGATTTAATCCGAATAAACAGAAGATAAATCATGACAGCAATAGCAGAGATTAAACTAATCATGCAAACTAGCATAGTAGATGAACAGATCACATCTAGGGCACATACTAGAAAGATGAATTCTACCACGATCTCGAACAAGAAGGATAGAATCACATACGGTGCAGCGGGAGCAGCACCGCCGGCGTTGAGGTTGTCGCCCATGTCGTCGAGGATGAGGTTGCCGAGGTCGGGGAAGAAGTCGTCGTTGGCGAAGTTGTCGCTGCCAGCAGTCGCGCGAGTGCGCTCCCCAAAAACCTGATCGCCCCTCTCCCATACAGGATCACGAGAGGCGGGGTTCCGGAGGCCTGCTGTCCCTTCTCGCGGTGCACACCAGAAGGAGGGATGGAGAAGACTTGCGTGGTGGCGCAATGATCTGGAACGGTGGTGCGAAACCATACGAAGCGGCGGCAGCTAGGGTAGACGTCTGCCTGACTATATAGTGCGGGCTGGGTAGGTCGTGGGAGTAAATCCCACGTCCGAGTTGCGATCCAAAAGAATCGAAAATGGTTCAGTAATTAACGCGTCCGTTAATTATTAATTAATGACTCATTAATTTTTCCCGAGCAGCAAAAATATAGACAACGAAGTTGTGTAGAGGATTGAGGTGTGTGGTTATAACGTGCAATAAGAGAGAGACCCGGGCCAGACGTTTGACTTCAGAGTGAAGCGAGGACAAGCTCGGGACGACGGCGTGAGGATGCGCTAGAGGCCGTGACAAAGGAGGCAGTGCTATAGAATGCTACTGAACATGTCCTAAGTCGATGATGCTTGAACTGGAAATCATAGTTTGCTTAATGTATCAAATACAAGACTCGGTGGTGCTTGAACTGGAACCGTAGTTTGCTTAATGTATCAAATAAAAAAGGTGGACCTGTGAAATCTTGAACCACATGTGATATTTTTTTCTGTTGCAACACACGGACCCTTTTGCTAGTCTATGTCTATGTACTAATAAAGTAAGGTGTGTTTCTTCGGTTTTTTGATCCATTCACCTATATTATTATTTTAGATATTTTTTATTAGAGGTGGTACTATTTTTCTTTGAAATTTTGTCCGTCCACATGAAGTGACTTTTTTTCTTTCTTTCAGAGTAGATAAATACTTAACTAAGGATTGCATCTGACTAGGGATCCTTTTTGCAAAGTGCTACTGCCAAGGAAGAGCTGCAGATCTACAGTACACTTCTCATGTCCACTACAAACAGTGCGTACACCTACTGGCTACTTGGCTGTTCGAACGTGTTTGTGTGGCACAATGATGTTGAGCCTAGGTGCTAATATATCTGGATTTAGCACATGCGGCCTAAAAATGCTGGGACCACAAGATGAGAATGTCGTGATAGTGGGAGATGGATGGATACCAAGCAGCGTAGGGAGGGAATATGCCTCTCTGTTGGGAAACGTAACAGAAAACAAAAAAATTCACACCTACGACCCAAGATTAATATGAAGATGTATTAAGGGTTGGGATCACCATCGTTACCGTCACCGAGTTGCAGCGGAAGAAGAACGTGTCGGTGTAGATCGTACTTGGAGTCCCTCGAACCGACGATCCCTCGTACCGCCCATGAATGATCCCTCGAACTGAAGACAGAAAGCACAACCCCTCTACTTGGTTGCAAGCGTGCAACCTTCACGATTCGGCAGCACTTCACCGTCCAAAGCTAATTGTCACCGGAGAATTAGAGGAAGGAGATTAGAACCATACTGAGCTTCTAATTATGAGGACAAGAGGATTATCCAAGCTCTAATTAGTCAATTAGGACCAACTAAAACATGAACTAGAAGAACTAGAGGAGGCTCCAAAAACTGTGTGTCCAAATGGTGGAAATCCTCTAGTATATATAGGTTGGAGGGGAGAGGAGGGGCACCACAAGAGGAGGGAAAGTCCCTCCCCTTTGGCCGGCCAAGGGAGGAGGAGTTGGACTCCTCCCCCACTCCAATTCGGCCCCCTTCCTTAGGGAAGGAAGGCACTTTCCCACTTGGGCCTTTTTGGCCCAAGTTGCCTTCCACCTCTTGGCCTTTTTAGACCTATTGATATCTAAATTAACATCTCTGGAAACTTTTTCCACCTATATATAATTTATCGGTATTACCCGATACTCACCGAAACGCTTCCGGATCCTCTCGGAACTATCCCGAATATTCATAAAATTATTCCACAAATATATTCTCATGACCCCTTCCTACTAACACTCAGCATATCATGATTGCCTTAAGCTTGTGACCCCGTAGGTTCGATAACTCACAGACATGGACGAAACCGTTCATTCAATGATCGAGAGCGGGACTGTGGATGTCCATATTGGTTCCTGTGAGTACACGAATGATATTCGAGTGAAAATTTGGTTATCATGTGATGTTCGCTTTGCTTTGTGATACTTCATAAAACCCAGGATGCATCGTTATCCTCTTGAGTCATCACCATGCTCACTATACCGAAATCCTCATTACCGGTTTTGTTCTTCTTTCTCGTTATTGTGTTCCGGCATCCCCGTGACGAAGTCACGTGTGTCTGGACAGACGATAATTGATGCCGTCACACCCACCGGGAGGGCCCTAAGAATATCTCTCCATCATCGGAGGAGCAAATCCCACTCTTGAGCTATTCGGTCACTTGTCAAACTTTCCGATGAACATGTAAGTTGTCGTTATGATCACCGTGTTACAAGTGACGTTTGAGCAACCCCAAAGTCCACCGTATGGTAAGAAGTGACCATGATACTCTCGTGGTATAAGGAGCAATATCACACGTTAACACTCCGTGTTATTACAATTGAATGTAGACGACATTGACTCAATTCATAACAAACAAGATTGGGTCGATTCAATATGATCGTTCTTCCAACGGCATAATCCCAATATTGTTTTAGGACTGTCGTTACACTTAACGATATCCTAAGATCCGGAAAACGTGATCACCAACAACACTTGAGCTAGTCTTAGAGGCAAGACTAGGAACCTTTTATTTACCGTTTATCATTCCACACGTGCATATGAGTTTTCCACTGAAGTGCATATTCTAGGATCATAGCAGTTATAACATAGAATATAAACTCTTAACTATGAATATGGAAATATAATAATACAAATATTATTGCCTCTAGGGCATATTTCTAATAGTCTCCCACTTGCACCAGAGTCAATAATCTAGTTAGCACATTTAACTTTTACACCAATGGCAATCCGATGCCAGTCCATGCTTTGCTTGTGGTATAGACTTCGTACTATCGAATCTGTCAACTTCAGATCCGTGTGTATCATTTGCATTTCAATGCATCCATCATGCTTTCACATAAATTAATACTTTGTGTGAAACAAGCTTAATATATACTGAATCACTGGTATGACCTTTGATTCATTAGATTAAGCTATAGAACCACTATTTGAGAACAATATTCTATTTGCACAATCATCTAGAAACCATACCAAGTTCATAAGTGAACCTTTGATTCATCACCCTCTATTGTTGCTTCTAAAGCGACAATATACTTAGCTTTCTGTTATAGAATTCACTACAGTAACTTTCTTGGACCAATTCCAATTTACTGTTCCACCATAAATCATTTAATTTAAATCAAAATTTGCTTGGAGCACAAATTGAAGTTTTTTGTCAATATACTACTTACATCAAGCATGTACTGATGTAACTCCTTACAGAAATATCTTCATTCTCTCCTTATGCGAGAATAATACTTAACGATATTTTCATTGTTGTCCTATGATCAACAATTTGACCATTCTTGGTAACTTTACTCAGAACTTACTTGGAGTACTTGGACATATCTGGTTATTTACATATCATGAAATTAACACAAGTGTGATTGAAATCATGTATTTCACTCATCTATATTTCAAGATACTGATTCTTGCTAAGAACTCTTTCCATGTGACTTTGACAAGAAACTCTTCTTGGCATTTTTCATACTAAACTGTTTTAGTACTTTGTCAATATGTATTTTGGCTAAGCCCTAATTAGACACTATTATCTCCATAGATTATAATGCCAAATACAAGGACTATATTTCCTAAGTACTTTACTAAAAAACTAGTTTCAATAAAGTCTTAATCTGTGTCAAGAAATTTATACAATTTCCAATAAAAAGTGTCATGCACACATAGTGTTTAGAAATATTATCATGCTCCCACTTACTTTATTGTAGATACAAGCATCTTTGCTTCTATCGATGAAATCATATTATTTAATCAATTCATCAAAACAAAGATTCAACTCCACTATGCTTGCTCCAGATCATTACATGATCTCTTGAACTTTTCACACTTACTTAGCATCCTCTGAATCGAGAAAATTACCTTGGACCGTATCAAATATACAACCTTGGTTCTATTTCCATCTCATGGGAATCATTTTGACATCCATTTGTTATATCTCATAACTGAAATACTTAGTAATTACTAGTTTAATCCGAAATGAATTTAAGTATTATTATGATGAAACAATCTCGTCATAATCAACTCCTTGATCTTGTCATAAATTATTTGCAACAAGTCAAGCATCATAAAACATTTTTATTTTTGTCAATCTATAGATCCATCACTACACACTAGACTTTAAGTCTTTCAGAGGGTTTATCAAGTTCTAAACTTGGATTGTGTGTATGGATACTATCTCGGATTATTTTGGCGTATAGCCAATTCCGAAGTTAAGCCCATCGACACTTCTCTCTGTATTTATAGGTTCATTGTTTGTTTCAACAATATTTCGTCTGCACACCATGCAGGTCTGCATGAATTCGCCCAACCTATATAGTTCAGCTGCAAGTTCGACCGAAATTACTACATCTTATGTAGAGGCTTTCATGTCAGTCGAAGTATGAAATACTAGAACCAATTCTAGCATTTCTTTTCTTTGACCTGATTACAAAGATTCTGTTATCTTATCGAGTTGCATTGTCCTCCCACTCACTATTTTGCAAAAAAAAAAATCTTCAAAGTTACCGCACTCTCTAGCAAAACACTTTGCCTTGGCGTAGTGATAGAGGAATACCCAATCATTTGGGATAATATACAAAGTAGCACTTATTTCAATAAATCTGATGGTGCTCTTTTAGTGTAAAAGCCACAGTCTCTAAAGCATCACATTAAAAGTATATTGGCAAAATAATTAATGTCATCTTTGATCGCATCGTGTCATACATAGCTTGATTACATCTTCTCAAAACACTCTACTCTTAGTAGTGTTTCTATGAGGTGCATGCTATAAAATTCTTTGATAGCTCATCAGACATTCGCTAAATTTGCAACTCAAACATTCTTTTCTGCAATCCAATTGTAGAAACATAATTTTCACGTTACAATAATTTTTACTTCATTCTGAAAATCTTTTTGAAACATTTTAAAAGATCCAGATTTATGTCTCAATTAGTAAATATAAATATCTACTTGAGTCATTCTTGAAAATAGACAATCCACTGCTTGCAACAACACTTATTGGACTACATACATCAATATGCATATTCCCAATTTATCTTGTTGCCTGATCTTTATGGCCCGTGAACACTATTTTAGTTGACTTCACTATTTGGATGAAAGTTGCAAGTGTCAGATGATTCATAATCATATGACTCCAAAATCCATCACTATGGAATTTCTCCATGTGGGTTTGATACGTCTCCAACGTATCTATAATTTTTGATTGTTCCATGCTATTATAGTATCAATCTTGGATGTTTTATATACATTTACAAGCAATTATATATCATTTTTTGGGACTAACCTATTAACTTAGTGCCGAGTGCCAGTTGCTGTTTTTTGCCTGTATTTAGTTTTTCAGAATATCAGTACCAAACGAAGTCCAAATGCCATGAAACTTTTTGGAGATTTTTTCTGGACATAAGAGACCCTGGAAGCTTCGGGAGGGGATGCGAAGATGGAGCAGTGGCCCACGAGGCACCAGGGCGCGCCTAGGGGGGTAGGGCTCGCCCTGGTGGATTGTGGGGCCCACGTGGCTCCTTTTGACCTAACTCCGCCTCTATAAATTCTCTAAAATCAAGAAACCAACAGAGAGCCAGCCAAAATACTTTTTTATCCGCTGCAAGTTCCAGAACACGAGATCCCATCTGGAGGCCTTTTTCGGCACTCTGCCGGAGGGGGATTCGATCACAGAGGGGCTCTACATCAACCTTGCTGCCCTTCCGATGATGCGTGAGTAGTTTACCACAGGCCTACGTGTCGACGTGCGACACCTATGGGATCACGTGGATCCCTTTACGATTCGGCAGGGAGAGAGGTATGCGCAAAGAGCAGATCCAACGATCGACACAAGGGGATTTTTACCCAGGTTCGAGCCGCTGAGAAGCGTAATACCCTACTCCTGCTTTAGTTTATTGTGGAAGCTTAAGCCCAAGCTCCAGGAGTGCTTGCAATGAACAGTATGTTCGAGCAGCAGCTACGCATGCAGAATGAGCCATAGAGTGTCCTCTGTCTGTAGCTACGCCTTGGGCCTCCTGTTATACGTCCAAGGGGTCACCAACAGTGGCGTTCGGTACATACATTGAGGTGTAAAGTAGCTACAGTGTTTACACACTTATCACAAACGATTTAGGACAAACACATTAAATGCTCCGTTTAGGTGTCCTTACTTTCTTGGGGACGGAAAAAGGGGCCGTCCCATCATCACCGCTTAAGCCCGTTCACCACTGGAATCATGCCACGCAACCAGGAGGACAAAACCCAAATGACAGGCTGGTCACTGCGCTGGAGCGGAGACAGGGTGGCGGATCTTGCCGGGTCATCCCGGCAAGGATCTTGGCGGGACTTCGCGGGCCATCCCAGCAAAGATCTTACCGGGAGCCAAGCCCCCGATCTTCTGTCTTCTGATCATTGGCCTGAATACTTCCTTGATAATCTCGCATTTGCTTCCAGCTGTCCTCCTGTAGGCCTTGCCGCTGGTACGGCTACAACTTCCCATGCACAAGTATGGGGTACTAAAGGACCCAAACTTTAGTACACCGACAGGAGCCCCCGGGTCTAGGCCATACACGGGTGCGAGGCGTTGTTGGGCTAGGCCCAAATAGTGCACGGGCACGCGCGACAGAGGTTAGCTGCTATTATCTTGTTTACCGCGCTTCCCCACGGCGCGTAATAAACGCGCGACGTGGGAATGTGTGGAACAACCGCAGTAATAGTGCGCTCGCAAAAGCGCATTTACATTGATTAGAAAGGAGGCAGCCCCGCGCCTTCCCCATAAAAAGGAATCCACAGAGGCGCCGCTCATTTACCTCCCATCCTTTCCAATCTGGAAACTGCCGCCGTCTTCTTCCTCAAACTCAAAGCAGAACTTCTCTCATTCATCCGCCGCCTCCACGCCCTCATCATCCTCGATCTTTGCTTCCACAGCCGCCATGCCGCCCAAAGCGAGCAAGGGTAAATAAGTGAAATCCGTCGAGGAGAGCGAGCTGGTGAAGATGCGGAAGGAACACGTTGTCTTCGCCCCGACGCTCGATGCGAACGCTCTGAAGGAGCGGTACTTGTGCATGTGGGGGAGGGAGACGAAAGCTCACCTCGGCACCCGCGTGAATCCTGCTTCCTCCAAGGGCGGCCCAGATAAATTTCATTTCTTTGTCGCATTCTTCTATTGCGGGCTCTGCCCTCCATTTTCTGATTTCTTCAATGACATCATGTACACATACGACTTCCATCTTTTGGATTTCACGCCAAATGCCGTGACATGTATGTCAGTCTTCGCCCATCTCTGCGAAAACTTTGCCGGAATAATCCCCAACACAGCCCTCTTCCGCCACTATTTCATTCCCCAGATCGAGAAAGGAGAGGCCCTTTCTGGTTCTATCAGCTGGATTCCAAGGGCCTGGAATAAGGAGATATACCCAGAAGGGCTTTACCATAGCAAGTGAGAAGAATGGCGCGGCGAATGGTGCTGGATCAAGGAGGAGGATTTCCAGCCTTTCTGTCTGCCCCTACAATCGAAAGTGGTCCGCGGCAACAATTGGAGTTCCCTCGATCCTCAAGATGAGAAACTCACAATTGCTATTACCAGAATCCACCGTCTCAAGGCTGCCGGGCTGACAATAGAAATGGTCGGCGCTGATTTCCTTCGACGCCGCATCGCCCCCTTGCATAACAAATGGAGACCAGCCTGGGAATTTTGGAACACTACAGATATCATGAGGCTGCGTCCAGGTTTGAACAACAACTTGACGGTTATGCAGCATACAACCCTCTGCCACAGACTGTTTAGGCCTGACGGGAAATTCAAGCTGCCGGCAAACATAATCCCTCTGTGCAACAATTCTGCTCTGACCTCAATCATCGCCATGATGCCGGAGTGTAACGCCCACGACCTGGACGGAACTTGGGTCAAACCATCTGTAGAGCACGCATAGGCATTCTTCAACAATCTGTCGGAGAGAGCCATCCACGAAGAGACCAACCTTATCCGTCCCACCACTGATGAAGAGGTGGCGTACATCGCCAGCAGGGCGGAAGAGGCAAATCTTGTTGCGGAGGCCGGCAGCGTTGGCTTCACGGAAGAGGAGGCCGGCGAAGAAGAAGTGATGTCCGAAGAGGACCTTGCCGGGCAGGATGAGGCAGCTGGGGAATAGAGCGACACGGCTGCCGGGGGCCCTTCTGGCGAGGACACAACTGAGGAACAGCTGCACGAGGAGCCCCCAGCTCTAGAGAAGAAAAAACGTGTTCTTCAGAAAGCTGCCTCTGGCATCCCAGCAAACCAACCCTCCTCGAGCGGTGAAGTTCCTGGCAAGAAGGCGGCCGGCAAGGCTGCGCAGCGGCAAGAAGCTCAACAGCAGCCTGCGCGACGTACGAGACGCACGGCCGCGGCAATAGCTGGAACGACGGGGGCGGCTCATGCAACATCGCCAATGGCCGGAGCAACAGGATCACGCCGACCCGCCGCCTCTGGGACAGCCAAGCGACCCAGGACCCCTTCTCCACCCCCTCACACGGACACTGAAGTGGAGGTCAACTTTGACCTCTCCGCTTTCAGTCCAGAGAGAGAAGAGTAAGGGTCCCGTCGTGTCTCTTAATTTCTGAGTTCTAATTTTGCTTAATTCACTTGTCTTGCTTTGGCTTGTCTCCACAGGGATACAGAAACATTGGCGCAAAGGATGGCGAAGAGGGCAAAGACTTCAACGGGTGATGAGCCCCCGACAAGCACCGTGGATGCGCCAGAGCTCATCGTCATCAGTCCGGAGCTCAGTCCTCCTCGCAGCCCCCAACCCAGCCCCCAGCGTGAGTACACTACTCATTTTCATGCTGGCGGGCGTGGAGATGTTTTATCTTTGTTACTGACATCGCCGGGCTTTGCAGGAGAAGAACGGCAACAGGAAGAGCCATCGAAGGCCGTCCCTGACATGCCGCCTCCGTCAACCACGCCGCCCAGAGGTAAATCCCCGGCAAGGGCTTCCACCGACGAGCCCGTTCGCGTCGAAGAGGAGCCGGCAAGCACGGGTACTGGCAGTCCTACACCGGCAACCAATGTTGCCGGGAAAGGAGAACCCACCTCTCAACAACTCAACACAGGTAAACCACTTGCCTCTGAGTACTTGTTATTCTTTCTTTATTTTTGTCTTCTTGAACTTCAACCTCGGTCTCATCTTGTTTCTTCCCCTGGTCTTCAGATCTTCCCTCGATGGAACAGATGAATGTTGACATTGTCATCGAGGAGACCGCCAAGAATGCTGCCGCCGAGGCCGACAACATTGCTTCTGACGAAGACGCCAAGGACGCACAGGAAAAAGCCGCCAAAAAGTCTGCTGAGAGGACCGACAAGGAGACCAGTGACCATACTGATGGCGTTCCCACCGTAGGAGCGCCTGGCGCTACACCGGCCACGGAATCCCCACTTGTCGGTGAGACAGTTGTCGAAGATCAACTGTCAACATCCAATGTCCCCCCGTCAAGCAGATACCTCAAAGTTGGCGACAACCTGTTTGTCAGCATACCAGGGACGGCAAGCACTGGGGTGTTAACTGAAGGGGAAATCTTTGATGAAGATGTCATCACTGCTGCCAGGCTCAAAATTGTTGACGAGCCATGCGCCAGCAGCAGCGGGTCCGAGGAAGAACAGCTCCTTCAAGCCATGAGCAACAACTTTCAAAAGCTCCAGGCCCTTTACCGCACCCGGAAAGAGAAACTGGACTCCAGGGCAGCAGTTACTGAAGCAGCAGAGATAGATTTCCAGAAGCGTGTCGAGCAAACGCGAGTCTGGTATGCTGAGGCTTTTCAGGAACTGATGACTGGCCGGGAACAACTGAGCCAGAGTTGGAACGAGTTCCTCTTGAAGCAGTCTGACGCTGAGAAGGCACAGGAAGAGGCCGCGCAGCGAGCCGCTGCAGAGGAAGCTCGCTTAACACAACTCCGAGTCGGCTTGATGCTCAGGAAGAAGACCTTGCCGCTCGCGAGAAGGCACTTGCTGCCAAGCTCCGCAGCAAGGATGAGGAGATCGAAAAAGTTGTTGCGCTGCGGACCCAGGAGCTGGAGCAGAAACACAAGGAGACGCTCGAAGCTCTAACTGTAGATCACGCCGATAAGTTAAAGGAAGCCATCAATGATGCCAATGCTGCAGAGGCCGCCAAGAACAAGTTGGATGATAAAGTAAAGAGGCTAGAGGCGGACCTCGAGGAACATGGTAAGGAGCTCTCGACGCTCAAAGCTGACAGAGAGAAGACCCTCTATAGCTTGGCGGAGATGCAAACCTCCATGTCCGACAAGATCAAAGAGCTCACCGCAACCAAAGAATCCATCGCTGATCTGACTCTGAAGCTGACCACGCTGGAGAAGTCCCTGGAGGACGGCAAGACTTGTGAGAAGGCTTTGACCAAAGACCTTCAGAATGAGAAGGACTTGCTCAATAGCGCCGCCGCCTCTTACAATGATTTTGAGAAAGGCGTGAAGATCTGGACCGAGCGCCTTGTCGACGTCGCGGAGAGGCTTGAAGCAGAACTATCCAGCATGGGCCTGCGGAACTTTAATTATTCCTCCGACGACAGGGTGTCCTCGAGCACCAAGCTGACCATGTTCTTCGAGGGCGTCGTCAATGCCTTGAAGCTGCTCCATTCTGAACGAGCAACCCATCTGGCCAACGAATCCCGCAAACTCTGCCAGGCCATCCTTCTCAAGGTGCTCATCAAAGTGGTGCACAAGAACCCCGGCATCAACCTCACCAACGTTCTCGACAGCTTGCTAGAGGATGCAAACCTCGAAGCGCTCAAAGAGCTCGTCGCGCCCATCGTTGACAAGGTTAGACAAGTCAAGAGGGTTGAGGGCCAGCGCAGGGACTAGTCACTTTGCTTCATCTTTGCCGCCACCATTCCATGCCAAAGACAATTTTATCTTTAGTTATAAACGCGACAATCATCAATGTAATATAACTTGTTCTGTTTTGGATGAATGCATGCTATTTCCTTTGTCGGATTCCTTTCTGTATGGTGCATGCCCTACGCTTATTGGAAGCTTGCCGGTGCACGCGTCCTGCCGCGAGCGCTAGATGCGGGTCTTTAGCAGCCTGCTGGAGGTGTCGCTACCGGCAAGGTATCCTTGACGTTTTCAGTGTAGCCACCTAAACTGTTGAGCGGACTCGAAACAGAGTAAGGGCGCAACCGACCACGACAAGGTTCCTTCGCGTGCAGGCTTTCCATACAAAAGCCAAAATCGTTCAAGGAAAATGGCCTTTAAGTAAAAAGAAATTCACTTAGAGTTCTGCAACTTAGCTTTTTGTTGCTGTATTCCTTCTGGCAAGATGTCAACCTTGAACGTCGCCAGTTGGTATCCATACCATCACACTCCCCCCGGCAAAGTTGCATGCGAAGGAGCCGTCTATCCTTTGAGAAAAAGAAAGAAGAGAAAACAAGGATATGGAACCTTGGAGGTTCATTAGCGCTTACCGGAAGCAAGTGGTTTACAATATCTCAGACAAACATGCATATAGTATAACATGAAAACCGACAGGAATTGTATAACACTTAAGTTTTATTCGGCTACGCACAGGGTCTGCGCCGGGCTTTGTACAAAGGATTACATGCCTTGCCGGCAAAACTTGCACAAAAGGTGGTTGCCGGGAGACCCGGCAACCGCGCCTTATGGATAGAACTTACGAAGATGTTCAATATTCCAGGAATTGCTCACTGGAATGCCATCCTCGGTCTCCAGGCGGACAACACCAGGCCTGGTGACTCGTACTACCCGATAAGGGCCTTCCCACTTCGGCGTCAACTTGTTGGAATTTTTGGCCGACTGAACGCGCCGAAGAACAAGGTCGCCTTCCTCAAGACTTCGGGCATGAACCTTGCAGCTATGGTAGCGGCGCAAGGCTTGCTGGTAGCATGCAGCTCGCATAGCAGCCTGAAGACGATCTTCCTCAAGGAGCGTGGCATCATCTTGCCGCAATTGCTCTTGCTTAAGCTCATCATAAGCGAGCACTCGAGGTGACACGTATATGAGTTTCGTGGGGAGAACTGCTTCTTCCCCTTATACTAGGGAGAAGGGTGTCTGGCCGGTGGCTCGATTTGGTGTCGTTCTGATAGACCAAAGAACCGCCAGCAACTCATCAATCCAGCGTCTTCCACACTTTTTTAGCTTGTCGAAAGTCCTTGTCTTGAGCCCTCGCAACACTTCAGCATTTACCCTTTCTGCTTGGCCGTTGCTTCTTGGATGAGCAACAGAAGCAAAACAAATTTTGCTGCCATTGCCTTGGACATATTGCATGAAGGTGTGGCTCATGAACTGTGTGCCATTATTGGTGATGATCCTGTTTGGGACACCAAAACGACAAACTAGTCCCTTGAAGAACTTGACGGCTGATTGTGCTGTCACCTTTCTCACTGCCTCCACCTCCGGCCACTTCATGAACTTGTCGATTGCAACGTACAAGTACTCAAAGCCCCCGGTAGCACGGGGAAAAGGGCTCAATATGTCGAGCCCCCAGACCGAAAATGGCCAGAAAATAGGGATTGTCTGAAGAGCCTGAGCTGGCTGATGCAATTTCTTTGAATGAAACTGGCACGCTTCACACTTGGTTACTAGTGCAGTTGCATCCTGGAGGGCAGTGGGCCAAAAGAAACCTTGCCGGAATGCCTTACCGACAAGAGCTCTTGAACCTATGTGGGAGCCACATATGCCTCCATGTATCTCTGCCAACAGCTCCAGTCCATCTTCCCGAGGAATACACTTCAATTTCACGCCGTGCGGTCTTTTTCTGTACAGGACGCTATCCATGAACTGGTACATACTAGACCGACGGGCTTTTCTCCGCTTCTTCCTACACTTCGGGGAGTTCCCCTGTTTGGAGGAACTGGACAATGCGCTGTGCCCATGCCGGAGCCTGAGGCTCAACAGCAAG
The DNA here is from genome assembly GCA_011799875.1 of Thinopyrum elongatum. Taxonomy (NCBI): domain Eukaryota; kingdom Viridiplantae; phylum Streptophyta; class Magnoliopsida; order Poales; family Poaceae; genus Thinopyrum; species Thinopyrum elongatum. Next base: position 238,310,662 of record CM022297.1, read on the forward strand.
GACTAAAGGCATATCTTCTGCCGTGGGAGCATTTGTCTCGACGGCAAGGACCTGAGGCCTCGCCGGAGCCCGTTGTTCCCCGGCAAGCTTGTCGTTGTTCCTGGCAACTTCCTTGCCGACGGCTTCTAGGAGCTCTGCCGGAAAGTACTGGCCAGAACTCAACTTCTGTCGCTTATGTTGCCTTGCTGATGGTGTTACAGATGGCTGAGTCAATCGAAGCACAAAAGTACCTGGTTCCACAGGTAACTTAAGGGCAGCACGCTTTGACAGGTCGTCAGCAATATCGTTCTCCGCTCGAGGAACATGCTCTGTCTGCAGACCATCAAAGCGCTCCTCAAATTTCCTCACTTCATCTACATAAGCTTCCATCAACGGGCTCTGATAATCTTTGTTCACCTGCTTGACGACAAGCTGTGAATCACCTCTGATGATGAGCTTCTTAATTCCAAGATCCACCGTGATCCTGAGACTGGCAAGCAGCCCTTCGTATTCTATAGTGTTGTTTGTTGATCTCTCCCGGGGAAAGTGCATTTGAATTACATATTTGAGGTGCTCTCCAGTGGGTGCGACAAGCAGCACGCCTACACCGGCGCCTTGCAGCGAGAAAGCCCTGTCAAAATACATAATCCATTCTCGGTCTGTTTCCTTACCGGGGAGAGTTGTCTCTTGACTTTCTTCGTCTGGCGTTGGGGTCCATTCTGCAATGAACTCTGCCAAGGCTCTGCTTTGAATTGTTGAAGTGCTTTCCAACTTGAGATCAAAGCTTGACAATTCCAACGCCCACTCCACAATCCTGTCGGTCGCATCTGGATTTCGTAAAATCCGCTGCAACGGGAAGCGAGTGACGACGGTAATCTCATGCGCTTGGAAATAATGGTGCAGCTTCCTCGAGGCCATAAGGAGGCCGAAGAGCAATTTCTGCACACCAGAATATCTTGACCTAGCCCCCTGCAAAAGGGAACTGACAAAATAAACTGGGCGCTGCACCATCGTCTTCCTCTGCGCTACTTCATTCAACTCTGCAAATCCTGCCTTGTCGACACCAGACCTCGCCGGAGAAGATTCCAGCTCGTCGCCTGTCGGGCTTGCCGCTGCTGCTGCTTCTTCATCAGCTTCTCTCTGCGCTACCAACATAGCACTAACCACTTGATTCATCGCTGCTAAATATAGCAACAACGGCTCTCGTGGCCTAGGCACGACTAGTATCGGCGGAGAGGAGAGGTACTTCTTCAAATCCTGCAGCGCTGCCTCCGCTTCCGGAGTCCATTTCATTGGACCTGCCTTCTTCAAGATTTTGAAAAAGGGCAGGGCACGCTCAGCAGATTTGGAGATAAACCTGCTCAGAGCAGCAATGCAGCCGGCAAGTCGACGTACATCTCTGACGCGTCTCGGTGCCTCAATCTGCTCAATCGCCTTGATCTTGTCAGGATTTGCTTCGATCCCACGCTGAGACACAAAGAACCCGAGAAGCTTGCCGGATGGAATGCCAAACACGCACTTCTCGGGATTGGGCTTCAGATTGATCTTACGCAGATCTGCAAATGTCTCATCCAAATCTTGTATGAGTGTTGCTTTGTCCTTGGTTTTAACCACTATGTCATCCATATAAGCTTCCATATTTCTATGTAGCTGGGGCTCAAAACCAACCTGGACCGCTCTTGCAAAAGTTGAACCAGCACTTTTCAACCCGAAGGGCATACGTAAGAAACAATATGCACCACACGGGGTGATAAATGCGGTTTTCTCTTCATCTTCCTTTGCCATGAAAATCTGATGGTGTCGGTGTACTAGAATAGGGGTACCCTAGTACCGCGTACTTGTGCACGGGCAGTAGTAGCATCCCGCGGCCAGGCTTGCGGGAGGACAGCCAGAGAGAAGCTCAAGATTATTAAGCCATTCAAGAACAAAGTATACAAAGCAAGAGTTAAGGCCCCGGCAAGAGGAGCTTGCCGGGAGGGACAGCTGAGGCCCAGCCTGGGCATTGCTGAAGCAGAGTACTTGCCGCGGCAAGGTACTTGCCCCGGCAAGTCATTGGCTGCGGCAAGGTATTGGCTGCGGCAAGATAGCGGCTGCGGCAAGGTACTTGCCCCGGCAAGTTACCTTGCACGGCAAACTATGGGTTGCGCCAAGCTGTCAGGTGCGGCAAGGTCTTGCCGCGGCAAGCGTTACTGTACCACTATGCTACTGTGCTGCTCCGGTGCCTCTGCCAGCGTGGCGCTCTGGGTCCTTCCAAGCATGCGTGGCAGGGCACTGTGTAGACGGCGGTGCACTGTAGATAGCGGTGCAGCAGCAGGTGGGATAGGCTTTTCCCACGTCCACGACGTCCGGGTACATGTATGTGGACAGCAAAGGCATGGGCATTTAATGCCCTTGTCCCCTGCCGTCAGTGGTAGGTAGGACATGTCATCCTGGTAATAGTGGCCTTACTGTAGCAACTTTCCACCTCTACCTTTACTGTTTGCCACCTGTTGGTGACCCCTTTGTGCGTATAAAAGGAGGCCCATAGGCAACGTGAAAGGGAGGAGGAACTGGAAAAGGGAGAACTCCAGTATTGTACGCAGCTACTCGGTACTGTAGCGCTCCTGGAGCTAGAACAATCATATAGATAATAAACCAAAAAAAAGCAGGAGTAGGGTTTTACGCATCCGTGCGGCCCGAACCTGGGTAAATCTCTCTCGTGCACTGTTGTGTTCTTCGCTAGATTTGCTCTTCGCGCGACCGTCTCTCCCTGCCGAACATAAAGGGGTCCTTCTCTGGGTCCCATAGGTGTCGCGGATTCGTCCCCGACATCTTTGGCGCGCCAGGTAGGGGCAGACAGGTTGTGTGAACCTAATCTAGCGATTTGCGCGCTAGTTTTTGGGCCATTCTCCGTCTTATGGCTCCAAAAAAGAAGACTTCAGCCATCGGTGCGTCCACGTCCAACCCGCCTGCTCCCGTGCAGGAGGGTGCCGACGTGATTGCGGCTGCTGGGGGGACTGGAGAGCGAGAGCTCCTATTACCTCCACCTGTCCAAAACCGGGCCAGCAACGCCAATCTTGGCGCTGCTGGGTCTGGGAACGCAGCGCTGCTCGCTGCTGCTGGCCCTGCAAGCTCCAGAAACGGTGCTGCGCGTTCTGGAACGCCTGCGCCGGTTCAGACGCCGCGGCCTTCGCAAGAAGCCCGTGACAGGCAGCGTCCTGACGCCCCAGGTGCCAGGCGCTCCCTGGATAATGAACTTGCGCATCAATCTCGAGATGCGCGGGGTCACCATACGCAACAACACGTTGGCGGGGTCGAGGTGCGGTCGCCTGGGCATGGAGATGCTCCTTCTAACACCGTTAGGAGTAAGAGCATCCCATAGTCCTCACGCCACTCGATACCTCCCTCACCAGCAGAAGTGTTGGCGCGTGCGCAGCTGCTCCTGAACTTCCCTCCACCAGCAGATAAGCTTGACGAGTGGAGGGCAACCATTCAGAGCCTTCTCAGCTTCGCTGATGCCGACCCGGTGCGCGCGGCCGGCAAGAGAGCTGGTGACGATGCTGTCACCAACAAGAACGGCGAGGGGGCAACAACCGTACACTCCCCACCCAGACGGCCTCGGTCGCCGACACGTCGAAACGACGCCCGTGGCGATGATTCCACGGCGTCGTCTGACCCGCGAGCTCGTCGTGACCAGCGCCTCGTTCTTCAGGAACGCAGAGGAGAAGACGCTCGTACCACTATCGAGCGAAGGAGAGAAGCGCATCGTCAGTCCGACAGACGCGCAGGGCCCGCTGTTGACATGCATGCGCCAGGGGATCCTGGCGACTTGCCGTACGCGGTAAGTTGTCCAGCGTTCACCCGTGAGCTGCGGCAGGTCCAGTGGCCCAATGGCAAGGCTTTCAAGCCTGACGTGCCGGAGAAGTATGATGGCAAGACACACCCGTCGGAGTTCCTCAGCATTTACACCATTGCGGTGCAAGCTGCCGGGGGACGAGACGACAAGATTCTTGCTAACTACTTCCCGCTCGTGTTAAAGCGCAACGTCGTCTCATGGCTCATGCACTTGCCGGAGAACTCCATTTCTTCATGGGCGGACCTGTGCCATCAGTTTGTTGGTGCCTTTACTGGCGGTCATCAACCTCATGGCCAGGAGAGTGATCTTCATCTCATCCCCCAGAAGGGAGAGCCCCTGCGCAAATACATTCAAAGGTTCAGCCGCGTACAGTACAACATCCCAGATGTTCACCCCGCTGCGGTTATTAGCGCGTTCCATCAGAACGTGCGTAACCGCAAGATGCGGGAGGAAATGGCGATGACCAAGGTCAGAGACATTGGCCAGCTATATGCTCTCGCCGACAAGTATGCGCGCGCTGAAGAGGGAAGGAAACTTCCCGGTGAAGGTGTTGGCGTAGGGGGGAGCTCTGACAGCGAAGGTACCGCCCCGACAAAGAAGGGCCGGCGGCGGAACAACAGGAAGAAAAAGGGCAAAGCTGTGCTTGCCGTCGAGCAGTCCAGCGGCAACGGCAGCGCCGACAGGGCCAAAGTCGAGGGCCCCGGCAAGGAGATTGCCGCGTGCGCCAACTGTCTGGCCTTGGCGGCTGCCGACAAGCAGGACGGCTCCGACAAGCAATATTGCAAGATCCACCGCACCAAGGGACACGATCTCCAGAACTGTCGACGAGTCGAGCAGCTTGTCGAACAGCAGAAAGCTGAGTATGAGAGGCGTGACAAGGAGAAAGCCCCAGAAGGTGCTGGCGGGTCCGGCAAGAAGCGCACTGCCCGAGGAGGGTGTCGCGGCAAGGCCAAGCAGCAGCAGAGAGACAGGCCTCCTCGTGGCCGCGACAAAGATGATGATGATGATGATCTAGATGATGAAGAATCCAGTGAGCACGAATTTCAGAAAGCCGCAGAAGTCTTGTGTGTTGACGGTGGTGCTTCGTTGCATTCTTCTCACTGCCAACTTAAACAGTGGGTGCGAGAGATCAATGCGGCGGAACCATCTGTTGACGCCAGAAAGCTTCTGAAGTGGTCCGACACGCCTATCGTCTTTGACATTGAGGACCACCCTGACCGCACAACGGCGGTCGGGTGCTTGCCGATGTTGGTTTCACCAACGATCCGCAACCTCAAGGTCACGAAGATGTTAGTTGACGGTGGGGCCGTCTTGAATCTGATTTCGCCCGCTGTGCTCCGGAAACTTCAAATCTCGGACGGCGAGCTTGAGGAAACTGGTACTTTCCAAGGAGTCAATCCAGGAAGGAGCAGGCCGAAAGGGAAGATCACGCTGCCAGTGACATTTGGCGGCGAGCTAAACTACCGGACCGAGAAGGTCACCTTTGATGTTGCCGATATTCCATTGCCTTATAATGGGATACTTGGCCGTCCAGCGCTCGCCAAGTTCATGGCAGCCTCTCATTATGCCTACAACGTGTTGAAGATGCCAGGTCCAGTAGGTGTTATCACAGTTCCCTGCGACAAGAAGGATGCGCTTATTTGCGCCAACAAGATCTACCGGGAAGCAGCTGCCGCAACTGCCGCCCAGGCACTTGCCGCTGAAGCTCTCGGGCGGGAGAACAAGAGGAAGTCCGCCAAGAGCTCCTGTGCCCACTCCGGCAAGCGCACCTCTTCGGAGTGCTGCACTGCCGTCGAGGACGCACCAGAGAGCTCCACCGGCAAGTGTAAGAAGAACAAAGCCGCTCCGCCGGCGACAAAGAAGGTGCCCGCCAAGGAGGATGGCACTGGTGGTTCCTTCACCATCAGTGCCACACTTGACAACAAATAGGAAAACGCGCTCGTTGCTTTCCTGCGGGCGAATGTCGACGTATTTGCATGGCAACCGTCCGACATCCCCGGTGTTCCCAGGAAAGTAATTGAGCACCACCTTGCCGTTTGTCCCCACGTGAGGCCCGTCAAACAGAAAGCCAGAAAGCAAACTGTGGAGTGGCAAGAGTTTATTGCGGAAGAAATCAAGAAGTTGGAAGCAGCAGGCCTCGTTAGAGGAGTGCTCCATCCTACGTGGTTGGCCAATCCTGTTGTCGTGCGCAAAGCGAATGGAAAATGGAGGCTTTGTATTGATTTCACTGATGTCAATAAAGCTTGTCCCAAAGACCCATTTCCTTTGCCCCGCATAGACTAGATTGTTGACTCCACGGCAGGATGTGATTTGCTTTCATTTCTTGACGCATATTCAGGGTATCATCAAATCTTCATGGCTGAGGAAGATGAGGAAAAGACCGCATTTATCACACCCTGTGGCACATACTGTTTCGTACGTATGCCATTTGGTTTGAAAAATGCTGGTTCGACATTTGCAAGAGCCGTCCAGATTGCTTTTGAGCCTCAGCTGCACAGAAATGTGGAAGCCTATATGGATGATATAGTGGTCAAAAGCAAAGACAGGGCTACTTTGGTTCAAGATCTAGAAGAAACTTTTGTAAATCTGCGCAAGATCAACTTGAAGCTCAACCCCGAGAAGTGCGTGTTTGGAGTTCCCTCCGGCAAGCTTCTCGGGTTCTTTGTGTCTCAACGTGGAATTGAAGCCAATCCTGACAAGATCAAAGCCATTGAGCAAATTGAAGCACCGAAGCGCGTCAAGGATGTACGACGACTTGCCGGCTGTGTTGCTGCCCTCAGTAGGTTTATCTCCAAGTCAGCTGAGCGCGCCCTGCCATTTTTCAAAATCTTAAAAAAGGCAGGTCCATTGAAATGGACTCCGGAGGCGGAGGCAGCGCTGCAAGACTTGAAGAGATACCTCTCCTCCCCTCCAATACTTGTCGCGCCTAAACCACAAGAGAAGTTGTTGCTGTATCTAGCGGCAACCAATCAAGTGGTTAGTGCTGCGCTGGTAGCGGAGAGAGAGGTGGATGAGGAGGCAGTAACTGCGGCAAGCACGACCAGCGACAAGCTGGGGGCAACAAGTTTTGCTGCCGACAAGGATTCGTCTGCGCAGTCAGGCGAAGTGATACAAAAGAAGAAAATGGTGCAGCGCCCGGTCTACTTTGTGAGCTCTCTTCTGCAGGGAGCTAGGTCAAGATATTCTGGTGTGCAGAAGCTGCTTTTCGGCCTTCTCATGGCCTCGAGAAAGCTGCGCCATTACTTTCAAGCACATGAAGTTACCGTCGTCACTCGCTTCCCGCTGAAAAGGATTTTGCAAAATCCAGAAGCGACGGGCAGGATTGTCGAGTGGGCGTTGGAGTTGTCGAGCTTTGGTCTCAAGTTTGAGAGTACATCAACCATACAGAGCCGAGTTTTGGCAGAGTTTGTCGCAGAATGGACACCAACGCCAGACGAAGAAATCCCAGAGATGACTCTCCCCGGCAAGGAGACAAGCAAAGAGTGGCTTATGTACTTTGATGGTGCCTTTTCGCTGCAAGGCGCCGGTGCTGGCGTACTGCTTGTCGCACCCACCGGAGAGCACCTCAAGTACGTGGTCCAAATGCACTTTCCCAAGGAACAGGCGACGAACAATACTGCAGAATATGAGGGGTTGCTTGCCGGTCTCAGGATCGCGGCAGACCTTGGGATCAAGAAGCTTATTGTCAGGGGAGATTCGCAGCTTGTCGTCAGGTAAGTGAACAAGAACTACCAATGCCCATTGATGGAAGCTTATGTAGATGAGGTGAGGAAGTTGGAAGAACGCTTTGACGGCCTACAAATGGAGCACGTCCCACGTGCTGAGAATGACATTGCCAATGGTTTGTCAAAGCGCGCCGCACTGAAATTGCCTGTGGAGCCAGGCACTTTTGTGCTCCAACTAACTCAGCCATCCGTGACGCCATCAGTAGAGCAAGGCAGGAAGAGGAAGTTGGCTTCTGGCGACTACTTCCCGGCAGAGCTCTCCGAAGCCGCCGGCAAGAAGGCTGCCAAAGCCAGCGCCAAAGATGCAGAGGGGCAACTTGCTCCGACAAGGCCTCACGCTGTTGTCGTTGAAGCAGGTGCTCCTAGGCTAGAGGCAAAGGGGCAACTTGCTCCGACAAGACTTCGGGTCCTTGTCGTTGAAGCAGGCGCTCCTGATCGAAGCGCTGAGGAGCAAGATGCTCCGACGAGGCCTTGGGCTTCCGTCGTTGAAGCAACTGCTCCCGACAAGCTTGTTGAAGGACAGCACGCTCCAGCAGGGCCCCAGGCTCTTGTCGTTGAGGCGGCTGTTCCCGCCAAGCTCGTCGGGGAACGGCCGGCTCTGGTAGAGCGACGAGCTCTTGCCGTAGGGCCTGATGTTCCCACAGCAGAAGAAATGCCTTTAGTCCTCGTTGTCGAGCCACAGGCTCCAGCGTGGGCGCAGCAGATCGTCCGTTTCCTTCAGACAGGAGAACTTCCCGAAGAGCAGGAAGAAGCGGAGAAAGTAGCCCGACGGTCCAATATGTATCAATTTGTCGATGACATGCTGTGCAGAAAAAGACCAAACGGTGTGAAATTGAAGTGTATTCCCCGGGAAGAAGGACAGGAGCTGTTGGCGGAGATTCATGGAGGCATATGTGGTCACCACATAGGGTCAAGAGCCCTTGTTGGAAAGGCTTTCCGGCAAGGTTTCTTTTGGCCCACCGCCCTCCAGGATGCAACTGCACTAGTAACCAAGTGTGAAGCGTGCCAGTTTCATTCCAAGCAGATTCATCAGCCAGCTCAAGCTCTCCAGACAATCCCTCTCTCCTGGCCATTTTCGGCCTGGGGGCTCGACATCCTCGGCCCCTTTCCCCGTGCCACCGGGGGCTTCGAGTACTTGTATGTGGCCATCGACAAGTTTACGAAGTGGCCAGAAGTGGAAGCAGTGAGGAAGGTGACAGCACAATCAGCCATCAAGTTCTTGAAGGGAATTGTTTGTCGATTTGGTGTTCCTAACAGGATCATCACCGACAACGGTACCCAGTTCACGAGCCACGCCTTCATGCAGTATGTCGAAGACCTTGGCGCCAAGGTCTGTTTCGCTTCTGTTGCTCACCCCCGAAGCAACGGTCAAGCTGAAAGGGCAAATGCTGAAGTGCTGTGTGGGCTCAAGACGAGAACTTTTGACAGGCTGGGCAAGTGCGGCAAAAACTGGATCGAGGAGCTGCCAGTGGTTCTTTGGTCGATCAGGACGACGCCAAATCGAGCTACTGGCCAGACGCCTTTTGCTCTAGTTTATGGAGCAGAGGCAGTTCTCCCCACGGAACTCGTATACGGGTCATCTCGAGTGCTCGCTTACGATGAGCTTGAGCAAGAGCAACTGCGGCAAGATGACGCTGTGCTCCTCGAGGAGGATCGTCTTCAGGCTGCTGTGAGAGCTGCTCGCTACCAGCAAGCTTTGCGTCGCTACCATAGCCGCAAAGTTAATGCCAGAAGTCTCGAGGAAGGCGACCTTGTTCTTCGGCGCGTTCAGTCGGCCAAGAATTCAAACAAGTTAACACCGAAGTGGGAAGGCCCTTATCGGGTGAAACGAGTCACCAGGCCCGGCGCTGTCCGCCTAGAGACCGGGGATGGCATTCCAGTGATCAATTCCTGGAACATTGAGCATCTCCGTAAGTTTTTTCCATAAGGCGCGGTTGCCGGGCCCTTCCCCGGCAACCACCTTTTGTACAAGTCTTGCCGCTGTTGCATGTAATCTTTTGTACAAAGCTAGGCGCAGACCCTGTGCATAAATAAAGCTTTTGTATTTCGCAGTTTTTGACGATTTCATGTTTACTTTTATTTTGCATGATTATCTGACATACTGTGCAGTACAGCCTCCCCGGTAAGCATTAACGAGCCGCCAAGCTCCTATATCTTTATTTTCTCTTCTTTCTTTTTCCCAAAAAGACAGAAGCTTCCCTCGCGCACAAGTTTGCCGGGGGGGATGGGATAATGATATGGACCAGGCGTCGTTCAAAGAAACTTTGCCTTGCCGGGTAGAAGGCAGCGGCAAGCAGTGACAAGACCTTGCCGCGGAGAGATCAGCGACAAAGCTAAGTGCCAAAGTTTGAATAACCAAATTCTTTTTTATTTTCAAGGTTATTTTCCTTGAACGATACTACTCTTTGTATGGAAAACCTGTGCGCGACGGAACCTAAGCGTAATCGGTCGCGCCCTTACCTTGTTTCGAGTCCGCTCAACAACCTAAGTGGCCGCACTGAGCGCGACAAGGTTGCTTGCCGGCAGCGGCACCGCCAGCAGGCTGCTGGAGTCCCGTACCCAGCGCTCGCGGCGATGGTGCGCGCACCGGCAAGTTTCCTATAAGCGTAGGGCAAGTACACATAAAGAAAGAAATTGCTCAAGGGAGATGACATGCATTAACTTCAAAATATTGCATGTTATATTACAAGATAAGTTGCCGCGGCTTAAACAGATTGTTCTTTAACATGTCTAGCGGCGGCAAGGAGGGAGAAGAATGGGCTCTCTAATTGCGGTGCTCGCCTTCGACTCTCTGGATTTGGTCCACCCTCTCCATGATGGGCGCGACAAGGGCCTCTAGTGGCGCGGGGTCGTATCCCTTCGGCAAGCTTTTGAAGATGTTGCTGAAGTCGACGCCCGGGTTTCTGTATGCTATCTTCACCAACAACCTCCGGAGAACTCCCCGGCAAAGCCTGCGTGACTCGTCGGCCAGTTGAGCCTTGTGATTGGCTTGGAGCTGTTGGAGTGCTTCTACTACTCCGTCGAAGAACTCGGCTAGCTTGACGCTAGTTTGCGTGTTCTTGTCGGTGGAGTACCCGAAGTCCGGCACCTTCAGGGCAGTCAGCTCCTTGTCGATGTCCTCGGCTGCGCTGGCAAGCCTGTCTGTGAAGATCCCCACGTTATCCCTAAACTTCTTGTGGGTTGCAATAGCGTCTTGAAGCAGACCCTTTTCCTTCTGGAGCTCTGCCATTAGAAGCCCTTCGCGCTTTCTGGTGGTGTCGAGCGTCTCCTTCAGCGTGGTCAGTTTCAGCTTCAGGTCTGCTCTGGAGTCATTGGCGGCGGCAAGCAGATTGTTCTTCTTGGCTATGGTAACTTGCATCTCCGCCAAAGTGTGGGTCACCTTTGCCCTCTCACTTTCAAGCGTTGAGAGCTTGTCACCGTTTGCCTTGAGGGCGGCCTCTAGTCTTGCCACTTTCTCCTCTGTTTCCTTCCTGTTCACTTCTGCAGCAGCGACAGCGTTGGTGGCCTCCACCAACTTGCTGGCGTACTCTTGGGCCAAGGCTTCGATTTCCTTCTGGTGTTTTTGTGCCTGCCCCTGGGTCCGCTCTGCGACAAGTCTTGCCACCTCCTCGTCTTTCTGTCAGAGGGTTTCGGCAAGTTTCCTCTTGCGCTCGGCAAGTTCTTCTTCGTGGGCATCAAGGTCCACTTTCCGCTGGTTCAGATCACCGGCCCGAGCAGACAACTCCTTGGCGGTCTCCTCCTGTTTTTGTTCAATGTCTTGCTTCATCAGGAGGAGGGCCTGCCGTTCTTCGGCCAGCTGTGCCCGCTTGGCCTCTAACGCATTAAGAGATCGCGCGCGGACATCCGCCAAGATCTCCGCGCGCCTCGACATGTCAGCTTCGGCCTTCTCGATGAGCGCCTCCCTGGAAGCTAGCTTCTCCCGTCGGGCGCGATGAAGATTCAGCAGCTTTTGAAGCAGTTGCTCCTCTTCAGACGTGCTGCTACTGCTGGCGCCTGGCGCATCCACAAGCTGGAGCCCGGCAGCGGCAAGGATCTCCTCGTCCACAACATCCTCCTCGGTTGGCGCTCTGGAGCCCACCATCCAGGGGAGGCTGACGTAGACGTTCTCGCCGACCCGGACGTATTTGCTTGGCGGAGGCGAGTTGGGCGCTCCCGCCTCGTCAGTGGTTGAAGGACCCGTGGTCGGAGTAGCGCCTGGCGCTCCTGTGGCCTCAGGGCCGTCAGTACGACCACCGGCTCCCTCGCCGGCCTCCTCAGCAGCCTTCTGGGCGGCCTCAGCTTCAGCAGCCTTGGCGGCTTCATCGGTGGGCGCCTTGGCGGTATTATCCTCGGCGGCCTTGCCGGCCTCTTCGGCAGCATTGGCAGTTTCTTCGTCGGCAAGCTTGTCGGCTGCCAGCTTGTCGGCCTTGGCGGCCTCGTCGTCGACGGCCCCTGTGGTGTTCTCCTCGGCAGAAGAGTCAATGTTCATTGGCTCCACCGAGGAGGGCTCTGCCAACCCGAGAAGTAAGGCAAAAAGAGCTTCAGGAAGAAATTCAAGAAGACAAAAGAAAGAAAGCAGAAAGAGTTTTGCAGCAAGTGGGTTTACCCGTGTTGAGCTCAAGAGCGGTGGGCTCCCCTCCCCCGTCAACGTTTGTCATTGGGGTGGGGTCGCCAGCGCTGGTGCTTGGCACTTCGGCGCTTGCCGGCTCCTCTTCGTGGCTCGGCTCGCTAGTGGGAGCCCTTACCGGAGATCTTCTCCTTGGCGGTGTGGTCGAGGGGGGTGGTACTTCTGGGGCATCTTCAGATGGCTCCACTTGCTGCTCCTCTCCTACACGCCCAAAGATGTCAGTAACAAAATGCTTGTTCCTCAGCGACCGCCAGCGAAAGGTAGTTGAAATACTTACGCTGGGGGCTGCGCTGGGGGCTGCAACGAGGGCTGGGCTCCGAGCTGGTCGGGACGGTCTCAGACGCTCTCCCGGTGGTTGCCGTGGGCTCATCTTCGACGACCACCACGGTCTTGCTCGTCGAGACCTTAGCTCTCTTCCTTGTCCTCTCCGCCAAAGTTTCCTCCCTGCGGAAGCAAGGCCGGAGCGCGACAAGTGAGGACAGAAACAAAACCTTACAAAGATTGAGGGTCGCGGCAAGGGAACTTACTCTTCCTCGTCGTCCTCTTCGCTGAGAGCGGAAAAATCAAAGTCCGCCTCCGTGTGAGGAGGGGGAGGAGGGGGAGCTGGGCTCCTTGGCCGCTTGGCGGGGGTGGTAGCAGCGGTCTTTGATGACCCTGCTCCAGTTGCCGGGGCCGCGTGAGACACTCCCGCAGCACCAGCCCTTGCCGCGGTCGAGCGCGTCGAACGGCGCTCCGGCGGTTGTTGAACTTCTTGCCGCACAGCCACTTTGCCAAGCCTGCAAAGGCGTTTCCTCCTCAGAGGGGCTGGGGACTCTGACTGCGGTGGGCTTTCGGTGCCCTCCTCGGAAGAGGAGCCCTCATCCTCCGAGCTGCCTAACTCGTCGGCAGGCTGGCTTGGCCCGACATCCTTGCCGGGTGCGGCGAGCTCGCCCTTCCCGGCAAGCATCCCCTGCTCGGCAAGGCTCTCCTTTTGTGCCTCGTCGAGCTCCGCCAAAGTATAACCAAAATCGCCAGCTTCCCTGGCGAGCCTGTCCTCCTCCACTCTTCGAGCAATGAATTCTATTTCTTGCTCAGTGGTGTTGCGGACGAGCCACTCTTCCACCCGAACCTGCTTTTCGACCGTGGAGTCAAAGAATCGCCGCACGTCTTCTTCGAGCGGCACGTCCCAAGTTGCTTCAACGCTGTGCGCATTGCAGAGCGGCATCATAGCGATGATTGCACTCAATGCGGAGTTGTTGCAAAGGGGCATGATGTGCTTCGGCAGCGTGAACGCCTTGTCGCGCTTTTCTGGATCTGTCTCTTGCTTGAACAGTTCTCGCATGAAAAAGTCGTGCTGCAGAACTGTGAAGTTGTTGATCAGTCCTGGGCGCAGCCACATGATATCGGCTGGGTTCTTCCAATCAGAGGCCGGCCTTCCTCTCTGCTGCAGAGGAGCAATGCGGCGGCGGAGGAAGTCTGCGCCAACCATCCCTATGGTGAGCCCGGCCTCCCTGAGCCGTATGATCCTGGCAGCGGCAATCTCCAGCTTTTTGTCCTGGGGATCCAGATCGCTCCAGTCTGTGCCATGCGCTGCTGGGGTCTTGCGAAGCTCACAGTATAGTGGCGGCTCGTCGTCAATGATCCAACACCATTCAGACCGGATTTCTCCCCATCTTGGGCGGAGATCCCCCTTCAGATAATGCTCCTTGGCGCCCAATCTTGAAACGAACGAGACGCCAACAGTGAGAGGCTCCCCCTTTTCAGCACGGGGAGTGAAGTAATGCCTGAACAGCGCGGTGTTGGGTGCGACGCCGACGAAGTTCTCGCACAGGTGCGCAAATATTGCCATGGTGGATACGGCATTCGGTGTGAGATCCAGCAGACGGAGGTTGAAGGTGTACATGACGTCGCTGAAGAAATCCGAGTACGGTGGGCAGAGCCCGCACCAAAAGTAGCAAGCGAAGAAGGGGTACTTGCTCACTTCGCTCTCGTCGGTGGCTGGGCGAACGCTGGTGGCCGGATGCGCCTTGGTCCTCGCGGCCCACATGCCCTGGAACTTGGCCTTCAGTGAGCGTCGGAGCGAAGAGCGCGTACTTCTGCCTCTTCATCTGCGCCTGGGTCTCCGTCCTTGAGGACTTCCCCGTCTTCCCCTTTTCTCCTTTGGGAGGCATGGCGAAGGCGGAGCTGAGGACCGAGGGAGATGCGGACGCGCGCGGTGGCGGAGGATTGGGAAACCGCTTTGTTTTGGAGCGGAGGAAGAAGAAGGCGGAGATTTGGAGATCGAGAATGGTGAGAGGGGTATGTGAATGCTTCTGCAGGTCCCTCCTTTTATGGGGAAAGATGCGGAACCATCCGCCCCTTCGTCATTCGAGATAACTGCGCACGCTTCCCACGCTCCGCATTCAACGCGCGACGCGTGGGAGAGCGTGCAATTAAACAGCATAGAGACGTTTCGGCTTATCCCAGCCACGCGTGCCCGTGCACTGTTTGGGCCTGGCCCAACAACGCCCGGCACCGTGTGTGGCCCAGGCCCGGGGGCTCCTGTCGGTGTACTAGAATAGGGGTACCCTAGTACCCCGTACTTGTGCACGGGCAGTAGTAGCATCCCGCGGCCAGGCTTGCGGGAGGACAGCCAGAGAGAAGCTCAAGATTATTAAGCCATTCAAGAACAAAGTATACAAAGCAAGAGTTAAGGCCCCGGCAAGAGGAGCTTGCCGGGAGGGACAGCTGAGGCCCAGCTTGGGCATTGCTGAAGCAGAGTACTTGCCGCGGCAAGGTACTTGCCCCGGCAAGTCATTGGCTGCGGCAAGGTATTGGCTGTGGCAAGATAGCGGCTGCGGCAAGGTACTTGCCCCGGCAAGTTACCTTGCACGGCAAACTATGGGTTGCGCCAAGCTGTCAGGTGCGGCAAGGTCTTGCCGCGGCAAGCGTTACTGTACCACTATGCTACTGTGCTGCTCCGGTGCCTCTGCCAGCGTGGCGCTCTGGGTCCTTCCAAGCGTGCGTGGCAGGGCACTGTGTAGACGGCGGTGCACTGTAGATAGCGGTGCAGCAGCAGGTGGGATAGGCTTTTCCCATGTCCACGATGTCCGGGTACATGTATGTGGACAGCAAAGGCATGGGCATTTAATGCCCTTGTCCCCTGCCGTCAGTGGTAGGTAGGACATGTCATCCTGGTAATAGTGGCCTTACTGTAGCAACTTTCCACCTCTACCTTTACTGTTTGCCACCTGTTGGTGACCCCTTTGTGCGTATAAAAGGAGGCCCATAGGCAACGTGAAAGGGGGGAGGAACTGGAAAAGGGAGAACTCCAGTATTGTACGCAGCTACTCGGTACTGTAGCGCTCCTGGAGCTAGAACAATCATACAGATAATAAACCAAAAAAAAGCAGGAGTAGGGTTTTACGCATCCGTGCGGCCCGAACCTGGGTAAATCTCTCTCGTGCACAGTCGTGTTCTTCGCTAGATTTGCTCTTTGCGCGACCGTCTCTCCCTGCCGAACGTAAAGGGGTCCTTCTCTGGGTCCCATAGGTGTCGCGGATTCGTCCCCGACAGATGGTACCTTGAATAGGCATCGAGAAACGACAGCAGATCGCAGCCGGCAGTGGAGTCCACAATCTGGTCGATGCGCGGCAAGGGGAAAGGATCTTTTGGACAGGCTTTATTGATATCTGTATAGTCAATACACAGCCTCCATTTTCCATTCGCCTTGCGCACTACAACCGGATTGGCCAACCACGTCGGATGGAGCACTCCTCTAACCAAACCTGCCGCTTCCAACTTCCTGATTTCTTCGGCAATAAATTCTTGCCGTTCCAAAGACTGCTTCCTAACCTTTTGCTTGACGGGCTGTGCATGAGGACATACAGCAAGGTGGTGCTCAATTACTTCCCTGGGAACACCGGGGATATCAGATGGTTGCCATGCAAACACATCGATATTCGCCCGTAGGAAAGCAACGAGCGCGCTTTCCTATTTGTCATCGAGGGTGGAACTTATGGTGAAAGTTCCTCCCGTACCATCCTCCTTGACGGGCACCCTCTTGGTTTCTGGCGGAGCTGCCTCGGATTTCTTGCTCTTGCCAGTGGAGCTCTCCGGCACATCCTCGACGGGAGCGCAACACTCCGAGGAGGTGCGCTTGCCGGAGTGTGTGCGAGAGGTCTTGCCGGTCTTCTTCTTCCCCCCAGGAGCTTCAGCGACAGGAGCAAGTGCCTTGGCGGCAGCTGCTGCAACTGCCTCCCGGTAGAGTTGGTCGGCACAGATAAGCGCGTCCTTCTTGTCAGAGTTGACAGTGATGACGCTCATCGGGCCGGGCATCTTTAATACGTTGTAAGCGTAGTGCGAGGCCGCCATGAACTTGGCCAGTGCTGGACGGCCGAGAATCCCGTTATATGGCAATGAAATCTTGGCGACGTCAAAAACGATCTTTTCTGTTCTATAGTTCAGCTCACTGCCAAATGTCACCGGCAATGTGATCTTGCCCTTCGGTTGGTTCCTTCCTGGATTGATCCCTTGAAACGTGCCCGTTTCCTTGAGATATTCGTCAGGAATTTGCATCCTCTTGATCACGCTAGGCGAGATCAGATTCAAACTGGCCCCACCGTCAACTAACATTTTTGTTACCTTGAGGTTGCAAATCATTGGTGAAACCAACAACGGCAAGCACCCGACCGCGGTTGTGCGATCAGGATGATCCTCAATGTCAAAAATGATAGGCGTGCTGGACCATTTCAGAGGCTTCCGAGCATCGACCAACGGCTCCGCCGCATTGATCTCTCGCACCCACTGTTTAAGTTGGCGGTGAGAAGAATGCAGCGAGGCGCCTCCGTCAAGGCACATAGCATCTGTAGCCTTTTGAAACTCATGCTCGCTGGAGTCGTCGTCCTCTTCATTGTCATCTTCACCCCCCTCTTCTTTGTCACGGCCTCGAGCAGGCCTCTCCTTCTGTTGCTTAGCCTTGCCGCGGTGACCTCCTCGGCCACTGCGTTTCTTGTTGGACCCTTCAGCACCATCTTGGGCTCTTTCCTTGTCTCGCCTTTCATATTCAGCTTTCTGCCTCTCGACAAGCTGTTCAACTTGCTGGCAATTCTGGAGGTCATGGCCCTTGGTGCGATGGATCTTGCAATATTGCTTGTCGGAGCCCTCCGGCTTGTCGGCAGCTGCCAAGGCCTGACAGAAGGGACACCCGGCAACATCCTTGCCGGGGCCATCAACCTTGGCCTTCTTGGCGGTGCCGGGGTTGCCGGATTCCTCGACAACAAGCACAGCCTTGCCCTTACGCTTCCTGTTACGCCGCCGACCTTTTCTTGCCGGGGTGGCGGCATCTTCATCTTTAGAGTCGGCTTCCGCGTCGGTGTTCTTGCCGGGGAGTCTCCTTCCCTCTTCAGCCCTAGCACATTTGTCTGCCAGAGCATAGAGCTCAGCAATCTCCCTGACTTTGTTCATCGCCAGCTCCTCTCGCATCTTGCGATTGCGCACGTTCTGATGAAACACGCTAATAACGGCGGCGGGATGAATGTCTGGGATATTGTACTGTACGCGGCTGAATCTCTGTATGAACTTGCGCAAGGGCTCACCCTCCTTCTGGGGGATGAGGTGTAAATCACTTTCTTGGCCAGGAGCTTGATGGCCTCCGACAAAGGTGCCACCAAACTGGTGACACAGGTCTAACCAGGAAGAAATGGAATTCTCTGGCAGATGCATCAACCACGACCTGACGTTGGGCTTAAGCACCAACGGGAAGTAGTTGGCCAGTATCTTGTCGTCTCGAGCTCCGGCAGCCTGCACCGCGATGGTGTAGATGCTCAGGAACTCCGACGGGTGAGTCTTGCCGTCGTATTTCTCCGGGACCTCTGGCTTGAATGTTCGGGAATTGGGCCACTGGAATCGCCGCAGCTCACGGGTAAATGCTGGACACCCCACCTCATAAGGCAGGTCACCAGGATTCCCTGGCGCAGGCTTGTCGATAGTAGGCCCTGCGCGCCTATCAGATTGATGGCGCGCTTCCCGTCGCCGCTCGATGGTAGTTCGAGCGTCTTCTTTGCTTTGCTCCCGAAGAACTTGACGCTGATCGCGGTGCATTCGCAGATTGGACGACGCCGTGGAATCGCCATCACAGACGTCGGTCCGCCGAGCAAGCGACCGCTGTTGTTGTTGTGAAGGAGAGTGCACCGTAGTCGCTTTACCTCCAGTCTTTTCGCCATCGGCACACGTCGGCTCGACGGACCGCCACCGCGAAGGCTCCGCCCGCTGCGGTCCATCTCTGTTGGCGAAGCCGACGAGGCTCTGAATAGCAGCTCTCCATTCCTCGAGCTTCTCCAGAGCGGGAGGGAAATCCAGAAGCAGCTGCGCTCGCGCCAATGCCTCTGCTGGTGTAGGCAGCGGTGAGATGTGCGAGGTACGTGAGGTGCTCTGACTCCTAACCATGTTAAAAGGAGCTCCGTCACGGTCCTGCGACCGCACCGCGCTTCCACTAGCATCTTGGCGTGCATGTTGGTCGCGCGCATATCGGGAATGATGCGCAGGGGCCTTTTCTTGGGGACGCCTGGAACCACCGTCGTCACGACGCTGCTCGTTGCGCGCGACCTGAGAAGGCCGCAGCGCATGCGCCGGCACGGGTGTCTTGGAAGGCGCCGTCCCGTCCTTGGAGTTCGCCACGCCACCCGTAGGCAGCACAGCTTCGTCCTTGGATCTGGTGGTGCGCGGGTCGTTGTCGCCGCTGCGAACAACTCCGCTCGCCTGGCTTTGTCCGCCAGAATGCCGTGGAGGCTCAAGACCTCCACCTCCTCCATCTGCGTCCATGCCATCGCCCGTCTGTGAAGGCACGGGCAGACCAAACGCAGATGGACCAGCCGCCACCAAGCCCTTCTTCTCGGGGGCCATGGCGACGAAAACGATCAAGAAACTGACGCGCTGATCACTAGATCAGGTTCACGCAACCTCCTGCCCCCTACCTGGCGCGCCAAAGATGTCGACGTGCGACACCTATGGGATCACGTGGATCCCTTTATGATTCGGCAGGGAGAGAGGTATGCGCAAAGAGCAGATCCAACGATCGACGCAAGGGGATTTTTACCCAGGTTCGGGCCGCTGAGAAGCATAATACCCTACTCCTGCATTAGTTTATTGTGGAAGCTTAAGCCCAAGCTCCAAGAGCGCTTGCAATGAACAGTACGTTCGAGCAGCAGCTACACATGCAGAATGGGCTAGAGAGTGTCCTTTGTCTGTAGCTACGCCTTGGGCCTCCTTTTATATGTCCAAGGGGTCACCAACAGTGGCGTTCGGTACATACATTGAGATGTAAAGTAGCTACAGTGTTTACACACTTATCACAAACGATTTAGGACAAACACATTAAATGCTCCGTTTAGGTGTCCTTACTTTCTTGGGGACGGAAAAAGGGGCCGTCCCATCAGCACCGCTTAAGCCCGTTCACCACTGGAATCATGCCACGCAACTAGGAGGACAAAACCCAAATGACAGGCTGGTCACTACGCTGGAGCAGAGGCAGGGTGGCGGATCTTGGCGGGACTTCGCGGGCCATCCCTACAAAGATCTTACCGGGAGCCAAGCCCTCGGTCTTCTGTCTTCTGATCATTGGCCTGAATACTTCCTTGATAATCTCGCATTTGCTTCTAGCTATCCTCCGGCAGGCCTTGCCGCTGGTACGGCTACAACTGCCCGTGCACAAGTATGGGGTACTAAAGGACCCAAACTTTAGTACACCGACACTACGGGTCCATAGTTAGTAGCTAGATCTCTCTCTCTCTTTCTCTCTCTCTCTCTCTCTCTCTCTCTCTCTCTTTGATCTTCAGTACAATGTTCTCCTCGATGTTCTTGGAGTTCGATCCGATGTAATGACTTTTTGCGGTGTGTTTGTTGGGATCCACTGAATTGTGATTTTATGATCAGATTTATCCATGAATATTATTTGAGTTTTCTTTGAATTCTTTTATGGATGATTGTTATAGCTTCGTATTTCTCTCTGATCTATTGATTTGGTTTGGCCAACTAGATTGATTTTTCTTGCAATGGGAGAGGTGCTTTGTAATGGGTTCGATCTTGTGGTGCTCTGTCCCAGTGACAAAAAGGGACATGACACGTTTTTGTATCGTTGCCATTAAGGATAAAAATATGAGGTTCATTCATGCGTGATTTTACTTTGTCTACATTATGTCATCTTGCTTAAGGCATTACTCCGTTCTTTATGAACTTAATACTCTAGATGCATGCTGGATAGCGGTGGATGTGTGGAGTAATAGTAGTAGATGCAGAATCGTTTCGGTCTACTTGTCTCAGACATGATGCCTATATACATGATCATTGCCTTGGATATCGTCATGATTATTCGCTTTTCTATCAATTGCCCAACACTAATTTGTTTACCCACCGTATGCTATTTTCAAGAGAGAAGCCTCTAGTGAAAATGATGGCCCCCGGGTCTACTTTTATCATATATAAAATCCTAAAAATACTTTGCTGCAATTTTACTTTATTTATTTTATTTTGTATTTTTGTTTAGTCTATCTATCAAACACCATACAATTTAATCTTGCACGTAAGCGCCGAGGGATTGACAACCCCTTGTTCGCGTTGGGTTGTAAGGATTTGTTGTTTGTGTGCAGGTGCTGCTAACATGGTGTTGCGTGGTTCTCCTACTGGATTGATAACCTTGGTTCTTAACTAAGGGAAATACTTATCTCTACTGTACTGCATCATCCTCTCCTCTTCGGGGAAATCCCAACGCAGTTCACAAGTAGCAGGAAGAATTTCTGGCGCCATTGCCGTGGAGACATCATCAACATCTATCAAGTACCTACACATAAAATTTCATCTCCTTGCATTTATATATTTGCTATTTGCCTCTCGTTTTCATCGCCCCCACTTCTAAAAAAGTTCTACAAAAATACAAAAACATTTTCCATTTTGTGTGTTTTCTAGTTTTTGCTTGTTTGAAGTAGCTATCATGGCTAATTTTGGTATGGAAAAAAGTGAGGATGGTAAACCTCCTAAAATTGAAATTCCTACCAATTTGGTGCTAAAATTTTTGGGATGGGACATGGAAATACTATAGGAAAAAAGCATTATCCAAGAATTCTTTAATTGCACTGGAACTTTGGCTTGTGATGAGGCTCCTATACTGAAAAGAACCAAAAATTATGCCGAAGCTATTTCTGCACTTGTTCTTAAACTTGAGAGAAGATTTATCCGTACCCATCCTACTTTCCAAAGATTGTTTTATGAATTGCCAGATGTAAAAAATCCTAGAGCTAAGAAGATAGCTACCCTTGTCCTCATGAATGAATTTGATTACATAGTGCGGGAAGCTAGAGAGATCTTTGATTTTTATGGTATGAATCATGAAAAACCAGTGATAGATGAGATTTTATACAATAGTGATTACTTGTTGAGATATTTATTTCATGATGAGCATACTTTTGATGAGAATACTAAAAAAGAGGTCCCTCCCTTAAATATAATCCAACAAGTTTTAATGGTATTAATAAACAGTATTGTTGTATTGTAAAAGGGAATCAAGAGGGATTTGAGGATGGTCAACTTAGTTATGCTAAAATTCCCATGGATGATGTGTTTCATATTATCTTTGAAAAGCCTCCTGATGAGAACGCGTCCTTAGAAAAGAATAAGAAATATGACAACACTTGAAACTATGCGTTATGCCTAGCTAGGGGCGTAAAACGATAGCACTAGTTGGGAGGCAACCCAATAGTTTTCTTAATTTTCTTATTTATTTTTCTATTTCTTGTGTGCACACAATTATGCTACTGTTATGGTTGTGTTTTTGTGTTTTAATTAGTGTTTGTGCCAAGTAAAGCCTTTGGGATGATTTGGATGATAGTTGCTTTGATTCTGTGCAAAACAGAAACTTTTGCATCCAGTAGCAGAATCATTAAAATTTTCTGGAGCATGATAAAATTATAATTTTTTTACACATGATTAATATACAAATTGCCCATGTTTTCCTAATGTTTCATAATTTTTGGAGTTACATAAGTATGGCCATTGTTCGAGTTACTACAGACTGTTCTGTTTTTGATAGATTCTGTTTTTGATGCATTGTTTTGCTTGTTTTGATGAAACTATGGATTGTATCGGGGGGTATAAGCCATGGAGAAGTTAGAATACAGTAGGTATAATGCAAAAATAAAATATGAATGGGTTTGCAACAGTACTTAAAGTAGTGATTTTCTTTATTATACTAACGGATCTCACGAGGTTTTGTTGAGTTTTGTGTGATTGAAGTTTTCATGTTTTGGGTGAGATCATGATGGATGAAGGAATAAGGAGTGGCAAGAGCCTAAGCTTGGGGATGCCTGAGGCACCCCAAGGTAATATTCAAGGACTCTCAAGTAGCTAAGCTTGGGGATGCCCTGGAAGGCATCCCCTCTTTCTTCTATCGACCATCGGTAATTTTACTTGGAGCTATATTTTTATTCATCACATGATATGAGTTTTGCCTGGAGCGTCGTGTATTATATGAGTCTTTGTTGTGTTTGCTTTTTAGTTTATCACAATCATCTTTGTTGAACACACCTTTTTGAGAGGGACACACATTATTCATGATTTGTTAGAATACTCTATGTGCTTCACTTATATCTTTTGAGCTAGGTAGTTGTTCTAGTACTTCACTTATATCTTTTTGAGCACGGCGGTGATTATGTTTTAACGAAATACATGAACTCTCATGCTTCACTTATATCTTTTTGAGAGTTGATAATAGTAATGGTAATTTGCAAAAGATATGAATTTGGTCCCAATATGATGAATATCCAAGAGGGATATAATAAAAACTTTCATGTAGATCATTGGATATGATAAGATTGATTCCTTGCAATAGTTTTGCGATATGAAGATGATAATATGTGAGTCATGCTTGTGAGTAATTGTGATTTAGTAGGAATATTGGTGTTAAGGTTTGTGATTCCCTAGGCATGCACGTAAAGTCAATAGTTATGCAACGAAGTTACATCCTACTTATGGTGCATTAATTATTTAGTGTTAGTTATTCTTAATGCATGTTTATGGCCGTTTTTGTTTTTCGGCTGGTTGCTTCTCAATCTATTTGCTAGCCTTCATTCGTACTAAGCGGAAATACTGCTTGTGCATCCAACTCCTTAAACCTAAAGTTGTGCCAAATGAGTCCACCATACCTACCTATAAGCTGTATTTACATGCCATTCTAAGTAAATTTGCATGTACCAACTTTAATCATTCAAAATAATTTCCGTTCTATGTGCCCGTACCGCTAATGGTGCGGCAGGGGGTGGCCAATATCTTCCATGTTAGGTGGGTTATTCTCATGATGAGTGTTTATTCACTTGTCATTGCACGAGAAAATGGCAAGATAATAGGGATGCCCAGTCCCGAATGAATCAAAATGAAAAAATATAATAAATTCCTTGAAAAGTTAGCCATGGTTTGTGAAAGAATGGTGGAAAGGAAATGAACTTTATTTTCTGTTTGGGAACCGCCTATAATGTGTCTAGCATGGAAGATGTTGGGAACTTTCGGTTGTATCGTTGACAGGGAAAGCATGCCTATCTTCAAAATAATCTTATCTCTTTGTTTCAAACTTTGAGCTCTGGCACCTCTGCAAATCTCTGCTTCCCTCTGCGAAGGGCCTATCTACTTTACTTTTATGCAAATTTTTATTTTATTTTGAGTCTCCATCTTCTCTTATAAAGCACCAATCACTACAAAAAAAAGACACATCCGTGACATTAAGGCCCAAACGAAAAAAAATCTGTCATGGTTATGACACTTCTATGACGATAATTGTGATAAAAACACATATCATCATAGATGTGGTGGGCTCCTACTTCTATGACAAAAATCATGATAGAAAATGGCTTTTCGTCCTGGGCGAGCCGGGGACGCACCTACATGACATTCTTTGGGCCGTCCATGACATAAAAAATCGCGGTAAAATTGAGGGCGCGAATTTTTTTGCGGAGTTCCCGGTTACACTGGGTGGCCAGGGCTGAGCGATGCAGCGTGGTTTGCGCGTTTCTCTCTCGTACGTGCGCATGGTGTGAGCCGTGTCACTATAACTAAACCCGAGCGAGAGGCGTTCGCTTACTGAACCCGAGCGATCGCACTGCTACGTACTGAAGTGGATCAATCGATCCCTTCGCTGCTAACTGAATCCGACCGACTCCTTCGCTGCTAACTGAACCCGATCGATCGCTGCTGTTACTTACTGAAGTTGATCAAACCCCCGTGCGAGACGTAGCTAGCCGGTTGGGTTGCCTCTGGATGAACAGTGCCCGTTGCTTCTGCTCGCGATACGTAGAACGAGTCGAGACATGGTGAGTCCAGCTGGTTGGTTGGCTGTGGATGAACAGTTCCTGGTGGGGGTTGGATGAATAGGACCCCGGCTGTGTGTAGGCGGTTGCCGTTAGATGAACATGACCCCGTGGTAGTAGGCGGCTGCCGCTGGATGAACAGGAGGCCACACACCCCAGCCGGTTGGGGTGGATGAACAGGACCCCGTTGAGGCTGGTTGAACAGTAGTCGGTGGAGGCTAGATGAACAGTAGCCCGTGGATGAACAGTGCCTGGTGGAGGCTGGAGGAGTTCGATGGTGGATGAACAGTAGCAGGTGGAGGCTAGAGGAAGTCGATGATGGATGAACAATAGCCCGTGGAGGCTGGAGGTAGTAGACGATGGATGAACAGTAGCCCGTGGAGTCCCGTTTTGCGATACGCCACACCCCTCCCGATGAACAGGACCCTGTTTCGACCGTAGGCGGTTGGAGATAAGTCCGTTTCCTCTGTTTTATGGTACGCCACACCCCTCCTGATCAACAGGACCCTGTTTTGATCGTAGATGGTTGGAGAGAAGTCAGTTTCCTCCATTTTGCGGTAGGCCAGACCCCACCTGATGAACAGGATCCCGTTTCGACCGTAGCCGGTCGAACAGAAGGCCGTTTCCTCCATTCTGTGGTACGCCAGACCTCGTTTCGGCTGTTCAAAGGATCGAGATGGACCTACAGGGGGGTGAATAGGTACAATTATAAATTTTAAATGTTACTTAGCAATTTTAGGAAATAATGCGGAATATGAAAGTGAGCCTAACAATTGCAAGTATGATGCTAAGAGCTAAGCAAGGTAAACAAGTAACACAAGTATGTGAGTAAGCAAGTACAATATGATATAACTAAAGACTAAGAGACAAGTAACCACAAGTAGGAAGTTAGGGTTAGGGATAACCGCAACTCCAAGAGATGAGGATGTATGCCGATGTTCACTTCCTTGGAGGGAAACTACGTCACCGTTACAGAGTTGGATGTTACCACGAAGGCACACCAACGCCACAAAGGCTCACCCTATTCTCCCTTTGAGATATCAGCACGAAGGCGATTCCCAACCACTAGTGGTAGACCTTGAGGTGGTCTCCAAACCCTCACAAACTTTTCGGGGGTAATCACAATGGTCGATTCCTCTCCGAATGACTCCTACCGCCTAGGAGTCTCCAACCTCCAAGAGTAACAAGAACGATGGGAAAAGCCCAAGACTTGCTCAAATCATGAATTCCTTTGGTGCAAAGAGGGGGAAGGAGTGGATCTATCACTTGAGTGGACAACTTCTCTCAAATGCTCTCAAATCCCTTAGGGATCTAAGATTTGGTGTAGGAGTATGAGAGAGAGAGTGAAAAGTGTTCTTGAGGATGTTCAAAGTGAATGGTCAAACCTCCCACGGGATAGGTGAGAGGTATATATAGTATCCCTCAATAAGTGGCCGTTGGAGCCATCTGAGTGCAGCAGCCGTCGGACGTCCGAGACATACCGGACGTCCGAGGCCACGGCAGACGCCGGACGTCTGACAGGGACCGGAAGTCCGACGATTTAGCACTGCATAGGAAGTACCGGACGACCGGTGGATACCGGACGTCCGAGGCCTCGGCAGGCACCGGACGACCAACATGGACCGGAAGTCCAACGATTTAGCTCTGTAGAGAAGGTACCGGACGTCCGGTGGATACCGAACATCCGACGTTTTGGTTCTGTCAAGGAAGTGTCGGCCATCCGGTGGACACCGGAAATCCGACGTTTTGGCTCTGTGAAGGAAATGCTGGACGTCCGGTAGACACCGGAAATCTGACGTTTTGGCTCTGTATAGGAAGTACCGGACGTCCGGTGGATACCGGCCATCCGACATGTGTTGGTCGTCCAACAGAGACATGGTTCAGAAGATGAGTGTTTAAAGAAGATCACTTGAGCAAGACTTTCGCGAGACCCCATGTTCCCCTCTTAATAGTGCGGGATCCCTATACTCAAGAACAAACATAAAGGGCCTAAGCCATTAGACTTGTTTCTTCGTTCTTGGGGAAGATAAGTATTTCCGTAGTCATAATCCACACACACGATCCCGAGGGGAGTAAAACCTGAGATATACTTGACAAACTTGGATAGTCCCCTATGTGTATATTGTCATCAACATCAAAATACGATTAAGGGCATGATTGCACTTTCAATCTCCCCCTTTTTGGTAGTTGATGACAATATACACATAGTATAATTTTTTTTAAAGGATGTTCTATATTTAAGACAGATTTGTCGAAGAGCATTTCAAGGCCTAGATGCACAAATATGAAGAGCTCCCCCTCACAGTGACAATCATTAAAATCATAGGAGAAAAATATCATAATATCTCCTCATACATAAAGACATAGATAAAGTCATACACCCACTCAAAGCATAATGGTTCAACATAAGACAAGTCTTAAGTCTTAACATAGATAGAACAATACTAGTACTCCCCCTTGGCATCAAGTACCCAAAAGGGGCAAAGAGGACCACCCAGAACGTTACAGATCATCATCATCATCGTTATGAGCTCCACTTCCACCAACCTCGTCGAAGAAATCAGCCCACTCGGGCCCCGAAGGAAAGCCAAAATCAAAAGGAAGAGCCGCCGGAAGACGCTCATCGTCACTAACGTCGGTAGCCCCAGAGTCACGCAGACAAGACTTCAAGGCATTCTTGGAGGTGATCATGCGAGTGACTACATCATGATTTTGTGTGCAGTTGAAGGTAAAGGCCTTCATCATGGCAGAGGTGGCCTTTCCGAGAAAACGAGCAAGACGCCCAACAGATGCAGAGTTAGAGGTGGTAGGATGAGACCTAGCAGCAGACCTATGAGCAGAGGCAGACTTGGAGGAACCCTTGGGAGCCCAATCATCCGCCATGTGAGGAGGAATAGTCCACTTCTCCTGCACATGAGTCCATTCAAGAGAGAATGGAGCAACACTCTCAATGAGAGCCTGAATGAAGGGAGCATGAGGGAAAAGCCTGCTTGTACTGAAAGCTAGCAAGACAGATTTCATGCCACAGAAAATGAGGAACATTGATCTTACTTTTGGGAGACTCATAGAGGCGAGACATAAGATCAATGCAATAACTGTTGGAAGATCCCTTGTCACCCATCTTGGGATAGATGGTGCGGATGACACATTGGTAAATGATGTAGAAAGGAGATCTCCAAATAGAGACTTGATTCAGATCCTTCATCTTATCCTCCTCAGAAAGATCTTCCAGATCCTTAAGAAGATAGCCACAAGCCTCAACAGCTTTGGGTTTATGGTTGGGGTCATCCTTATGGATCTTGAATCCAATGTCAGGAAAGCCAAGAGCAGCGACAAACTGCGCATAAGTGGCAGTGAGCTCGGTGTCAGAGGTCATCCAGGTGACGGTCTTGTCAGGACCAAAGAAGCATGTGGCATAAAATTGATGGATAGCGGCATGGTTAAAGTCGTGCTGAAATGCAAATGGAGCAGTAAGACCGGATGACTCAATGAGTTCAATAGCACCCGGGTACTTCACGGGATGAGCCCGAATGTGCTCCAAGTCAATGAAATGGTGCAGAGAGAGTCCCTTTGGGAGAACCACGGAGGTATAGATGTCTGCCTGAACATTTGTGAGGAAACGTTGATCCAGAGAGTCTTGAACCACTTCGAATTGATCAACATCGCGACGGAACTTAAGATATGCAGGCTTGGGCACTTTGGTGAAATCCTTGAGGGCACGCCCATGAAGTGGAGGAGCCTCAAGAGATATGCGACGACCATCCACATTTGGCTGAACCGAAGGAGGAGGAGGCATGTAGGTGGCCCTTCGAGAACCTGAAGGATGGATTGGGACAGCCACATACTCAGCGCGCTCTTCATATTGCAACTCCTCTTCATAGTCAGAGCCCTCAGAAGAAGTGTCCTCGATCACAGGACGTTACCCAGCACGCTTGCGTGGACGTTGATGCTCTTGCGAGTCATCAGACCCACCGCAACGAGAGGCTGAAACCAAAAGGACATGGACATGGTACAATGAGCCCCGGATGGAAATCGAGACCGGAAAGATGAACAACGGATCGGGTAAAACAAATTACCGCGAGCGGAGACACCTCTGGTATTCTTGTGAGCAGTGTGTTTCACCCTTGCCATCGTGGGAAGAACCACCCCTATTAGATTTATCCAAGAGAGAAAAAGGGAATCACAACCGGCACTGAGATGAACGACAAGAGAACCAGAGGAATGGACAGGGAGATACCAAATCAGCACAAGGAAGGAGGGGTCGATGGAGAGGAGGCTGGGGGCCCGGCGATGCGGCTCCCCTGGCGACGGCGAGCGAGATCAACCCTCTAGCGGCACGGCGGCGGACACAGATGCGGAGTGGGGAGGGGAGAAGATAGGGAAACTGCCCGGTCAGGCCCGTCCCCAAAATTTATATGGGCCGCGGGTTTCATCGGACGACCGACAGAGGTCAGACGTCCGGGGACTGATGTAAGTGCCAGGAGATGGACCACCGGAGAGCCTCGGACATCCGAGGCCTGGGGAGGAAATGGGCTGTGCACGATTTCAGCACAGCGACCGGACATCCGAGCAGTGTCGGACGACCGAAAACTGTGAGTCATCGGACGTCCGAGAAATGTCGGACGACCGGTGGCAAAAGTTTTGACAGACGGCGCTTAGAAGTATCTAGATGAACCAAAATACAAGAATGGGTAAAACAAAAATATATGGGCAATCAGACATAGAAGATACCACATGATTAGCAACTAGACACACAATGTATGGACCCCAAGCATGATTGGGCACCCCTCCTATGAGGAGAGCCGGTGGCCAAAGGCCACCATGTGTGAGTATGTGTGTCGTGATGCCGCGAAGATATTGTCCTTGGTCTCAAAAACACTACTCCATCATTTAAAGTACCGTAGTTCAAGGAACATGGTAACTTTGAGAGTGTTTGTTCTTTTTATGCATTATATAGGGTGAGAGTACTCATGAGTTGAGTGTCTCCCCCTAAACATATGCCTACATCAAGACAAGACAAGAAGTAAATGCATGCATGGGTACTAGATTTCACATAATGTTGTCAAGCTCCAAGATACCAAGTTCACGCCTAAGTTGACAAAACCTTGCTTCATCCAATGGTTTGGTGAAAATGTCGGCGAGTTGCATATCCGTACCAACATGAGCAATATCAATGTCACCCTTTTGCACATGGTCTCTCAAGAAATGATACCTAATATCAATGTGCTTGGTGCGAAGATGATCAATAGGATTCTCAGCAATCTTGATGGCACTTTCATTATCACATAGAAGAGGCACATGTCTATAGGTGATACCATAATCCTTCAAAGTTTGCCTCATCCATAGTAATTGAGTTGCACAACTAGCAGTTGCAATGTATTCGGCTTCGGCGGTGGAGAGAGAGAGACACAAATTTGCTTCTTCGAGGACCAACTTACCAAGGAGCGTCCAAGAAATTGACATGCACCGGAGGTGGACTTCCGTCCCACTTTGTCTCCAGCCCAATCCGCATCCGTGTACCCAATGAGATCAAACTTTGCATCCTTGGGGTACCATAGACCCAACTTTGGGGTGTGAACAAGGTATCTAAGAATATGCTTAACCGCCTTATGATGGCTTTCCCTAGGGGAAGCCTGAAATCTAGCACACATGCATACACTGAACATGATGTCTGGTCTAGATGCACAAAGATAAAGCAATGAACCAATCATAGAGCGGTAAAGAGATGGGTCGAAAGGGATACCATTTGTGTCTTCAGTGAGTACAATTTTTGTTGGCATGGGTGTCTTACATGGGCTAGCATTTGTCATGTCAAACTTCTCTAGAATATCCTTGAGGTATTTTGTTTGAGACAAGAAAATTCCTTCTTGAAATTGTTGAATTTGAAATCCGAGAAAGAACTTCAAGTCCGCATTGAGTGACATTTCAAAGTTCTTGGTCATGGAGGCCGCAAACTTCTTGCACGAATGAATGTTAGGAGAACCAAAAATGATGTCATCTACATAGATTTGGCATAAGATCAAATCACCTTTTTCCCTCTTAGTAAAAAGAGTGGGATCGATCACCCCTCTCACAAAACCATCATCGAGGAGAAACTTCTTAAGATGATCATACCAAGCACGAGTTGCTTGCTTGAGGCCATACAAAGCCTTGTGAAGTTTGTACACATAGTCTTTGTGATCGGGATCAACGAACCCAGGTGGTTGTGAGACATATACTTCTTCTTGTAGAGGACTGTTAAGGAAAGCACTCTTCACATCCATTTGATGTAATGTAAAACCATTGAAAGCAGCATAGGCAAGTAAGATGCGAATAGATTCAAGACGGGCAACGGGAGCAAAGGTCTCACCAAAGTCCAAACCTTCAACTTGTGAGTACCCTTGTGCCACTAACCTTGCCTTGTTGTGGATGATTACGCCATTCTCATCTTGCTTGTTCTTGAAAATCCATTTTGTTCCAATGACATTGTGTTCCTTAGTTGGTCTCTCGACTAATGACCACACTTGGTTGCGTTCAAAACTGTTCAACTCTTCTTGCATAGCAACGAGCCAATCATTGTCCATCAATGCATCTTGTACCTTGAGTGGCTCAACACTAGAGACAAACAAAAAGTGAGCACAAAAGTTTTTCAATTGTTTATGAGTGACTCTACCTTCCAATATGCCGGTAAGAATTTGATCAACATCAACACGACCGGCCACTCGGGGCATGATGGAGGCTAGGGTTTCACGGGGTTCAACTTCATGTCCATCATCCATATCCTCAACATATGGATCATTAATGTGCGGTGGAAGATCTTCTTCTTCATATTGTATTTGTTTAGGTTCATCATCAAAGATTGCACTTTCTTGTTCTTTCTCTTAGTGAGGATCTTGTTCTTGAAGATGATCATGGTGAGGGACTTGATCTTCTTCTTGTACTTGAACAACGGGCATCAGTTGAATAGTAGGAGCTTGTGGTGGTATGGGTGTTGAATTTGTTTGATGATGTGTGAAACTTCCATCTTCTTCTTCATCACTTTGAGGTTCTTGTTCCATTGGAAGAAGAGCACCAACACCCATGGTCAAAATATCTTGAGAAGGATCTTCTTCACCTACACCACTTAGATCAACTTGCTCCCCATGGGAGCCATTAAATTCATCAAACACCACATCACAAGTTTCTACAACACATCCATTGGATTTGTTGTAGACTCTATAGGCGTGAGAGTTTGATCCATAACCAACAAATATGCCCTCAATTGTTTTGGATTGAAATTTTCCTAACCGTTCTCTTTTGTTGAGGATGAAACATTTGCACCCAAATACACGAAAGTACTTGACATTTGGCTTGTTCCCGGTTATGAGCTCATATGGAGTCTTCTCCAATATCGTGCGGAGGAAGAGCCGATTTGATGCATGGCATGCGGTGTTGACAGCCTCGGCCCAAAAACTATGTGGTGACTTGTATTCATCCAACATGGACCTTGCCATTTCCACAAGTGTACGGTTCTTCCTTTCGACTACACCATTTTGTTGAGGAGTGTATGGTGCGGAATATTGATGCTCAATCCCTTCATCACTAAGAAATTCTTCCAAGGTGTAGTTCTTGAACTCAGAGCCATTATCACTTCTTATTGCCAAGATTTCTTTGTCAAACCTACGTTGTGCTTGCTTGGCAAAATCAATGAAAGTGATCTTCGTCTCGTCCTTGGACTTGAGGAAGAACACCAATGTATATCTTGAGTAATCATCAACAATGACAAGTCCATACTTTTTCCCACCAAGACTATCCCAAGAAGGAGGCCCAAAAAGATCCACATGAAGGAGCTCCAAAGGCCTTGAAGTAGATACAATATTCTTGGGTGGGTGCTTTGATTGATGTTGCTTCCCGGCTATGCATGCACTACACACACGATCTTTCTCAAAAGAGACATTGGTTAGTCCAAGGATGTGATTACCCTTTAAGAGATCTTGAAGATTTCTCATGCCGACATGGGCTAGCCGGCGATGCCATAGCCACCCCTTGTTGGCCTTGGCCATTAGACAAGTTGCATGGAATGTGCTCTCTTTCGAGAAATCAACCGTGTAAAGGTTGCCATCCAACTCTCCAACAAAGGCCACTTTGAGAGTATCTCTCTTAAATACTTTCACATCTATTAGTCCAAATAGTGTATCATAACCAACAGAAGCCAATTGACGAACGGAAAGCAAATGGTATTTAAGGGATTGGACAAGCATGACATTTGCAAGAGACATATCATTTGTGATAGCCACCTTACCCAACCCGAGTACCTGTCCTTTTGGTCCTCCACCAAACACAATGCTCATAAATGGTTGAATAGCTTCCATGAAATCGTAAAGTAATTTGCTATCTCCGATCATATGATTGGTACATCCACTATCGATCACCCATTTGACTCCACCAGAGAAAGCAACATACACACAATTATGACTTGGTTAGAGGCACCCATTTTTGCAATGGGACCTCTCAAGTTAGTCACAAGGGTCTTAGGGACCCAAATAGCATAAAACCGGAATGCATTACGAGGACCAACAAATTTCGCATAAACTTCTCCATCCTTAGTTTTACGAAGTACATAGGATGGAGGCATGAACTCTTTTGGCTTGTTGAGAGTGGGCATGCCCCTTGTGGCCTTCCCACTCACAACCTTACCTTTCTCCTTGTGCCCTTCTCGTACAAATGTTTCTTTAAGAGGGGTGGTGCACTTTTGAGAAGACATCTTCTTCTTGCTTGTGCTTGGGTCAAACCCGAGCCCTTCCTTGGCAAACACCTCATTGTGTTGGCTCAATACCTCATTAAGGTTCTTTTATCCTTGAGCACATGTCATGAGTCCTCTCTCGAGTTGTGCCTTTAGAAAACAGTTTTCCTCAAGAATAGATGCTAGGTCACCACTAGAGTTAGTAGTACAAGCATCAACATTGTTAATAGGAGAAGAGTAAGCCTTGGCTAGAGTTTCAAGATAAGTAAGCTTGAGCGTCTCAAAACTCTTTGTAAGAAGGGTGAGCTCTTCTTCCTTAGTCTTGAGGGACACGGATACAAGCTCACAATCCTTAGAGAGAGAAGCATGAGATTTCACAAGCTTACTCTTATCATTCATCAACTCCTCGCACGAGTCCTTAGCCTTTTTCAAGGAGGCAAGTTCTTTAGCATGAACATCAATGTTTGCACCAATTTTCAAGCATAGTTCATCATTTCGTGCTTCCTCATATTGGACTTTCCGCTCAAGGATTTCATATTTTTCCTTTTCCTCGGTGACGAGGGTTTCGAGTTCCTTAATGGTGATGGTGTGCTTACTCACCATCTCCATAAGCATACGAAACATAGTGAGCTTCTTTCCTTTGAGGGAGCACATGAACTTATTTAGTTTAGCAAGCATAGGATCATCTATATCATCATCATCATAATTATCCTACACATCAAGATACTCATCACAAGGAGTAGAAGGAGTGAAAAGAGGAGGGTTTGACCGTGGGGTTACCTTGACCTTGTCAGGAGAGTTTTGGCCCTCTCCATCTTCTACCATGGCCTTTGCCATTAGGCACTTGTGAGCGTTGCCCTTGTAGTCTTTCATATAGTTGTAGGTGACAACATCACCACTCTTGTTGACTAGCCTCAAGATGTTTTGAGAATCTTGAGCTACTCCAGCAACACCACTAACATCATCCGGATCAGTTTCTTCATGAGCAACCATTGCTTTCCCATCTCTCTTCTTGAGCTTGGAGTTCAAAGGATTTGGCAACTTCTTCTTGGGAAAGGTCTTGGGAAACCTTGGTTTATCTTCTCTCTTCTCATAAGGGAAATCATTGGAGAAGTGGTTGTTTTCTTCACAGTTGTAGCATTTTCTCACTTTCTTCTTCTGGAATCTTCCCTTGAATTTTCCCGCTCTAAACTTCTTGACAAAGAGGGCAATGTCTTCATATGAAGGGCTCTCATCAGAGTCAATCTCATCACCATCTTCATCATCATCATCTTCTTCACTTTGCTCTTCTTCACATACATGCTTGTCCTTCAATGCAAGATTGATCTTTGATGTTGAGGTACCATGCATGGCAAGGTGTTTTGTAGCATTTGCCTTTGACTCTTTGAATAGTTGGAAAGTGGATATGATGTCATCCGGAGTCATTTCCTTGAATCCATGATGTTGTCTTATGTCCCACACCATTTGGTGATGATATGTAGCAAGAGCATGAAGTAACTTGTCCACGAGAAACCGCTTAGTCAAGTTGAATCCATCTTGTGTCTTGTCACAATCACAAGACTCGATGTCGGCGGTGAGAGTCATGAGACGCTCATGGAGCTGCTTGGGGGATTCACCTTTCTCCATACAAAAGTTTTGCAGTTGACCTTTGGCAATTTCATACTGAGCAAGCCGGAGAGTGGAGGTACCGGTCTTGGTCCTTACAATGCTATCCCATAATTCCTTGGCACTTGTGATATGAATGTAAGGTCTCCTTTGCTTATCATTCATTCCTTTTCTTATGCACATGATTGTGGTGTCGTTGAGATGCTTGTCATATGTCTCTCTTGGAGTAAGATTCTTTGGGTCAACAGGGTTGTAGCCATGCTCTAGAATTTCCAACATTTCATCATTGGCATACCTAAGATGATCCTGCATACCAACTCTCCACAAAGCAAAATCAGAACTATCATCAAGCAAAGGAGGTTTTCCTCCAGGATTATACTTAGGTTTCTCAACTTGAAGTCTTGCATACAGCCATGGAACACTAGAGTGTTCATTGCTAGGAGGTTGTTGGCCAAGTGAAGGAGTAGGCACAGTTGGCCTCGAGGCCGCACCACCCGAAAGTGGTGCAAGCATCATGGTTAATGTGGCTAGTCTCATTTGGACCAAGGCCTCAAGAGAAGCATCATGCTCCTCCTTTTGCTTAGCAAGAGCCCATTCCAGATCCTCAGAAGTGAAGGACTTGGCTTCCGTGGAAGCCGCACCCTTATCCTTTGGATCCGCAACAAGGGGAGTCCCATCGGGGTTCATCTCGCTCTAGGGCGGTTAAGCCACAAGAATAGAGCACGAGGCTCTGATACCAATTGAAAGGATCAAGATGGACCTAGAGGGGGGGGGGTGAATAGGTAAAATTACAAATTTTAAATGTTACTTAGCAATTTTAGGCAATAATGCGGAATATGAAAGTGAGCCTAACAATTGCAAGTATGATGCTAAGAGCTAAGCAAGGTAAACAAGTAACACAAGTATGTGAGTAAGCAAGTACAATATGATATAACTAAAGACTAAGAGACAAGTAACCACAAGTAGGAAGTTAGGGTTAGGGATAACCGCAACTCCAAGAGACGAGGATGTATGCCGATGTTCACTTCCTTGGAGGGAAGCTACCTCACCGTTAGAGAGTTGGATGTTACCACGAAGGCACACCAACGCCACAAAGGCTCACCCTATTCTCCCTTTGAGATATCAGCACGAAGGCGATTCCCAACCACTAGTGGTAGACCTTGAGGTGGTCTCCAAACCCTCACAAACTTTTCGGGGGTAATCACAATGGTCGATTCCTCTCCGAATGACTCCTACCGCCTAGGAGTCTCCAACCTCCAAGAGTAACAAGAATGATGGGAAAAGCTCAAGACTTGCTCAAATCATGAATTCCTTTGGTGCAAAGAGGGGGAAGGAGTGGATCTATCACTTGAGTGGACAACTTCTCTCAAATGCTCTCAAATCCCTTAGGGATCTAAGATTTGGTGTAGGAGTATGAGAGAGAGAGTGAAAAGTGTTCTTGAGGATGTTCAAAGTGAATGGTCAAACCTCCCACGGGATAGGTGAGAGGTATATATAGTATCCCTCAATAAGTGGCCGTTGGAGCCATCTGAGTGCAGCAGCCATCGGACGTCCAAGACATACCGGACATCCGAGGCCACGGCAGGCACCGGACGTCTGACAGGGACCGGAAGTCCGACGATTTAGCACTGCATAGGAAGTACCGGACGACCGGTGGATACCGGACGTCCGAGGCCTCGGCAGGCACCGGACGACCGACATGGACCGGAAGTCCGACGATTTAGCTTTGTAGAGAAGGTACCGGACGTCCGGTGAATATCGGACATCCGACATTTTGGTTCTGTCAAGGAAGTGTCGGCCGTCCAGTGGACACCGGAAATCCGACATTTTGGCTATGTGAAGGAAATACTGGACGTCCGGTAGACACCGGAAATCTGACGTTTTGGCTCTGTATAGGAAGTACCGGACGTCCGGTGGATACCAGCCATCCGACATGTGTCGGTCGTCCGACAGAGACAGGGTTCAGAAGATAAGTGTTTAAAGAAGATCACTTGAGCAAGACTTTTGCGAGACCCCATGTTCCCCTCTTAATAGTGCGGGATCCCTATACTCAAGAACAAACATAAAGGGCCTAAGCCAGTAGACTTGTTTCTTCGTTCTTGGGGAAGATAAGTATTTCCGTAGTCATAATCCACACACACGATCCTGAGGGGACTAAAACCTGAGATATACTTGACAAACTTGGTTAGTCCCCTATGTGTATATTGTCATCAACATCAAAATACGATTAAGGGCATGATTGCACTTTCAGCTGTTCCGTCCAAGCCGGTTGGCTTCCGCTGAACATGACGCATTCCAACCCAGTCGGTTGCCTCCCTATGAACACAATGTTGTTTCCTCTGTTCCGACCCAGCCGGTTGGCTGCCAATGAACAGAACGCCGTTGCTGCCGTCCGTATGCGCAAGTACGCGTTCGAGACCCTGCCCGTATGTACGTACGTGGCCTTATTTTTTGCCCTGTAGCTGTACGTACGTGTACATGATTTAGATGGGACTGCCTGAACTGCTATGTCGGGGGCTCTACTATGACACGTGCCGCTACTTACTGTGACGACCCCGGCTTAATCGTGCACTAATCATACACGCAAATGCGCACGATCAAGCCTAAGGACTCACTTGAAGATATCACAACACAACTCTAAAACATAAAATAAAGTCATACAAGCTTAATATTACAAGCCAGGGCCTCGAGGGCTCGAATACAAGCTCGATGGCATACAAGCGTCAGCGGAAGCATTAGATATCTGAGTACAGATATATTACAGAGAGAGAGAGATAAGCCTTCACAGAGGCGGGGTAAAAATAAAAACTACGATCGAAAGGCGTAGGCCTCCTGCCCTGGACCCTCCGATCCTACTCCTGGTCGTCGAACGGCTCCTCGTAGTAGTAGTACTCGCCAGGCGGATAGTAGTACTGGTCGTCAGCTGGGGCTTCTGGCTCAGGGGCTCCGTCGTCTGGTGGCATCAAATGGAAAATGGGGGAAAAAGAAAATAAAGCAAACGTGAGTACTCATCCGAAGTACTCAGCAAGCAAGGATCTACACTACATATGCATCATTGTCAAAGGAATGGCTATATATGTGGACTGGGCTACAGAAATGCCAGAGTAGAGGGGGGAAAAGCCTAGTCCTATCGAAGACTAGCATCTTCAACAATCTTCGACAGTCTTGCAGCATCAGGAGAGAGAGCAGATGAACATAATGTAAAGTAGTAGTAGTAATATCATCAACCTCGACCTGAGATCCTTTCTCGACTCCCTGCGAGAAAGCAATCCCAGAGTCGTACTATCCAATTCTCATCACATGTTCTAGTTGTACCGATCGGGATACAACTCCGAGTGTCCGTTACCGTAGGACAGGCTATCGATAGAAGTTTCTTCCCTGCAGGGGTGCACCAACTTACCCACCACGCTCGCTTAACTCCGGCCGGACACACTTTTCTGGGTCATGCCCGGCCTCGGCTAAGCAACACGCCGCAACCCGACCAAATACCTAACAGAGAGGTCAGCACGCCGGACTAACCTATGCCCCCAGGGGTCTTGGGCCATCGCCCCGGGAACTCCTGCACGTTACGTGCACCGCCGGTGAGCAGACCTAGCAACCCCTTATACAAGCGCGGTTGCGTTTCCAGTCCAACCCAGCGTGTGCCACATCAGTCGCTGACGTCCATTAAGCTCCGGCTGAAGTATACGACGCAGAACGCCCATACTATGCCCACGTGATGGTTAGTGCTATCGGGCCAGAGGCCCCTCGGATCAAATATCCAAACCGTAGTGGATTAGGAGCGCGCGGAAACGAGCAGAGACTCACGATCGATGTGACCCCGTCGCCCCGTCTCGAGGACTTGTGGCAAGGGCTAAGAATGCCCGGCCACGCCTCGTAGTTATCTCGCGGGCACCATCCAGGTCAACCCGACTCCACATCACTTCGCAATAAGCTCGCGCGGGTACCCCTCAGGGCCGACCCGTCTTTAGTATCGTGGTTCATAGTCAAGTCATAATATCCAAGGTAACTGTGTGTTTGACACCGAAGGGAACCATGAGGAATCACCCTCGATGGAGTTCCCGCTCGATGTTGTCATCAAGGTGAACGAAGGAGGAATCACCCTCGAGGTCCACACTTGAGAGGTTGCGCGACGATGTCGTTATTGGGGGTGGTGTAGGAGGAATCACCCTCGCTTACCATGACCGAGTAACTAACCTACAAGGTCAACATCAGAAGTGCTAACGAGGTATCACCCTCGGCACTCGACGGTAACCCAGCAGTGTCGGCAACTAAGGGGTAGTGATGTGCGGTGCCAGGGTCTGGTCCTCAATCCCGATGATCGGGTCTTCTGATATCCAGCAGGGCAGTCGGGATCAAGTGGAGGTCTCTGTCGTGTCTCTACCCAGCCTATAATAATCAGTCTAGGATAACCAGTAAGGTAACAAAGCAGGGTACAATAATCAGGCTATGCAGCAGATATAGGAAAACAGTAGCAGTAGCAGTTCTAATGCAAGCATAAGAGAGAAGGGAATAGGCGATATAGGCATGCTCAAAATGGGGGTGCTTGCCTGTTTGCTCGGGGGCAAGGGCAAGGTCTTCAGTAGTATCGTCGGGGACGTAGTCGTACTCCTGTGCGGCGTCTGCCTCGGGAGCTACATCAACGTCGGGGTCTATCGAGAGAGAAGAGGGGGAAGAAACAGGTAAACATAATGCAAACAGATGCAATACGGTGCGTGTGATGCTATGATGCAGTGCAGGGTTGCCTAATTATGCATCTAAGTCATTTTAGTTATTTTTAGAATTATTCTGGGATTTAATATCCGACGTGTGTGCACTATTCATCTGCCGGATTCGGGTCCGGAGTTACGAGTTCTTCTACGTAGGAGGTTCCGATGGAGAAACAGACGGCACGATCAGACTCGTCTCGTCGTTCTGAGCAACTTTCATGTTTTAAGTTTTTCAATCCGAGCTACGGTTTATTTTCTACGATTTTCCAAAGTTTATTTGATTTTCTGTAATTTCTGGAATTAATTCAAATCCGAAATTAAAAGGGAAATTGCTAAGTGCACACAGCACAGTGTACACAGCAGAGAGCTGAGAGGCTGACAGGTGGGGCCAGTCAACTGCACAGTCAGCATTTGACTGGGTCAGCGTTGACTGGACAGTGGGTCCAGTGGGACCCACCTGTCATTGACTGGGTCCAGCCCAGTCAGCAGGTTGACTGGTCAACTGGGCCCAGTGGGACCCAGCTGTCAGCCACTGTTAGTTAAATAGACTTTTAAATTATTCTAATTAGCTATTTAGTGAGATGGGGCCCAGTTGTCGGTGACATAGTAGTTAGTAGGTTAGTTTAACTTAATCCTAATTGCTACAGTGGTCGGACCCACCAGTCAGTGGCACAGAGCCACGGGTTAGTGGTTAACGACGTTGACACGTCAGCGGCGCCGGCGGCCAGTCGCCGGCGACCATATTCATGGCGGCGCGGCCTCGGACCTCACCGGAAATCGCCTATGGGGATCCGTTCACCGCGCTTTTGGGCGCATTGGAAAGCGGAGACCATACCGCGTCGATTTGCGGTGGTCTCGTGGTCGGAGAGGCCCTTTGGCGACGGCGGCGTCCACATCGGCGGCAACAGAAGCTCGGCCGTGCTCGGGTTCGAGCGTAGGGGCTCGTCCGAGCCAAGCCGACGCTCGCGTGCGATGCGCATGACCACCAGAAGCTCGGTGGTACCACTAACGCGGCGTGTAGTGCACGGCAACGATGGCTATGAGCTCACCGGCGGCGACCAGAGTGCGGCCATGGCGGTGAGGTGGCTACGGCGAAGAACGCAGCGCAAGGAGAGAAAAGGAGAGAGGGGGAAGCTCACCGCGCGGCTAAGTAAAGCCCGTGGAAGCTTAGGAGCTGCAGAAATCGACGGAGTCGATGGCGAACGACGGCGGGTCCTGAGGTAGAAGACGATGAAGATCCGGCGACAGGGCGCTCCCCAGCTCAATCCAACAGCACCGGACGAAGGAGTCGATGGCGTTGGCGCTTTCGGACAAGTTGGCGGGGCCGGAGGGGCTCGGTGGCCGCGGGATCGAGCGAGAACGGCGGCGACCACGTCGGGTCTGACGGAATTGGGGAAAACAGAGGGAGAGGCGAGCGAGGGGGCAAGAACTGGGAGTGGATAGGGTTGCGGGGAAGAGAGAGGAGCCCGCGGCCATCCTTATCCTCGCCGGGGAGGCTCGGATGCGCGACAGCGAGGCCGGCGGCGAGGTGTCAGCGTGGGCGCGTGACAGCGCGGGGAAGGGGAACGATGCGCCGAGTGGGCTAGCCAGTTGGGCTGGGCTGAGTGCACTGTGCACTAAGGCCCAGCCAGATTAACTGCAGAGGGCTTTTTTTTTTCCATTTTCTTCATTCTATTTTCTTTAATCCTTTCAGATTTGATAATGGTTAGGCCACTTCTGCTATTTTGTAAATTGTGAGAGTTGTCCCAAATATTGCAATGCAATATTATCTCTCACCAAAAAGTGGTTTGGGCAGAATTGAAGTTTGTTTGAATTTGATATGATTTTAAATGAATTAATATTGCTGTTTTGGGTGCTGTTTCATCTTGTTTGAGTCACTTGCCCAACTCCAATTATTTTGATATTGGTTTTAGAAATGTTCCTGGATTATTGTCCATTTAATGAACATTTTCCCAACAGAGTTTGAACAACTTTATATTTCACTTTTGAATTTGAGTTGATTTTCAGATGTGAATTTGAATTGGATCATTAACCCTTATGACTTGGCACTGCAAATGATCATGACTTGGCAGTTTTAACAGAGTGTCACAGAGTTTATTACACGGGGGTGTTACAAGTTCTCCTCCTCTAAAAGAAATTCTCGTCCCGAGAATTTAGGAGGTAGAAGGAAAGAGTCCGGGATATTCTTCCCGAAGATGATCCTCACGTTCCCAAGTGGCTTCATCTTCAGTATGATTCGACCATTGCACTTTTAGGAACTTGGTCGTCTTCTGACGAGTACGACGCTCAGCTTCGTCGAGGATGCGGATCGGATGCTCCTTGTAGGAAAGATCATCTTGTAGCTCGAGCATCTCATGATCCACTGCACGGTGCGGGGATTCCTTGAAGCACTTACGGAGTTGCGACACGTGGAAGACATCATGAATATGGGAGAATTGCGGTGGCAACTCCAATTTATATGCCACCTGTCCCCGTCTAGCCACGATGCAGAAAGGACCAATATAGCGAGGAGCTAGCTTGCCCTTGATTCCGAAACGACGGGTGCCCTTCATTGGAGTGACACGAAGATAGGCTTGATCACCAGGTTGATAGATCACACCCCATCGCTTGCGATCATAATTACTCTTCTGACGGTCTTGAGCTGCTTTGAGATTCTCCCAGACAATTCGGACTTGTTCTTCGGCATGCTGAATGATGTCCGGTCCAACAAGATGTCATTCCCCAGTTTCTGACCAATTCAGAGGGGTTCGACATTTACGTCCATAAAGAACCTCAAATGGGGCCATTTTTAAGCTGGCTTGAT
Source organism: Thinopyrum elongatum (assembly GCA_011799875.1). Classification (NCBI taxonomy): domain Eukaryota; kingdom Viridiplantae; phylum Streptophyta; class Magnoliopsida; order Poales; family Poaceae; genus Thinopyrum; species Thinopyrum elongatum. Next base: position 238,352,930 of record CM022297.1, read on the forward strand.
AACTGTTGTTATAAGAGAACTCGGCATACGGGAGAGATTCCTCCCATTTCTTACCGAAGGATATAACACTGGCTCGAAGCATGTCTTCAAGCACTTGATTAACGCGCTCAACTTGGCCTTGAGATTGGGGATGATAAGCTGAACTCCAGGTAATATGAGTTCCCATTGCTTTCTGGAAACTTTCCCAGAAATGGCCAGTGAAAATACTGCCACGGTCTGAACTGATTTCCTTGGGAATACCATGGAGTGAAACAATTCTGGCAATGTACAGTTCTGCTAGCTGGCTAGCGGTGATAGTCTCCTTAACAGGTAGGAAATGAGCAACCTTGGAGAGTTGGTCGACGACGACAAGAATGGCATCGCGACCCTTCTGAGACTTGGGAAGACCAGTGATGAAGTCCATTTGCACTTTATCCCACTTCCATAGAGGAATAGGGAGCGGTTGCAGAATTCCAGCAGGTTTCTGATGTTCTGCCTTCACGCGACGACAAACGTCACACTCGGCAACATAACGAGCAATATCCTGCGTCATCCTAGACCACCAGTACCTTTGACGAAGATCTCGATACATCTTGGTACTACCCGGATGGATAGACAGCGGTGTATCATGGGCCTCCTTCATGACTTTGTCAGTCATCAGCTCGAAGCGAGGTACTACGATGCGGTCTCTGAAATATAATGTACCATCTTCAGCAACTGAGAAATCCCGATACTTAGCAAGGTGAAGCTCCTTCTTCATCAAGTCAATTTCAGCATCTTTGGCTTGCGCTTCTTTAACAGCCTTCAGAAGGTCTGGCTGTACCACAAGGTTATTAAGAGAACCCTGGGGAAGAATTCGCAGATTCAGCTGAGTCAGTTCTGCGTGAAGACGAGGTTGAGCTTGCCTAACCATGAGGTTGTTGCAATATGACTTGCGACTCAGGGCATCGGCCATCACATTAGCTTTGCCCGGGGTATAAGAAATACCGCAGTCATAATCCGCAATAGCTTCTAACCATCGTTGTTGTCGGAGATTAAGATCCGGTTGAGTGAATAAGTATTTCAGACTTTGGTGATCGGTATAAATTTCACACCGATTACCCAGAAGGTAGTGTCGCCATAACTTCAATGCATACATCACTGCTGCAAGTTCAAGATCATGCACTGGATAATTCTCTTCATGTGGACGCAATTGACGTGAAGCATATGCAATTACTCTCCGCTCTTGCATTAGGACGCAGCCTAATCCCTGACGAGAGGCGTCGTAATATATGACAAAGTCCTTGCGAGAATCAGGAGGAGCAAGCACTGGAGCAGAAGTGAGCTTGTCCTTGAGGGTTTGGAAACTTTCCTGACACTTGTCTGTCCACTCAAACTTAACGCCTTTGTGGAGCAGATTAGTCAGGGGCTTGGCGATCTTGGAGAAGTTCTCGACGAATCGGCGACAATAGCTGGCTAGACCGAGAAAGCTTCGGACCTGCTTGGCATTCTTCGGAGGAGTCCAGTCAAGGATAGCCTGAACACGCTCCGGGTTAACGGCAATACCGTCCTTGGAAATCACATGTCCAAGGTAGGTCACTTCAGGAAGCCAGAATTCGCATTTAGAGAACTTGGCATATAATTGGTGCTCTCGAAGTCTCTCCAGAACTAGTCGAAGGTGCTCAGCATGTTCTTCTTTGTTCTTCGAATAAACCAGAATATCATCCAGATATACCACGACGAATTTGTCGAGGTAGTCCATGAATATATAATTCATTAAGCGGGAGAAGGTAGCGGGAGCATTCGTCAGACCAAATGACATGACGGTGTACTCGTATGAGCCATAACGAGTAACGAATGCAGTCTTGGGAATATCCTTTTCGCAGACACGGATCTGGTGATAACCCAACCTCAAGTCGAGTTTAGAGAACACCGCAGATCCAGCGAGTTGGTCATATAAATCATTGATCCGGGGAAGTGGATATTTATTCTGAATGGTTGCCTGGTTGATAGGACGATAATCTTGGACCAGACGGTTAGTTCCATCCTTCTTCTTAACAAAGAGAGAAGGTGCTCCCCAAGCAGAGGAACTAGGGCGGATGAAACCCTTCTTAAGTGATTTGTCGATTTCTTCCTTAAGCTCAATAAGATGGTGCGGAGGCATCTTGTATGGACGCTTCGCAATAGGAGTGGTGCCAGGCTTCAAGTCGATGACAAACTCGACAGCTCTAGCAGGGGGTATTCCTGGAAGTTCTTCTGGAAAAACATCTGGGAAGTCACAGACCACTGGGATATTCTCGATCCCATCAAGTGGAGAAGCATTCAACGCGTTCAAGGCATAAATTTGAGCCTCAGCGTTCTGGGTAAGGTGAGCTTGATAGTTCACTATCTCGTTCGAGGGATGTAGAAGGTGTACCACTTTAGTGGCACAGTTGATTGAGGCGTAGTGGGCCTTCAACCAATCCATTCCCAAAATAAGATCAATACCAGAGGAGTTGAGAATAATGGGGGATGCTCGGAACTCTAACCCTTCGATATTAATCACAACATCAGGGCTAACCAAGGAGGTTTGACAGTGTCCCGCGGGAGTATTTACTCGTATCTTTTGGGGTAGCATATCACATTTAACTTCATGCATGAGTGCGAATTTATCCGACATAAATGAATGCGATGCTCCTGAATCAAATAAAACGGATGCAGGTACTGAATTAACGAGAAGTGTACCCATCACAGTATCTGGTTGATTTGGAGCTTCAGACATGTTGACGTGGTAGTACTGCCCACGACCATAAGAAGGTCTGGCATTATTGTTGCGCTGCTGAGGAATACCACGGCCAATTCCACGCCCAGCAGAAGGGAGAGCTAGTTGATTCTGATTCTGAGAGCAGTCTCTAGCACGGTGACCTGGCTTGCCACACTTGAAGCATAGTCCGCTGTCAGGACGAGGTGCTGGAGCTCGAGGTGCTGGAGTTGGCAGGGGCTGTCTCGGTGGTGGAGGTGGCAGACGTGGTGCAGCATAAGAAGGTCTGTTTGCAGGGGCTGCTGAACGGAACATGCCTTGAGGAAACCAGATGCGTCGCTTCTGGGATGACGAGCCCGAAGATGAGCCCGATTCACGGGTGCGTCTGGACGCTTCCTTGTGCTTCTTAAGTCCAGTTTCAACCATGATGGCCTTATTCACCAAGGTGGCGAAATCAGGGTAATCTTGAACAAGAAGGGCTAACTGAATGTCATGGTGCAGTCCTTCACGAAACTTCTCCTGTCTGCGTCCATCAGTAGGAATGTCCTCTTCAGCGTAACGAGATAAGTCTAGAAACTCGCGCTGATAGACTTCCACAGTCTTGTTGCCCTGAACAAGATTACGGAACTCGGCCTTCTTCCGAGCTATGACAGCTTGAGGAATGTAGTGGGCACGGAAAGCAATCTTGAACTCTGCCCAGGTGACGACAGTACCAGGCGGCAGAGTCTGTCGGTGAGTGGCCCACCATTGGGCTGCGGGACCCTTAAGAAGATATGTCGCAAAAGTGACATAGTTAATTTCGGCGACACTAGCAGACTCCATCTCATGAGAGATATCACGCAGCCAGTCATCTGCATCCAGTGGGTTGACTGTGTTGCGGAAAAACGATGGACTGAGCCTCATGAACTCTGGTAAGGTAATGGATGGTTGCTGCTGATTAGCATCAGGACGAGGGAATTGCTGCATAATCCCCGTCATAAACTGGCGGTTGAGTTCAAACTGTTGCATCATCGCTGCCATGTAATCAGGTGGTGGCGGCGGTGGCGGGTTGTTGTTAGCCATCCTGCTATTCCAACAGGGGTATTTCAGCGATAGCTTATGCAAGTGTTTAACAATAAACATGAGGTAACTCGACATTATTGAAAGAGTGCAATAGATGCTAGAAGTAGTCATTAAGACGTACAGATCCATACATAGTCGGTTACATTCGGGCAGCATAACGGCGCAAATTGAAAAGCTAGACATGCTAGGCGGCGCGCAGGCACGCGGTAAGGAAGTACACAACGGGACATAGCAAAGGCTACATCAACGTCGGAGAAAACCACTGAAACGGGGTAACTGCAAGTGCGGACGATGGACGTTCGTCGCAGAAGGATCCTGCGCTCCATGGGCACTCTGATGCAGAACCCGGTCTCGAGAAGAAAGAAGAGGTCCACGTGCAGGCGTGTGACCTCCCACAGCAAGCCAGACGATCCCTGATGGCATCTCAGTCCTGCTCGGGTAAAGAATGTACTCCGGATGCATCCCTGCACGAACAGCTGGTAGCAACTGTGTCATATCCTCGTAGTAGCGTGCTCGAGTGGCAAACAACTCAACAGCAAGTGCACGAACAGTGCGATCCAAAGCCTGAGCATAGTGGATCAGAACTCGCTGATCATAGCGACGAGGCTCGTACGGGGCACAGATAGCTGTGTAAAATCCAGTAGCATCTCCAACAGGTGCATACGGAATGTACCGATACTCAGAGGCATCCAAGTCAGCACTGAACTGTCCTCGAAGTCGTGCGACGGCAGAGTAAGCAGCATCATGGACTGCCATCTCAATCGTCACGCCGATACCGTGAAAACGGTGAAGCTCAGTGTCAGAGTTATCCTGCTGATCGTAGATGCGAACATCAGCATAGTACTGCTCCTGGTTGAACTCGCGATAAACCTCATAGACCATGTACTCGGGGCACCAGCGGTAACCCAGTCTACTCAGGAGGGCGATCAGAACAGCTGGAAATCCAGGGGCATCACGAGCCCAAGTGCGAAGCACAAGCTGGGTCGTAGGCCGCGGTGGAAATAGCCGATCCATCTGAAACAGAAAGGTTCAGGGTTGTCATAAGACAATGAGAAATATAACCAATCTCGGAAGGAAAGGTTAAACAAAACAATGGAAAGGAAAATGATTATCAGACTAATCAGATCAAAGACAGGGAAATCGCACTGAATCCAGCTCTCCGGGTGGATAGAATTAACGAGAACCTAAATGTCGGCGTTTAGTAATTTTGCAAAACCCGAATAGAAGAGAGGATAGAATCCCAGAGTAAAGACGGGGAATAAAAGATCCTAATACCACCCAGTTGGCGACGTGGGCCCGTAAGCCACACAGCCAAGTTAGTAAAACAATTTTTGACCACTAGACTCAACTTCGGCCAAGGAATTGGAAAGGGGGAACTCCTAGAGGCAGTCGGCTCTGATACCAACCTGTGACGACCTCGGCTTAATCGTGCACTAATCATACACGCAAATGCGCACGATCAAGCCTAAGGACTCACTTGAAGATATCACAACACAACTCTAAAACATAAAATAAAGTCATACAAGCGTAATATTACAAGCCAGGGCCTCGAGGGCTCGAATACAAGCTCGATGGCATACAAGCGTCAGCGGAAGCATTAGATATCTGAGTACAGATATATTACAGAGAGAGAGATAAGCCTTCACAGAGGCGGGGTAAAAATAAAAACTACGATCGAAAGGCGTAGGCCTCCTGCCCTGGACCCTCCGATCCTACTCCTGGTCGTCGAACGGCTCCTCGTAGTAGTAGTACTCGCCAGGCGGATAGTAGTACTGGTCGTCGGCTGGGGCTTCTGGCTCAGGGGCTCCGTCGTCTGGTGGCATCAAATGGAAAATGGGGGAAAAAGAAAATAAAGCAAACGTGAGTACTCATCCGAAGTACTCAGCAAGCAAGGATCTACACTACATATGCATCATTGTCAAAGGAATGGCTGTATATGTGGACTGGGCTGCAGAAATGCCAGAGTAGAGGGGGAAAAGCCTAGTCCTATCGAAGACTAGCATCTTCAACAATCTTCGACAGTCTTGCAGCATCAGGAGAGAGCAGATGAACATAATGTAAAGTAGTAGTAGTAATATCATCAACCTCGACCTGAGATCCTTTCTCGACTCCCTGCGAGAAAGCAATCCCAGAGCCGTACTATCCAGTTCTCACCACATGTTCTAGTTGTACCGATCGGGATACAACTCCGAGTGTCCGTTACCGTAGGACAGGCTATCGATAGAAGTTTCTTCCCTGCAGGGGTGCACCAACTTACCCACCACGCTCGCTTAACTCCGGCCGGACACACTTTTCTGGGTCATGCCCGGCCTCGGCTAAGCAACACGCCGCAACCCGACCAAATACCTAACAGAGAGGTCAGCACGCCGGACTAACCTATGCCCCCAGGGGTCTTGGGCCATCGCCCCGGGAACTCCTGCACGTTACGTGCACCGCCGGTGAGCAGACCTAGCAACCCCTTATACAAGCGCGGTTGCGTTTCCAGTCCAACCCAGCGTGTGCCACATCAGTCGCTGACGTCCATTAAGCTCCGGCTGAAGTATACGACGCAGAACGCCCATACTATGCCCACGTGATGGTTAGTGCTATCGGGCCAGAGGCCCCTCGGATCAAATATCCAAACCGTAGTGGATTAGGAGCGCGCGGAAACGAGCAGAGACTCACGATCGATGTGACCCCGTCGCCCCGTCTCGAGGACTTGTGGCAAGGGCTAAGAATGCCCGGCCACGCCTCGTAGTTATCTCGCGGGCACCATCCAGGTCAACCCGACTCCACATCACTTCGCGTTAAGCTCGCGCGGGTACCCCTCAGGGCCGACCCGTCTTTAGTATCATGGTTTAGTGCAAGTCCACTCATCAACAGTAACTGTGTGTCTGACACCGAAGGGAACCCTGAGGAATCACCCTCGATGGAATTCCCGCTCGATGTTATCATCAAGGTGAACGAAGGAGGAATCACCCTCGAGGTCCACCTTGAGGAGTTGCGCGACGACGTCGTTATCGGGGGTGGTGTAGGAGGAATCACCCTCGCTTACCACGACCGAGTAACTAACCTACAAGGTTAACATCAGAAGTGCTGACGAGGTATCACCCTCGGCACTCGATGGTAACCCAGCAGTGTCGGCAACTAAGGGGAAGTGAGGTGCGGTGCCAGGGTCTAGTCTTCAATCCCGATGGTCGGGTCTTCTGATGTCCAGCAGGGCAGTCGGGATCAAAGGGGGTCTCTGTCGTGTCTCTACCCAGCCTATACTAAGCAGTCTAGGATAACCAGTAAGGTAGCAAGGCAGGTTACAATAAACAGGCTATGCAGCAGATATAGGAAAACAGTAGCAGTAGCAGTTCTAATGCAAGCATAAGAGAGAAGGGAATAGGCGATATAGGCATGCTCAAAATGGGGGTGCTTGCCTGTTTGCTCGGGGGCAAGGGCAAGGTCTTCAGTAGTATCGTCGGGGACGTAGTCGTACTCCTGTGCGGCGTCTGCCTCGGGAGCTACGTCAACGTCGGGGTCTACCGAGAGAGAAGAGGGGGAAGAAACAGGTAAACATAATGCAAACAAATGCAATACGGTGCGTGTGATGCTATGATGCAGTGCAGGGTTGCCTAATTATGCATCTAAGTCATTTTAGTTATTTTTAGAATTATTCTGGGATTTAATATCCGACGTGTGTGCACTATTCATCTGCCGGATTCGGGTCCGGAGTTACGAGTTCTTCTACGTAGGAGGTTCCGATGGAGAAACAGACGGCACGATCAGACTCGTCTCGTCGTTCTGAGCAACTTTCATGTTTTAAGTTTTTCAATCCGAGCTACGGTTTATTTTCTACGATTTTCCAAAGTTTATTTGATTTTCTGTAATTTCTGGAATTAATTCAAATCCGAAATTAAAAGGGAAATTGCTAAGTGCACACAGCACAGTGTACACAGCAGAGAGCTGAGAGGCTGACAGGTGGGGCCAGTCAACTGCACAGTCAGCATTTGACTGGGTCAGCGTTGACTGGACAGTGGGTCCAGTGGGACCCACCTGTCATTGACTGGGTCCAGCCCAGTCAGCAGGTTGACTGGTCAACTGGGCCCAGTGGGACCCAGCTGTCAGCCACTGTTAGTTAAATAGACTTTTAAATTATTCTAATTAGCTATTTAGTGAGATGGGGCCCAGTTGTCGGTGACATAGTAGTTAGTAGGTTAGTTTAACTTAATCCTAATTGCTACAGTGGTCGGACCCACCAGTCAGTGGCACAGAGCCACGGGTTAGTGGTTAACGACGTTGACACGTCAGCGGCGCCGGCGGCCAGTCGCCGGCGACCATATTCATGGCGGCGCGGCCTCGGACCTCACCGGAAATCGCCTATGGGGATCCGTTCACCGCGCTTTTGGGCGCATTGGAAAGCGGAGACCATACCGCGTCGATTTGCGGTGGTCTCGTGGTCGGAGAGGCCCTTTGGCGACGGCGGCGTCCACATCGGCGGCAACAGAAGCTCGGCCGTGCTCGGGTTCGAGCGTAGGGGCTCGTCCGAGCCAAGCCGACGCTCGCGTGCGATGCGCATGACCACCAGAAGCTCGGTGGTACCACTAACGCGGCGTGTAGTGCACGGCAACGATGGCTATGAGCTCACCGGCGGCGACCAGAGTGCGGCCATGGCGGTGAGGTGGCTACGGCGAAGAACGCAGCGCAAGGAGAGAAAAGGAGAGAGGGGGAAGCTCACCGCGCGGCTAAGTAAAGCCCGTGGAAGCTTAGGAGCTGCAGAAATCGACGGAGTCGACGGCGAACGACGGCGGGTCCTGAGGTGGAAGACGATGAAGATCCGGCGACAGGGCGCTCCCCAGCTCAATCCAACAGCACCGGACGAAGGAGTCGATGGCGTTGGCGCTTTCGGACAAGTTGGCGGGGCCGGAGGGGCTCGGTGGCCGCGGGATCGAGCGAGAACGGCGGCGACCACGTCGGGTCTGACGGAATTGGGGAAAATAGAGGGAGAGGCGAGCGAGGGGGCAAGAACTGGGAGTGGATAGGGTTGCGGGGAAGAGAGAGGAGCCCGCGGCCATCCTTATCCTCGCCGGGGAGGCTCGGATGCGCGACAGCGAGGCCAGCGGCGAGGTGTCAGCGTGGGCGCGTGACAGCGCGGGGAAGGGGAACGATGCGCCGAGTGGGCTAGCCAGTTGGACTGGGCTGAGTGCACTGTGCACTCAGGCCCAGCCAGATTAACTGCAGAGGGCTTTTTTTTTTCCATTTTCTTCATTCTATTTTCTTTAATCCTTTCAGATTTGATAATGGTTAGGCCACTTCTGCTATTTTGTAAATTGTGAGAGTTGTCCCAAATATTGCAATGCAATATTATCTCTCACCAAAAAGTGGTTTGGGCAGAATTGAAGTTTGTTTGAATTTGATATGATTTTAAATGAATTAATATTGCTGTTTTGGGTGCTGTTTCATCTTGTTTGAGTCACTTGCCCAACTCCAATTATTTTGATATTGGTTTTAGAAATGTTCCTGGATTATTGTCCATTTAATGAACATTTTCCCAACAGAGTTTGAACAACTTTATATTTCACTTTTGAATTTGAGTTGATTTTCAGATGTGAATTTGAATTGGATCATTAACCCTTATGACTTGGCACTGCAAATGATCATGACTTGGCAGTTTTAACAGAGTGTCACAGAGTTTATTACACGGGGGTGTTACACTTACTCAGCCACGGTTCATCGTTACAGAGAGACCGATCGACTAGTATGTACATACACGTTTGTGACCAGACAGATAACCGTATGTATGCTTCGACCTGGTAGGTCCCAACTATCAGGGGGATAAGGACGCACATCCTTGCATGCGAAGATATAGCTGGTGGGTCCTAGCTGTCATGGGGAGGAATCATATTTTTTCGCGTAATAAGGAGGCACTTCCTTCCGTCCGAAGATGTAGCTGGTGGGTCCCAGCTGTCAGGGGGAGGAAACATTTTTTTGGCTTAATAAGGAGGGACTTTCCTTGCGTGTGACTCATTGATGCGCGACCATGGACCATGTGGGTCCCAGCTATCAGCCTCTCCACGTACAGTCCTCTGCTGATGACTCTCGTTTGTTGACCATGCCATGCCGAGCGCAGCAAGGCGAAGGACGATGGCGAGGCCCCAGATGGGAACGACCCGAAGATGGGGATGATGTGGCAGTGGAGTCACAACCGGAGAGGAGTATGATGTATGAGGGTTGACTGGTTCAGTGCGACCTGGGGCTGCAGTCGGTGGAGAATAACAGGAGGGGTGGAGGGATGACCTGGACGGCGGTGGAGTAGCGCTTCACAGCGAGGCGTGCGAAGCAGCGCTGCGGGCCACCGGAGGCGGGAGCATGAGGTCCCGCCGGCACTGGAGGAAGAAGACGAGAGATTGAAGATGCATGCCGGCGGCCGTTAGATGTACATCCTACGACTACAGATTTCATAATCATTTTGTTGACTAATTTGACAATGCCTTCCGTAGGCGACCTAATGGCCCACATGTCAGGATCCTTGCGTGCGAAGATCTAGCTGGTGGGTCCTAGCTGTCAGGGGGAGGAATATTTTTCCCATAATAAGGAGGCACTTCCTTGCGTGCGAAGATGTAGCTGCTGGGTCCCAGCTGTCTGAGAGAGGAAACATTTTTTCCGCGTAATAAGGACGCACTTCCTTGCGTGCAAAGATGTAGCTGGTGGGTCCAAGCTGTCTGGGGGAGGAATAATATTTTTCCCGCGTAATATGGAGCCAGTTGCATGTGTGCGTCCATGAACAGGAGCGTCCCCACTGTCAGCCTCTCCACGTACTGTCCTCCTCAAATGACTCTTGTTTGTTGACCACGTTGACTGCGCATCACCGAGCGCACCAAGGAGGTGGACGACGGTGAGGCCCCGGACAGGAACGAGCCGGAGATGGGAAGACACGACAGTGGATTTGCAGACGAAGAGGAGTACGAGGGTTAATTGGTTCTGGTGTGGTGTGGGATTGCAGTCGGTGGAGAATAATAGGAGGTGTGGAGGGGTGGAGGGATAGCCTGGCCGGCGGTGGGGTAGCGCTTCACAGTGATGCGTGCTAAGCAGAGCGCTAACCGCCGGAGGTCGGAGCAGGCGGTCCCGATGGAGCTGGAGGAAGAAGACGAGAGATTGAAGATGCATGCTGGCCGTTGGATATAAATCCAATTGCTGTGGATGTCAGAATCATTTGTTGACTAAGTTGACAATGCCTTGCGTAGGTTTCGACCTATTGGCCCACATGCCAGCCTGCAAAAATGTGAAACATATTTAACCCTTTTGTTAGAGAGAGAAACATATTTAACCCATGTTTTCTAGAATTTACAGTTAATTTGCTGGGCTAGGTGAACAAACAATGTAGCGTCAATGCGGCCCATTTAATTTTTTTCTAAGAAATCACATCCCATTTGCACTTTCTTGAAATACACGAATTTGTTGGGCTTGTTGTAAATATAATGATAGGTTAGACGGTGTAATTAGTACCAAGAAATAAACGGGAGCTGGACATTTGATTATATATAAAATTAGCTAATTAGTGAGTTATTGCTCAAAAGAAATATGAGCACGTTATTATTACATTGGTCCTTAAATCTTCGCAAGCTTTTGTGCGCAATCACCAGGATTTTCATGGGCTTAAACACGATTTTCCTTGCCAACTTCTGTTAAACATTTATTTTTATAGGTTGATAAGATGTGGGATGTTTTTATAATATATAAGTTTCTATTAAATATACGATAATAATAATAATAATATAAATATATATAAAATGTGGTTAGAAGGGAAAACATAAATTGGACCGGCATTCTAATTCTTATATGTAGAAAATAGAACAGAGATCTGCGTTTTGTAAAAAAAAGATAAATTGGGCTGCCGATGTTTAAGAAAAAGTAAAACCTAGGTTGGGAGGCCCATAGGCCGGTACATACATGATGGACCTCAAAAAATTAAGTTGAAACCACGGTCTCAGTATGTCGTGGGCTGCGCATGTTAAAAAAGATAACCTAGGCCGAGCTGATACTTGTTCACTGATAACCCACAAGTATAGGGGATCACAACAGTTTTCGAGGGTACATTATTCAACCCAAATTTATAGATTCGACACAAGGGGAGCCAAAGTATATTTGCAAGTATTAGCAGCTGAGTTGTCAATTCAAACACACCTGGAAATTAATTATCTGTAGTAATATGATCAGTAGCACAGTAATATGATAGTTTTGATAGTAGTGGTAACAGTAACGGTAACGGTGATAGTGATAGCAATAATTTTGTAGCAGTTGTGACAGCAGCAATAGCAATAGTAACTTAGTAGAAACAATATGTGGAAAATTCATAGGCATGCCCTTATTTGTTTGCCTCTCTTGCTACTTGATATTTGTTCATTTGGTTGCTACATTATTTGTGCTTGTGTGTGAGATACACTTATGATCATGAGGTTGATCATTATGCTTTAATGTGTGCTTGAATGATGCTATCTATAATACTTGTGTATGATCAATCATGTCTCCCTTGGTGATGAGTGCATGTGCTTTACATTCTATCATTTTGAGTGCTCCACCAAGATGTATGTGACATGGAAGAGTAACCCTTGATCCTAATCGATTGTGCATTTGCATTCAAAAGCAAATCTTAAATAATGCACAAATTTAGGGGGAGCTCTTGCTTTTCACATACTTCTCAAAGCGACGATATATTTCATTCATATTATCATTTGTCGAAGCTTTGATCTATATGTTGTCATCAATTACCAAAAAGGGGGAGATTGAAAGTGCAACTAATCCCCGGGTGGTTTTGGTAATTCATAACAACATATAGCTCATTGAACTAATATCCTTTCAAGTTAAATATTTCAGAAAGTTCAATGATTGGCATGGCACATGGACTAGAGATGTGGACCCCTCAAAATGCTAAGGACAAATATTGGCAAAATCTCAAGACTCTACATTTCTATTTTAGTGATCCAAGATCACATTGAGTCCATAGGAAAAGCCAATACTATTAAAAGGGGATGAGGTGTTGCTTAATGGTCTACTTGCTCAAAGTGCTTAGTGATATGCTCCAAAGCCCTCAACCACTTTCTCAATCCAAATATGTCCTAAACCTAAAGTCAAACTCGGCCCCACCGATTTGATCTATCCGGCGCCACCGAGTTCCTTTGACATAGCCACTGCCAGAAACCCTAATCAGTTCGGTCTCACCGATAGGGATTTCGGTCTCACCGAGATGGGATTGCAAACTCTCCGTTTCCCTTCATAACATTTCAGTCTCACCGAAATGAGCGATCGGTCCCACCGAGTTCGCAATGCAAACCCTCTGTTTCCCTTTCGTAACGTTTCGGTCTTACCAAAAGGAGCGATCGGTCCCACCGAGTTTTCCTAACCAACTCTCTCTTTGCTCATTGCTTAAATCGGTCTCACTGAGTTCATGCAATCGGTCACACCGAGAGGAGGTTTTTCCCTAACCCTAGCACATCGGTCCCACCGAGTTGATCATGTCGGTCCCACCGAGATTCCTAATGTTCACATTTTGAATTGAATCGGTCTCATCGAGTTCTTCCATTCAGTCTGAATGAGTTGAGTCAAATGTGTGTAACGGTTGGATTTTGTGTGGAGGCTATATATACCCCTCCACCCCCTTCTCTATTCAAGAGAGAGCCATCAGAACGTGCCTACACTTCCACTACTCATTTTCTGAGAGAGAACCACCTACTCATGTGTTGAGACCAAGACATTCCATTCCTACCACAAGAATCTTGATCTCTAGCCTTCCCCAAGTTGCTTTCAACTCAAATCATCTTTCCACCATATCCAAATCTGTGTGAGAGAGTTGAGTGTTGGGGAGACTATCATTTGAAGCACAAGAGCAAGGAGTTCATCATCAACACATCGTTTATTACCTTTTGGAGAGTGGTGTCTCCTAGATTGGTTAGGTGTCACTTGGGAGCCTCCGACAAGATTGTGGAGTTGAACCAAGGAGTTTGTAAGGGCAAGGAGATCGCCTACTTCGTGAAGATCTACCCGAGTGAGGCAAGTCCTTCGTGGGCGATGGCCATGGTGGGATAGACAAGGTTGCTTCTTCGTGGACCCTTCATGGGTGGAGCCCTCCGTGGACTTGCGCGACCGTTACCCTTTGTGGGCTGAAGTCTCCATCAATGTGGATGTACGATAGTACCACCTATCGGAACCACGCCAAAAATCTCCGTGTCTACATTGCGTTTGCCTTCTCCAAACCCTTCCCTTTACCTTCATATGCAATGTTTTACTTTCCGCTGCTACACTCTTAGAATTGCATGTGTAGGTTGATTGCTTGACTTGTGCTATGTTGATAAAATCTGCCAAGACTTAAAATTGGGAAAAGGCTAGATTTTTATTTGGTCAAGTAGTCTAATCACCCCCCTCTAGACCTACTTTCGATCCTACAATACCATATCATCATACCACATCACAATCATTTTAATGCATGTTGACATCCAAGATAAATCATTATCCACTCCTAGCTACTTAAGCATGGCATGAGAAACTATAATCTCTAATTGTCATTGCAAACATGTTTGATCATAATAGGCTGAATCATGGATACTAGGTTAAACATATTTACAAAAATAGAACAAGTTGAGTTCATACCCATTTCTCTCTGCCACAGCCAGTTCATCAAATATCGTCATTATTGCCTTTCACTTGCACGAACGAATGATATGAAAATAATAATAGTGCAAGAGTGCCGTGGACTACGCTGGAATCTACAAACATTTTATTCAAGAGGAGAAGACAAGGCAATTTGAGCTCTTTGTTAGATCAACAATAATGCATATGAGAGCCACTCAACATTTTCATCGTGGTCTTCTCCTCGGTATGACTCAATAAAAGGAAAAGAATTTCAGAGAAACACACTGAAATATTTTTGGGTTTTTTAGTTTTTCTTGAACAAAGCAAATTAAAGAGAAAAAAATGAAGAAAAAACTATTTACATGGGAGAGCTCCCAACAAGCAAAAGAAGACCAAGGAAATCTTTTTGGGTTTTCTTTTAAATACTACAACTAACTACACTAGAAAGAAAAACCGAAATGAAGCAAACAACATTTTTTTTTTATTTTCTCAAAGTTTTTCAAACACACAAGAAGAAGGCGAGAAAATAAATCTAGCATGGATAATACAATGAAAAAGTATGAACATCGACAACTGGAATGAAATGTATGAACATGAATATAATGTCGGTGGAAATACGTACTCCCCCAAGCTTAGGCTTTTGGCCTAGCTTGGTAATCACCACTCGTAGTAACCCTCAGGTCCCACGTTGAAGTGCTATGGGGCAGGCACCTGAGCGTCCTACTCCTGAGTCTCCTCCTCAGCCGCCGCCTGGTTGTTCCGGTAGGCAATAATGTCATCTGGCATGATCCTGTATCCGCCCCTGGCAATAGAATCAAACAAAGCAGGTGCAGGCAATAGAATAATATCATGGGTATTCTCACTGAAAACCAGGTTATAAGGAATATGAATAGTAGTGTTCTCGCCATCAATAAATTGATGAGCTGCCATAGCCTGGCGATCTAAATAAACCTTGGTTAAACAATAATCATGCTGGCAAATCTGAATGTTAAAATGACTCGCTAAACGAGTCGCATAAATACCGCCATGAATTTTACCCTTGGATCTGTTAAGGTGCAGGCAACGTGCAATGATAGCCCCGAGGCTATAGCTATTATCGCCGTAAAGTGCACGGCGTAAGACAGCAAAATTGGGGGCACTAAGTGCACCAACCTTCTCTCTAGCAAGTAAACACTTCACAATGAATATGTCAAAATAATGCACAGAAGGAAACTGCAGGCTAGTGGCGGTGACACTCGATACCCCTTTCTCATCTCCCACTGACAGAGTACGATAAAAGTCCTCAAACTCTGCAGGCCTAGGCTCTCTTATCTCCCTGTCAGAAGGGACCAAGCATATATCACAAAATTCAGTAAGTGGTATCTGACAGGTTTCAGCATATAAATTAAACTGCACAAGGGAATTTTTAAGGAGATCGTATTGTTCACACTCAGCTACGATGAAGTCGGTGAGGCCAGCATCAGCAGCAAATTGTGCAAATTCTTGACGGATCCCGGCTCCATCCATGAAGGGGTTGTGTGGCCATTCGCATGGCTGCACCTCCGCCATTCTCCAGGTGTGGAGATCATTGTCTGATGACTCCCCAATGACTCCCTTGGAGCTCTTCTTGGAAGCAAACTTCCTAAAGAAACTCATCTTATTCCTATGAACAAAATTCTGAAAATTTTGGTCCACAAAATTTTTGTCAACAAAACTTCACAAGATTGATAGCAACTACTCATAGGGATGCATAGAGGCCATATTGAGCATTCAAACTACCTAGAACTCTAAGAATTCAACATGCAAGCTCATCTATAGTAGCACCAAGAGTAGCTAATTATTCAAAATATAAACCACTAAAGCAAAAACTAATTGGACCAATGGAGGAGTCACATACCAAGTAGCAATCCCCCAAAACAGTTTCGGAAATGGAGCTTCGAGCAAAGAGATTGAAATCCACGGGTTTGAGAGCAAGAACAAGAGAGAGAGAGAGAGCAATGGTGATTTTTTTCTGGAGGTAGGTGATGACATGGGCTAAAGAGATAAGTGAGGGGGCCCACGTGGGGACCACTGGCGCGCCCTGGTGGGTTGTGCCCACCTGGTGCACCCCCTCTGATGTTATTTGCATAAAAAATTCTTAAATATTCAGAAAAAAATCATATTAAATTTTCAAGGCATTCTGAGAACTTTTATTTTTGGGTCATTTTTTATTGCACGGGAACTTGAGAAAACAGACAAAACATGGCATTTTATTTTATTTAACTAAGAAAAACAGAAAACAAACGTTGGAAACAGAAAGTTGTGCTTACTAAATTCATCAACTTCATACCTCTCAAAAATGATCCATTAATAAGGTTGATCAAGTCTTATTAACAACCACTTTCGATTAGCATGAAACCGAAGAACTTTCATAAAACACTAAGTTACCTCAACGGGGATATGCATGTCCCCAACAATAAGCATTTCATATTTCTTTTTGGCAGTAGGTAGAGGTAGTTGAAAACTTCCAATAGTGAGTGTCGGAGATTTTTCAATAACATTAATACCATTCACTTGGAATTGTTTCTTCGGAAAGTGTACCGTATGCTCATTACCATTGATATGAAAGGTGACCTTGCTTTTATTGCAATCAATAACAGCCCCTGCAGTATTCAAGAAGGGTCTACCAAGGATAATCGACATGTTGTCTGTGACGCCCCCGATTCAATCATACACTATTCATACACGCAAATGTGTACGATCAAGATTAGTGACTCACAGGAAGATATCACAACACAACTCTAGACACAAATTAAAATAATACAAGCTTCATATTACAAGACAGGGGCCTCGAGGGCTCGAATACAGAAGCTCAAATACACAAGAGTCAGCGAAAGCAACAATATCTGAGTACAGACATAAGTTAATTAAGAAGGCAAACACAAAAGCAACAACGATCGAAGAGGCAAGACCTCCTGCCTGGGACCTCCTAACTACTCCTGGTCGTCAGCGGTCTCCACGTAGTAGTAGGCACTGTCGGGGAAGTAGTAGTGGTCGGTAGTGACATCTGGCTCCTGGGATCCACCATCTCATCGCAACCACCGGAAAGGAGAAAGAAGGGGGAAAAGGGGTAGCAAAACAACCGTGAGTACTCATCTAAAGTACTCGCAAGCAAGGATCTACACTACATATGCATCGGTATCAATGAAAAGGGTAGTATCTATGGACTGAACTGTAGAAAGACAGAATAAGAGGGGGAGAAGCTAGTCCTATCAAAGACTACGCTTCTGGTAGCCTCCATCTTGAAGCATATAGAAGAGAGTAGCAAGTATAGCATCAAGTAACAACGTATAGCATAATCCTACCCGACGATCCTATCCTCGACACCCTGCGAGAGAGCGATCACCAGGTTGTATCTGGCACTTGAAAGGGTGTGTTTTATTAAGTATCTGGTTCTAGTTGTCATGAGGTCGGAATACAACTCCGGGTCGTCCTGTTACCGTGGACACGGCTATTCGAATAGATCAATCTTCCCTGCAGGGGTGCACCACATTACCCGACACGCTCGATCCCTCTGGCCGGGCACACTTGCCTGGGTCATGTCCGGCCTCGGGAGATCAACACGTCGCAGTCCTACCTAGGCCCGACAGAGAGGCCAGCACGCCGGTCTAAATCCTAAGCACGCAGGGGTCTTGGGCCCATCGCCCTTTGCACTCCTGCATGTTGCGAACGCCGCCGGAAGCAGACCTAGCCCCCTAATACAAGTGCAGGCGTTCCAGTCCAATCCGGCGTGCGCCACTCGGTCGCTGACGTCTGGAAGGCTTCAGCTGATACTACAACATCGGTTGCCCATATCTTGTCCCACGTCGCAGTTAGTGCGTATAGGTCAATACCAACTCGGATCAAATACCCAATCTCATTAAGCGTGTTATTATGAAATAACCACGGACGCCGACCAGGACCAGGCCCACCTGTCTCCTAGGTGGTCACAACCTACCCTGTCGCTCCACCACAAAGTAACACTCGGGGGCCATCGGGAACCCAGGCCCACCAGTACCTGGGTGGAACCACCTGTCCCTTCAGCCCCCACATCCGAACAGTAACATAAGTAATGTAGTAGTATAGTAGTATATAGTATATACCCATGACCACCCCGCGAAGTGATCACGGCCCAATAGTATAGCATGGCAGATGGACAAGTAAGTAGGGCCACTGATGACATTCTAACAACCTATACTAAGCATTTAGGATTGTAGGTAAAGGTATCAACAGTAGTAATAAGGACATGCTATGCAGCAGTATAGGATCAAACCGATGAAACAGTAACACTACTCTAATGCAAGCAATAGAGGGAAAGAGTAGGCGATATCGGGGTAATCAAGGGGGGTTTGCTTGCCTGGAAGCTCGGCAGAGAAGGACGGGTCATCAACACCGTAGTTGATCGGGGCAGTAGCGGCGTCAGTCTCGTAGTCTACCAGAGAGAAGAGGGGGAAGAAACAATAAATATAATGCAAACATATGCATGACGATGCATGACATGACAATATGCGATGCTAGGTGTGCCCTAACGCGGTACTAGGTGCTACTGGCGAAGGGGGAAAACATCTGGGAAAGTATTCCCAGTGTTCGGCATTTTCGGACAGACGAACCAGAGGGGGATGGTTGCATGTTCGCTATGCTAGGGATGTGTGGCAGACGAACGGACTGCGTATTCGGATTCGTCTCGTCGTTCTGAGCAACTTTCATGTACAAAGTATTTTCATCTGATAAACAGTTTATTTTATATTAATTATCAAAGTTTTAATTCATTTTTAGAATTTACAGAATTAAATTAATTAGAAAATATAATTATGATGTCAGCATGATGTCATCATGATGTCAGCAGCGAACAGTGTGTTTGACTTGGTCAACTGATGCGTGGGGCCCGTTCGTCATTGACTGACTAACTAACTAACAAATTAATTAGATTAGTTTGATAATTAGATTAACTAACACAGGTTAATTAATCATCATAATTAATTAATTAATTTATTTTATATTCATTTTTTTAAACGTTCCAGGGGGTGGGGCCCCCTGTCATTGGCCTGGGGCTGGTCTTAGCGGGCGTGTTGGCTGGCGGTTACGGGCGCGGGCGCCCGAACGGGCGCGTGCCCGAGGGGACGGACCCGGGCGCGGCAGGGCGCTAGGCCGGCACGGGCGACGAGGGGATGGCTGGGCGGAGTGGGCGGCGGCCAATGGCGTGGTGGCGGCTGCGGGTGGCGAGCGTCAGCAGAGGCGGCGGCGGGACAAGCATCAGCAACAGCAGCAAAACAGCAGCAGGAGCAGGGGGCGCGGCCTGGGTGGATGCGCGCGCACGAGGGCACGTAGGGACGAGGCAAGGGAGCGATGCACGGGGTAGCGCACGTCCAGGGTTCACGGGCATGCGGAGCCAAGCTCCGGGCAGGGGAGATGGGGCGGCGACCTACGGCGTCGGGAGCGAGGGAAAAGCAGGGGCGGAGGAGGGGGCTCACCGCGAACGCAGAGAAGGCCCGGGGGGGGCGGCGGTGGTCGGAGCTGACCGACTCGATGGCGACAGAGGCGGACGACGCCGGAGCAGAAGACGTTGGGGGCGACGTCGGTGGGGCTCCTACAGTTTGGTCCGACGGTGAGGTCGATGAAGACGACCACGAGGAAGCTGCCGGACTCTTCGGAACGACGAGAGGAGGTCGGTGGCGGTGTTGTTTACGGCGGCGAGGCCATGGCAGTAGCATGGTCGGTAGCGGGCGGATCTGGAGGAGGGGAGCGGTGGTGAGGTGAGGGGAAAGAGAGCGAGCGAGTGAGTGGGGGCCGAGTGGGAGAGGGGATCGAGGAGGCGAGGGCCATGGCGGGGGAGTTCGCCGGCGAGGTGATCCGGCTGGGACTCGGATCGGGTCGTCTCGGTCGTCTCCTTGTAGCGGGGTAGACGACAAAGGGGAGGGGGTCGGTTGGGTGGGCTAGGCCCAGGGGGTAGGGGGGTTGTGGGCTTTTTCTTTTCTTTTAAAAAATTTGTATTTTCCCTTTTAGTTTCATTTTATTTTAGCTTTGTAAAATACAACACTAGCCCCTAAATTAGTATTATTAAATTAGCCACTACCACAAATGATTTGGCACTTTAATAAAATAGGTTTATATTTGTTTATTATTTAAAACCATTTAATTATTTGTTTTAGCCACTGATTTGATTACTTAAGGGCATTTAAACACTTTATAAAAGGTTGGTTCCACCACCAAAATTAGTTAGGGATTATTTGCCACATGATGAAGATTTTAGTTTTGACATTTGAAAACTTTTTAAAGTTTGACTTGATTTTAAATTTGAATTTGAATGGGGTTTGAATCAACGCGAGTTTATCAACAGTAATCATGGTGATGTGGCATCATTAGTAGAGAGTTACTGTAGCTTAATTATCTGAGGGTCACAATTCTCCTCCACTACAAGAAATCTCGTCCCGAGATTTAGGAGGGGGAGTAAGGGGGAGGGATTTGGTTACGAAATTCTAATGGGTCTTCTTGTTCTTGTTGCTCTCATCAAAGAGGTTGATCCATATTTTTTATGCCTTCATTTCTCTGCTTCAGGTCATCATGATGAAGTCGTCATCCTGTCTTCGGGATTTTCATCGTACTTACGAATGGGGTATAAGGGGAAAGCTATAAGGATGGATGTCGGAAAAGATCGGCATCCGGTAGTTATCTCAAGGAAGGAGATTTTAGAAGCTCCAGGAAACGTATCGAGAGTGCTATAAGGGGTTCAACAAGTTTCAACCAGGTAGGCATCCAGCTGATGCCTAAAACAGGTGATGAAGGGGGTTCAGAGCAATGAAGAATAATGTTGCCTCTGATACCGGAATGAAACATGGTGAGGAAGTTAACTCATGAATTACATACGAAGTCAAGTGCAAAGAATATTTCGGAATCAAGGTTGTACAGGAGAGTCAGGTTTCGATCCTGTGGAACTGTGGGTTATGGGCCTACCATGTGGGTTAAAAGTAGAAAAGGGCGCTGACATCTTGCATGGTCATTATAGCAAGGCATGTCAGGATAGCCTGTCAGTTATGTTGGCAACAACATCGGTACCAAGGGCGGGGGACAAAGAGAACCATTTTCCTGCTCGTTGAAACGAGGCGGACCAATAGGCAAAGTTCTCGTCCATCGGTGGTTACCAGAATGCCATCAACAATAGTAATAAGGTCTCGCTGACAGAGTTTGTACACCGAGGTGTTTACCTAAGCAGGGAATTATTACTGCTTAGATCGTATAAATCACAAGAAAGGGTAAACAATCCAATGGAAAGGAAAATGTGATTAATAGATTAATCAAACCAATCGAAAGGAAAATGTGTTTAAACACAAGTATTAGGAGTATACCCTTCACAAGAAAGAAGAGCATGATATACATGATAGGACATCAAGTACTCCACCATTTAGATAAAGGGGCAAAGAAATTCATGAGGTTTACCCATACAACGGTGTTTGGATAATTGACCAAGAAACGTTTAGCATTGCACTTACTATGTTCTTGTTGATATTTAGAATACCACAGTCATGCTTCGAGGTAGCAATAACTTGGTGTTTCAAGTAAGGGTTGGACAAGAATACACAAGGAACGATTTCAAGAATAGCAAGGAACTTCAGGCATAACCAAAACGTGTCCAAGTCGGTGTTGGAAGAAAGGCAAGGATGTTGTCGATGATAACACAAATCATCGAGGGGCAAGGTTGGTATTTCTCATCATGAATTCGATTGATAATTGGAAGAGCTCAGAATGTTGAGGATGATCACGACACATTTGTCGAGAAGTTTCTTGAAGATGTAATCAATCAACGACGACATCAAGCAAAAGAAACGATGAAGCGAAATGTTATTGGAACCACGGGTACGACACAAACTCAAAATCAAGTTTGCTGTTCAAGGCAAAATGATATGATGAGGAAGATCGGCGTAAGTGTAGATCATCGTCAAAAATTGTGCTCTGGGGAGAAGGACCAGGTAGCACAGTTAAAATTTAGCACGATAATGATATAGCCGATCAGGCTAGGAATGACTCGAAGGATTGTTAAACTCGTAAGCAACGAAAATTACTTAGAGTTAATGAGTTGGAGTGCGGAATCGATTCACTTATCGGTGTTCTCGAGTGACTAATAACTCAGAACCCGGGGAAAATCTAAAATCAGTGAGAAGCAATACTAGATGAAGACTCATAGGAAGCAACACGGTTCTTTGATATTCTCGAGATACCGGAGGGTAATACTCGAAGGAAGATCAAAATAGAGGTTGCGAAGATGTATTGATCTGCAGAACACAAGTGCTTTAACTTGTCCGAGAAATGGAATCAAAGAGAAAAACATGGGCGGAACCACGATTGCAAAGGATCAATTAATAGATACAAGATGATATTATATCAAGGAAATAGTTATTATTACAAGAAGCTTCCATGATAGGATCTACATCGTGTCCATGGGCATGAACACAAAGTTCAAGGTCGACTCCCACTTCTCCAATGCATAATCTTCATTTGCTTCTCACTTTCGACGAAGTTGTAGTGTTGAAATTTTATTTGGCATAACACCAGTATAGTATGACCCGTAGAAGTTTCCGGGTTCACACAGATTAGAAAAGGCATAGGTTCACCCATCGGGGCATCTTAGGAACATATACCACAAGCTTCAGGATTAATTAACACAAGCTCGAAAGTAGAGCATGGTTGACAAAAGGAGAGGATACAATTTACCAAAGGCATTATGTATCCGAGGAAAGGCTCACAAGGTTATTAAATATGAAGGATGCTGACGGATAAAATCCAACAAGGGGTCTAGCGGTCCACAACGAAGCTCATGTGAGTATTGGTACTCAACCAGAGGAAGAAGAATGCAAAGGCATCGGATTATAGAAACATTTGGATAATTTCAAAGCTTAAATGCAAGGAATTATGATTTCCAAATGGGGGGTCGGAAGCAAAAGCTCTGATCAAAAGATAAGAAAGTTGAATAGACATAGATCGACAATCATTCAAGGTTTGATTTACCGAGAACCAGCTCATGTCCGGAATGACGTTTGAGCCGGAAGGATAATTTATAAGGATCAACTGATGATTGCGGGCATCCGCAGACATACCGAATCAAGGGCTCAAAATGACAATGACAAAGGATGCCAATGAACATTGCTAGACATATGGAACGCCACCATAATGCAAGCAGACAAGTATTTCAATAGCAAAAGGCTGCTGAGGATTTTTGGAAGATCGAATAGTATTTCAAAGACTTTTGTGAAACACATGAACAACTGGGGATGAACGGATACTCGGTAAGTGTGAGGAATTATTCTTAGATGTATTCGCAAGATAAGGAACTGTAAGGCAATAGGGATAAAGGATTCTCGGAACATCAGAGAGTATTTCAGGGCATCTTGTAATAACAAGAGCAACTGGGGATGAATGTATGAACGACAAATGTAGGTAGTTACACATAAGGATTTATCGGTGGTAGGGAGTTGCAAAGGCGGTAGGCACAAGGGTCTCAAAAAAATTAGGAGGGTATCTTCGGACTCTTCTGATGAATCAAGCCATCATCTGGAATGAGGGGCTCTCCGGGAAGAAGTAGTTGCGAGAACCTAGTGTTAGAGCTACCAAAATCATTTAACCCGAATAGAAGAGAGATCAGAGTCCCAGAGTAAAGACGAGGAATAAAAGATCCTAATACCACCCAATTGTGATGTGGGCCCGTAAGCCACACAACAATGTTAGTAAAAATTTTCCAATGACTAGACTCAAGTTCGGTTAAGGAGTTGGAAAGGAGGTTCCTACAGGTAGTCGGCTCTGATGGCAACTTGTGACACCACCGATTCAATCGTACACTAATCATACACACAAATGTGTACGATCAAGATCAGGGGCTCACGGGAAGATATCACAACACAACTCTAGACACAAATTAAAAGAATACAAGCTTCATATTACAAGCCAGGGGCCTCGAGGGCTCGAATACAGAAGCTCGAATACACAAGGGTCAGCGGAAGCAACAATATCTGAGTATAGACATAAGTTAAACAAGACTGCCTTAAGAAGGCAAACACAAAAGCAACAACGATTGAAGAGGCAAGACCTCCTGCCTGGGACCTCCTAACTACTCCTGGTCGTGGGCGGTCTCCACGTAGTAGTAGGCACTGTCGGGGTAGTAGTAGTCGTCGGTAGTGGCATCTAGCTCCTGGGATCCACCATCTGGTCGCAACCACCGGAAAGGAGAAAGAAGGGGGAAAGGGGTAGCAAAGCAACCGTGAGTACTCATCCAAAGTACTCGCAAGCAAGGATCTACTCTACATATGCATCGGTATCAATGAAAAGGGTAATATCTGTGGACTGAACTGCAGAAAGCCAGAATAAGAGGGGGAGAAGCTAGTCCAATCGAAGACTACGCTTCTGGTAGCCTCCATCTTGAAGCATATAGAAGAGAGTAGCAAGTATAGCATCAAGTAACAACGTATAGCATAATCCTACACGACGATCCTCTCCTTGACACCCTATGAGAGAGCGATCACCGGGTCGTATCTGGCACTTGAAAGGGTGTGTTTTATTAAGTATCCGGTTCTAGTTGTCATGAGGTCTGAATACAACTCCGGGTCCTCCTGTTACCGTGGACACGGCTATTTGAATAGATCAATCTTCTCTGCAGGGGTGCACCACATTACTCGACATGCTCGATCCCACTGGCCGGGCACACTTGCCTGGGTCATGTCCGGCCTTAGGAGATCAACACGTCGTAGCCCTACCTAGGCCCAGTAGAGAGGTCAGCACACCGGTCTAAATCCTAAGCACGCAGGGGTCTTGGGCCCATCGCCCTTTGCACTACTGCATGTTGCGAACACGGCCGGAAGCAGACCTAGCCCCGTAATACAAGTGCTGGCGTTCCAGTCCAATCCGGCGCGCGCCACTCAGTCGCTGACGTCTGGAAGGCTTCGGCTGATACTACGACGCCGGTTGCCCATATCTTGTCCCACGTGGCGGTTAGTGTGTATAGGTCAATACCAACTCAGATCAAATACCCAATCTCGTTAAGCGTGTTATTATGAAATAACTGCGGACACCGACCAGGACCAGGCCCACCTGTCTCCTAGGTGGTCACAACCTGCCCTGTCGCTCCGCCACAAAGTAACACTCGGGGGCCATCGGGAACCCAGGCCCACCACTACCTGGGTGGAACCACCTGTCCCTTCAGCCCCCACATCCGAACAGTAACATAAGTAATGTAGTAGTATTGTAGTATATAGTATATACCCGTGATCACCTCCCGAAGTGATCACGGCCCAGTAGTATAGCATGGCAGACGGACAAGTAAGTAGGACCACTGATGACATTCTAGCAACCTATACTAAGCATTTAGGACTGCAGGTAAAGGTATCAACAGTAGTAACAAGGACAGGCTATGCAGCAGTATAGGATCAAACCGATGAAACAGTAACACTACTCTAATGCAAGCAGTAGAGGGAAAGAGTAGGCGATATCGGGGTGATCAGGGGGGTTTGCTTGCCTGGAAGCTCGGCAGAGAAGGATGGGTTGTCAATACCGTAGTCGATCGGGGTAGCAGCGGTGTCAGTCTCGTAGTCTACCGGAGAGAAGAGGGGGAAGAAACAATAAATATAATGCAAACAGATGCGCGACGATGCATGACATGACAATATGCGATGCTAGGTGTGCCCTAACACAGTACTAGGTGCTAGTGGCAAAGGGGGAAAACATCCGGGAAAGTATTCCTGGTGTTCAGCATTTTCGGACAGACGAACCGGAGGGGGATGGTTGCATGTTCGCTATGCTAGGGACGTGTGGCACGCGAATGGACTGCGTATTTGGATTCGTCTCATCGTTCTGAGCAACTTTTATGTACAAAGTATTTTCATCTGATAAACGGTTTATTTTATATTAATTATCAAAGTTTTAATTCATTTTTAGAATTTACAGAATTAAATTAATTAGAAAATGTAATTATGATGGCAGCATGATGTCATCATGATATCAGCAGCCAACATTGTGTTTGACTGGGTCAACTGATGCGTGGGGCCCGTTCATCATTGACTGACTAACTAACAGATTAATTAGATTAGTTAGATAATTAGATTAACTAACACAGGTTAATTAATCATCCTAATTAATTAATAAATTATTAATTTTTTATATTCATTTTTTAAACATTCCGGGGGGTGGGGCCCCCTGTCATTGGCTTGGGGCTGGCCTTAGCGGGCGTGTGGGCTGGCGGTTACGGGCACGGGCGCCCGAACGGGCGCGTGCCCGAGGGGACTGACCCGAGCGCGACAGGGCGCTAGGCTGGCGCGGGCGACGAGGGGATGGCTGGCCGAAGCGGGAGGCGGCCAGTGGCATGGTGGCGGCTGCGGGTGGCGAGCGTCAGCAGAGGCGGCGGCGACAAGCATCAGCGACAGCAGCAAAACAACAGCAGGAGAAGGGGGCGCAGCCTGGGTGGATGCGCGCGCACGAGGGCACGTAGGGACGAGGCAAGGGAGCGGTGCACGGGGCAGCGCACGGCCATAGTTCATGGGCGAGCGGGGTAGCCAGGGGTGGCCATGGTACATGGGCGCGCGGAGGCAAGCTCCGGGCAGGGTGGATGGGGCGGCGACCTATGGCGTCGGGAGCGAGGGAAAAGCGGGGGCGGAGGAGGAGGCTCACCGCGAACGCAGAGAAGGCCCGGGGAGGCCGGCGGTGGTCAGAGGTGACCAAATTGATGGCGACAGAGGCGGACGGCGCCGGAGCAGAAGAGGTTGGGGGTGACGTCGGTGGGGCTCCTGCGGTTCGGTCCGACGGCGAGGTCGATGAAGATGACCACGGGGAAGCTGCTGGACTCTTCGGAATGGTGAGAGGAGGTCGGTGGCCGCGTTGTTTACGGCGGCGAGGCAATGGCGGTAGCGTGGTCGGCAGCGGGCGGATCTGGAGGAGGGGAGCGGTGGTGAGGTGAGGGGAGAGAGAGCGAGCGAGTGGGGGCCGAGTGGGAGAGGGAATCGAGGAGGCGAGGGCCGTGGCGATCTCATGCACCGGGGGGGAGTTCGCCGGCGAGGCGATCCGGCTGGGACTCGGCTCGGGTCATCTCGGTCGTCTCCCTGTAGCGGGGTAGACGACAAAGGGGAGGGGTTCGGTTGGGTGGGCCCCAGGGGGCAGGGGGTTGTGTGCTTTTTCTTTTCTTTTAAAAAGTTTGTATTTTCCCTTTTAGTTTCATTTTATTTTAGCTTTGTAAAATACAACACTAGCCCCTAAATTAGTATTATTAAATTAGCCACTACCACAAATGATTTGGCACTTTAATAAAATAGGTTTATATTTGTTTATTATTTAAAACCATTTAATTATTTGTTTTAGCCACTGATTTGATTACTTAAGGGCATTTAAACACTTTATAAAAGGTTGGTTCCACCACCAAAATTAGTTAGGGATTATTTACCACATGATGAAGATTTTAGTTTTGACATTTGAAAACTTTTTAAAGTTTGACTTGATTTTAAATTTGAATTTGAACGGGGTTTGATTCAACGCGAGTTTATCAACAGTAATCGTGGTGACATGGCATCATTAGTAGAGAGTTACTGTAGCTTAATTATCCGGGGGTCACATTGTTGTCCTCGGGCATCTCAAGTATAACAAAGTCAGTTAAGATTGTAACATTTGCAACAACAACGGGCACATCCTCACAAATACCGATAGGTATGGCAGTTGATTTGTCAGCCATTTGCAAAGATATTTCAGTAGGTGTGAGTTTATTCAAATCAAGTCTTTTATATAAAGAGAAGGGCATAACACTAACACCAGCTCCTAAATCACACAAAGCAGTTTTGACATAATTTCTTTTTATGGAGCAAGGTATAGTTGTTATTCCCGGATCTCCAAATTTTTTAGGTACTCCATCCTTAAAAGAATAATTAGCAAGCATAGTGGATATTTCAGCTTCCGATATTTTTCTTTTATTAGAGATGATGTCTTTCATATATTTTGCATAAGGGGCCATCTTTAATATACCAGTCAAGCGTGTGCGCAAAAATACTGGCCTAAGCATTTCAGCAAAGCGTTTAAATTCTTCATCATCTTTCTTCTTAGTTGATTTAGGTGGAAAGGTCATGGGTTTTTGAACCCATGGTTCTCTTTCTCTTCCATGTTTTCTAGCAACAAAGTCTCTTTTATCATATCTTTTATTTTTAGATTGTGGGTTATGAAGATCAACAGCTGGTTCTATCTCAACATCATTATCTGGTTGTGTATCTTCATGAACATGATCATTATCTTTTTCATTATCACTAGGTGAATGTTCATTACCAAATTGAGTTTCAGCATCAGAGATAGAAACATCATTATCATTATCAGGAGGTTTTTCTATTTCAGGTTCACTGGAGGCATGCAAAGTCCTATGATTTTTCTTTTTCTTCTTCTTTTTAGAAGGACTAGGTGCATCAGTGTCAATTCTTTGAGAGTCTTGTTCAATTCTTTTAGGATGTCTCTCGGGATAAAGTGGTTCTTGAGTCATTTTACCTCCGCTAGTTGCTACTCTAACAGCAAAGTCATTTATAGTATTATTCATTTCATCAAGCAATTCTCTTTGAGATTTAGCAACTTATTCTAGCTGAGTTTGAACCATAGAAGCATGTTTTCGTACACCTCTAACATCATTGGAGATTCTAAATAACAAGTCACTCAAGCGAGCAATCATATCAGTATATTTCAATTTTTCATAACATTTTCATTGAAGTGATCTTGCTTTCTAATGTAATTATCAAACTCATAAATGCATTGACTAGGATGCATATTATAAGGATTGTCCCTTTCATTAAATTTCATTAAAGAATTTACCTCTACCACCTTGGGTGGTGGTGTGTCAAGTCCATGTATCTCTTCAATAGGAGGTAAATTTTTAACATCCTCTGCTTTAATACCTTTTTCCTTCATAGATTTCTTTGCCTCTTGCATATCTTCCGGACTGAGATATAAGATACCCCTCTTCTTTGGAGTGGGTTTATGCGGTGGTTCAGGAAGAGTCCAATCATCATTAATTTTCAATATATTATTCAATAATTCCTCAGCTTGTTCAACAGTGTTCCCTAAAAACACAACCAGCACAACTATCTAGGAAGTCCCTAGAAGCATCGGTTAGTCCATTATAGAAGATATCAAGTATTTCATTTTTCTTAAGAGGATGGTCCGGCAAAGCATTAAGCAATTGGAGAAGCCTCCCCAAGCTTGTGGGAGACTCTCTTCTTCAATTTGCACAAAGTTAAATATTTCCTGTAAGGCAGCTTGTTTCTTATGAGCAGGAAAATATTTTTCAAAGAAGTAATAAATCATATCCTGGGGACTACGCACACAACTAGGAGCAAGAGTATTGTATCATATCTTAGCATCACCCTTTAATGAGAACAGAAATAATTTGAGAATAAGGTAATAGCGAATTTTATCCTCATGAGAAAAAAGGGTAGCTATATCATTCAATTTGGTAAGGTGTGCCACAACAGTTTCAGTTTCATAACTATGGAAAGGATCAGATTCAACCAAAGTAATTAACTCTGGGTCGATAGAGAATTCATAATCCTTATCATCAACAAAGATAGGTGAAGTAGCAAACTTAGGATCACATTTCATTCTAGCATTCAAAGACTTCTCTTTCAGTTTGCATAATAATTTCTTAAGATCATCTCTATCATTGCAAGCAGGAAAATCTCTAGCTGTCTCCTCATCCATAACATAACCTTCAGGTACCTTAGGCAATTCATATCTAGGAGAGCTAGGTCTAATAGGTGTTTCAAGATTTTCAGTTTCAGGCATTTCATCGGTTTCAACAATTTCATCAATTTCAGCATTCTCAATATCTTTAGCTCTAGCAATTTGTTCATCAAGAAAATCACCTAGTGGCACACCATCATCAAGCAAGGTACTAGCATCATCATGAGTAGTACTTATAGAAGTAGCATCATCAATAGCTTGCGACATATCATGATTAATAGCATGTGGTGTTGTTGCAAGTCTACTCAAAACAGAAGGTGAATCAAGTGCAGAGTGTGATGGCAGTTCCTTACCTCCCCTCGTCTTGGAGGGAATGATCTTGGTTTTTGTATCCTTCAGATTCTTCATAGTTATAAATTGATAATAATCCCAAGTGACTCAACAAATATAGCTATGCTCCCCGGCAATGATGCCAGAAAAAGATCTTGATAACCCAAAAGTATAGGGGATCGCAACAGTTTTCGAGGGTAGAGTATTTAACCCAAATTTATAGATTCGACACAAGGGGAGCCAAAGAATATTTGCAAGTATTAGCAGCTGAGTTGTCAATTCAACCACACCTGGAGATTAATTATCTACAGCAATATGATCAGTAGCACAGTAATATGATAGTTTTGATAGTAGTGGTAACAGTAACGGTAACGGTGACAGTGATAGCAATAATTTTGTAGCAGTTGTGACAGCAACAATAGCAATAGTAACTTAGTAGAAACAATATGTGGAAAATTCATAGGCATTGGATCGGTGAATTTGTTGGATGATATTCATCATATAACAGTCATAACCTAGGGTGATACGGCACTAGCTCCAGTTCATAAATAATGTAGGCATGTATTCCATAAATAGTCATACGTGCTTATGGAAAGAACTTGCATGACATCTTTTGTCCTACCCTCCCGTTGCAGCGGGGTCCATAAGGAAACTAAGGGATATTAAGGCCTCCTTTTAATAGAGAACCAGAACAAAGCATTAGCACATAGTGAATACATGAACTCCTCAAACTACGGTCATCACCGGAAAGTATCCTGACTATTGTCACTCCGGGGTTTACGGATCATAACACGTAATAGGTGACTATAACTTGCAAGATCAGATCTAGAACATAGATATAATGGTGATAACATAAATGGTTCAGATCTGAAATCATGGCACCCGGGCCCAAAGTGACAAGCATTAAGCATGGCAAAGTCATAGCAACATCAATCTCAGAACATAATGGATACTAGGGATCAAGCCCTAACAAAACTAACTCGATTACATGATGAATCTCATCCAACTCCCTCACTGACCAGCGAGCCTACGAAGGAATTACTCACTCCCGGTGGGGAGCATCATGGAATTGGCGATGGAGAATGGTTGGTAATGAAGAAGATCGAAGATTCCCCTCTCCGGAGACCCGAACGGACTTCAGATCTGGCCTCCCGATGAAGAACAGGAGGTGGCAGCGGCTCCGTCTCGTGAAACGCGATAATTCTTTCTCCCCTATTTTTGTCTCCGAAGATATGATTTTATAGCGTCGGAGATAGGGTCTGCGGGGCCACCAGGTGGGCATAACCCACCTGCGCACGCTAGGAGGGGGGGCGCCCTGGTGGGTTGTGCTCCCCCAGGGACCCCCCCTCCGGTGGTTCTTGGCTCCAGTATTTTTCTTTTATTGTATAAAAATTCTCCAAAAAGTTTCATTCCATTCCGAGAACTTTTATTTCTGCACAAAAACAACATCATGGTAGTTCTGCTGAAAACAACGTCGGTCCGGGTTAGTTTCATTCAAATCATGCAAATTAGAGTCCAAAACAAGAGTAAAAGCGTGAGGAAAAGTAGATACGACGGAGACTTATCATTCGCCCTCTGAAAAATATGATACCTGCTAAATCCCTGATACCCCTAAAAAAAGCTCCCCGATTACAGTCTTCGTTGTAAAAATTTTCATTTATTGAATAGGTTGGCAAACCCGTGGGCCCCAACATTAGTATACAATTAGGAGGAAGATTTTTTTTTCAGTGAGGCACTTGCTTGCGTACGGTCATGGACCTAGTGGGTCTTGACTGTCAGCCTCTCGACGTACAGTCCTCTCCAGATTCCTCTTGTTTGTTGAGCATGTTGACAACGACAGACGGCTGCACCGCGGCGAATGCACAAACCGGAGGACGACGTCGTGGACACGGACAGAAACGAACCGGAGCCGACGAAGATGCCTTAGAGTAGTCAAAAAACGCGCCTGCATTCTTTCGAACATACCGTAGTATCCTGGTGGATACAACCCTCTCACCCAAAAGCTGTGCTGTCCGGGTTCGATTCCAACTGGTGCATTTGAAAAATATCTGATTTTTTGCCTTATCTATTACTGACATGTGGGTCCCACCATGTCATACACACACACACACACCACCTCCACCGCTTGCCAAAATTGCGTCCCTAGTTTACCCAGTTTTTCACACACTCAACATTCTCTTGGCATTTTGAAAATAGCATATCTTTTTGACTGTGCATCATATGAAGATGCGCTATACATGAATGTTGATCAGCATGATGTTAACTCGTTGTTAGATCCATTTTCCACCATGAATAAAATTTCCAACATTTTGTTATTCATGTTTGAAAAGTGCGTGTTGATTTAAATGCCCTGCCGCTGAAACATGCAGTTTCTTATCTGAAACTGAAACCTACAGTTTCTTCTCTGAAAATAACTTGGACAGGCAGCCATTGCCAGTGGTGGACTGGATGCCGCGCTTCTTCAATCCCCCGGCAGTGCGAGGGGGAAGAAGATGAAACTTCTGTCCCATGCTGGCGGTTGGGGAATGGAGCGAACTGGATTTAACAGGGGGCAGGTGCACAACGCGAGGTAGCGCCGCTGGCCCTTGAGAGGTAGCAGGCAGTCCGGCCGCACTGCTGGTTTGGGCAGCGGGAGAACAACCAGAGGGAAAACTGAAGAAGCACATCAGACGCAATTTTTTCCAGTGGATGGCTCTCGATGGCGTATTATTTTTTTACTTGCCTCTACACGACACAACTTGTATTTTTAGCCTTCCAGTCCGTGGCAGACCAGCAACCCATTTGCTGAGCGGGCCAACCTACAGAAATCAGCACTTGATTTTTCATCAAGGCCCAAAAACAATGCAGTAGTATGTTTTTTTAGGCCGGAAATATTATGGCGGGGGTTGAGTGGGGAGGGGGAAGACTGAGCAAAAAGATAAAAAAGAGCTGATGCGCCGTTGCTACGGTAACAAGCAGGTGCCATTCTTCTCGGGACGACGGTGTGCCGTGTGACACTCACATGTCACACTCCCACAGTATACATTCTAACTAGTTCACACACAAGTACAATAGAAAAGGTAAACATTCAGATCAAACTCAGGTCCACAGGATACAGTCATATTCATAGCCAACATTGGCAATCAACAACTCAAAAGATTTATGTATAGACAAGTTTAGCATGTCTATGCATCCAAATGATTCATAGATCACAAGCCAATATTCATAGCTAACATTCACAAAAAGATTTAGATATTCACAAGTTCCTCATGTTTACGCATCCAAATGATTGAGAGAACGCAACCAATATCATCCATCGACACACTTTAATTACCTAGGGTACAGACTGGTAAGTGGTGTTCACTCGGTGATACTTCTTGCTAAAATTAATTCTTGTCTGAGCAAACTTTTGAGTACATCATAG
The DNA here is from genome assembly GCA_011799875.1 of Thinopyrum elongatum. Taxonomy (NCBI): domain Eukaryota; kingdom Viridiplantae; phylum Streptophyta; class Magnoliopsida; order Poales; family Poaceae; genus Thinopyrum; species Thinopyrum elongatum. Next base: position 238,386,685 of record CM022297.1, read on the forward strand.
GCAGTAGAGACCATCTGAGCTTTGCTTGTAGGTTTATCCTCATGATAGTGGCCTTGATACCGCGAGAGGTTTGAGCAACTTGGCCACTACTTTCATCCAACTAGTTTACTAGCCCATCTTTGTCCTATATCTTGCCAAAATTCTACATTGCAGACAACAAAAGAGGCAGTCGATAAAATGAACCACCCAAAGTTTTTGTGCAGTTCAACTGAAATGGAGCATCCCAGGCATGCAAAATGGTTAAGTGCCATATGAATATATGCATCTACCAACTTGTCTGGAATCTTTAGACTCCATGCCATATAGTTCACTACCAGCATACATGCTGATAACAAAAAAGCGTAAGTTGGGACCAAAGACTGGACTGCGTTTTTCAGGGCTATGCGCCAAGCAATATTTTTGGCGTTCACTCTGGCACTTGTTCTTTTCAACATCGATGCTTGTTTGAGTGAACTTGGGAGTAGATAGCTGCAGCATAAGTATCTGTCCATCTGATCTTTTTGTGCAGTTCTACTGAAATCGGCCAATGTAACGATTTGCCTGCGAGGTCAGGCTCCAAGTTACTCCTTTATAAAATCAGCCAACAGTAGCACAATACCAAATTACCAATAGATATGACAAGCACGATAATCAGGATGAAGACCGGTACCAACCTGTGTGAGGAAGCATATCAATTCGTACTCCCTTTGACTGGAAGTCGAGATAAGCGACTAACAGGAAAGGAAGGAAGCAGTCGAGGCAATGAACCACCCAAAGTTTTTGTGCAGTTCCACTGAAATCGAGCATCCCTGTTGGCACATATGTTGAGAAAGTGAGATTACTGTAATACTGGCACTAGTTGATGAAACACACACTAACAAATAGAAGCATCCTCAGTATCTTAATGGGTAAAGTTAGCAACATAGTGGACTTGCTTAAAGAGAGGTATTAGTTTATTTTATCAGTGCCAATTAGCTCAACACTCAAAGCATTGCCATGTATCATAGGTTGCAAAGATTTAACGTGCAAAGATAAAGGACTTTCTCATGACAGTAGCAAAACAGTAGCACGATACAAATAGAGATGACATCACACTAATCTGGATGAAGGCTGATGACCCACAAGTATTGGGGATCAATCATAGTCCTTTCAATAAGTAAGAGTGTCGAATCCAACGAGGAGCAGAAGGAAATGACAAGTGGTTTTCAGCAAGATAATTTCTGCAAGCAGTGAAATAGTCGGTAACAGGTAGTTTGATAGCAAGATAATTTGTAATAAGTAATGTAACATCCCAAAATTCTAAATTTTGGAATGTTAATTATTTAAATAGGATTAATTAAAACTTGCTTGTGTTGATTGATGTCAGATAATTTTGACTAGGATTTGAAACTTTTGGAGTTTAAATGAATAATAAACAAGAGGGAATAAAAGGACTTTCCCAATTATTCATTTGGTTCTTATTTTGGGTTTATTGAATATTCAAATGAGAGGGAATAGAATGACTTCCCGAATATTCCTTTTGATCTTATTTTGAACTTTGAGAATATTCAAATTGTTTCAACTTGGATGTGAGAGAGGAATGACTTCCTAAAAATAATATTGATGAACAATTGAATATTTTCTCATTTGGATTTTGAGTATTTAAAACATTCTAACTCAAATTAAAACATATGAGAGAAGGTAATATGACTCCTTCAATATAAAAGAGTCGGAAATGCTTTAAATATTATTTGCATTTTTCTTCGGAGTTCAAAAATATTTTGTGGAACATTTTGTAAGTGTCAAGTAAAGGTTTATAAAAATATATATTATGTGTATTGTATATTAATTTTTCCCTCTGAAAGGAAATGCTCATTATTTTCTATATTAGTGTATACACTTTTGTGAGTGTTGTGGTCTTTTTTTAGGAGGTAAATTGGCATCTACCTCTCCATATTCTTTTCTGGTAATCGTTTTACCTACCTATTTTAATCCCAGTAGCAAAGGTCTTTTTCTTTTCTTTTCTTATTCAAAAAAAAAACAGCGCGCGTACTGTGCAGTCGGGCTGCACAGCCGCGGCCCAGGAACTCCCATCGCCCGATCCCTTTTGGCCTTCCGAAGCGGTACGCCGCCAGCTCCCATCGCCCCTCGTTCCAGCCGCTGACGCTGGGACCTGCAAGGTCATCTCCTTCCTCCGCTCGGTCTCCTCCTCCCACACGTCAACGCCGCCGTTGCAGGGTCGGACCACGCTCGATTCGCCCGATCCCTAACCCCCTCTGTCGGGGACGAATCCGCGATCACCTATGGGACCCAGGGAAGGACCCCTTTACGTTCGGCAGGGAGAGACGGTCGCACGAAGAGCAAATCTAGCGAAGAACACGACAGCGCACGAGAGAGATTTACCCAGGTTCGGGCCGCACGGATGCGTAAAACCCTACTCCTGCTTTTTGGTGTATTATCTGGATGATTGTTCTAGCTCCAGGAGAGCTACAGTACAGAGTAGCTGCGTACAATACTGGAGTTCTCCATATCCCAGTTCCTAACCCCCCTCCACGTTGCCTATGGGCCTCCTTTTATACGCACAAAGGGGTCACCAACAGGTGGCAAACAGTAAAGGTAGAGGTGGAAAGTTGCTACAGTAAGGCCATTATTACTAGGATGACATGTCCTACCTACCACTGACGGCAGGGGACAAGGGCATTAAATGCCCATGCCTTAGCTGTCCAGATACATGTACCCGGATGTCTTGGACGTGGGAAAAGCCTATCCCACCTGCTCCTGCACCGCTAGCTATAGAGTACCGCCATCTACATAGTGCCCTGCCACACACGCTTGGAAGGACCCAGAGCGCCACGCTGGTAGAGGCACCGGAGCAGCACAGTAGCACAGTGGTACAGTAACGCTTGCCGCGGCAAGACCTTGCCGCACTTGATAGCTTGCCGCAACCAATAGCTTGCCGCGCAAGGTAACTTGCCGGGGCAAGTACCTTGCCGCAGCTGCTATCTTGCCGCAGCCAATACCTTGCCGCAACCAATGACTTGCCGGGGCAAGTACCTTGCCGCGGCAAGTACTCAGCTACAGCAAACCTCAGGCTGGGCCTCAACTGTCCCTCCCGGCAAGCTCCTCTTGCCGGGGCCTTGACTCTTGCTTTGTATACTTTGTTCTTGAATGGCTTAATAATCTTGAGCTTCTCTCTGGCTGTCCTCCCGTAAGCCTGGCCGCGGGATGCTGCTACTGCCCGTGCACAAGTACGGGGTACTAGGGTACCCCTATTCTAGTACACCGACAGGAGCCCCCGGGCCTGGGCCACACACGGTGCCGGGCGTTGTTGGGCCAGGCCCAAACAGTGCACGGGCACGCGTGGCTGGGATAAGCCGAAACGTCTCTACGCTGTTTAATTGCACGCTCTCCCACGCGTCGCGCGTTGAATGCGGAGCATGGGAAGCGTGCGCAGTTATCTCGAATGACGAAGAGGCGGATGGTTCCGCATCTTTCCCCATAAAAGGAGGGACCTGCAGAAGCACTCACACACTCCTCTCACCATTCTCGATCTCCAAATCTCCGCCTTCTTCTTCCTCCGCTCCAAAACAAAGCGGTTTCCCAATCCTCCGCCACCGCGCGCGTCCGCATCTCCCTCGGACCTCAGCTCCGCCTTCGCCATGCCTCCCAAAGGAGAAAATGGGAAGACGGGGAAGTCCTCAAGGACGGAGACCCGCAGTTGAAGAGGCAGAAGTACGCGCTCTTCGCACCGACGCTCACGGGGGCGGATCTGAAGGCCAAGTTCCAAGGCATGTGGGCCGTGAGGACCAAGGCGCATCCGGCCACCCGCGTTCGCCCAGCCACCGACGAGAGCGAAGTGACAAGTACCCCTTCTTCGCTTGCTACTTTTGGTGCGGGCTCTGCCCGCCGTACTCGGATTTCTTCAGCGACGTCATGTACACCTTCAATCTCCATCTGCTGGATCTCACACCGAATGCCGTATCCACCATGGCAATATTCGCGCATCTGTGTGAAAACTTCGTCGGCGTCGCACCCAACACCGCGCTGTTCAGGCATTACTTCACTCCCCGTGCTGAAAAGGGGGAGCCTCTCACTGTTGGCGTCTCGTTCGTTTCAAGATTGGGCGCCAAGGAGCATTATCTGAAGGGGGATCTCCACCCAAGATGGGGAGAAATCGGGTCTGAATGGTGTTGGATCATTGACGACGAGCCGCCACCATACTGTGAGCTTCGCAAGACCCCAGCAGCGCATGGCACGGACTGGAGCGATCTGGATCCCTAGGACAAAAAGCTGGAGATTGCCGCTACCAGGATCATACGGCTCAGGGAGGCCGGGCTCACCATAGGGATGGTTGGCGCAGACTTCCTCCGCCGCCGTATTGCTCCTCTGCAGCAGAGAGGAAGGCCGGCCTCTGATTGGAAGAACCCAGCCGATATCATGCGGCTGCGCCCTGGACTGATCAACAACTTCACAGTTCTACAGCACGACTTCTTCATGCGAGAACTGATCAAGCAAGAGACAGATCCAGAGAAGCGCGACAAGGCGTTCACGCTGCCGAAGCACATCGTGCCCCTTTGCAACAACTCCGCATTGAGTGCAATCATCGCTATGATGCCGCTCTGCAATGCGCACAGCGTTGAAGCAACTTGGGACGTGCCGCTCGAAGAAGACGTGCGGCGATTCTTTGACTCCACGGTCGAAAAGCAGGTCCGGGTGGAGGAGTGGCTCGTCCGCAACACCACTGAGCAAGAAATAGAATTCATTGCTCGAAGAGTGGAGGAGGACAGGCTCGCCAGGGAAGTTGGCGATTTTGGTTATACTTTGGCGGAGCTCGACGAGGCACAAAAGGAGAGCCTTGCCGAGCAGGGGATGCTTGCCGGGAAGGGCGAGCTCGCCGCACCCGGCAAGGATGTCGGGCCAAGCCAGCCTGCCGACGAGTCAGGCAGCTCGGAGGATGAGGGCTCCTCTTCTGAGGAGGGCATCGAAAGCCCACCGCAGTCAGAGTCCCCAGCCCCTCTGAGGAGGAAACGCCTTCGCAGGCTTGGCAAAGTGGCTGAGCGGCAAGAAGTTCAACAACCGCCGGAGCGCCGTTCGACGCGCTCGACCGCGGCAAGGGCTGGTGCTGCGGGAGCGTCTCACGCGGCCCCGGCAACTGGAGCAGGGTCATCAAAGACCGCTGCTACTACCCCCGCCAAGCGGCCAAGGAGCCCAGCTCCCCCTCCTCCCCCTCCTCACACGGAGGCGGACTTTGATTTTTCCGCTCTTAGCGAAAAGGACGACGAGGAAGAGTAAGTTCCCTTGCCGCGACCCTCAATCTTTGTAAGATTTTGTTTCTGTCCTCACTTGTCGCACTCCGGCCTTGCTTCCGCAGGGAGGAAACCTTGGCGGAGAGGATGAGGAAGAGAGCTAAGGTCTCGACGAGCAAGACCGTGGTGGTCGTCGAAGATGAGCCCACGGCAACCACCGGGGGAGCGTCTGAGACCATCCCGACCAGCTCGGAGCCCAACCCTCGTCGCAGCCCCCAGCGCAGCCCCCAGCGTAAGTATTCCAACTACCTTTCGCTGGCGGTCGCTGAGGAACAAGCATTTGTCGCTGACATCTTTGGGCGTGTAGGAGAGGAGCAGCAAGTGGAGCCATCTGAAGGTGCTCCAGAAGTACCACCCCCCTCGACCACACCGCCAAGGAGAAGATCTCCGGTAAGGGCTCCCACTAGCGAGCCGAGCCACGAAGAGGAGCCGGCAAGCGCCGAAGCGCCAAGCACCAGCGCTGGCGACCCCACCCCAATGACAAACGTTGACGGGGGAGGGGAGCCCACCGCTCCTGAGCTCAACACGGGTAAACCCACTTGCCGCAAAACTCTTTCTGCTTTCTTTCTTTTGTCTTCTTGAATTTCTTCCTGAAGCTCTTTTTGCTTTACTTCTCGGGTTGGCAGAGCCCTCCTCGGTAGAGCCAATGAACATTGACTCTTCTGCCGAGGAGAACACCGCAGGGGCCATCGACGACGAGGCCGCCAAGGCCGCTGCTGCCAAGGCCGACAAGCTGGCAGCCGACAAGCTTGCCGACGAAGAAGCTGCCAGGGCTGCCGAAGAGGCCGGCAAGGCCGCCGAGGAAAATACCGCCAAGGCGCCCACCGATGAAGCCGCCAAGGCTGCTGAAGCTGAGGCCGCCCAGAAGGCTGCTGAGGAGGCCGGCGAGGGAGCCGGTGGTCGTACTGACGGCCCTGAGGCCACAGGAGCGCCAGACGCTACTCCGACCACGGGTCCCTCAACCACTGAAGAGGCGGCAGCGCCCAACTCGCCTCTGCCAAGCAAATACATCCGGGTCGGTGAGAACGTCTACGTCAGCCTCCCCTGGACGGTGGGCTCCAGAGCGCCAACCGAGGAGGATGTTGTGGACGAGGAGATCCTTGCCGCTGCCGGGCTCCAGCTTGTGGATGCGCCAGGCGCCAGCAGCAGCAGCACGTCTGAAGAGGAGCAACTGCTCCAAAAGCTGCTGAATCTTCATCGCGCCCGACGGGAGAAGCTAGCTTCCAGGGAGGCGCTCATCGAGAAGGCCGAAGCTGACATGTTGAGGCGCGCGGAGATCTTGGCGGACGTCCGCGCGCGATCTCTTAATGCGTTAGAGGTCAAGCGGGCACAGCTGGCCGAAGAACGGCAGACATTGAACAAAAACAGGAGGAGACCGCCAAGGAGTTGTCTGCTTAGGCCGGTGATCTGAACCAGCGGAAAGTGGACCTCGATGCCCACGAAGAGGAACTTGCCGAGCGCAAGAAGATACTTGCCGAAACCCTCCAGCAGAAAGACGAGGAGGTGGCAAGACTTGTCGCAGAGCGGACCCAGGGGCAGGCACAAAAACACCAGAAGGAAATCGAAGCCTTGGCCCAAGAGTACGCCAGCAAGTTGGTGGAGGCCACCAACGCTGTCGCTGCTGCAGAAGTGAACAGGAAGGAAACGGAGGAGAAAGTGGCAAGACTAGAGGCCGCCCTCAAGGCAAACGGTGACAAGCTCTCAACGCTTGAAAGTGAGAGGGCAAAGGTGACCCACACTTTGGCGGAGATGCAAGTTACCATAGCCAAGAAGAACAATCTGCTTGCCGCCGCCAACGACTCCATAGCAGACCTGAAGCTGAAGCTGACCACGCTGAAGGAGACGCTCGACACCACCAGAAAGCGCGAAGGGCTTCTAATGACAGAGCTCCAGAAGGAAAAGGGTCTGCTTCAAGACGCTATTGCAACCCACAAGAAGTTCAGGGATAACATGGGGATCTTCACAGACAGGCTTGCCAGCGCCGCCGAGGGCATCGACAAGGAGCTGACTGCCCTGAAGGTGCCGGACTTCGGGTACTCCACCGACAAGAACACGCAAACTAGCGTCAAGCTAGCCGAGTTCTTCGACGGAGTAGTAGAAGCACTCCAACAGCTCCAAGTCAATCAAAAGGCTCAACTGGCCGATGAGTCACGCAGGCTTTGCCGGGGAGTTCTCCGGAGGTTGTTGGTGAAGATAGCATACAGAAACCCGGGCGTCGACTTCAGCAACATCTTCAAAAGCTTGCCGAAGGGATACGACCCCGCGCCACTAGAGGCCCTTGTCGCGCCCATCGTGGAGAGGGTGGACCATATCCAGAGAGTCGAAGGCGAGCACCGCAATTAGAGAGCCCATTCTTCTCCCTCCTTGCCGCCGCTAGACATGTTAAAGAACAATCTGTTTAAGCCGCGGCAACTTATCTTGTAATATAACTTGCAATATTTTGGAGTTAATGCATGTCATCTCCCTTGAGCAATTTCTTTCTTTGTGTGTACTTGCCCTACGCTTATAGGGAACTTGCCGGTGCGCGCACCATTGCCGCGAGCGCTGGGTGCGGGACTTCAGCAGCCTGCTAGCGGTGCCGCTGCCGGCAAGCAACCTTGTCGCGCTCAATGCAGCCACTTAGGTTGTTGAGCGGACTCGAAACAAGATAAGGGCGCGACCGATTACGCTTAGGTTCCGTCGCGCACAGGTTTTCCATACAAAGAGTAGTATCGTTCAAGGAAAATAACCTTGAAAATCAAAAAGAATTTGATTGGTCAAACTTTGGCACTTAGCTTTGTCGCTGATCTCTCCGTGGTAAGGTCTTGTCACTGCTTGCCGCTGCCTTCTTCCCGGCAAGGCAAAGTTTCATTGAATGACGCCTGGTCCATATCATTATCCCATCCCCCTCGGCAAACTTGTGCGCGAGGGAAGCTTCTGTCTCTTTGAGAAAAAGAAAGAAGAGAAAATAAAGATATAGGAGCCTGGCGGCTCGTTAATGCTTACCGGGGAGGCTGTACTGCACAGTATGTCAGATAATCATGCAAAATAAAAGTAAACATGAAATCGTCCAAAACTGCGAAATACAAAAGCTTTATTTATGCACAGGGTCTACGCTTGGCTTTGTACAAAGGATTACATGCAACAGCGGCAAGACTTGTACAAAAGGTGGTTGCCGGGGAAGGGCCCGGCAACCGCGCCTTATGTAAAAAACTTACGAAGATGCTCAATGTTCCAGGAATTAACCACTGGAATGCCATCCTCGGTCTCCAGGCGGACAGCGCCAGGCCTGGTGACTCGTTTCACCCGATAAGGGCCTTCCCACTTCGGCGTCAACTTGTTTGAATTCTTGGCCGACTGAACGCGCCGAAGAAGAAGGTCGCCTTCCTCGAGACTTCTGGCATTAACTTTGCGGCTATGGTAGCGACGCAAAGCTTGCTGGTAGCGAGCAGCTCTCACAGCAGCCTGAAGACGATCCTCCTCGAGGAGCACAGCATCATCTTGCCGCAGTTGCTCTTGCTCAAGCTCATCGTAAGCGAGCACTCGAGGTGACCCGTATACGAGTTCCGTGGGGAGAACTGCCTCTGCTCCATAAACTAGAGCAAAAGGCGTCTGGCCAGTAGTTCGATTTGGCGTCGTCCTGATTGACCAAAGAACCACTGGCAGCTCCTCGATCCAGTTCTTGCCGCACTTGCGCAGCCTGTCGAAAGTTCTCATCTTGAGCCCATGCAGCACTTCAGCATTTGCCCTTTCAGCTTGACCGTTGCTTCGCGGGTGAGCAACAGAAGCGAAACAGACCTTGGCGCCAAGGTCTTCGACATACTGCATGAAGGCGTGGCTCGTGAACTGGGTACCGTTGTCGGTGATGATCCTGTTAGGAACACCAAAGCGACAAACAATTCCCTTGAAGAACTTGATGGCTGATTGTGCTGTCACCTTCCTCACTACTTCCACTTCCGGCCACTTCGTAAACTTGTAGATGGCCACATACAAGTACTCGAAGCCCCCGGTGGCACGGGGAAAGGGGCCGAGGATGTCGAGCCCCCAGACCGAAAATGGCCAGGAGAGAGGGATTGTCTGGAGAGCTTGAGCTGGCTGATGAATCTGCTTGGAATGAAACTGGCACGCTTCACACTTGGTTACTAGTGCAGTTGCATCCTGGAGGGCGGTGGGCCAAAAGAAACCTTGCCGGAAAGCCTTTCCAGCAAGGGCTCTTGACCCTATGTGGTGACCACATATGCCTCCATGAATCTCCGCCAACAGCTCCTGTCCTTCTTCCCGGGGAATACACTTCAATTTCACACCGTTTGGTCTTTTTCTGCACAGCATGTCATCGACAAATTGATACATATTGGACCGTCGGGCTACTTTCTCCGCTTCTTCCTGCTCTTCGGGAAGTTCTCCTGTCTAAAGGAAACGGACGATCTGCTGCGCCCACGCTGGAGCCTGTGGCTCGACAACAAGGACTAAAGGCATTTCTTCTGCTGCGGGAACATCAGGCCCTACGGCAAGAGCTTGTCGCTCTACCAGAGCCGGCCGTTCCCCGACGAGCTTTGCGGGAATAGCCGCTTCAACGACAAGAGCCTGGGGCCCTGCTGGAGCGTGCTGTCCTTCAACAAGCTCGTCGGGAGCAGTTGCTTCAACGACGGAAGCCCAAGGCCTCGTCGGAGCATCTTGCTCCTCAGCGCTTTGATCAGGAGCGCCTGCTTCAACGACAAGGACCCGAAGTCTTGTCGGAGCAAGTTGCCCCTTTGCCTCTTGCCTAGGAGCACCCGCTTCAACGACAAGAGCGTGAGGCCTTGTCGGAGCAAGTTGCCCCTCTGCATCTTGCCTAGGAGCACCCGCTTCAACGACAAGAGCGTGAGGCCTTGTCGGAGCAAGTTGCCCCTCTGCATCTTTGGCGCTGGCTTTGGCAGCCTTCTTGTCGGCGGCTTCGGGGAGCTCTGCCGGGAAGTATTCGCCAGAAGCCAACTTCCTCTTCCTGCCTTGCCCTACTGATGGCGTCACGGATGGCTGAGTTAGTTGGAGCACAAAAGTGCCTGGTTCCACAGGCAATTTGAGTGCGGCGCGCTTTGACAAACCATCGGCAATGTCATTCTCAGCACGTGGGACGTGCTCCATTTATAGGCCGTCAAAGCGTTCCTCCAACTTCCTCACCTCATCTACATAAGCTTCCATCAATGGGCATTGGTAGTTCTTGTTCACTTGCCTGACGACAAGCTGCGAATCTCCTCTGACAATAAGCTTCTTGATCCCAAGGTCTGCCGCGATCCTGAGACTGGCAAGCAACCCCTCATATTCTGCAGTATTGTTCGTCGCCTGTTCCTTGGGAAAGTGTATTTGGACCACGTACTTGAGGTGCTCTCCGGTGGGTGCGACAAGCAGTACGCCAGCACCGGCGCCTTGCAGCGAAAAGGCACCATCAAAGTACATAAGCCACTCTTTGCTTGTCTCCTTGCCGGGGAGAGTCGTCTCTAGGATTTCTTCATCTGGCATTGGTGTCCATTCTGCGACAAACTCTGCCAAAACTCGGCTCTGTATGGTTGATGTACTCTCAAACTTGAGACCAAAGCTCGACAACTCCAACGCCCACTCGACAATCCTGCCTGTTGCTTCTGGATTTTGCAAAATCCTTTTCAGCGGGAAGCGAGTGACGACGGTAACTTCATGTGCTTGAAAGTAATGGCGCAGCTTTCTCGAGGCCATGAGAAGGCCGAAAAGCAGCTTCTGCACACCAGAATACCTTGACCTAGCTCCCTGCAGAAGAGAGCTCACAAAGTAGACCGGGCGCTGCACCATTTTCTTCTTTTGTATCACTTCGCCTGACTGCGCAGACGAATCCTTGTCGGCAGCAAAACTTGTCGGGGGAGCCCCCAGCTTGTCGCTGGACGTGCTTGCCGCAGTTACTGCCTCCTCATCCACCTCTCTCTCCGCTACTAGCGCAGCACTAACCACTTGATTGGTTGCCGCTAGATACAGCAACAACTTCTCTTGTGGTTTAGGTGAGACAAGTATTGGAGGAGAGGAGAGGTATCTCTTCAAGTCTTGCAGCGCTGCCTCCGCCTCCGGAGTCCATTTCAATGGACCTGCCTTTTTTAAGATTTTGAAAAATGGCAGGGCGCGCTCAGCTGACTTGGAGATAAACCTACTGAGAGCAGCAACACAGCCGGCAAGTCGTCGTACATCCTTGACGCGCTTCGGTGCTTCAATTTGCTCAATGGCTTTGATCTTGTCAGGATTGGCTTCAATTCCACGTTGAGACACAAAGAACCCGAGAAGCTTGCCGGAGGGAACTCCAAACACGCACTTCTCGGGGTTGAGCTTCAGGTTGATCTTGCGCAGATTTACAAAAGTTTCTTCTAGATCTTGAACCAAAGTAGCCCTGTCCTTGCTTTTGACCACTATATCATCCATATAGGCTTCCACATTTCTGTGCAGCTGAGGCTCAAAAGCAATCTGGACGGCTCTTGCAAATGTTGAACCAGCATTTTTCAAACCAAATGGCATACGTATGAAACAGTATGTGCCACAAGGTGTGATAAATGCGGTCTTTTCCTCATCTTCCTCAGCCATGAAGATTTGATGATACCCTGAATATGCGTCAAGAAATGAAAGCAAATCACATCCTGCGGTGGAGTCAACAATCTGGTCTATGCGGGGCAAAGGAAATGGGTCTTTGGGACAAGCTTTATTGACATCAGTGAAATCAATACAAAGCCTCCATTTCCCATTCGCTTTGCGCACGACAACAGGATTGGCCAACCACGTAGGATGGAGCACTCCTCTGACGAGGCCTGCTGCTTCCAACTTCTTGATTTCTTCCGCAATAACTCTTGCCGCTCCACAGCTTGCTTTCTAGCTTTCTGCTTGATGGGCCTCGCGTGGGGACAGACGGCAAGGTGGTGCTCAATTACTTTCCTGGGAACACCGGGGATGTCGGACGGTTGCCATGCAAACACGTCGACATTCGCCCGCAGGAAAGCAACGAGCGCGCTTTCCTATTTGTTGTCAAGTGTGGCACTGATGGTGAAGGAACCACCAGTGCCGTCCTCCTTGGCGGGCACCTTCTTTGTCGCCGGCGGAGCGGCTTTGTTCTTCTTGCACTTGCCGGTGGAGCTCTCTGGTGCGTCCTCGACGGCAGTGCAGCACTCCGAAGAGGTGCGCTTGCCGGAGTGGGCACAGGAGCTCTTGCCAGACTTCCTCTTGTTCTTCCCCCCGGGAGCTTCAGCGGCAAGTGCCTTGGCGGCAGTTGCGGCAGCTGCTTCCCGGTAGATCTTGTCAGCGCAAATAAGTGCATCCTTCTTATCGCAGGGAACTGCGATAACACTTACTGGGCCTGGCATCTTCAACACGTTGTAGGCATAATGAGAGGCTGCCATGAACTTGGCGAGCGCTGGACGGCCAAGTATCCCATTATAAGGCAATGGAATATCGGCAACGTCAAAGGTGACCTTCTCGGTCCGGTAGTTCAGCTCGCCGCCAAATGTCACTGGCAGCGTGATCTTCCCTTTCGGCTTGCTCCTTCCTGGATTGGGCTCCTTGGAAAGTACCAGTTTCCTCAAGCTCGCCGTCAGGGATTTGAAGTTTCCGGAGCACAGCGGGCGAAATCAGATTCAAGCCGGCCCCACCGTCAACTAACATCTTCGTGACCTTGAGGTTGCGGATCATTGGTGAAACCAACATCGGCAAGCACCCGACCGCCGTTGTGCGGTCAGGGTGGTCCTCAATGTCAAAGACGATAGGCGTGTCGGACCACTTCAGAAGCTTTCTGGCGTCAACAGATGGTTCCGCCGCATTGATCTCTCGCGCCCACTGTTTAAGTTGGCGGTGAGAAGAATGCAATGAAGCACGACCGTCAACACACAAGACTTCTGCGGCTTTCTGAAATTCGTGCTCACTGGATTCTTCATCATCTAGATCATCATCATCATCATCTTTGTCGCGGCCACGAGGAGGCCTGTCTCTCTGCTGCTGCTTGGCCTTGCCGCGACGCCCTCCTCGGGCAGTGCGCTTCTTGCCGGACCCGCCAGCACCTTCTGGGGCCTTCTCCTTGTCGCGCCTCTCATACTCAGCTTTCTGCTGCTCGACAAGCTGCTCGACTCGTCGGCAGTTCTGGAGATCATGTCCCTTGGTGCGGTGGATCTTGCAATATTGCTTGTCGGAGCCGTCCTGCTTGTCAGCAGCCGCCAAGGCCTGACAGTTGGCGCACGCGGCAATCTCCTTGCCGGAGCCCTCGACTTTGGCCTTGTCGGCGCTGCCGTTGCCGCTGGACTGTTCGACGGCAAGCACAGCTTTGCCCTTTTTCTTCCTGTTGTTCCGCCACCAGCCCTTCTTTGCCGGGGCGGTACCTTCGCTGTCAAAGCTCCCCCCTGCGCCAACACCTTCACCGGGAAGTTTCCTTCCCTCTTTAGCACGCGCACACTTGTCGGCGAGAGCATATAGCTGGCCAATGTCTCTGACCTTGGTCATCGCCATTTCCTCCCGCATCTTGCGGTTACGCACGTTCTGATGGAACGCGCTAATAACCGCAGCGGGGTGAACATCTGGGATGTTGTACTGTACGCAGCTGAACCTTTGAATGTATTTGCGCAGGGGCTCTCCTTCCTTCTGGGGGATGAGATGAAGATCACTCTCCTGGCCATGAGGTTGATGACCGCCAGTAAAGGCACCAACAAACTGATGGCACAGGTCCGCCCATGAAGAAATGGAGTTCTCCGGCAAGTGCATGAGCCATGAGATGACGTTGCGCTTTAACACGAGCGGGAAGTAGTTAGCAAGAATCTTGTCGTCTCGTCCCCCGGCAGCTTGCACCGCAATGGTGTAAATGCTGAGGAACTCCGACGGGTGTGTCTTGCCATCATACTTCTCCGGCACGTCAGGCTTGAAAGCCTTGCGGTTGGGCCACTGGACCTGCCGCAGCTCACGGGTGAACGCTGGACAACTTACCGCGTATGGCAAGTCGCCAGGATCCCCTGGCGCATGCATGTCAACAGTGGGCCCTGCGCGTCTGTCGGACTGACGATGCGCTTCTCTCCTTCGCTCGATAGTGGTACAAGTGTCTTCTCCTCTGCGTTCCTGAAGAACGAGGCGCTGGTCACGACGAGCTCGCGGGCCAGACGACACCGTGGAATCATCGCCACGGGCGTCGTTTCGACGTGTCGGCGACCGAGGCCGTCTGGGCGGGGAGTGTACGGTTGTTGCCCCCTCGCCGTTCTTGTTGGTGACAGCATTGTCACCAGTTCCCTTGTCGGCCGCGCGCACCGGGTCAGCATCAGCGAAGCTGAGAAGGCTCTGAATGGTTGCCCTCCACTCGTCAAGCTTATCTGCTGGTGGAGGGAAGTTCAGGAGCAGCTGCGCACGCGCCAACGCTTCTGCTGGTGAGGGAGGTATCAAGTGGCGTGAGGACTGTGGGATGCTCTTACTCCTAACAGTGTTAGAAGGAGCATCTCCACGCCCAGGCGACCGTACCTCGACCCCGCCAGCGTGTTGATGCGTATGGTGACCCTGCGCATCTCGAGATCGATGCGCAAGTTCATTATCCAGGGAGCGCCTGGCACCTGGGGCGTCAGGACGCTGCCTGTCACGGGCTTCTTGCGAAGGCTGCGGCGTCTGAACCGGCGCAGGCGTTCTAGAACGCGCAGCACCGTTTCTGGAGCTTGCAGGGCCAGCAGCAGCGAGCAGCGCTGCGTTCCCAGACCCAGCAGCGCCAAGATTGGCGTTGTTGGCCCGGTTTTGGACAGGTGGAGGTAATGGGAGCTCTCGCTCTCCAGTCCCTCCAGCAGCCGCAATCACGTCGGCACCCTCCTGCATGGGAGCAGGCGGGTTGGACGTAGACTCACCGATGGCCGAAGTCTTCTTTTTTGGAGCCATAAGGCGGAGGATGGCCCAAAAACTAACGCGCAAATCGCTAGATTAGGTTCACACAACCTCTCCCCCTACCTGGCGCGCCAAAGATGTCGGGGACGAATCCGCGATCACCTATGGGACCCAGGGAAGGACCCCTTTACGTTCGGCAGGGAGAGACGGTCGCACGAAGAGCAAATCTAGCGAAGAACACGACAGCGCACGAGAGAGATTTACCCAGGTTCGGGCCGCACGGATGCGTAAAACCCTCCTCCTGCTTTTTGGTGTATTATCTGAATGATTGTTCTAGCTCCAGGAGCGCTACAGTACAGAGTAGCTGCGTACAATACTGGAGTTCTCCATATCCCAGTTCCTAACCCCCCTCCATGTTGCCTATGGGCCTCCTTTTATACGCACAAAGGGGTCACCAACAGGTGGCAAACAGTAAAGGTAGAGGTGGAAAGTTGCTACAGTAAGGCCATTATTACTAGGATGACATGTCCTACCTACCACTGACGGCAGGGGACAAGGGCATTAAATGCCCATGCCTTAGCTGTCCAGATACATGTACCCGGACGTCTTGGACGTGGGAAAAGCCTATCCCACCTGCTCCTGCACCGCTAGCTACAGAGTACCGCCGTCTACACAGTGCCCTGCCACACACGCTTGGAAGGACCCAGAGCGCCACGCTGGCAAAGGCACCGGAGCAGCACAGTAGCACAGTGGTACAGTAACGCTTGCCGCGGCAAGACCTTGCCGGACTTGATAGCTTGCCGCAACCAATAGCTTGCCGCGCAAGGTAACTTGCCGGGGCAAGTACCTTGCCGCAGCCAATACCTTGCCGCAGCCAATGACTTGCCGGGGCAAGTACCTTGCCGCGGCAAGTACTCTACTACAGCAAACCTCAGGCTGGGCCTCAACTGTCCCTCCCGGCAAGCTCCTCTTGCCGGGGCCTTGACTCTTGCTTTGTATACTTTGTTCTTGAATGGCTTAATAATCTTGAGCTTCTCTCTGGCTGTCCTCCCGTAAGCCTGGCCGCGGGATGCTGCTACTGCCCGTGCACAAGTACGGGGTACTAGGGTACCCTATTCTAGTACACCGACACCCTCCATCGAATCCGCGGGCACCAAGAGACTCCTCTCGATCCCCTCGTCCAATTCCCTCAATCCCCTCGCGGAACCGAGCTCGAGGAGATCCACCGCCATGCCCGACGCCGGTGAGGAATTCCGGCGACTCCTACACTCCCGGGGCCTTCCCTTCTGATCTCGAAGGTTCTTTGTGTTCTATCTCTCCCTCACATCTTCTCTCACGCAGGGGTACACCAGAAGGAGAGCCTCGACCTCGGTCGAAGCAGCAGCCCGCAACCTTGACTTCAACCGCTCGTCGCCATTGCTACATGACGCATCGGAGCACCCTAGTGACACCACCGAACTCCCCAGGGACAGCCTCATCCCCCAGCATCTTCACCGATCCCCTATGGCCACCAGGAGCATCGCCCGTCGCTGCCCGCACTTCTCACCGCATCGAGATGTCCTAGAGAACCCCGAAGAGCGCCCGCTCAGAACCATGCCACTCCAAAACATCCCGGAGCGCCACCGCAGTCCCCGCCGTCCCCGTCATCGCAGCTGTTCCCATCGTCACCTCAAACATGCGCTGGACCCTCCCATCACCCCTCTTCACTAGAAGATCACCGGAGCACTGCCGCCACAGTTTTCCTCTGTTTAAGGTGAGCATGCCACACAAAGAACATTTTCTGACGAATCATGGACTGCCACATGGCACCCGCACAGCACATAAGCATCATCTCCAAAACGCTGCCACGACAGAATTTTTTAACACAATCTGTGCACATATTGTTTCGGCTATAATTTTTGAGCTACACATCCAAACTCAGTGAAACATTTTCGTGTGTGTTCATATTGATCTTACCTATCCACTGGAATCATTATTTTCAGCTTCAAACTTTCCAAATTTTAGCAATTCAAATTTGTATTCAAATAATATGTTGATCATAACTTGCAAACCATGTATCCGATCCGGTTGATTTTTTTGGCATATGATTGCTTGTATCAAATACTTCCTGAACATAACATGTGAACTTCGTATTCAAATATTTTTGTCCTTTTAAATTTAAATATGCAATTCAAACTTCATTCTACTACAACTTGGGTTGTAGTACTCCTTTTCAAATAATTCTTTTTGCAAATGAATCCATATGTCATATGCAATCATTACACCATTTGGGTGTTCTTCTCCAAATGCTTTTGACCTTGTTCCATACTATCTCCAACATAATCTTATATATCAACAATTCATCATCCATTGACTCTTTGGAGTTGATTTCTTCACCCTGTCACATTATAGCACCATAGACCCTATGTTATATATTAAACCTATTTGTTTTGTTGTTGTTTTGATTCTTCTACATGGCATGGTATTGATTTGGGTTCTTTCGTTAACGATAGATTACTCGGAGCGTGACGAGTAGAATTATCAGAATTGTGAGTGCGACGATCTTCACCAAACGTACCAGACAAGTTACACCTTGATCACCCTTTATCCTATTATTTTTCTATGCATGTAGTTCTATATCACAATACCACATTATGCATGTGTAGGAATATTAGGGTAGTATGTTATTGCTACTTGAGTTTCAGCTTAGTATGGCCTTATTGTAGACCGTGGTAGTGTATTCTTGCTATGCTATGTAGACGGGGATTGGTTCGTGTATTTATCGAGATTATGTGAGGACTATATATAATATAACTTTAGTAAAAACATAATATATAATTCACCTCTGGGCGGAAGTGGTATTGCTTGGTGTTGAGGGAAGGCATCATGGGGTCTTGCATCTTTTCTAAGGTCATGCGCCCATGAGAGTGCACCCTAAGTGGAATGCCGCCCAGGTTCAAAAAGACCAGAAAAACTTAGTGACTAGTAGCTTCCATGTGCGGCCACTGGCTATATGGGCTCTGGCTTAGTTGATCAGTTGTTGGAACCCTTACCCAGACAGTGTCGACATATGTAGCATATATAGGTGGGATGTGGCCGTCAGGTGGTTAAGGGAACCTCTTCTGAAAGACTTCGTCTCAATCTTCGGATTGGGTCCAGTGGGTAAAGCATACTAAACTCTGCAGAGTATTAAAAACTAATCATGATTAGCCGTGTCCCTGGTTATGGACAAATTTGAGCAGCTAGACCATAACAATTGTTGGATGATCTTGACAGATGATACTTTAATAAAATCTAAGTGGGAAACTTAATAATGGGGATAGGTTGGTATTGGATTGCCCAATTCAACCATATGTATTAATTGTAGTAAGAAAAATTAAAATTTGATTACTATATTATGTAGTTATCAGGGAAAAATTAGCTTTCTGCAAAACAACCACTACATTATCTTCTTGTATACCCTGCATATAGAAGTAGGTCTGTTATATCATTTCCTGTGTGACTTACCAGTACATTCAACGTACTGACCCTTCGTGGCTGCAACTTATCATGTTGCAGATTTTATACGACGAGTGAGTGATACGATGTAGGGTTACGATGTGTATACTCGACATTTGCCTGTGATGTTAATGGACTTCATCGAGATTTTGTTTGCTTTTCTGCTGCATTTTGTTGTATGCTAGCTTGAGCTATGCAGGTATGTATTATATTAAATTCGGGATCTACTATGTAATATTATGACATGTGGTTTTATCTTGATATTACATCTTGTACTGTGTGTGCTAGCTATTGATTCAGGGACTAGCACAGTGAGCACAGAGACATCGAATCTTATCAGGTTCGGGTCATTACAAGTAACGAGTAACAATAGTAACAATAGGTGCAGCAAGGTAGCCCAATCCTTTTTTAAGCAAAGGACAGGCCAGAACGGTCTCTGATAATAAGTAAAACGTTCTCGAGGACACACGGGAATTTCATCTAGTCACTTTCATCATGTTTGTTTGATTCGCGTTCGCTACTTTGATAATTTGATATGTGGGTGGACCGGTGCTTGGGTGTTGTTCTTACTTGAACAAGCCTCCCACGTATGATTAACCTCTCTCGCAAGCATCCACAACTACGAAAGAAGTATTAAGATAAAATCTAACCATAGCACTAAACATGTGGATCCAAATCAGCCCCTTACAGAATAACATATAAACTATGTTTAAGTTTCTATCACTCTAGCAACCCATCAACTACTCCACAATGCATTCCCTTAGACCCAAAGATGGTGAAATGTCATGTAGTCGACGTTCACATAACACCACTAAGGGAATCACAACATACATATCATCAAAATATCGAACGAATATCAAATTCACATGATTACTTGCAACATGACTTCTCCTGTGTCCTCAAGAACAAAAGCAACTACTCACAAATAATATTCATGCTCAAGATCAGAGAAGTAATAAATATCATAATGGATCACAACATATAATCTTCCACCAAATAAACCAACTAGCATCAACTACAAGATGTAATCAACACTACTAGTCACCCACATGGACCAATCTCAGGTTTTGATACAAGGTTGAACACAAGAGATGAACTAGGGTTTTGAGATGAGATGGTGCTATTGAAGATGTTGATGAAGATTGATCCTCCCAAGGTGAGAGGGTTGTTGGTGATGATGATAGCTTTGATTTCCCCCTCCCGGAGGGATGTATCCTCGGCGGAATCGCTCCGCCGAAGAGCAAAAGTGCTCCTACCCAAGTTCCGCCTCGAGACGGCGACGCTCCATCCCGGAAGTCCTCTCCTTATATTTTTATAGATCAAAAGAACTTATGTACCAGAAGATGGGCACCAGAGGTGGGCCAGGGCCCCCACTACCCACCAGGGTGCGTCAGGGGGGGCGACGCGCCCTTGTGCCTAGTGGGTACCTGGGTGACCCCCTCGGTATTTCTTTTCTCTAGTATTTTTTATATATTCCAAAATAATTCTTCGTAAAATTTCAGCATATTTGGAAATGTGCAGAATAGGTATCTTTGACGTAGCTTTTTCAGGTCGAGAATTCCAGCTGCCGGTATTCTCCCTCTTTGTGTAAACCTTGCATATTATGAGATAAAAGGCATTAGAATTACTCCACAAAGTGTTATATTGAATAAAACACTATAAATAATAGTACGAAAACATGATGCAAAATGGACGTATCAACTCCCCCAAGCTTAGACCTCGCTTGTCCTCAAGCGAAAGCCGACATCAAAAATCATGTCCACATGTTTAGAGAGAGAGAGGTGTCGATAAAACGAAATACAGACATAGTAGCATCATGCTTATTATTATAACAACAATAAACTTTATCATAAAACTTTTCATGAGAAAGTAACAATTCATCACAACATCGAAGTATAAATCATAAACTTTATTGAAAACCAACAAACTATGTTCTCAGTCAACTTTGCAATCGCAATTCATGATATTTTCAGGAAGGGTCTCGTATCGGAGCCTTTTGGCAAGTCCACATACTCAACCATCATTTAATCTTCTATGATTTCTAACACTCATAGCATATATATGGAGCAAAAAGTTTCAGCCGGACACATAGAAAGATAGGGGCTTATAGTTTCGCCTCCCAACTTATTCACCTCAAGGGTGATGCCAACAATAATAACTCATGATCACTCATATCCAACCGGATATATGTGCCTAGATCTTTCCCCACCACATGATGCTTGCAAAAGAGAAAAAATAAAAAGGAGTAGAGGAGAATACTTTGACTCTTGCATAAAAAGTAAATACAAAAAAGTAAAAGATAGACCCTTCGCAGAGGGAAGCAGAGGTTGTCATGCACTTTTATTTTTGGATGCACAATCTCTTAATGCAAAAGAATGTCATGTTATATTGCCCCTTATGATAGCAACCTTTATTATGCAGTCCGTCGCTTTTATTACTTTGCCATCACAAGTTCGTACAACCCTTATTTTCCCTTACAATAAAATATCAAACATATTTAGAAGCAATTTTTATTGCTTTATGCACCGATGACAACTTACTTGAGGGATCTTATTCAATCCATAGGTATGTATGGTGGACTCTCAAAATATGAAATTGGGTTTGAGGTTTTTGGATGCACAAGTATCTCTACTTAGTACGGATTTTTGGCTACCAAAGATATTGGGCAAGCACCACATGTTGGAGGATCTATGACAATATAACTTCTATGTGAATATGAACAAACATAAATTATTACGTTGTCTTCCTTGTCCAACATCAATAATTTGGCATAAAATATTTAATGGGGGCTCACAATCATAAACGATGTCCAAGATAGTATATTTGCGTGTGAACCTTCTCTTCCCTTATTAATTCTTTCATGAATTACATCATTGACCAATGCTATGTTTGTCAAATTTCAATAAATTTTACCACTTATACTTTTCCTTATGTAATGCCATTACTTTCCTTAAGATTAGCATATGATCTTTTTCATTATTTTCTTTATTTTGATTGAAACAAAAGGGTAAAGAAGCAAAAACTCAAACTATACTTTATTATATAACTCTCACTCGATTACATAGATAGATAGATCATGAAACTAGCACTCGAAAATAGATCATACTAAATTTTTATTCAACTAAATCACGAAATAACTAAGGATCGAACAAAGAATGGTAAAGATAATAAAAGTGATGGTGATACGATACCGGGGCATCTCCCCCAAGCTTGGCACAAGCCAAGGGGAGTTCCCATACCCGTATGCTTAAGTTTCCTTCTTTGGTGGTGGAGGTGGTGTTGAGGAAGTAGCATTCTTCTTCTCTAGCTTACGCTTGAGGACAGAATTTTCAGCAGATGTTCTCTTTGCCTCTGTCTGAACTAGCCTTTCAGGAATTTAATCAGCTAACTTCCTTGATGGCAAATGTGAATATGGATAGTGAGCGTCTAGACACCTGGGTTTGGAGACATGGTAAGAGGTCTGAGTACTCTGCCAAGAAATTCTATGACTTTGTGCATCAACCAGTTTTGGCAAATCCCATTATGAGCTGGGTCTGGAAGAGTTGTTGCACCATGACGATCAAAATGTTTGCCTGGTTAGTCATAATGGACAGGGTTAACACCAAAGATATGATATAGCGCAGGCATTGGAAGATTAATGATGGGCCTGAATGTGTCCTCTGTCCGACTGGTGTGCTTGAGGACAGAAACCATCTTTTCTTCCAGTGTAACTTCAGTGTGCGAGTATGGAATTATCTGCAAATTGTTTGGCTGGATAGTAATGAGATGGTGCAAATTGCTTTGCATGCTAGGAAGGATTTCAACAAGCCATTCTTCACTGAAGTGGTTTTCCTTGCATGGTGGAATATTTGGAAAGTCAGGAATGATAGGGCTTTTAGACATATCAGTCCAACTTTCAGGCAATGGAGGAATGGATTCATCCATGACCTTACCCTCCTCACCCACAGGATCAAAAGAAGATACAGGGATGCTCTGCTTAAATGGATTGACTTCCTACCTCCTTGATGAGGCTTCTGGTTTTTTAGCTTTGTATATTTTTAGGTATAGCCCCCAACCTCTGTCTTCTTTTTACCTTTGTATAGTTCTTTCTTTTTCTTTTTTCCTCATCTTGAGGAACCTTTTGCATTCTGTTCTCTTAATTTAATAAAATGCTTTGGGGTGTAAGCCCTGCAGTCTTCAAGGTAAAAAAAAATCCTCCCTCAAGTCATTGTTTTCTTGCTCAAGCTTCAATATCTTTTTGCATAATGCCGCCTTGCTTTCCTGCAGAAGACGGGACGGGATAAATTGAACCTTAGATTTGCTTGATCCGTTCGGGAGGCTTGACTTCTTGAATTCCACGTGCATATCTCTAGGTTGAGGTAGTGGGAGTTCGTCTTCATCCGAGCTGTCATCCCATGTTTCCTCCACATCAGTGTCCTCCTCCTCATCTGTGGCCCATAAGTAGGGATAGGTATCCCTAAAGATATTCGGATCTGGAGTATGGTGGGAAACATAGTTCTCTCCATCTAAATCTTGTGATGACATATTTTCAGATCTGCCAGAAAACAACACGAAACAAAAATAGAGGATATTTCTATGATGCGGTGATCAATACGTCCATGGGAGTATATAAATAATTTTTATCTTGGGAAACAAGTATACGATAGGAAAATGGAGTCGGGAAGGTGCCCGAGGGGCCCACTACCGACTAGGACGCGCCAGGTAGGGCACGTGCCCTGGTGCATAGTGGGCACCTAGGTTGCTTTCCCGGGTGTTTTTTTTCTTCTAATATTCCAAAACTGACAGAAAATATTTTTGCGGAATTTTTGGAGTCCGTTTACTTACCGTATCACGTACCACTTCCTTTGTAGGGTTCTAGAGTGTTCTGGAAGGTTTCTTTTATGTATTCCTCCGGTGTCATGGTTTGAATAATATTAGTCTCAACATTAATAGGTGTACCTAAAATATATGCCTAATTCTTTGCCCAATGACCACCTTCGGATTAGTGCCTTCGGCATTATTGATCTTAATAGCTCCAGAGCGATAAACTTCTTCAATGATATATGGTCCTTCCCATTTGGAGAGAAGTTTTCCTGCAAAAAAAATCTAAAACGAGAATTGTACAATAGAACATATCCACCAACTTTGAATTCCCGCTTTTGGATTCTTTTGTCATGCCATCTTTTAACTTTTTCTTTGAATAATTTGGCATTTTCATAAGCTTGGGTTCTCCATTCATCTAGTGAGCTAATATCAAATAACCTCTTTTCACCGGCAAGTTTGAAATCATAATTGAGTTCCTTAATTGCCCAATATGCTTTATGTTCTAACTCAAGAGGTAAGTGACATGCATTTCGAAAAACCATTTTGTATGGAGACATACCCATAGGATTTTTATAAGGAGTTCTATAAGCCCATAGTGCATCATCAAGTTTCTTAGACCAATTCTTTCTAGATCTATTGACAGTCTTTTGCAATATTAATTTTATTTCCCTATTACTAAGTTCAACTTGACCACTAGATTGAGGGTGATAAGGAGTTGCAATTCTATGGTTGACATCATATTTAGCAAGCAATTTACGTAAAAAGCACCATGAATAAAGTGTGAACCACCATCAATCATTAAATATCCAGGACTCCAAACCTCGGGAAAATAACTTCTTTCAATATTTTAATGGAGGTGTTGTGATCAGCACTACTAGTTGGAATAGCTTCTACCCACTTAGTGACATAATCAACAGCAACCAAAATATGAGTATACCCATTAGAGGAAGGAAAAGGTCCCATAAAATCAAAGTCCCAAACATCAAATGGTTCAATAACAAGTGAATAATTCATAGGCATTTCCTGGTGTTTACCAATATTACCAATTCTTTGACATTCATCACAAGATGAGACAAACTTACGAGCATTTTTGAAAAGAGTAGGCCAATAAAAACCAGATTGTAATACCTTGTGTGCAGTTCTATCTCCTGCATGATGCCCTCCATAGGCTTCGGAGTGACATTTTCGTAGGATTTGTTCTTGTTCATGCTCAGGTATACAACGTCTAATAATACCATCTACTCCCTCTTTATAAAGATGTGGGTTATCCTAAAAGTAATGTCTTAAATCATAGAAGAATTTTTTCTTTTGTTGGTATGTGAAACTAGGTGGTATAAATTTAGCAACAACATAATTAGCATAGTCGGCATACCAAGGAGTATTATGAGAAGCATTTATGATAGCTAGTTGTTCTTCAGGGAAGCTATCATCAATAGGTAGTGGGTCATCAAGAATATTTTCTAACCTAGACATGTTATCAGCTACGGGATTCTCAGCTCCCTTCCTATCAGTCATGTGCAAATCAAATTCTTGTAACAAAAGAACCCACCTAATGAGTGTAGGTTTAGCATCTTTTCCATAAGATATTTAATAGCAGCATGATCGGTGTGAACAATTACTTTAGAACAAGTATGTAAGGTCTGAACTTATCACAAGCAAATAAAATAGCTAGAAATTCTTTTTCAGTAGTAGCATAATTTCTTTGGGCACTGTCTAGAGTCTTACTAGCATAATGAATAATAATTAATTTCTTATCAACTCTTTGTCCTAGAACAGCACCAACAGCATAATCACTAGCATCACACATAATTTCAAAAGGCAAGTTCCAATCAGGTGGTTGAACAATAGGTGCAGAAGTTAAGGCTTTCTTAAGTGTTTCAAAGGCTTCTACACAATCATCATAAAAAACAAATGGAACATCCTTTTGCAAAAGATAAGTAAGAGGCTTAGAAATTTTAGAGAAGTCTTTAATAAATCTCCTATAGAAACCAGCATGACCAAGGAAACTTCTTATACCTTTAATATCTTTAGGACACGACATTTTTTCAATTGCATCAAATTTAGCTTTATCCACCTCAATACCTCATTCAGAAATTTTGTGCCCCAAGACAATACCTTCATTCACCATAAAGTGGCACTTCTCCCAATTCAAGACAAGATTAGTTTGCTCACATCTCTGCAAAACTCGATCAAGGTTGCTTAAGCAATCATCAAAAGAAGTTCTGTAAATGGAAAAGTCATCCATGAAAACGTCAACAATCTTTTCACAAAAGTTAGAGAATATTGCAGTCACACATCTTTGAAAGGTAGCAGGTGCATTGCATAATCCAAAAGGCATACGTCTATAAGCATAAGTTCCAAAAGGACAAGTAAAGGTGGTTTTCTCTTGGTCAAGTTGTGACACGGGTATTTGAGAGAAACTAGAATATCCATCAAGAAAGCAAAAGTGTGTGTGATTGGATAATCTTTCTAACATTTGATCAATAAAAGGTAGAGGGTAGTGATCCTTTCTAGTAGCTTTGTTTAATTTTCTAAAATCAATTACCATTCTCTATCCAGTAACAATTCTCTGTGGGATAAGTTCATTTTTATCATTAGGAACAACAGTAATACCTCCTTTCTTAGGAACACAATGAACAGGACTTACCCATCTACTATCAGCTATAGGATAATTTATAACTGCTTCTAGAAGCTTTAGTATTTCAGTTCTTACCACTTCCTTCATCTTAGGATTTAATCGTCGTTGATGATCAACAACGGGTTTAGCATCAGGTTCCATATTAATATTGTGCTGACAGAGAGTGGGACTAATGCCCTTAATATCATCAAGAGTATGTCCAATAGCAGCACAGTGCTTACTCAGAGTTTTTAATAATCTTTTCTCTTCATGCTCTGTAAGGTTAGCACTAATAATAATAGGATATATCTTCTTTTCATCTAGATAAGCATATTTAAAAGTATCAGGTAATTGTTTCAACTCAAACACATGATCACCCTTAGGTGGAGGAGGACCTCCTAGAGTTTCAATAGGCAAATTATGTTTGAGAATAGGTTGTTGTTCAAAGAACATCCTATCTATTTCATTTGTTTCATGCAAGTGCATATCATTTTCATGGTCGAGCAAATATTGTTCTAGTGGATCAGCAGGAGGTACGACAATAGAAGAAAGACCAATTATTTCATCCTTACTAGGCAATTCTTTATCACGAGGTTGCCGATGAAACTTAGAGAAATTAAACTCATGAGACACATCACCAAAATTAACACTGACGGTTTCTTTCTTGCAATCTATCTTAGCATTAACAGTGTTCAAGAAAGGTCTACCAAATATAATGGGACAAAAATCATCTTGTGGAGAACCAAGAACTAGAAAATCAGTAGGGTATTTTATCTTTCCACACAAGACTTCAACATCTCTAACAATCCCAAGTGGTGTGGTAGTATCTCTATTAGCAAGTTTAATAGTAACATCAATATCTTGTATTTCAGCAGGTGCAATATCATTCATAATTTCTTGGTAAAGAGTAAAAGGAATAGCACTGACACTAGCACCCATATCACATAAGCCATGATAACAATGATCTCCTATTTTAACTGAGACAACGGGCATGCCAACAATGGGTTTATTCTTATCTTTAGTATCGGGTTTGGCAATTCTAGCAGCTTCATCACAGAAATAAATAAAATGCCCATCAATATTATCGACCAAGAGATCTTTAACCATAGCAATACTAGGTTCTACTTTAATTTGTTCAGAGGGTCTAGGTGCTCTAATATTACTTTTGTTGACCACGGTCGAAACCTTAGCATGTTCCTTTATCCTAACAGGGAAATGTGGTTTCTCAATATAAGCAGTAGGCATAACTGAATCAACATTGTAAATGATAGTTTCATCCTTAACTATAACTGGTTCCTCAATATTTTCTTTAATAGGGGGATGATATTTAAACCACTTCTCCTTAGGGAGATCAACATGGGTAGCAAATGATTCATAAAAAGAGGCTATTATCTCATAGTCAAGTCCATATTTAGTGCTAAAATTATGAAAAGCATCGGTATCCATAAAAGTTTTAACACAATAAAGCTCAAGTTTTATACCAGACTCCTTACCTTCGTCGAGTTCCCAATCTTCAGAGTTTCACTTAATTCTTTCCAAGAGATCCCATCTAAATTCAATAATCTTCTTCATAAAAGAACCAGTACAAGAAGAATCAAGCATGGATTGATCATTATGAAAAAGCCGAGCATAAAAATTCTGTATAATAATTTCTCTTGAGAGCTCATGATTGGGGCATGAATATAACATTGACTTAAGCCTCCCCCAAGCTTGAGCGATACTTTCTCCTTCACGAGGCCAAAAATTATATATATAATGCCGATCACGATGAACTAGATGCATAGGATAAAACTTTTGATGAAATTCCAATTTCAATCGGTTCCAGTTCCAAGCTCCAATATCATCACATAGACTATACCATGTCAATGCTTTTCCCCCCACAAATAGAGGGAAAACCTTCTTCTTAACTTCATCTCCGGGTAAACCTACAAGCTTAAACAATCCACAAATTTCATCCACATAAATCAGGTGCATATTAGGATGCTTCGTTCCATCTCCTGCATAAGGATTAGCTAGCAGTTTCTCTATCATACCCGAAGGAATTTTATAACCAATATTTTCAGTAGGTGCAGTAGGTTGAGGGGCAAATCTTTTTGTTTCCGGTCGAGGTGAAAATACCCTGAACAAACCCCTCAAAGGATTGTTTTCCATAGTAACAAGTGACAATGAATTTCAGCACGTAATATAAATTTTTCCTTACCGATTTCCACTTACCAAGAGCGCTTCACTCCCCGACAACGGCGCCATAAA
Organism: Thinopyrum elongatum; assembly: GCA_011799875.1. NCBI lineage: Eukaryota > Viridiplantae > Streptophyta > Magnoliopsida > Poales > Poaceae > Thinopyrum > Thinopyrum elongatum. The sequence goes on from CM022297.1 coordinate 238,414,891, forward strand.
AGAGTCTTGATGATCCACAAGTATAGGGGATCAATCGTAGTCCTTTCGATAAGTAAGAGTGCCGAACCCAACGAGGAGCAGAAGGAAATGACAAGCGGTTTTCAGCAAGGTAATTTCTACAACCACTGAAATAGTCGGTAACAGGTAGTTTGATAGCAAGATAATTTGTAACAAGTAACAAGTAAAAATAGTAACAATAGGCGAAGCAAGGTAGCCCAATCCTTTTTGTAGCAAAGGACAGACTGGAACGGTCTCTGATAATAAGTAAAACGTTCTAGAGGACACACGGGAATTTCATCTAGTCACTTTCATCATGTTTGTTTGATTCATGTTCGCTACTTTGATAATTTGATATGTCGGTCGACCGGTGCTTGGGTGTTATTCTTGCTTGAACAAGCCTCCCACTTATGATTAACCCCTCTCTCAAGCATCCGCAACTACGAAATAAGAATTAAGATAAAATCTAACCATAGCATTAAACATGTGGATCCAAATCAGCCCCTTTACGGAATAGCGCATAAACTAGGGTTTAAGTTTCTGTCACTCTAGCAACCCATCATCTAATAACTACTCCACAATGCATTCCCTTATGCCCAAAGATGGTGAAGTGTCATGTAGTTAACGTTCACATAACACCACTAAGGGAATCACAACATACATATCATCAAATTATCGAATGAATACCAAATTCACATGATTACTTGCAACATGGCTTCTCCCATGTCCTCAAGAACAAAAGCAACTACTCACAAATAATATTCATGCTCAAGATCAGAGGAGTAATAAATATCATAATGGATCTCAACATATAATCTTCCACCAAATAAACCAACTAGCATCAACTACAAGATGTAATCAACACTACTAGTCATCCACACGTACCAATCTGAGGTTTTGATACAAGATTGAACACAAGAGATGAACTGGGGTTTCGAGATGAGATGGTGCTGTTTAAGATGTTGATGAAGATTGATCCTCCCAAGGTGAGAGGGTTGTTAGTGATGACGATAGCTTTGATTTCCCCCTCCTGGAGGGAAGTATCCCCGACGGAATCGCTCAACCGGAGAGCAAAAGTGCTCCTGCCCAAGTTCCACCTCGAGACAGCGGCGCTCCGTCTTGAAAGTCCTCTCCTTATTTTTTCTATGTCAAAAGACTTTATGTACCAGAAGATGGGCACCGGAGGTGGGCCAGGGCCCCCACTACGCACCAGGGCGCGCCAGGGGGGAGGCGTGCCCTGGTGCCTAGTGGGCACCTGGGTGACCCCCTCCAGTATTTCTTTTCTCCAGTATTTTTTATATATTCCAAAATAATTCTCTGTAAAATTTCAGCTTATTTGGAGATGTGCAGAATAGGTATCTCTGACGTAGCTTTTTCAAGTCCAGAATTCCAGTTGCCGGTATTCTCCCTCCTTGTGTAAACCTTGCATATTATGAGACAAAAGGCATTCGAATTACTCCACAAAGTGTTATATTGAATAAAAACACTATAAATAATAGTAGGAAAACATGATGCAAAATGGACGTATCAAAGGCCTTAGGCCGGTACCAACCTGAGCAAGGTAGCTTATTCAAGTAGTCCTAGAAGAGAAGATAAAGCACTGACTGGAATCATTCAATAGTATATATTTTTGTGCACTTCCAATGTACGGTTGACATCACTCTTGTTTACCAGTGGTGAGATTTGATACATCCATTTTGCATCATGTTTTCCTACTGTTATTTATAATGTTTTATGCATAATAATGCTTTTGGGAGTAATTATAATGCCTTTTCTCTCATAATATGCAAGGTTTACACAAAGAGGGAGAATACCGGCAGCTGGAATTCTGGACCTGAAAAAGCACATCAGAGCTACCTATTCTGCACAACTCCAAATAAGCTGAAACTTCACGGAGATTTTTTATGGATTATTTAAGAATTATTGGAGCAAATAACTACCAAAGGGGGCCCACCAGGTGGGCACAACCCACCTGGGCGCGCCAGGGAGCCCACGCGCGCCCTGGTGGGTTGTGCCCTCCTCAGCCCACCTCCAGTGCCCCTCTTCTGGTATATAAGTCTTTTTGACCTAGAAAAAAGAAGGAGAGGACTTTCGGGATGAAACGCCGCCGTCTCGAGGCGGAACTTGGGCAGGAGCACTTTTGCCCTCCGGCGGAGCGATTCCGCCGGGGGAACTTCCCTCCCGGAGGGGGAAATCATCGTCATCGTCATCACCAACAACTCTCCCATCTTTGGGAGGGCCATCTCCATCAACATCTTCAAAAACACCATCTCCTATCAAACCCTAGTTCATCTCTTGTGTTCAATCTTTGTACCGAAACCTTAGATTGGTACTTGTGGGTGACTAGTAGTGTTGATTACATCTTGTAGTTGATTATTATATGGTTTATTTGGTGGAAGATTATATGTTCAGATCCATTATGCTATTTAATACCCCTCTAATCTTGAGCATGATTATTATTTGTGAGTAGTTACTTTTGTTCTTGAGGTCACGGGAGAAGTCATGTTGCAAGTAATCATGTGAACTTGATATGTGTTCGATATTTTGATGATATGTATGTTGTGATTCCCTTAGTGGTGTCATGTGAACGTTGACTACATGGCACTTCACCATATTTGGGCCTAAGGGAATGCATTGTGGAGTAGTTATTATATGATGGGTTGCTAGAGTGACAGAAGCTTAAACCCTAGTTTATGCGCTACTTTGTAAGGGACTGATTTGGATCCAAAAGTTTAATGCTATGGTTAGATTTTATCTTAATACTTTTCTCATAGTTGCGGATGCTTGCGAGGGGGTTAATCATAAGTAGGAGGTTTGTTCAAGTAAGAACAGCACCAAAGCACCGGTCCACCCACATATCAAATTATCAAAGTAGCGAACACAAATCAAACCAACATGATGAAAGTGATATGATGAAATTCCCGTGTACCCTCAAGAACGCTTTGCTTATTATAAGAGACTGTTTTGGCCTGTCCTTTGCCACAAAAGGATTGGGCTACCTTGCTGCACTTTATTTACTGTTACCGTTACTTGCTCGTTACAAATTATCTTGCTATCAAACTACCTATTACAAACTATTTCAGTGCTTGCAGAAAATACCTTGCTGAAAACCACTTGTCATTTCCTTCTGCTCCTCGTTGGGTTCGGCACTCTTACTTATTGAAAGGACTATGATTGATCCTCTATACTTGTGGGTCATCAAGGCTCTTTTCTGGTGCCGTTGCCGGGGAGTGAAGCACTCTTGGTAAGTGAAAATTGGTAAGGAAAAATTATTACTACGTGCTGAAATTTATTGTCACTCGTTACTATGGAGAATCATCCTTTGAGGGGTTTGTTCGTGGTAACTTCACCTCGACCGGAATCACAATTAGTTGTCCCTCAACCTACTGCACCTTCTGAAAATATTGGTTATGAAATTCCTTTGGGTATGATAGAACAACTGCTAGCTAATCCTTATGCAGGAGATGGAACTGAGCATCCTGATATGCACCTGATATATGTGGATGAAATTTGTGGATTATTTAAGCTTGCAGGTTTTCCCGGAGATGAAGCTAATAAGAAGGTTTTCCCTTTATCTTTGAAGGGAAAAGCATTGGCATGGTATAGGCTATGTGATGATATTGGATCTTGGAATTGGAATCGTTTGAAATTGGAATTTCACCAAAAAATTTATCCTATGCATCTAGTTCATCGTGATCGGAATTACATATATAATTTTTGGCCTCATGAAGGAGAAAGTATCACTCTAGCTTGGGGGAGGCTTAAGTCAATGTTATATTCATGCCCCAATCATGAGCTCTCAAGAGAAATTATTATTCAGAATTTTTATGCTCAGCTTTCTCATGATGATCAATCCATGCTGAAACTTCTTGTACTGGTTCTTTTATGAAGAAGACTATTGAATTTAGGTGGGATCTTCTAGAAAGAATTAAACACAACTCTAAAGATTGGGAACTCGACGAAGGTAAAGAGTCAGGTATTAAGCTTGAATTTGAATGTGTTAAATCTTCTATGAATACCGATGCTTTTCAAAAGTTTAGCACTAAACATGGACTTGACTCTGAGATAGTAGCCTCCTTTTGTGAATCATTTGCTACTCATGTTGATCTCCCTAAAGGGAAGTGGTTCAAATATCACCCACCTATCAAAGAAGAAATTAAAGAACCCGACATAGCTAAAGATGAAACCATCATTTACAATGTTGATCCAGTTGTGCCTACTGCTTATATTAAAAAACCACCTTTCCCTGTTAGGATAAAGGAACATGCTAAGGTTTCAACTGTGGTTCGCAAAAGTAATATTAGAGCACCTAAACCTGCTGAACAAATTAAAGTAGAACCTACTATTGCTATGGTTAAAGATCTCTTGGTAGAAAATATTGATGGGCATGTTATTTACTTTTGTGATGAAGCTGCTAGGATTGCCAAACCCGATGAAAAGGATAAACATAGACCTATTGTTGGCATGCCTGTTGTCTCAGTTAAAATAGGAGACCATTGTTACCATGGTTTATGTGATTTAGGTGCTAGCGTGAGTGCTATTCCTTTTACCTTATACCAAGAAATTATGAATGACATAGCACCCGCTAAAATAGAAGATATAGATGTTACTATTAAACTTGCCAATAGAGACACCATCACACCACTTGGGATTGTTAAAGATGTTGAAGTCTTATGCGGGAAAACAAAATACCCTACTTATTTTCTAGTTCTTGGTTCCCCACAAGATGACTTCTGTCCCATTATCTTTGGTAGACCCTTTCTGAACACTGTCAATGCTACTATAGATTGTCATAAACAAACTGTTAGTGTTAGCTTTGGTGATGAATCTCATGAGTTTAATTTCTCCAAGTTTAGTAGACAACCACATAAGAAGGAATTAGCTAGTAAGGATGAAATAATTGGTATTGCTTCTATTGCCGTGCCTCCTACTGATCCACTAGAACAATATTTGCTAGACCATGAAAATGATATGCATATGCATGAAAGAAATGAAATAGATAAAATTTTCTTTGAACAACGACCTCTGCTCAAACTCAATTTGCCTATTGAAACTCTAGGAGGTCCTCCTCCACCTAAAGGTGATTCTGTGTTTGAATTAAAACAATTGCCTGACACTTTGAAATATGCTTGTCTTGATGAGAAAAAGATATATCCTGTTATTATTAGTGCTAACCTTTCAGAACATGAAGAAGAAAGATTATTGAAAATTCTGAAGAAGCACCGAGCTGCTATTGGATATACTCTTGATGATCTTAAGGGCATTAGTCCCACTCTCTGTCAGCACAAAATTAATATGGAACCTGATGCTAAACCCGTTGTTGATCATCAACGACGTTTGAATCCTAAGATGAAAGAAGTGGTAAGAACTAAAATACTAAAGCTTCTGGAAGCAGGTATAATCTATCCCATAGCTGATAGTAGATGGGTGAGTCCCGTTCATTGTGTCCCTACGAAAGGAGCTATTACCGTTGTTCCCAATGATAAAAATGAACTCATTCCACAAAGAATTGTTACTGGCTACAGAATGGTAATTGATTTAGAAAATTAAATAAAGCAACTAGAAAAGATCATTACCCTTTGCCTTTTATTGATCAAATGCTAGAAAGATTGTCAAAGCACACACACTTTTGTTTTCTTGATGGATATTCTGGTTTTTCTCAAATACCTGTTTCATAACCTGATCAAGAGAAAACCACTTTTACTTGCCCTTTTGGAACTTATGCTTATAGACGTATGCCTTTTGGTTTATGCAATGCGCCTGCTACCTTTCAAACATGTATGACTGCTATATTCTCTGATTTTTATGAAAAGATTGTTGAGGTTTTCATGGATGATTTTTCGGTATATGGATCTTCTTTTGATGATTGCTTAAACAACCTTGATCGAGTTTTGCAGAGATGTGAGCAAACTAATCTTGTCTTGAATTGGGAGAAGTGCCACTTTATGGTTAATGAAGGTATTGTCTTGGGGCATAAAATTTCTGAACGAGGCATTGAAGTGAAGCTAAAGTTGATGCAATTGAGAAAATGCCATGTCCAAAGGATATTAAAGGTATTCGTAGTTTTCTCGGTCATGCTGGTTTCTATAGGAGGTTTATTAAAGACTTCTCTAAAATTTCTAGGACAAAAGGATTTCCATTTGTTTTTTATGATGATTGTGTAGAAGCCTTTGAAACACTTAAGAAAGCCTTAACTTCTGCACCTATTGTTTAACCACCTGATTGGAACTCGCCTTTTGAAATTATGTGTGATGCTAGTGATTATGCTGTTGGTGCTGTTCTAGGACAAAGAGTTGATAAAAAATTAAATGTTATCCATTATGCTAGCAAAACTCTAGACAGTGCCCAAAGAAATTATGCTACTACTGAAAAAGAATTTTTAGCAGTTGTGTTTGCTTGTGACAAATTCAGATCTTACATTGTTGATTCTAAAGTTATTGTTCACACTGATCATGCTGCTATAAAATATCTCATGGAAAAGAAAGATGCTAAACCTAGACTCATTAGGTGGGTTCTCTTGCTACAAGAATTTGATTTACATATCACTGATAGAAAAGGAGCCAAGAACCCCGTAGCTGATAACTTGTCTAGGTTAGAAAATATTCTTGATGACCCACTACCTATTGATGATAGCTTTCCTGATGAACAGTTAGCTGCAATAAATGTTTCTCATAACACTCCTTGGTATGCTGACTATGCTAATTACATTGTTGCAAAATACATACCACCTAGTTTCACATACCAACAAAAGAAAAAAATTCTTCTACGATTTAAGACATTACTTTTGGGATGACCCACACCTATACAAAGGAGTAGACGGTATTATTAGACATCGTGTACCTGAGCATGAACAGGAACAAATCCTACGGAAATGTCACTCCGAAGCTTATGGAGGACATCGTGTGGGAGATAGAACTGCTCACAAGGTATTGCAATCTGGTTTTTATTGGCCTACTCTCTTCAAGGACTCCCGTAAGTTTGTTTTATCTTGTGAAGAATGTCAAAGAATTGGCAATATTGGTAAGCGTCAAGAAATGCCTATGAATTATTCACTTGCTGTTGAACCATTTGATGTTTGGGGTTTTGATTAGATGGGACCTTTTCCTTCCTCTAATGGGTATACACATATTTTGGTTGCTGTTGATTACGTTACTAAGTGGGTAGAAGCTATTCCAACTAGTAGTGCTGATCATAACACTTCCATTAAAATGCTTAAAGAAGTTATTTTCCCAAGGTTTGGAGTCCCTAGATATTTAATGACTGATGGTGGTTCACACTTTATTCATGGTGCTTTCCATAAAATGCTTGCTAAGTATGATGTTAACCATAGAATTGCATCACCCTATCATCCTCAATCTAGTGGTCAAGTTGAACTTAGCAATAGAGAAATAAAATTAATTCTACAAAAAACTATTAATAGGTCCCGAAAGAATTGGTCTAAGAAATTGGATGATGCACTTTGGGCCTACAGAACAGCATATAAAAATCCTATGGGTATGTCTCCCTATAAAATGGTTTATGGCAAGGCTAGTCATTTGCCTCTTGAGTTAGAACATAAAGCATATTAGTCAATTAAAGAATGTGACGCCCCCGGCTTAATCGTGCACTAATCATACACGCAAATGCACACGATCAAGCCTAAGGACTCACTTGAAGATATCACAACACAACTCTAAAACATAAATAAAGTCATACAAGCTTTATATTACATGCCAGGGCCTCGAGGGCTCAAATACATAGCTCGATGGCATACAAGCGTCAGCAGAAGCATCAGATATCTGGGTACAGATATAAAAGAGAAACAGAGATAAACCTTTAAGAAGGCGGGGCAAAATAAAACACTACGATCGAAAGGCGTAGGCCTCCTGCCTAGGACCCTCCAAACCTACTCCTGGTCGTCGACCAGCTCGTAGCAGTAGCCACCCTTGGGGTAGAAGTGGTAGCTGAAGTCGTCAACTGGGGCAGCGGTCTTAGGGGCTCCGTCATCTGGTTGCATCGAATGGACAAGGGGGAAAAAGAAAGAAAGCAACCGTGAGTACTCATCCGAAGTACTCAGCAAGCAAGGATCTACACTACATATGCAACATTTTCAAAGGAAGGCTGTATATGTGGACTGGGCTGCAGAAATGCCAGAATAGAGAGGAAGGCCTAGGCCCATCGAAGACTAGCATCTTCAGTATCTTCATCGGTCTTGCATCATTAGAAGAGTGCAGATTAGCATAATGTAAAGTAGTAGTAGTATCAAGTAACAGTCTCGCCCAGAGATCCTTTCTCGACTCCCTGCGAGAAAGCGATCCCGAAGCCATCATATCTAGTTATCATCTCAAGTTCAAGTGGTATTGATCGGGATACAACTCCGAGTGTCCGTTACCGTAGGATAGGCTATCGATAGATTAGTTCTTCCCTGCAGGGGTGCACCAAGTTACCCACCACGCTCGCTTAACTCCGGCTGGACAGACTTTACGGGGTCATGCCCGGCCTCGGCCAAACAATACACCGCAACCCTACCTACAGCTCAGCAGAGAGGTCCCCGTCGGTCTACCTCCTAAGTGCAAGGGGGTCTTGGGCCATCGCCCCTCACCCTCCGGGTCGTTGTGTGCAGGGCGAACCAGGCTCCACCACTACTGGATGGTGCCGGCCCAGCCCGGCCGCCAGGCTGAACTGGACGTCTGACAGAGCTTTCGGCTGATGCTACGATGCAGAGTGCCCATAACTGTTCCCATGTGATGGTTAGTGCTATCAGGTCAGAGGCCTGCTCGGATCAAATATCCAAATTGTTAGTGGATTAGGGGCTTGCGGTAACGAGCAGAGACTCACGATCGATGTGACCCCGTCGCCCCGTCTCGAGGACTTGTGGCAAGGGCTAAGAATGCCCGGCCATGCCTCGTATTCGTCTCACGGGTATCCTCCAGGTCAACCCGACATCCCATCATTCACAGGTACCCCTCAGGGTCGACCCGCCTTTCCAAGTATCAGTGGTAAAGTCATAGTAATCATAGTACCGTGTGTCTAACATCAAGGGGAACCCTGAGGAATCACCCTCGATGGAATTCCACCTGATGTTATCGTCAAGGTGAACGAAAGAGGAATCACCCTCGAGGTCCACACTTGAGGTGTTGCACGACTTCGTCGTTATCGGGGGTGGTGTAGGAGGAATCACCCTCGCTGACCATGACCGATTAACTAACCTACAAGGTTATCATCAGAAGTGCTGACGAGGTATCACCCTCGGCACTCGATAGTAACCCAGTAGTGTCGAGCAACTAAGGGGAAAGTGAGGTGCGGTGCCGGGGCCTGGTCTTCGATCCCATTGATCGTGTCTTCTGAGAATTCTAGCGGGGCAGTCGGGACAAGTGGGGTCATTGATGGGTTTCTACCCAGTCTATTCTAAACAGTTTAGGATGAACAGGAAGGTATCAACAGCAGGTTACAATAAACAGGCTATGCAGTAGAAATAGGATAACAGTAACAGTAGCAAAATCTAATGCAAGCACGAGAAAATAGAATGGGCGATATCGGGATGATCAAATGGGGGGCTTGCCTGGTTGCTCGGTGGCAAAGGCAGGGTTGTCAGGGGTCGTCGATCTCCGGAGCTGCGTCGGTACCGGGCTCTATCAAGAGAGAAGAGGGGGAGGAAACAGATAAATACACGGCAAACATAAGCAATGCAGAGCATGCTAAGCTAACGTGCAGTGCAGGGTTGCCTAAAAGCATGTCTAGGTCATATTAGTTAATTTAGGATTTAAGTTGGATTTATTAACCGGTGTATATGCACTATTCATCTATCGGAAACAGGCTAAAAGCTGCAGGTTCACCTCCGTGAGGGTTCCATCATGGGAACAGACGGCACGGTCACCTTTTTCTCATCGTTCTGATCAACTTTCATGTAGAAAGTTTTTCGATCCGAGCTACGGTTATTTTTCTACGAATTTCCGAAGTTTTCTGAAAATCTTCGAAATTCTGCCAAGTCCTCAGTTTATACATCACTTAGCTGTTTTCCAGAGGCTCTAGCTAGTGTTCTGTTCATCCTATGGCTTTGTGCCTTATATCATTCTTGATCAATTTGCCGTGATCTACATGACAGTATCAAGTGCATCTATGTTAGTGTTCATTAACTTGTTCAATTCTTTGTTTGAAAAGTGCTACTCCAGTATTTCTGTTTGCTGTTTTTCAATTAACAGAACATAGCCTTTTGTCATTTTCGTAGGAATTAATCTCTGCATCAAATGGATTTGGTCCAGTGGGATAAAAGGACGTTTGTCCAGTGTACTTTCTATGCATATTATTTTTACTCATATTAGCACTTGTCTTAACGCCGTTTAGGGGTTGTTTAGAGGGCTAGTCAGTGCAAAATCTGTAAAGCTAGCTACTACTACAGTAACTGAATGTTACTGTAGCAGTGCAGCAGACAGAGGAAGAGCGGCGGTAGCAGCTTCAGCGGACAGCAGCAGCAGAGCTGCTGCGAGGCACAAGAGCAGCAGCAGTGCAGCGGCGCGGCGAGGCTGGAGGTGGGCGTGGCCGGGCAGAGGCAGGCTCGACCACACACTCAACACACACACACTGCATGCACGCACACACCACACACACACACTACACGCATGCACAACACACACACTCAGCACGCACGCGCACGAGCGCGCCGGCGAGACGAGCCGCAGCGGCCTTCGGCAGGCGCGGGGGAACGCGGTAGGCGGCGGCGGCTACAGGTAGCAGGGGGCGGCGGAAGGCGCAGCCCCGGCGCGGCCTCCGGCGGAGGCGGACGCGGCGCAGGCAGGCGAGGTGGGAGCAGGCTGCGGGCGAGGGCGGAGCAGCGCGGGGGTGGCTCGGGCGTGGCCGGCGCGGGGACTAGGCGGCAGCGGCAGGCGCGGGCCGCAGCAACGCAGCAGCAGCAGCGTTGCAAGCAGAGCAGCGCAGTGGCTGCACACATGTACGTGTATGCGGGTGTTCGGGCACGACGGTGACGGCGGCCTACGGCATCCAAAACGAAGGGAAAAAAGAAGATCCGAGGGAGGAGCTCACCGCGAGCTCTGAGGTGCGGTCGGGGAGGCCGGAGGTGGACCGGAGCCGCGGCAAACGACGCCGGATGCCGGCGATGTACGCGACGAAGATGTGCTCGATGCCGAGCGAACGGGTCGGCCCGGCTTGATTCAACGGTCGTAGACGAAGGAGATGAGGATGGGGAGGCTCCCGGACATCTTCTCCTGGAGCGGGGAGCGCAGTGGCCGCGGGATTGACGAGGATGCAGCGACGGCGGCTCGACAGTGCCTTGCGGGGAAGAAAGCGGCGCAGGGAGGAAGAACAGAGAGGGCTAGGGTTGTCCCTGGGGTTCAGGGTGATCTTATCCAGCTAGGGGCGTCGTGGATGCTCGACACGAGCTCATCGGGCGCGTGGACGGGCGTTCGTGCGCCACGCCATGGCACTGCCTCCTCCTCTGTACAGAGAAAGGAGAAGGCCCTTAGATGGGCTGGGCTGCACTGTAGGAAGTAGGCCATAAGTGCACAGTGGTTTCTTCTATTTTCCCATTTCTTTACTACCAAATATTTCAGCCACTGTTTTGCATTATTTTGAGCTACTAAATGATTTTTGTAAATGATGAAACTTGATACATAATTACTTGACAATATCCTGAGTTGGTCAAAAAGTTTGAGGCTGGTTTGAATCCATTTGAATTTGGTTTAAATAGAAAAGGGTTACATGTTGCTGTTTTTGCACTGTTTTAAATTGCTGTGGCCCACCTTAGCTTGATGGAGATGTTGTTTTCCTTAACAATTATTAGTTAGGGAATTTGTGCCAAATGATGAACATTTTTCCAGCAACTTTAGTGCAACTTCAAATTTCACTTGCAAATTTGAATTTTATTTCAAAGTGGAAATTCAAATGATATTTGAATCAAAGGTGATCAAGCACTGTTTAGCAAAAGATTAGCTTAATCACTGAGGTTACTGTAGCTCATTACAGAGGGGGTGTTACAAAGAACTCAACTATAATTTCAAACTTGCCGGTGAAAAGAGGTTATTTGATATTAGCTCATTAGATGAATGGAGAACCCAAGCTTATGAAAATGCCAAGTTATTTAAAGAAAAAGTTAAAAGATGGCATGACAAAAGAATCCAAAAGCGGGAATTCAAAGTTGGAGAATATGTTCTTTTGTACAACTCTCGTTTCAGATTCTTTGCAGGAAAGCTTCTCTCTAAATGGGAAGGACCTTATGTCATCGAAGAAGTTTACAGCACTGGCGCTATCAGAATAAATAATGCCGAAGTTACTAACCCGAAGGTGGTCAATGGGCAAAGAATTAAACACTATATCTCAGGTACGCCCATTAATGTTGACAGCAATATTATTCAAACCATGACACCTGAGGGACACATAAAAGAGACCTTCCGGAACACTCCTGAATAACTAAAAAAGAGGAGATACGTGATACGGCAAGTAAACGGACTTCAAAAAATCTGCAAAAATATTTTCTGTCAGTTTTTGAAATATAACAAAAATTAGAAAAATAAGAAACAACCAGGAAGGCAACCCTGGTGGGTACAAGACGGGTTGTGCCCACCTCGGTGTGACACCCCATGTAATTAACCACAGTGATCACCCTTAGTTAATGCCATGTCAGCAAGTTTAATAGTGCCTAGTCATCATTTGCATCATATTGCATTTCAAACTCCTAATTCAAACTTCAAATTAATTTAAAGTGAAAATAAAAGTTGTTCCAAATTGGAAACTAAAATGTTCATTAAATAGCAAATAATTCAGAGGCAATTATAAAATTGTAACCAACATCAATGGGATTAGTTAAGTGACCCTAACAACCTCAAACAGTGGCTGACAGCAACATTTAATAACCTTTTATTTAATCTAAATTAAATATGAAATCATATTTTACCCAAACTAGTTTTTGGAGATATAGTATAATGCACTGCAATTTATGAGCTAAGTCACACATTTTGTAAAAGACATTTAGTGGCTGAACAATTTGCAAAACAGAAAAGAAAATAGAAAACAAAACAGAAAATAGAAAAAGTAGAAAAGGGGCAAAGGCCTACTGTGCACTTGGGCTCCCAGTGCTATAGCGCCAGCCCAGCCCACCCCGCACCTCCTCCCACCTCCCGCACTGCTCACCCGCGGCCGCTGTCGAGCACTCAGCACGCGCACGCGCGCACGCACCCGGCCCCCCTGCTCGCCGCTCGACAACGCGTCACCACGCTCGCGGTGGATAAGGCCGAGGCCATCCACTCCCCCTGGACGCCTCCGCCATTCTCCCGCGCTCTCCCTCGCTTGCTCCCACCTCTCTCGAGTGCTGCCATGGCCGCGCCGCCGTCGTCTGCGTAGCCTCGGTCGCCGCCTCGCCTCTTCGTCTCGCCTCGAGCTCCGTCTCGGTCGTCCACGTCTTCTCGTCGAGCCACGTGAAGCCGGACGCCTCCAGGAGCTGCCCCGACCTCATCTTCCTCCCCGGCTCTGTCGTCTTCATTGCTGGATTCCGCCGCCCTCCGACCACCACCGGATTCACCAGGCCTTCCCAGCAACGACAGTGAGCCTCTCCCTCTTTCCCCTCACTCCATGCGCTCGATTGCGAGCTCTGGCGCCCACTTCGCCGTCGCCCGAACCGCTCCGCCGCCTGCATCGTCGCCGGCGTAGCCACGGTGACCAAATGGTCCCGTGCATGCCACCATCATGCTCACCGCACCGCGTAGGCCTCGCCTAGCCACTTGCTTCGGTCGTGCGTGCCCTGTAGCAATCAAACCGAGCACGGCCCGAAATAGCCGCCGCCCGTCGTCGTCACGCTGCCCTATTCCGGCCATCCCAGCCACTGTGAACCCCACCATCGGACGCGGCGTGAAGGGCTCGTTCGACAGGACCAAACCACGGCCGAAACGATGCACCACAGAAGAAACCCGGGCTCGCCGGAGTTCGACACCGCGCTTGAGCTCATCGGCACACTCCGGTGGCCGGTGCCGACGTGGCTGCCACCTGGCACCGCGGGCCCCGCCTCTCTGCCGCTGACAAAGGGACCCACTGGGCCCCGTTGACCTCGGTCAGCGCTGACTGTGCGGCCCTGTGTCTATGACATGTGCGTCCCGCCGTTTAAAATGATTTTAGATAAATAGATAATCTGTAGATTAATTAATTAGTTAATTAAAACACTAATCTCCCACTGACAGTAGGCCCAACCCACTAATTAACATAATTAGTATAATCTAACTCTGGTTAATTAGCTGAGTCACTGACATGTGGGTCCCACTGGACCCACATGTCAGGTTTGACTCTGGTCAAATGCACTGTTGACTATTGATGTCACACCTACGTCATGCTGATGTCATCATTTACTATTCTGGATACTGTTGACTTAAAATAATTAAATAAATTCAGAAAATGATTAAAACTTTGGAAATTCATATAAAATAAACCGTAGCTCCGATCGAAAAACTTTATACATGAAAGTTGCTCAGAACGACGAGACAAATATGAATACGCCGTTCGTGTTGCTGTCAGATGCCCCCAAATATCTGAACATGGAACTTTTAGACTGATTTCGATAAATGAATAGTGCTCAACTTTAATAAAATAAATCCAAATAAATTCCTAAATTAACTAAATCATTTAGTTAGACAGTAGAACACCTCTGCATATTATTTAGGTGTGTCATGCATATTGTTTGCATTTTTTGCCATGAATTTATTGTTTCTTTCCCCCTCCTTCTCTCTCAATAGACGCCGAGACCGAAGCCGATGCAGTAGAGTACAACTACGCTCCAGACAAGCAGCCTTCTGACGACCAGCCCCTCTCAGCAGAGCTTCCAGGCAAGCCCCCCTTTGATCACTCCGATAACGCCCATTCCATTCTCTAATGCTTGCATTAGATTTTGCTACTGTAAATGGTTGCTCCTATTCTGATGCATAGCCTGCTTTTGTAACCTGCTTATTGCTACCTTACCTGCCTATTCAAACTGCTTAGTATTGGTTGGTTAGTGAACCATCAGTGACTCCTCACTTTGTCCTTGTTGCCTCTGCTTCATCATCGACCACTCAATCAACGTGATCGACGACCAGAGACTGACACCTCACTTCACCCCCCTTTTGTTGTACGACTCTGCATAGTTACTATCGAATGCCGAGGGTGATACCTTGTAACACACTCCTGATGATAACTCTGTAGTGTAGCTGTTCGGTCGTGGTCATCGAGGGTGATTCCTCCTTAACCACTCCCGATACGACTCTGTCGTGCAACCCCTCCAGTGTGAACCTCGAGGGTGATTCCTCCTATGTTCACCTTGATGATTTCATCGAGTGGAATCCACCGAGGGTGATTCCTCGGGGTTTCCCCCTTGATGTTATGACCACACGGTTACTTTGACCTTTGTCGCAGGTGGGTCAACCCTGATGGGTACCCGCGGGGAAATTATGCAGTCGGGTTTGCCAGGAGGGCACCCGAGAGAGATATTGTGGCGGAGCATCAGAAACTCTGATCGTCTCCGCGAGTTATTAAATATGCATAACGGATTTGGGTAATTGATCTAAGTTGGCCAATGGCCTATACGCACTACCACCACGTGGGATAATAGTTTATGGGGCCCTCTACGTCGTATGTTTCTCCCGAAAGCTCATCAGACGTCACAGTTCACCGTGCGGGCTGATTGTTGGGGTTGGGCTGGATACTTCACTGACGAGTTCAGTGTCGCGCCTGCTCCCCGGCCAGTCTCGCAACGCGCAGGAGCGCCCGGGGCGACGGCCCAAGACCCCTGGGTGCATAGGTTAGTCCGGCGTGTTGACCTCTCTGCTGAGCCTAGGTAGGGCGCTGCTTCGTGTCGATCTCCCAAGGCCAGGCACTACCCAGCAAGTGTGTACGGCCAGAGGTGATCGAGCGTGTTGGGTAACAGTAGTGCACCCCTGCAGGGAAGTGATCTATTCGAATATCCGTGTCCATGGTAACAGGACGCTCAGTTTGGTATCCCGATCTAATACTTGAACTGGATACTTGTTTAATTAATTGAAGCTTCGGGATTGCTTCCTCGCAGAGAGTCGAGGAAGGATCTCTAGGCTTTGCCTCAACATGCTTGCTTAATAAAAATGCTTTTCTGTACTCTTCTAATTGCTGCAAGATGGTGGCTTCGTGAAGAAGCTAGTCTTCAATAGGACTAGGCCTTCTCTCTATTCTGGCATTTCTGCAGCCTAGTCCACATATAGATCCCTTCTTTGATAATGTTGCATTATGTAGTGTAGATCCTTGCTTGCTGAGTACTTCGGATGAGTACTCATGGTTGCTTTGCTATCTCTTTTTCCCCCATACCCCCTTTTGATGTTACATCAAACGATGGAGCCCAGGAGCCAGATGACACCACATGAGCTTACTACCAGGAGGGTCCAGACGACACGTACTACTGGATTGAGCCAGCCGACCAGGAGTTGGATCGGAGGGTCCCAGGCAGGAGGCCTTCGCCTTTCGATCTAGAGTTGTTGTTTGTGCTAGCCTTCTTAAGGAAAACCTTGACTAACTATGTCTGTACCCAGATATTATTTGTATGACTGACTTATGTATTCGGATCCTCGTGATCCCTGGTCTGTAATATTCGTGGATCTCTGTTTATTTGTGTTAGAGTTGTGTTGTGATATCTTCCCGTGAGTCCCTGTGCTTGATCGTGCATGTTTGCGTGTATGATTAGTGCACGATTGAGTCGGGGGCGTCACAAGTTGGTATCAGAGCTGACTGCCTGTAGGAAGCCCCCTTCCAATTCCTTGGTCGAAGTTGAGTCTAGTCATCCAAAACTATTTTACTAACTTGGCTGTGTGGCTTATGGCCCCACGTCGCCAATTGGGTGGTATTAGGATATTTTATTCCTCGTCTATACTCTAGGACTCTGATCTCTCTTCCTTTTGGGTTAAATGAATTTTACTAACGCCGACACTTAGGATCTCGTAATTCTTGTCTGCCCGGAGAGCTGGATATCTGTGCTTAATTCCTTATCTTTGATCTGATTAGTCTGATAATCATTTTCCTTTCCATTGTTTTGTTTAACCTTTCTCTCCGAGTTGTATTATACTTCTCATTGTCATTTGACAATCCTGAATTTCCTCTATTTCAGATGGATCATTTGTTTCCACCACGCCCTGCGACGCAGCTTGTGCTTCGCACTTGGGCTCGTGATGCCCCTGGTTTTCCAGCTGTCCTGATCGCCCTCCTGACCAGACTAGGCTACCGCTGGTACCCCGAGTACATGGTCTACGAGGATTACCGCGAGTTCAACCAGGAGCAGTACCATGCTGATGTTCGTATCTATGGTCAGCACGATGACTTAGACACCGAGCTGCACATTTTCCATGGTATCGGCGTGACGATTGAGATGGCAGTCCATGATGCCGCCTATTCTGCTGTCGCATGTCTCCGAGGAGGGCACAACACTAGCTTGGATGCCTCTGAGTTCCGATACATTCCGTATGCCCCTGCAGGAGATGCTACTGGATACTACACAGCTATCTGTGCCCTGTACGAGCGTCGTCGTTACGACCCACAGGTTCTGATTCAGTGCACTCATGCTCTGGATCGCACTGTTTGGGCTCTTGCCGTCGAGTTGTTTGCCAGTCAAGCACGCTTCTACGATGCTATGACGCAGTTGCTACCAGCTGTTCATGCAGGGATACATCCAGAGTACATCCTTTACCCGCGCAGGACTCAAATGTATACTGGTATTGATTGGCCTGCTGTTGGAGGTCACACACCTGCACGTGGGCCTCTTCTTCCAGCTCGAGACCAGATTCTGCATCAGAGTGCACATGGAGAGCAGGATTTTCCTGCGATGGCCATTCATCGTCCGCACTTGCAGTTACCCCGTTTCAGTGGCTTTCCTTGATGTTGATGTAGCATGTCGCGTTGTTGTATCCCTCCATCGCGTGCCTGCGTGCCGCCTAAGTTGTTTAGCTTACCTTCATGCTGTTATAATGCTAGTCTGTAACCGAACTTGTGTATGGAACTGTATGTCATGATGACTGTGATGTTGCGTCTACTACACTTACTTCTGTTGTGCGTGAGTACTTCATGAATGATTCCATACAATGCCAATGCTTGTTGCTGAATGTGACGTTTGCCGTCATGTTAAAGCAGAACATCAGAAGCCTGCTGGAATTCTGCAACCACTTCCTATTCCTTTATGGAAATGGGATAAAGTTCAAATGGATTTCATTACTGGCCTTCCCAAGTCACAGAAGGGTCACAATGCTATTCTTGTCATCGTTGACCAACTCTCTAAGGTTGCACACTTTCTGCCAGTCAAGGAGACAATCACTGCTAGTCAGTTAGCAGACTTGTATGTTTCCCGAATTGTGTCACTCCACGGTGTTCCGTTGGAGATCAGTTCGGATCGTGGCATCCTATTTACCTCCAGATTTTGAGAAAGTTTCCAAGAAGCTATGGGAACTCATCTGTCCTTCAGCACCGCTTTCCACCCTTAGTCTCAGGGTCAAGTCGAACGATTTAATCAAGTGCTTGAAGATATGCTTCGAGCTTGCGTCATCTCTTTCGGTAAGAAATGGGAGGAATCTCTCCCGTATGCCGAATTCTCTTACAACAATAGCTACCAAGCTAGTTTGAAGATGGCACCGTTTGAAGCTCTTTACGGACGTAAGTGTCGAACCCCTCTGAATTGGTCGAAAACTGGGGAACGCTCACTCGTCGGACCGGACATTATCCAACAAGCTGAAGAAAAAGTCTGCATTGTCCGGGAACATCTGAAAACTACTCAGTCTCGTCAGAAGAGCAACTATGATCGAAAGCACAAGGTAATGGTCTATCAGCCTGGCGAGCAAGCTTACCTTCACGTCACTCCATTGAAAGGCACTCATCGGTTTGGAATCAAAGGCAAGTTAGCTCCTCGCTACATTGGCCCGTTCCGTATTCTTGCCCGTCGAGGAGAAGTGGCATATCAGTTGCAATTGCCACCAAATCTTTCTCAAGTGCATGATGTCTTTCATGTATCCCAACTTCGTCGCTGCTTCAAGGATCCTATTCGAGCTATGGATCATGAAATGCTTGAATTACGGGAAGATCTGTCTTATCCAGAATATCCCATCCATATTCTTGATAAAGCTGAACGTAGAACTCGTCAGAAGTCAATCAAATTCCTAAAAGTTCAGTGGTCGAATCATTCTGAAGATGAAGCCACTTGGGAACGCAAGGATCGTCTTCGCGAAGAATACCCCGCTTTCTTTCAGTCTTTCACTTAATTCTCGGGATGAGAATTCTTGTTAGATGAGGAGAAATGTGACACCCCATGTAATTAACCATAGTGATCACCCTTAGTTAATGCCATGTCAGCAAGTTTAACAGTGCCTAGTCATCATTTGCATCATATTGCATTTCAAGCTCCTAATTCAAACTTCAAATTAATTTAAAGTGAAAATACAAGTTGTTCCAAATTGGAAACTAAAATGTTCATTAAATAGAAAATAATTCAGAGGCAATTATAAAATTGTAACCAACATCAATGTGATTAGTTAAGTGACCCTAACAACCTCAAACAGTGGCTGATAGCAACATTTAATTGCCTTTTATTTAATCTAAATTAAATATGAAATCATATTTTACCCAAACTAGTTTTTGGAGATAGAGTATAATGCACTGCAATTTATGAGCTAAGTCACACATTTTGTAAAAGACATTTAGTGGCTGAACAATTTGCAAAACAGAAAAGAAAATATAAAACAAAATAGAAAATAGAAAAAGTAGAAACGGGGCAAAGGCCTACTGTGCACTTGGGCTCCCAGTGCTACAGCGCCAGCCCAGCCCACCCCGCTCCTCCTCCCACCTCCCGCACTGCTCACCCGCGGCCGCTGTCGAGCACTCAGCACGCGCACGCGCGCACGCTCTCGCCCCCCCTGCTCGCCGCTCGACAACGCGTCGCCACGCTCGCGGTGGATAAGGCCGAGGCCATCCACTCCCCCTGGACGCCTCCGCCATTCTCCCCCGCTCTCCCTTGCTCGCTCCCACCTCTCCCGAGCGCTGCCATAGCCACGCTGTTGTCGTCTGCGTAGCCTCGGTCGCCGCCTCGCCTCTTCGTCTCGCCTCGAGCTCCGTCTCGATCGTCCACGTCTTCCCGTCGAGCCAGGCGACGCCGGACGCCTCTAGGAGCTGCCCCGACCTCATCTTCCTCCCCGGCTCCGTCGTCTTCATCGCCGGATTTCGCCGCCCTCCGACGACCACCGGCTTCACCGGGCCTTCCCAGCAACGACAGTGAGCCTCTCCCTCTTTCCCCTCACTCCACACGCTCGATTGCGAGCTCTGGCGCCTGCTTCGCCGTCGCCCGAACCACTCCGCCGCCCGCATCATCGCCGGCGTAGCCACGGTGACCAAATGGTCCCATGCGTGCCACCATCGCGCTCACCACACCGCGTAGGCCTCGCCTAGCCACTTGCTTCGGTCGCGCGCGCCCCGTAGCAATCAAACCAAGCACCGCCCGAAACAGCCGCCGCCCGTCGTCGTCGCGCTGCCCTGTTCCGGCCACCCCAGCCACCGTGAACCCCACCATCGGACGCGGCGTGAAGTGCTCGTTCGATAGGACCAAACCACGGCCGAAACGATGCACCACGGAAGAAACCCGGGCTCGCCGGAGTTCGACGCCACGCTCGGGCTCGCCGGCGCACTCTGGTGGCCGGTGCCGACGTGGCTGCCACCTGGCACCGCGGGCCCCGCCTCTCTGCCGCTGACAAAGGGACCCACTGGGCCATGTTGACCTCGGCCAGCGCTGACTGTGCGGCCCTGTGTCTATGACATGTGGGTCCCGACGTTTAAAATGATTTTAGATAAATAGATAATCTAAAGATTAATTAATTAGTTAATTAAAACACTAATCTCTCACTGATAGTAGGCCCCACCCACTAATTAACCTAATTTGTATAATCTAACTCTGGGTAATTAGCTGAGTCACTAACATGTGGGTCCCACTGGACCCACAGGTCAGGTTTGACTCTGGTCAACTGCACTGTTGACTGCTGATGTCACACCTACGTCATGCTGATGTCATCATTTACTATTATGGATAATGTTGATTTAAAATAATTAAATAAATTTAGAAAATGATTAAAACTTTGGAAATTCATATAAAATAAACCGTAGCTCTGATCGAAAAACTTTGTACATGAAAGTAGCTCAGAACGACGAGACGAATCTGAATACGCCCTTCGTGTTGCTGTTAGATGCCCCCAACTATTTGAACATGGAACTTTTAGACTGATTTAGATAAATGAATAGTGCTCAACTTTAATAAAATAAATCCAAATAAATTCCTAAATTAACTAAATCATTTAGTTAGGCAGTAGAACACCTCTGCATATCATTTAGGCGTGTCATGCATATTGTTTGCATTTTTTGCCGTGAATTTATTGTTTCTTTCCCCCTCCTTCTCTCTCGATAGACGCCGAGACCGACGCCGACGCAGTAGTGTACAACTACGCTCCGGACGAGCAGCCTTCTGACGACCAGCCCCTCTCACCAGAGCTTCCAGGCAAGCCCCCCCTTTGATCACTCTGATAACGCCCATTCCATTCTCTCATGCTTGCATTAGATTTTGCTACTGTAAATGGTTGCTCCTATTCTGATGCATAGCCTGCTTTTGTAACCTGCTTATTGCTACCTTACCTGCCTATTCAAACTGCTTAGTATAGGTTGGTTAGTGAACCATCAGTGACCCCTCCCTTTGTCCTTGTTGCCTCTGCTTCATCATCGATGACTCAATCAACGTGATCGACGACCAGAGACCGACACCTCACTTCACCCCCCTTTTGTTGTACGACTCTGCATAGTTACTATCGAGTGCCGAGGGTGATACCTCGTAACGCACTCTTGATGATAACTCTGTAGTGTAGCTATTCGGTCGTGGTCATCGAGGGTGATTCCTCCTTAACCACTCCCGATACGACTCTGTCGTGCAACCCCTCCAGTGTGAACCTCGAGGGTGATTCGTCCTATGTTCACCTTGATGATTTCATCGAGTGGAATCCACCGAGGGTGATTCCTCGGGGATTCCCCCTTGATGTTATGACCACACAGTTACTTTGACCTTTGTCGCAGGCGGGTCGACCCTGATGGGTACCCGCGGGGAAATTATCCAGTCGGGTTTGCCAGGAGGGCACCCGAGAGAGATATTGTGGCGGAGCATCAGAAACTCTGATCGTCTCCGCGAGTTATTAAATACGCCTAACGGATTTGGGTAATTGATCTGAGTTGGCCAATGTCCTATATGCACTACCACCATGTGGGATAATGGTTTATGGGGCCCTCTACGTCGTACGTTTCTCCCGAAAGCTCATCAGACGTCATAGTTCACCGTGCGGGCTAATTGTTGGGGTTGGGCTGGATACTTCACTGATGAGTTCAGTGTCGCGTCTGCTCCCCGGCCAGTCTCGCAACGCGCAGGAGCGCTCGGGGCGATAGCCCTAGACCCCTGGGTGCATAGGTTAGTCCGGCATGTTGACCTCTCTGCTGAGCCTAGGTAGGGCGCTGCTTCGTGTCGTTCTACCGAGGCCGGGCATTACCCAACAAGTGTGTACGGCCAGAGGTGATCGAGCGTGTTGGCTAACAGTAGTGCACCCCTGCAGGGAAGTGATCTATTCGAATACCCGTGTCCACGGTAACAGGACGCTCAGTTTGGTATCCCGATCTATTACTTGAATTGGATACTGGAGTCGAGGAAGGATCTCTAGGCTTCGCCTCAACATGCTTGCTTAATAAAAATGCTTTTCTGTACTCTTCTAATTGCTGCAAGATGGTGGCTTCGTGAAGATGCTAGTCTTCGATAGGACTAGGCCTTCTCTCTATTCTGGCATTTCTGCAACCCAGTCCACATATACAGCCCTTCTTTGATAATGTTGCATTATTTAGTGTAGATCCTTGCTTGCTGAGTACTTTGGATCAGTACTCACGATTGCTTTGCTATCTCTTTTCCCCCATACCCCCTTTTGAAGTTACATCAGACGATGGAGCCTAGGAGCCAGATGACACCACAGGAGCTTACTACCAGGAGGGTCCAGACGACACGTATTACTAGATCGAGCCAACCTACCAGGAGTAGGATCGGAGGGTCCCAGGCAGGAGGCCTTTGCCTTTCGATCTAGAGTTGTTGTTTGTGCTAGCCTTCTTAAGGCAAACCTTGACTAACTATGTCTGTACCTAGATATTATTTGTATGACTGACTTATGTATTCGGATCCTCGTGATCCCTGGTCTGTAATATTCGTGGATCTCCGTTTATTTGTGTTAGAGTTGTGTTGTGATATCTTCCCGTGAGTCCCTGTGCTTGATCGTGCATGTTTGCGTGTATGATTAGTGCATGATTGAGTCAGGGGCGTCACAAGTTGGTATCAGAGCTGACTGCCTGTAGGAAGCCCCCTTCCAATTCCTTGGTCGAAGTTGAGTCTAGTAATCCAAAACTATTTTACTAACTTGGCTATGTGGCTTATGGCCCCACGTCGCCAATTGGGTGGTATTAGGATCTTTTATTCCTCGTCTATACTCTGGGACTCTGATCTCTCTTCTTTTCGGGTTAAATGAATTTTACTAACGCCGACACTTAGGAAGATGAAGATGAGCCAGTCCCTCCTTGGTTCGAGCAAGAAAGCAAGGAGGCATTATGCAAGAGGATAATAAAGCTTGAGATAGAGAACAATGAGTCGAAGATAGATAACTTTTACCTCCGACACAAGCTGGAGAAGAAGGACAAGATCGCTACTACTTCACCACCACCACCTTCTTCACCACCAAAGGAGACTTAAGTTCATGGTATGGACACTCCCCTTGGCTTGAGCCAAGCTTGGGGGAGGTGTCTCGGTATCGTATCACCACCACTATATTTGCTTTCATCTATTTTAGTTTGATCCTTGGTTTTCCTATGATCTAGTTGAATGAAAGTTTAGTTTGATCTTTTCTTTTCGAGTGTTTGCTTAGTGATCTATCAATCGATGTAATCGTGTGCGAGATATATAATAAAGAGTAGTTTGAGTTTTGTTTCTTTACTTTAATGTTGCAATAAAAAGAAAGGAAAATAAATGAAAAAGATCATATGCTAATCTTATGGTAAGTAATGACATCACATAAGGAAGAGTATAAGTAGAAAATTTTATTGGAGATTTACAAACATAGCATTGGTCAATGATGCAATTCATGAAAGAATTAATAAGGGAAGAGAAGATTCACATGCAAATACACTATCTTGGACATCTTTTATGATTGTGAGCCCCCATTAAATATTTTGTGTCAAAATAGTTGACGTTGGACAAGGAAGACAACGTAATGATTTATGTTTGTTCATATTCACATAGAAGTTATATTGTCATAGATCCTTTAACATGTGGTGCTTGCTCAATATCTTTTCCAGCCAAAAATTCCGCACTAAATAGAGATACTACTTGTGCATCCAAAACCCTCAGCCCAAATCTTATTTTGAGAGTCCACCATACCTACCTATGGATTGAGTAAGATCCTTCAAGTAAGTTGTCATCGGTGCAAAAAGGCAATAAAAATTGCTTCTAAAATGTGTTGGATCAATTATTGTAAGAGAAAATTGAGCGTTGCATGAACTTGTGATGGAAAAATAATAAAAGCGACAGACTGCATGATAAAGGTTGCCATCATAAGGGGCAATGTAACGTGACGTTCTTTTGCATTAAGGGATTTGGCATACAAAAAAATAAGCGCATGACAACCTCTGCTTCCCTTTGCGACGGGCCTATCTTTTACTTTTATGCATTTACTTTTATGAAGAGTCAAAGTTTTCTTCCCTATTCCTTTTTATTTTCTCTTTTTGCAAGCATCATGTGGTGAGGAAAGATCTAGGCACATATATCCAGTTGAATATGAGTGGGCATGAGTTATTATTGTTGACATCACCCTTGAGGTGAATACGTTGGGAGGCGAAACTATAAGCCCCTATCTTTCTATGTGTCCGGTTGAAACTTTTTGTTCATGGGTATGCTGTGAGTGTTAGCAATCATAGAAGACTAAATGATAGTTGAGTATGTGGACTTGCCTAAAGGCTCCGATATGTGACCCTTCCTGAAAATATGATGAATTGTAGTTGTAAAGTTGACTGAGAACATAGTTTGTTGGTTTTCAATAAGGTTTATGCTTTATACTTCAATGTTGTGATGAATTGTTACTTGCTCATGAGAAGTTATATGATAAAAGTTATGTCACAAAAGTTGTTTGAGAAAGTATTATGTTAAAATTCCTTGCTGTTATAATAATATGCATGATGCTTCTATGTCCGTATTTTGTTTTTATCGACACCTCTCTCTCTAAGCATGTGGACATGTTTTTTGATTTCGGTTTTCGCTTGAGGAAAAGCGAGGTCTAAGCTTGGGGGAGTTGATACGTCCATTTTGCATCATGTTTTCCTACTGTTATTTATAATGTTTTTATGCATAATAATGCTTTTGGGAGTAATTATAATGCCTTTTCTCTCATAATACGCAAGGTTTACACAAAGAGGGAGAATACCGGCAGCTGGAATTCTGGACCTGAAAAAGCACATCAGATCTACCTATTCTGCACAACTCCAAATAAGCTGAAACTTCACGGAGATTTTTTATGGATTATTTAAGAATTATTGGAGCAAATAACTACCAGAGGGGGCCCACCAGGTGGGCACAACCCACCTGGGTGCGCTAGAGCCCAGGCACGCCCTGGTGGGTTGTGCCCTCCTCGGCCCACCTCCGGTGCCCCTCTTCTGGTATATAAGTCATTTTGACCTAGAAAAAAAATAAGGAGAGGACTTTCGGGATGAAGCGCCGCTGTCTCGAGGCGGAACTTGGGCAGGAGCACTTTTTCCCTCCGGCGGAGCTATTCCACCGGGGGAACTTCCCTCCTGGAAGGGGAAATCATCGTCATCGTCATCACCAACAACTCTCCCATCTTTGGGAGGGCCATCTCCATCAACATCGTCAACAACACCATCTCCTCTCAAACCCTAGTTCATCTGTTGTGTTCAATCTTTGTACCGAAACCTTAGATTGGTACTTGTGGGTGACTAGTAGTGTTGATTACATCTTGTAGTTGATTACTATATGGTTTATTTGGTGGAAGATTATATGTTTAGATCGATTATGCTATTTTAATACCCCTCTGATCTTGAGCATGATTATTATTTGTGAGTAGTTACTTTTGTTCTTGAGGTCACGGGAGAAGTCATGTTGCAAGTAATCATGTGAACTTGATATGTGTTCGATATTTTGATGATATGTATGTTGTGATTCCCTTAGTGGTGTCATGTGAATGTCGACTACATGGCACATCACCATATTTGGGCCTAAGGGAATGCATTGTGGAGTAGTTATTAGATGATGGGTTGCTAGAGTGATAGAAGCATAAACCCTAGTTTATGCGCTACTTCGTAAGGGACTGATTTGGATCCAAAAGTTTAATGCTATGGTTAGATTTTATATTAATACTTTTCTCGTAGTTACGGATGCTTGCGAGGGGGTTAATCATAAGTAGGAGGTTTGTTCAAGTAAGAACAACACCTAAGCACCGTTCCACCCACATATTAAACTATCAAAGTAGCGAACACAAATCAAACCAACATGATGAAAGTGATATGATGAAATTCCTGTGTACCCTCAAGAACGCTTTGCTTATTATAAGAGACCATTTTGGCCTGTCCTTTGCCACAAAAGGATTGGGCTACCTTGCTGCACTTTATTTACCATTACCATTACTTGCTCGTTACAAATTATCTTGCTATCAAACTACCTATTACAAACTATTTCAGTGCTTGCAGAAAATACCTTGCTGAAAACCACTTGTCATTTGCTTCTGCTCCTCGTTGGGTTCGACACTCTTACTTATCGAAAGGACTACGATTGATCCCCTATACTTGTGGGTCATCAAGATTATATCGAGAGATTATCAAGAACTTCCAGCAGAGTTAAAGCACTGGCTGGGATACAGTTCACTGTATCCTCTTGTGCAGTTCCACTAAAATATACGATTGACACAACATGATCCCTGTTTGCACAAGTAGGAACAAGGTGAAACCTTCATTAGCTTAGTGAGGAAGGATAGAAACACAATAGCATATTACTTTAACTATAGCATCAAATCATGATAACAATACAGTAGCAAAACAATTACTCATCGAACCAGTGGCAATAAATTGACATGCAAAACAATAACATTACTATCTCATGACACTAAAAAGATCCCCTCCCGGCTCCACCACATGGTCCACCTGCACAGACACACACACACACATACATGATTCAGCATGGGGTGCTACTTAAGATTTGTTTAATTCTGACAGAACAATAATTAGTCTGTGGTTAATTAGTGCTGCTTAAGTACTCCTAATTGATTAATGACCTTGCAGGAGAGGCAACAGAAGTGGAAGGGCTCCTGAAGGATCATCTCACATGTGAGCCAGACGTTGCCAGAGCGCTTGACTAGCCTCGACTAAGGCCTCGGCTTCAGGAAGATCACCTTGGCACCATTGATCGTGTAGGGCTGGGTCACACATGCATCTTGAATCCAGTTAACTAGTATGATGTGTCGTCAAGCCAAGTACTACTCTGCTACATACTACAAGTGCATTTATTCAAGTAAATTAATACTAGTAGCAACCCAGCAATACAATACCACTAGAAAGATGTCATGATAAAATAGGACGGTGCCAGTGTGTGATCCTTCTTCTTCTTCTTCTTCTTCTTTGTCTTCTTGTTCTTGCTCTGTTTCTCTTTCTCCTCACTAATTGGTGAAACCAAGTACATGATTGGCCTTCAATGCCAGATTTGGTTTCGTTAGTGAGGGAGTACAAGTATACTAGTAAACAATAGCATTATTTTCTCATGGCAGTTGCAAAAATAGAGGTGAACACATGCATTAAATATCATTCTTACCTAAGGGAAGGTTAGGGTGCCAATATGGAGGATGAAGATTGGAACACAGATCTCCGTTTGTGCAGTTCCACTGAATTCAACCAACGGTTCCGGTGTGACATTCCAGTTAAACTGCACAAAAATCACTTCTTTTAAGAAGTGTTTTGTGCAGTGCACCAAAAGGTCGCAATAGCAACAAGGTGAAATGGATATTCCTGTTTGCACAAAAAGCTACAAAGGAAACAGTCAGAGTCTCAAACAGTTACTGGCAAAAGCAATTGGTTAAACTTGTGATGACTTATAATAGTGGCATGGCTTGATTTTACTAGGGGAATTAGATTAAGAACAACTAGATAGTTGCTATAAGGACATGGGACAGTGGGTGCACCAGCAGTCCAGCACCATGTACATGATTGGCCTTCAATGTCAGATTTGGTTTTGTTAGTGAGGGAGTACAAGTCTACTAGTAAACAATATCATTATTTTCTCATGGTAGTTGCAAAATAGAGGTGAACACATGCATTAAATATCATTCTTACCTAAGGGAAGGTTAGGGTGCTAATATGGAGGATGAAGATTGGAACGCAGATCTCCGTTTGTGCAGTTCCACTGAAATCAACCAACGGTTCCGGTGTGACATTCCAGTTAAAAAGAAGTGATTTTTGTGCAGTGCACCAAAAGGTCGCAATAGCAACGAGGTGAAATGTATATTCCTATTTTCACTAAAAGCTACAAAGGAAATAGTCATAGTCTCAAACAATTACTGGCAAAAACAATTGGTTAAACTTGTGATGACTTGTAACAGTGGCATGGCTTCATTTTACCAGGGGCATTAGATTAAGAACAGCTAAATAGTTTCTCTAAGGACATGGGACAGCGGGTGCACCAGCAGTCCAGCACCATGTACCTAAACCGGGGCATAAAGTGGAGATTCAGAGTTTGTTGCCCCGAGAAACAAATATCCAAGCAACATATCTGGGTTGGTCTCATTTTTGTTCACTTCAGCCACCTATTCGTATGTGTGGATAGCAAATCTAGTCTTGGTCCTATGAGTGTGTACAATGTTTCCCCTTTATTTCCGTTTTCGACCAAGAGACCGGTTGGATGGCTAGTCTGTACTACTTTCACCCCATTTCTTTCTTGTTTGTACCAAGTCCTATGTACAAACTACATATTTTCCCCCTTTCTTTCCTATTTGAACCAAGTACTACAAGATTCGACTCCATGAAGTAGCTTTATCTCTAACAATAGAAAAAATTAAGTGGTGTTGGACAATCCGATCGAGCCTAGCTATGTGGGGGGGGGGGCTGAGAGGTAGAAAATGATGCACATGCAATGATGTAGCGAGCTGGGGAAGTAGAGCTAGGCTGGTTTCGAAGGAAGATATACCTGAAGGTCGTCGAGGTGTGGCTAGGTGGGGGGCGGGAGGCCGGATCCGCTGACACTATGGTAGCGACCTAGGGATCGGAGGACCTCCTGCACTAGCGCTTGGCCAGAGATAACGGTGTGGCCAGCAGTGGGTCTCCTCCCTCACCATCGACGACGGCCTAAACGCTGCCCCTCCTCCCCTTCCCCGGCGGAGGGGATGCATCTGAATCTGTAACCAACGGTGAGGATAGAAAGACAGTGTGACCACCGCTATCTTGTTTAGATCTTGAGAGGATGAGAGTGTGTGTGAATAGAGAAACCCTAGCAAGCAAGCATGGAGGCTCCTACCTATATATATACGTATAGTGGGGGTAGTTTTATTTTTCCACTCCATCAAAACAATCATTTAAAATCGTTCACGGACATGCGGGACATCAAGCATCCGGGCTTGCGTGCCATCCACCAAATCACAGCGAAGTGCTACAGTCGAGACTCACCAGTCACCCTGGTGTGGCCGTCATGACCCGTCATATCACAAAACCCACACCTTTACTCGCAGTGGTAAAGTGGCCTCATAAGTTGGACGGGACGAAGCAACCATCATTTCACTGGAACGCTCGTTGAAGCCCTTTCTCCCATATCTTGAAGAAAACCTCACTCTAGGCTACTCACTTCTGCCATTTTTCTTCTGTACCGACAGAGGAAAGGTGGGTGAATCAATGATGCTACTCTATTTTCGTTCCAAGAATCTTATTTTTGCGAAGCACCGACCGATTCTCACTGCCTATCCTTTTCCCATTTTCATTGCGATTTTGGTTTCCTTTCAATTGCTTTTTGTTTGTCAGTTTATTGATGGATCCCTGAGCACTAGGCAAAGAGTTGCCGGTGGACAACCCACTCGAGACAGAGATCTCTAGGAAGCGAGCACTGGCCATCGAGTTGGCAACGTTGGCGGGCCAACCCATGGAGACGAAGAACTCCAAGAAGCAAGCACTGACCAAAGAGTTGACGATGTTGGCGGATGAATTCTTGAACAAAGAAAGCTGGAAGAACAGCAAGGGCCCACCGTGCCTACCCCAGAAACTCTAATGGCCACCTATGAGAGGCTCAAGGCCGGGTTTGAGGAGATAGTCGCCATTGAGAAGCAGTATTTCCCTAGCAAGGCAATGGCCCCCTTCGAGGAGATGGCCCCAGGAGGGATGAGATCCCTTGGTGAGCTGCACAAGGTAAAAAAATGGCTTACCATAGTTGTGGTTTTTGATTATTTGCAATGTGCATGCTAATATGTTAGGGTTGTGCAGGTGCCGGTGGACTTCCTTGATGATTCCGATATTGAGGTCCACCCTGTGGACATTGCCCCAGAGATCGATTCCCATGCCGCTGTCCGTCTTATGGACATCGCCCCAGTGATCGATTCCAATGCTGCTTTTTCCCTATGGACATTGCCCCAGTGATCGATTCCCATGCTGCTGCCTGTCCTATGGACATTTCCCCAGAGATCGATTCCCATGCCGCTGTCCGTCCTGTGGACATTGCCCCAGAGATCGATGACAAGAAATAGTTGGTCGTGCTATTCTTTCAACATAGTTTGCATTGTGTTTAATTACCAGAATGATGTGTGTTATCAAACCATCTTAGGGCTAGTGCACTGTCTTGTGTGGGGGTACTTGCTACTTTTGTTTGATAGTGAATCATGCGAACCCTCTCCGAGTTATGGAAACAGATGTATCCTCACTAGCTTTTGATGTAATATATGTCATGCTTAGACATAAGTTTGAACTCTTTGTCATATAAACAGGGCTTGTTTGATGATTCTTGGTGTCAAACCTCATCTGATTTCGTGCTGTGTTAGTAGGCTAGCTACTGTGCGAGCTATAGTACTTGCAAACACTCACCAAAGAGAAACATTGGGGCTGATCAGCTTGTTGTACGCTTATAGGTCTGGTCGTCGATCGGCCAATAGCCCAAGCTCCGAAAATTGTAGGCTTAGAGATCGATCAGACAATAGTCCACAATTATATATTAATTCACATCAAACTCAAAGAGTTGGTTCATGGATACATTCACATTAAGAGCCAGCATTCAGAACAAAATTGGCACGTACTTGTATCATGCGTGAATGTGTATTTTTTTTGCTGGAAGCATGAATGTGTAGTGATGTCGTATTTTCGGAGTGGCTACAGAGAGTGTGTACGTGTTCTATAAAGGGGTTGTGGGATGGAGATATATATATATATAGAGAGAAAGGCCCTCCATTTCTTTTTAGTCGTCAACAAAATCATAGTTGTACAGAGACGTACAAATCCTGGAACATTGGCATTAGGCGGGTTAGTTTGGCCTAGTGGGTTTGAGTGATATGACGTGCTACAGTGCTGTCCAGTCTTCGCATGTGGTAGTCGTATTGCTAGTACAGTAGGTTTTCTTGAAGAAGCGGATTCAACAAAGTCATGATGGTTCCTTCGTCCGAGCAACTTACAGTGGGAAAGGTTGGGCCTGTGATTTGACGGCTCATTAGTCATTATTACTGCGGTGCTATGACCGGGGTGAGTCTGCCCTACAGTTCTGTGTGATGCACTCTAATTTTAGTGCATGGCAAGTGGACCATGATGGTCGATGTCCCACATGTCGGCGAATGTAAGTATTCTTTCTGATATCGAGGACGAGCAAGGAAACCAGGCGATATAATGTCATCTTTTATACTAATCATTTTTTTATGAAAGCTATTGTCTCCACTCTTACGACGGAGGAGTCTGAAACACGGTAGCCCAGTGAACTTGGCATGTGCACTACTCCCTCCATCTGTGAAAGACTGTACATATAGAGATTTACACATTGACCAAGAGGAACCGGAACTTCATGGCATAATTAACGCCCAAAAGTAGCAGACTTATGTGTGCATGCGACCATTGAGAGAAGAAAATTAAATGAAGGTTGTTGCATGCTATAATTAAGGATAGACATGCAACCTATAGCTAGAGCACAAGTTGCTGCATTAGTCAATCAATACCGATTAGATTAAAGGCTAAGTGCATTGGAAGTGTAGATGTACACTCTTTGTTGAAAAAGTTTCTAATGCTAGATGTACAGTTTTTCATGGATCGAGGGAGTAGTTCATAGTAGTGCTTGGCTTAGCGATCGACCAGACAATAGTCCACAATTATACACTAATGTACAAACATGATGCATTCCGAGTTCAACATTCACATCAAACTTAAAGAGCTAGTTCACAGATACATTCACATTAGGGCATCTCCAACGGCAACCCGCAAAAAACCTCCCGCATCCGTCCGCAGACACGGATGCGGGAGGCAGCCATCCAATGCTAGCCGCTTATAGTTTCAAAACAACTCAAACCAACCGGACGAAATTCATGCAAACCCAACCAGATTTCATACAAACTGAATGCAAATGGTTACATTTTGGAAATATTTTAACTAAAAAGTTAAAACCATGTGCACGTACAATCGCATGAAGCTCCACTCCCACGACACGGATACACTACACTAGGCTATGACCAGGCAGGCTAGGGTGGTCCAGGATAAAGAAGAAACCGGGCACGTCCCCGGCTGTACAAGCCGGCGACGCGCCGGCAGTGGCCTTCCTGGGACCCAAGCGGTGGCGGTCTTCCGTGTACTACTTTCCCTCGAAGTTGCCAGCGGACATGAATGCAAATGTGCTAGCCACCGACTCGTCGATCTCCTCCGTGCACCCACCTTCTTTGTCTGTCTGCATGGTGCGGCTACACGCGCGTCGACGCCGGATGGTGCGGTCGTAGGCACTGAAGGGGCAATACGAATCAGCGTCGTCCATGCCCATGCCACCGTGCTCCCATCCGTGCCAACCTGGAGCAACTCGCCACTCCTCTGTGAGCTGGCTTGGAGTGGCGAGTTGCTGAACCATGCGCCGGATTAGTGGGGCAACTTGCTCCATCGACCTAGGGGAGGGAGGTGGACAAGCGAGCTGCCTCACTCATATCTGGCGGGCTCGACGGGCCACCTAGTCGGCTTTTATGCCTGAGCCATCTTCAATGTGAAGCGGCGCGCTCTACAGCTGCATGAATGCAGGCAGCTCATGCCGGGCGGGAGCGCGCACGGGATGGGGAAGGTTTTTTTTGGTGGGCCATGTCGGGGCACGACACCTATGGTACCCCGAGAGACCCCTTTACGATTCGGCGAGGGGAGAGGTATACGCAAAGAGCAGAACCAGTGATCGACGCATGAAGTTTTTACCCAGGTTCGGGCCGCTGATCAGCGTAAAACCCTACTCCTGCTTTGTGTTCTTATTGATGTTCATGAGCCCAGCCTTCAGGAGCGCTCGCAATGAACAATACGTTCAAAGAGCAGCTACGCATGCAGAATGGGCCAGAAGTTCTCCTCCCTTGTAGCAGTTGCCTTGGGCCTCCTTTTATATGCTGAAAGGGGTCTCCACAGTGGCAAAATGTATATACATTGAGGTGTAAAGTAGCTACAGGGTATCATACCTAACCCCTGACGGATTAGGACAAGCGCATTTAATGCACCGTGAGGTGTCCGTTTAGGTGTCCTCACTTTCTTGGGGATGGAAAAAGGGGCCATCCCATCAGCACCGCTTAAGCTCTCCTCCACCAGCGCGTCGCCACGCATCCAGAGAAGGACCCAGAATGTCAGACACGTTACTGTGCCGAAGCTGTGGCACAGCGGCAGAATCTCGCCAGGCGCCGAATCTTGCCGGGCGCCAAGCCTTGCCGGACGCCAAGCCTTGCCGGGCGGCAAGCCTTGCCGGGCCCCAAAGGCCATCCCGGCAAGGATCTTGCCGGGGAGGCTGGCCTTCGGATTCCAGCTCTGCTTATCTGCTGATCCTCAGATCTCTGACTTGATGATTTCCTTGATGGGTTGAATCGACCCCGAGCTGATCCCGGCAAGCCTTGTCGCGAGGATGGCTACAACTGTCCGTGCACAAGTACGGGGTACTAGTGGCCCAATACTTAGTACACCGACAAGAGCCCCCGGGCCTAGGCCATACACGAGTGCGAGGCGTTGTTGGGCTAGGCCCAAATAGTGCATGGGCACGCGTGGCAGGGAATTAACTGCTCGTAAATATCTTGTTTTACTGTGCCCCCCACTACGCGCACAGAGAGTGCGACGTGGGAAGCGTGCCAAAAAGGCTGCAAACTGTCTCGCGCCTATAGAGGCGCATTCATATTGGGGAATAAACAAGGCGGCCCCGCTCCTTCCCCATAAAAAGAAGTCGCAGAGGCGCAAACCTATTTACCCCCCCCCCTTCTTCTCAATCTGGCCATCGCCATCGCCTTCCTTTCCTCGAGCTCAGAGCGAAACCTTTTTCCTCTTCCGCCCACTGCTCCCGCGCTCACTCCGCCCCCAGCTTCCGTCCTCACAGTCGCCATGCCACCCAAGGCCAGCAAAGGCAAGGGCAAGGACAAGGAGGCGAAAGCCGAAGTTCCGGAGAGCGAACTGGTGAAGATGCGGAAGAGGCTCATCGTCTTCCCTCCGACGCTCGACGCCGAAGTTTTGAAGGGGCGATATCAATGCATGTGGGCGAAGGGAACGCAAGCTCACCCCACCACACGCGTAATCCCAGGTGCTTGCTCCAAAGGTGGATCGGACAGATACCCCTTCTTCACTGCATATTTCTATTGCGGGCTCTGTCCACCCTTTTCCGATTTCTTCAACGACATCATGTACACGTACGGCTTCCGCCTTCTTGATTTCACGCCGAATGCCGTACTTTGCATGTCTATCTTTGCCCATCTCTGTGAGAATTTCGCTGGCGTGATCCCCAATTCTGCTCTTTTCCGCCATTATTTCTACCCTCGTATCCAAAAAGGAGAGGCTCTCTCTGGATCTATTGCCTGGATTCCAAGGGCTTGGAACAAAGAGATATACCCAGAGGGAGTTTACTGCGAAAAGTGGGACGAGTGGCGGGCCGAATGGTGCTGGATCCAGGAAGCAGATCCTCATCCTTTTTGTCATCCCCGGCAACAGAAGGTGGTCCGCGGCAAGGATTGGGGCGATCTCGCCGCAGAAGACGAGAGGCTCACAATCGCCACTACCAGGATCCTTCACTTGAAGGCTGCCGGGCTGACAATGGAGATGATCGGCTTCGACTTTCTCCGCCGCCGCATCGCCCCTCTGCAAAACAAGGGAAGGCCAGTCTGGGAGTACAAGAACGCGGCAGATGTCATGAGACTGCGCCCCGGGCTGAACAACAATCTGACCGCTATGCAGCTTGGCGCTCTCCGCCAAAAGTTATTCCAGCGCGAAGACAAGCACCGGCTACCGGCAAGGATCGTCCCCTTGTGCAACAACTCTGCCTTGGGGTCAATCATTGCCTTCTTGCCGATGTTCAACGCCCACGGCCTTGACCCAACCTGGGTCGAGCCAAGCGAGGAAGAAGCACAGAAGTTCTTTGACAATTTGACGGAGAAGCCTGTCCGGCAAGAGTCAGATCTTATCCGCGCCACCACTGATCAGGAGGTAGCCTACATCGCTACCAGAGTGGAGGAGGCGAATCTTGCTGCGGAGGCCGGCAACGTTGGCTTCACAGAGTGGGAAGCCAGCGACGCAGAGGTGGTAGTGGAGGCAAAGCCTGCCGAGGATAACAAGGTTGCCGGGGAAGAAGGCGGCGTAGCCGCTGAGAGCTCGTCTGACGAAGACACGGCCGAAGAGGAGACACGAGAAGAGCCCTCGCCCCCAAAGAAGACAAAGCGTATCCTTCGGAAGGCTGCATCAGGCATCCCGGCAAGCCAGCCTACTTCGAGCGGCGAATCCCCCGGCAAGAAAGTGGCCGGCAAGACTGGACCGCGGCAGGGGGCTCGTCAATAGCCCGCGCGGCGCGCGAGACCCACACCAGCGACCACTGCTGGGGCGGCAGGAGGGTCTCGTACTACCGCGCCGGAGGCTGCCCCAGCGCCTGCCACAGCCAAGCGGCCTAGGACTCCTCCTCCGCCTCCCCACTCAGACACCGCAACGGAGGTCGACTTCGACATCTCCGGCTTTAGTCCAGAGCGAGAGGAAGAAGAGTGAGTATTTGCCACAGCTTCTACCTTCCAATTTGCATCAATCTTACTGACTTGCTTGTATTGTTTCTGCAGTGACACAGAAACCTTGCTGGAGAGGATGGCGAAGAGGTCAAGGACTTCTACAGGCGACGAGCCCCCAGCGGGCTCCACGAGCGTGCCGGAAACTATCGTTGTTAGCCCGGAGTCCAGTCCCCAGCACAGCCCCCAGCACAGCCCCCAGCATAGCCCCCAGCGTAAGTTCATCGTCCCTTTTCTGCTGGCTGGTGCCGAGGCTTTCATTCTTGCCGCTGATATCTTTGGGTTCGCAGGAGAAGAACGGCAACAAGGAGAAGATATCCCCATTGTGCCTCCTTCATCGACCGCTCCGCCCACAAGCACATCCCCGGCAAGAGATCCTGCCGATGAGCCCGTCCTGATTGAGGAGGAGCCGACAAGCACGGACTCCGGCAACCCACCCCCGGCAACCGGAGTTGCCGGGAGAGGCGAAGCCACCTCTCGACAGCCCGACGCAGGTACTCGATCGTCTCAGAGTGCTTGTTATTCTTTTTCTCTTATCTCTTTATCTTTAGTCACTTCAAAATCCAAACCTCGATCTTATTCTGTCTTCCTCCTTCGCCCTTCAGAGTTCCCTGTGATGGAACATATGGATGTCGACATCGTCATCGAGGAGACCGCCAGGGATGCCGCCGCTGAAGCGGACAGGATCGCTGCCAGCGAGGCCACCAAGGATGACGTTGCCGGGGCTGGTGATGCTCTTGACGGGGAGGCCGCCAAGACATCACAAGAGGAAATCGCCGAAGAACCTGCTGAAGAGGGCGACAGGGAGGCTGAGGACCGCACTGACAGCATTCCTGCCGCAGGAGCGCCAGGCGCTACACCGGCCACAGAGCCCCCTGTCACTGGTGAGGCGGCCACTGACGACCAGTCATCAACATCTGAAGGCCCCTCATCCAGCAAGTATCTCAAGGTTGGCGAGAATCTATTCATCAACTTGCCGGGGACGGCAAGCACTGAGGCACCAGCCGAAGGAGAAATTTTCGAGGAAATTATTGCCGCTGCCGGGCTCGAAGTCGTTGACGATCCCAGCGCTAGTAGCGGCAAGTCTGAAGAGGATCAGCTCCTTCAGGCCATGGGCGAGAACTTTCGCAAACTCCAGGCTCTCCATCACGCCCGAAAAGAGAAGGCGGACTC
Source organism: Thinopyrum elongatum (assembly GCA_011799875.1). Lineage (NCBI taxonomy): Eukaryota > Viridiplantae > Streptophyta > Magnoliopsida > Poales > Poaceae > Thinopyrum > Thinopyrum elongatum. The sequence goes on from CM022297.1 coordinate 238,452,315, forward strand.
CAGAATGGCAGTTGTCGAGGCAGCCGAAGCGGATTTTCAAAGGCGCGTCGCACAAATGCAAATCTGGCATGCCGAGGCCCTCCAAGAGCTGGTTGCCGGCCGAGAACAAGTGAGCCAGCAATGGAATGAGATCCTCCTGAAGCAATCAGATATGGAGAAGGCACATGATGAAGCTGTTCAAAGGATTGCTGCAGAAGATGCTCTCCTGACGGGGCGCCGCGTTGCTCTTGATGCTCACGAAGAAGATCTCACCACACGTGAGCAGGCGCTCGCCGCCAAGCTTTGTAGCAAGGATGAAGACATCGAAAATCTTGTCGCGTGGCGGACCCAGGAGCTGGAGCAGAAACACAAGGAGGCGCTCTAAGCTCTGACTGCAAGTCATGCCGGCAAGCTCAAGGAGGCCGTCGATGCTGCCGAAGCTGCAGAGGCCGCCAAGAACGAGCTGAGCGACAAAGTGAAGAGGCTGGAAACTGATCTCGAAGAGCACGACAAGGAGCTCTCGACGCTCAAGGGGGACAGGGAAAAAACCCTCCACTCCTTGGCGGAGATGCAAGTTGCCCTGTCTGACAAGACCAAGCAGCTCTCCTCTGCGGCTGATAGTATTGCGGTTCTGGAGCTGAAGCTGACCACGCTGCAGAAGTCTCTCGAGGCCGGCAAGGCCCGTGAGAAGCCTCTACTCAAGGATCTCCAAGGAGAGAGGAACCTGCTCAAGAGCGCCGCCGCTGCCCAAAGCGAGTACGAGAAGGGAGTGGAGATCTGGACTGGCCGTCTCATCGCCACCGCGGAGAAGCTTACCGCAGAACTGTCAACCATGGGCTTGCCGAACTTCAAGTATTCTTTCGAGGAAAGAATATCTCCAAGTGCCAGGTTGACGATGTTCTTTGAAAGCATCATCAACGCGTTGAGGGCGCTCCAGTCCAGCCGGGCGACCCAACTGGCGAATGAGACTCGCCGGCTTTGCCGGGCCGTCCTTCGCAAGGTGCTCATCAAGGTGGTGCACAGCAATCCCGGCATCGACCTCTCTAGCGCGCTCGGCCATCTGCCAAAGGATGCAAATGTTGAGGCGCTTGAAGAGTGCATCGCGCCAATCCTTGAGAAGGTGGACTCCATCAAAAGGATCGAAGGCCAGCGCAGGGATTGAGTGCTTTCCTTTTATTCTTGCCGCCATCATCTCATGTAAAAGACAATTAGGTCTCAAGATAGAACTGCGGCAACTCGTGGATGCAATATAATTTGACTATGTTTAGGCTCATGCTTGCTACTTTCCTTGTCTGATTCCTTTATGTATGGAGTTCATCCTACGCTTACTAAAAAACTTGCCGGCGCGCAACCTGCCGCGAGCGCTGGGTGCGGGACTTCAGCAGCCTGCTGGAGGCGCAGCGGCCGGCAAGACTCCTTGGCGTTCTCAGTGCAGCCACTTAAATCGTTGAGCGGACTCAAAACAAAATAAGGGCGCAACTGATTACAACAAGGATTCCTTCGCGTGCAGATTTTCCATACAAGAATCGGAATCGTCCAAGGAAATAACTTGGTAATAAAAGAAAAACTTGCTCTAAGTTTTTAGGACTTAGCTTTCTGGCTTTGTTCTTCCTCCGGCAAGCATCGATTCCGAACGTCACCAACTGGTATTCATATCTCCCTTCCCCCCCGACAAATGTGCACGCGAGGAATCCTTCTGTCTTTGAGAAAAAGAAAGAAGAGAAAATAAAGGGATGAAACCTTGGCGGTTCGTTAGAACTTACCGGGATCAGGTGTCATACAACATCTTAGACAAACATGCATATATAAATATGAACATGGGAATCAATAAGGGAATGTACAACACTTAAATTTATTCATCTGTGCTCAGGGTCTGCGCCTGGCTTTGTACAAAGGATCACATGCCTTGCCGGCAAGACTTGTACAAAAGGGTGGTTGCCGGGAGCCCCCGGCAATCGCGCCTTATGGATAGAACTTGCGAAGATGTTCAATATTCAAGGAATTGCTCACTGGAACGCCATCTTCGGTCTCCAGGCGGACAGCGCCGGGCCTGGTGACTCGTACTACCCGATAAGGGCCTTCCCACTTTGGCGTCAACTTGTTTGAATTCTTGGCGGACTGAATCCGTCGAAGAACAAGGTCGCCTTCCTCAAGGCTTTGGGCATGAACTTTGCGGCTATGATAGCGGCGCAAAGCTTGCTGGTAGCGTGCAGCTCGCACAACAGCCTGAAGACGATTCTCCTCAAGGAGCACAGCGTCACCTTGCCGTAGTTGCTCTTGCTCGAGCTCATCATAAGCAAGCACTCGAGGAGATCCGTATATGAGTTCCGTGGGGAGAACTGCTTCCGCTCTGTAGACCAGAGCGAAGGGCGTCTGGCCGGTGGCTCGATTTGGTGTCGTTCTGATTGACCAAAGAACCGCCGGCAACTCATCAATCCAGCGTCTTCCGCACTTTTTCAGCCTATCAAAAGTTCTGGTCCTGAGACCGCGCAGCACTTCAGCATTGGCCCTCTCCGCTAGGCCGTTGCTTCTCGGGTGAGCAACAGAGGCAAAACAAATCTTGCCGCCAAGGTCTTGGACATACTGCATGAAGGTGCGACTTGTGAACTGCGTGCCGTTGTCGGTGATGATCCTGTTAGGCACACTGAAACGGCAAACAATTCCTTTGAAGAACTTGACAGCCGACTGCGCTGTCACCTTCCTCACTGCTTCCAACTCCGGCCATCGATAGCAACGTACAAGTACTCAAAGCCCCCGGTAGCACGGGGGAAGGGGCCCAGTATGTCGAGCCCCCAGACCGAAAATGGCCAGGAGAGAGGGATTGTTTGAAGAGCTTGAGCTGGCTGATGTAATTTCTTCGAATGAAACTGGCACGCTTCACACTTGGTTACTAGTGCAGTCGCATCCTGGAGGGCGGTAGGCCAAAAGAAACCTTGCCGGAATGCTTTCCCGGCAAGCGCTCTTGACCCTATGTGAGAACCACATATGCCCCCATGAATCTCTGCCAACAGTTGTAGTCCATCCTCCCGAGAAATGCACTTCAATTTCACACCGTTTGGTCTCTTTCTGTACAGGACGTCATCGACGAACTTGTACATAACAGACCGACGGGCTACTCTCTCGGCTTCTTCTTGTTCCTCAGGGAGTTCACCTGTCTGAAGGAAATGGACAATGTGCTGCGCTCATGCTGGAGCTTGAGGCTCGACAACTAGGACTAAAGGCATCTTCTCTGCCGGGGGAACGTTTGTCTCGACAACGAGGGCCTGAGGCCCTGTCGGAGCCTATTGTTCCCCGGCAGGCGTGTCGATCCCGGCAACTTCCTTGCCGGCGGCTCTGGGGAGCTCTGCCGGGAAGTACTGGCCAGAGTTCAACTTCCTTCTTTTTTCTTGCCGCATCGATGGCGCCACGGATGGTTGAGTCAATTGGAGCACAAAAGTTCCTGGTTCCACAGGCAACTTGAGGGCAGCACGCTTTGACAGGTCATCAGCAATATTGTTCTCGGCATGAGGAACGTGCTCCATTTGGAGACCGTCAAAGTGCTCTTCCAATTTCCTCACTTCATCTACGTAGGCTTGCATCAATGGACTTTGATAGCTCTTGTTAACTTGCCTGACAACAAGCTGTGAATCGCCTTTGATGACGAGCTTTTTGATACCAAGGTCTGCCGTGATCCTAAGACCGGCAAGCAAACCCTCGTATTCTGCAGTGCTGTTGGTCGAACTCTCCCGGGGAAAGTGTATTTGGACTATGTACTTGAGGTGCTCTCCGATGGGTGCGACAAGCAGCACGCCAGCACCGGCGCCTTGCAGCGAGAAAGCCCCGTCAAAGTACATAATCCATTGCTGATCGATTTCCTTGCCGGGGAGAGTTGTTTCTTGAACTTCTTCGTCTGGCGTCGGGGTCCATTCTGCAATGAATTCCGCCTAGGCCCTACTCTGAATTGTCGAAGTGCTTTCAAACTTAAGGCCAAAGCTGGACAGCTCCAACGCCCACTCCACGATCCTGCCGGTTGCCTCCGGATTTTGCAAAATCCGCTGCAATGGAAAGCGAGTGACGACGGTAATCTCATGTGCTTGAAAATAGTGGCGCAGCTTCCTTGAAGCCATAAGGAGGCCAAAAAGCAGCTTCTGCACCGCAGAATATCTTGACCTAGCCCCTTGTAAAAGAGAGCTAACAAAATAAACTAGGCGCTGCACCACCTTCTTCTTCTGCACAAGTTCTTCTGTTTGCGTAGATCCTGTCTTGCCGGGATCAACCCTTGCCGGGGAAGATCTTGCCGCGTCATTCGGCGGTCCTGCCGCTGGTGTTGCTTCCTCATCAGCTTCTCTCTGCGCCACTAGCGCAGCACTAACCACTTGATTTGTTGCCGCCAGATACAACAGCAACGGCTCTTGTGGTTTAGGCGCGACTAGCGTCGGCGGAGAGGAAAGGTATTTCTTCAAATCTTGCAGCGCAGCCTCCGCTTCCGGAGTCCATTTCATTGGACCTGCCTTCTTCAAAATTTTGAAGAAGGGCAGGGCGTGCTCAGCAGATTTGGAAATAAACCTGCTTAGAGCAGCAACACAGCCGGCAAGACGACGCACATCCTTGACGCGTCTCGGCGCTTCAATTTGCTCAATGGCTTTGATCTTGTCGGGGTTCGCTTCGATTCCTCGGCAAGATACAAAGAATCCGAGGAGCTTGCCGGAAGGAACTCCGAACACGCACTTCTCAGGATTGAGCTTCAAGTTGATCTTGCGCAAGTTTGCAAATGTTTCTTCTAAGTCTTGAATAAGCGTTGCTTTATCCTTAGTTTTGACCACTATATCATCCATATATGCCTCCATATTTCTATGGAGTTGTGGCTCAAAACCAATCTGGATTGCTCTGGCGAATGTTGAACCAGCACTTTTCAACCCGAAAGGCATTCGTATAAAACAATACGTACCACATGGGGTGATAAAGGCGGTCTTCTCTTCATCTTCCTTTGCCATAAAAATCTGATGATACCCTGAATAGGCGTCAAGGAAGGACAGGAGATCACAACCAGCGGTGGCATCCACAATCTGGTCGATGCGCGGCAAGGGAAAGGGATCTTTTGGACAAGCTTTATTGATATCTGTATAATCGATACAAAGCCTCCATTTCCCATTCGCTTTTCGCACTACAACCGGGTTGGCCAACCAGGTTGGATGGAGCACTCCTTTGACCAGTCCCGCCGCCTCCAGCTTCTTAATCTCTTCGGCAATGAATTCTTGCCTCTCCAAGGCCTGTTTCCTCACCCTTTGCTTGACGGGCCGCGCATGAGGACAGACAGCAAGGTGGTGCTCGATCACTTTCCTGGGAACACCGGGGATGTCAGACGGTTGCCATGCAAACACGTCGACATTCGCCCGCAGGAAAGCAACGAGCGCGCTTTCCTATTTGTCATCTAGGGCGGAACTTATGGTGAAAGTTCCCCCCGTTCTGTCCTCCCTAGCAGGCACCTTCTTGGTTTCCGGCGGGGCAGCCTTGGACTTCTTGTTCTTGCCGGTGGAACTCTCTGGTACGTCCTCGACGGAAGCGCGGCACTCCGAGGAGGCGCGCTTGCCGGAGTTCGCGCCAAGGTTCCTGCCGGTCTTCTTCTTCCCCCCGGGAGTTCCAGCGGCAGGAGCAGATGCCTTGATGGCAGGTGCTGCAACTGCTTTCCGGTAAAGTTGGTCAGCACAGATGAGCGCATCCTTCTTATCGAGATGAATAGTGATGACGCTCAGCAGCCCGGGCATCTTCAAAACATTGTATGCGTAGTGTGATGCTGCCATGAACTTAGCCAGCGCTGGCCGACCAAGGATCCCATTGTATGACATGGGGATCTTGGCGACATCAAACACCACCTTTTCGGTCCTGAAGTTAAACTCGCTGCCAAATGTTACCGGCAGCGTGATCTTGCCCTTAGGCTGGGTTCTTCCCGGATTGACCCCTTGAAACGTACCTGTTTCCTCAAGGTCTTCGTCGGGAATCTGAAGCTTTGTGAGCACATCCGGTGAGATTAAGTTTAGGCCGTCCCCGCCATCAACTAACATCTTCGTCACCTTGAGGTTGCGAATTGTTGGGGAAACCAACAATGGCAAACACCCGACCGCAGTTGTGCGATCAGGGTGATCCTCGGCGTCAAAGATGATAGGCGTGCTGGACCACTTCAGAGGCCTACACGCATCGGGGGATGGCTCTGCCGCATTAACCTCCCGCATCCACTGTTTAAGTTGGCGGTGGGAAGAATGCAGCGAGGCACCCCCATCAATGCACATAGCCTCCGTAGCCTTCTGGTATTCCTGCTCACTAGATTCATCATCTTCCTCATCATCATCTCCTTCTTTATCTCGGCCCCGAGCGGGCCGATCCTTCTGCTGCTTAGCCTTGCCGCGGCGACCCCCTCGGCCACCGCGTTTCTTGCCGGACCCCTCAGCACCATCTTGGGCCTTCTCCTTGTCTCGCCTCTCGTATTCGGCCCTCTGCTTCTCGGCAAGCTGCTCAACTTGCCGGCAGTTCTGGAGATCGTGGCCCTTAGTGCGATGGATCTTGCAATACTGCTTGCCGGAGTTCTCCGACTTGTCGGCAGCCGCCAAGGCCTGACAGGAAGGGCACCCGACAAGATCCTTGCCGGGGTCACTAACCTTGGCCTTCTTGGCGGCGCCGGGGTTGTCGGATTCCTCGACAGCAAGCACGGCCTTGCCTCCGCGCTTCCTGTTCCGCCGCCGGCCTTTCCTTGACGGGGCCGCGACGTCTTCATCTTCGGAGTCGCCTGCCGTGCCAACAGCCTCACCAGGGAGTTTCCTTCCCTCTTCAGCTCGAGCGCACTTGTCGGCCAGAGCATAAAGCTTGGCAATACTCCTGATTTTGTTCATCGCCAGCTCTTCCCGCATTCTGTGGTTACGCACATTCTGGTGGAACGCGCTAATGACAGCGGCAGGATGAACGTCGGGAATGTTGTACTGCACTCGGCTGAACCTCTGCATAAACTTGCGCAGGGACTCGCCCTCCTTCTGAGGGATGATGTGCAAATCGCTCTCTTGGCCAGGAGCTTGGTGGCCTCCAACGAAGGCGCCAACAAACTGATGGCACAGATCTGACCAGGAAGAAATGGAATTCTTCGGCAGATGCATCAACCACGACCTGACGTTGGGCTTGAGCACCAACGGGAAGTAGTTGCCAAGTATCTTGTCATCTCGGCCCCCGGCAGCCTGCACTGCAATGATGTAGATGCTCAGGAACTCCGAGGGATGGGTCTTTCCGTCATACTTCTCCGGAACCTCTGGCTTAAAGGTTCTGGAATTGGGCCACCGGACTTGCCGCAGCTCACGGGTAAACGCTGGAGTCCCTACCTCATAAGGCAAGTCTCCTACGTCCCCTGGCGCAGGCTCGTCGACAGCTGGCCCCGCGTGCTTATCAGAGTGATAGCATGCTTCCCGTCGCCGCTCGATGGTTGTTCGAGCATCCTCTTTGCCTCATTCCTAGAGAACTAGACGCTGATCACGGCGCATCCGTGGATCGAACGACACCGTGGAAACTTCTTCATGGCGGTCGACTTGCTGAGTTGTCGGCCGCCGCTGATGCCGTGGAGGGGAGTGCACTGTAGTTGCACCACCTCCGGTTTTCTCTGCATCGGCTCGCGCCGGATCGATGGGCCTCCGCTGCGAGGGCCCTGCCTCTTGCGGTCCATCCTTGTTGGCGAAGCCGATAAGGCTCTGGATAGTAGTTCGCCACTCCTCCATCTTCTCCGGGGCGGGAGGAAAACCGAGGAGCAGTAGTGCACGTGCCAAGGCTTCCGCTGGCGTAGGTGGTGGCGACAAGTGCGAGGTACGTGAGGTGCTCTGACTCCTAACCAAGTTAGAAGGAGCACCACCACGGTCACGCGACCGCGCACCACCTCTGCCGGCAGCTCGGTGTGCATGCTGGTCCCGCGCATCTTGGGATCTATGCGCAGAAACCTTTTCGTGGGGACGCCCCGAACCACCAGCACCATGATGTCGCTCATCTTGCACGACCTGAGTAGGTCGCGAGGCTTGCGCTGGTGCGGGAGCTCCAACAGGCGCCCTTCGATCCCTAGAGTTAGTTGTGCCACCCGTAGGCAACACAGCACCATCTCTAGATCCAGCGGCGTGCAAGTTACCACTGCCACTGCGAACGATACCGCTCGCTTGGCTTGGGTCACCAGAACGCCGCGGGGGTTCTAGTCCTCTTCCTTCTGCACCCACACCGTCGCCTGTACGCGAAGGCGCAGGCAAAACAGACCCGGACGGTTGCGCTGTCGCATCGCTCTTCTTCTTGGGCGGCATGATGATGAAGATGATGAAGAAACTAGGGCGCCGACCACCAGATCAGGTTCACGCAACCTTCAATCCCCCTACCTGGCGCGCCAAAGATGTCGGGGCACGACACCTATGGGACCCCGAGAGACCCCTTTACAATTCGGCGGGGGGAGAGGTATACGCAAAGAGCAGAACCAGTGATCGACGTGTGAGGTTTTTACCCAGGTTCGGGCCGCTGATCAGCGTAAAACCCTACTCCTGCTTTGTGTTCTTATTGATGTTCTTGAGCCCAGCCTTCAGGAGCGCTCGCAATGAACAGTACATTCAAAGAGCAGCTACGCATGCAGAATGGGCCAGAAGTTCTCCTCCCCTGTAGCAGTTGCCTTGGGCCTCCTTTTATATGCAGAAAGGGGTCTCCACAGTGGCAAAATGTATATACATTGAGGTGTAAAGTAGCTACAGGGTATCATACCTAACCCCTGATGGATTAGGACAAGCACATTTAATGCACTGTGAGGTGTCCGTTTAGGTGTCCTCACTTTCTTGGGGATGGAAAAAGGGGCCATCCCATCAGCACCGCTTAAGCTCTCCTCCACTGGCGCGTCGCCACGCATCCAGAGAAGGACCCAGAATGTCAGACACGTTACTGTGCCAAAGCTGTGGCACAGCGGCAGAATCTCGCCAGGCGCCGAATCTTGCCGGGCGCCAAGCCTTGCCGGATGCCAAGCCTTGCCGGGCGCCAAGCCTTGCCGGGCCCCAAAGGCCATCCTGGCAAGGATCTTGCCGGGGAGGCTGGCCTTCGGATTCCAGCTCTGCTTATCTGCTGATCCTCAGATCTCTGACTTGATGATTTCCTTGATGGGTTGAATCGACCCCGAGCTGATCCCGGCAAGCCTTGCCGCGAGGATGGCTACAACTGTCCGTGCACAAGTACGGGGTACTAGTGGCCCAATACTTAGTACACCGATAGGCCATGGCAGTCAGAAGCGGGCTTGGGAGTGGTCCGAACTTCCGCATGGCCCGCCTCACATTATCACCATATTTCTTGGAGTCCGTGCGCGGCGGGCAGCCGATCTCTTCTCCCTCACCGTCTCTCTCTTCTCAGCCGATGCTCGGCGGGCGATTAGATTTCGGCTATCGTCGGTTTATTCAATTGCAGTCCCACATGTCAGTGAAAATGCAAGATAACGCGTGCCCCTTTGGTGAGCAGTGTGCCAGACCGATTGTGGGGGGTGCGACACGAACGCGACAGGCGTGCTTTAAGTGTGCCGCCTTTTCATTTTGAACTTGCAAAGTGTAACATTTTCTACTCTTTCCTTTCGCTTGTTCGTGCGATCGATCAATAGAAATCCAGAACAAAATGATGAGGGCGGGGCTTTCCCGCGCGTTAGGCGGGCTAGTTTGGCCTAGTGGGTTTGAGTGATATGATGTGCTATAGTGCCATCCAGTCTTCGCGTGTGGTAGCAGTATTGCTGGTACAGTAAGTTTTCTTGAAGAAGCAGATTCAACAAAGCCATGATGGTTCCTTCGTCCGAGCAACTTACAGTAGGAAAGGTTGGGCCTATGATTTGACAGCTCATTACTCATTATTATTGTGGCGCTATGACTGGGGTGAGTCTCCCCTGTAGTTCTGCGAGATGCACTCTAATTTTGGTGCATGGTAAGTGGACCAGGATGGTCGATGTCCCACATGTCGGTGAACGGAAGTATTCTTTCCGATATCGAGGACGAGCAAGGAAACCGGGCGGTATAGTGTCGCTGCTCTTTTATACTACTACTAGAACAATGCCCACACGTTGCAACGGGATATAAATATTCTAGTACGTTAGCTTGTGATTTACCTGTCAATAATAATGCAATTGTGCAAATAAATGTTCATCAAATTATGACCATGAATTACCTTACATTTTGATTAGAAGTTTGGTAAGTAAATTAAAGTGGAATTGGTTCAGAAGGTAAGTAAATTAAGGTGATTGATTATCATATACATGGAAGGTTGGACGAAGGGGTGTTGGGAAGAAAGGTGAAATGGGAACCTTACGTTCTTTTCAAGTAAGTAGAGTTTCATTTTTTATTTTTGATGAATGCTAGCGTTCATACTATTTTTTTCTTGACTTGATGACTTGAAGATTTTTTGAAACAAGGTGATGACTTGAAGATTGCTCACCACGCCTCCTATGGATTGACGATGACGTGAACAGCGTGCCAGAGCATCTCCACTTCTTCCATTTTTATGTAAGCAAGCGTCTCCACTCTTACGAGGGAGGAGTGTAAAACACGGCAGCAACGTGATATGACTGTCCAGGTAGCTGTCCCCAATGAAAATCGAGTACTCTCCAAGTGTATTCATGCGCACCCAGGTAGCATCACGGGGGTCGAACACGCCGCCATCCATCTGGTATACATGGCATCTCAAACATGGATACATGATCTGGGTCCGATCGTGATAGATTGTGGCACCTTGTTGCCCTTTAGTGGTACCATGCTTAACGACTGCTAAGATAGTACGTTCCAAGTGGGAGTTGTCAGTTACAAGGTTCCACATGAGACCGAATGCCCCATGCACATCCATGATCAGCGATCTAATTTTGATCGAGGGATAACTGTTCCCTGCAAAATAATGGAGCACTGTTAGGGATTATAGCATGATGGTTAGGGCATCTCCAATGCTGACCCACAAGTTTACATTGGCATCTGTCCGCGGACACTGATGCCGGAGGATGCCATCCAATGCTGCCCGCATACCTTTCGACAACTATATGAACTAACTAGACAAAATTCGTGCAAACAAAGCAAATTTCATATTAACTGGATGAAATTCATTACATTTAAAAAACTTTTCCTATAAACCGGATGAAATTCATTACATTTTTCACACAAACCATACTAAAACCTACTCTAAACCTAATATAAATGATCGCCGACGCCCGACGACCATGTCCGGCCATGAGCCCCGAGAACTGACGCTCCGGCTATTGCCTTCGCCACCTCCTCATCCGCCTCGGCGTTGTCCAACTCCGCCTCCATAACCTCCTCCGGAGCACAAGGTTCTAATGATTTCCGCCTCCACATCACCGTCAAGTGGCTAATCGGCCACTGATGTTTAGCCCACCAAGCTTGGCGTCGACTTCGTGGTCGTGGTAGCGGAGGTCGGACGAGGGGGAAGCCGATGATGTCCTTCATTTGCTCCTGTGATAGTACATCCAACAGAGCTTTGGAGCGCGCCCCGAGTGGAGCCGGTGATGTCCTTTGTCTGCCCCGGTCACAGTACGTCCCAGAGAGCTTTGGAGCGCGAGCAGGCCATGGTTGGAGTAGTGCCGACAGAAGAAAGGGACTAGAGGAGAATGACTGCGGGTCTATGGCTATGGCATGTGCTGAAGTTAACATAGCGGGCGAATGGCAATGAGCCGCGGTAGACGGACAGGTGGCGCCGGAGTAGGTTTGTCGGCAGCCGTGTGTCATTAATGTGGGCGGCAGACGGACAGATGTCCGTGGTGTCATTAACGCAGAGCAGTCGCTTGCACCGGGCAGCATCGCGGTGGTGCTCTCTCGTCCATCGCGCTGCCGCAATGCCGGCGACAGTGAGAGGTCACGTCAGGCGTGAATCACTACTACAGGATGCTGCTAACGTGACACTACGATCAGGGACCCTTCTATGAAACTAGGTGCGATGCAATAATCGCAAACAGTGGTGTAAAAAACCATCAAAAAAGGTGCAAAACATTTGCGATGACGGATGCATCAAACACAATTCAGAATTTAGTTGCGTGTGGGATGAGGGGCATACGGTTCAGTTCAATGAACTGTTTTGCGATGAGGCGGAACAAAAGAAACGAGCAGCCAGATGAAGGCGCATGCGATATATAGCATACGGTTCACTCAGATGAACTGTTTGTGATTAGGCAACACAAAAGAAACGGTCAGCCAGATCAAGGTGTGTGCGATATACGGCATACAGTTCACTCGGATGAACTGTTTGCGTTGAGCGAAGAGAACAGAAACAGTTGAACTTAACAAGATGTGTGTGATACGCGGCAAACAGGTCTGTAATCGAAAACATGTGGGAAGACCGATAACAACAAAGACGATTCCTATTAACAAGCCGTGTGTGTTGTGAGCAAACGATTGCTAGTATACAATTGTGAGTGATTGATGAAAACATCACCAACGGGTTCCATTGTTTAGTTCATGTGCGATATGATTTTCTTTGTCCGCACAACATCTACGCTCTGTCTACAGAGCATCAACATATATACTTAAAAAGGCAACATTGCATAACCAAATTAAGCATACAATTACACAAGTGACTACACACATAACATTTCCACACACCAAAGTAAGCAATTACATGCATACTAAACTAGGAGAAATGAGGATCTAATCATCTACTTATTGTTGTGACGACGCTTGCCATTGCTCTGCTTCCGGCTGGATCCCTGGCCGTTTTGGGGAAGGAGGCACTTTCTCATGTCAACGATCCGCATGTACATGTCGTAGCTTCTTGCAATGGTGGGGCGCAATCGAAAGGTTGAAGAGACACAAGGGTTAAATGGCCGCTGTAATAAATGGGGGCCAGCCGGCCTGTAATTGTCATGTCTTGTCACGGCGTTCATAGCGGAGGATTCTAGTGCACGCTTGATAACACCGCACCAGACGCGTTTCGTTTGACCACGCGTGGGCTCGAAGAGGCGCCAAATGTATCGTCGGTGAGCCTGTTCCCGCGCTACCACGCAGTTTACCGCGCAAGCTTCCCGCCCGGCTAGTTTGGCCACGCGTCGGCTAGAAGAGGGACAAATCGTGGGCGTTTATTGGCATAAAGCTTTGTAAAAACGAAGTGTGTGGAATGACTTCGATCATAAGTTTACCCGTGGGTGATGAGGTCAAAGTTACATAGAAGGGTGATTATGGACACTCGAGTGCGATAATTAATTTTGCGCTCTAGAGGGCACACGGTTGAAGAAACCAACTGTGTGCAATAATGTCGATGATCACAGTCGAGTTAGCTATACAGATCGTGTGCTTTGAGACCGACAAGGTAAACAGATTCGAGAACGGTTAATAAAATCTAAGACCATTGCATATTAAGGTCAAAATAGTGCTAGCAATATACGAGTCTCATACGATGCCATTTCAACGATTGTACCACAAAAGCTCGAAATATTACAAGGTTCAAATTCCAGAGTTATATGGCTCAAATTCGAAGATTACAAGGTTCAAACTGATATTAGAAATGAAATTCAGCTCATCAGCTGCAAACGCTCGTGCTGATCCGCTGAACATGGATATCAGAGACGTTCAAACTAATATTACCACTTCTAAGTCTGGTTTCGAAACCTCATAATTTTTGCAAAGGGGTCAGCCACTGAGAAGTCATGTATGGGGTCGACACGATGACTTCCGATTACTCTGTCATCTGAAGTTCCAAAATGAAATTCAGCATTTTCGGAGCCTATTCCATTCTGCTGCAGGCGCCGGCGCTGATCAACAAACCATTCATTTTTGTGAAATAAATGTAGGGCAAACCTCATTACCTTCAGCACACTTGCTCTGACAACAAAGAACTTGGCAAATATAATCTCCGGTAAGGTCCCTCGGTAGGAGTTCAAAGTAATTTCTGAGAGATGCAGATCTAGGCATTCGACGTGATTGTTATAATGTATCACATTATCCACCACTGGGGCCTAATCTTATCTGCAAAAGAAGAAAACATGTTAGTGCCTACATGCAGTTTTGAACACTACTACAGGCCTATTTGGTTTGCAGGATTTGTAAAATGCACTAACATGCCATCTTCGATCTGACATGATTAAAATGGGCATTTGATTACATTCTAGAAAAATGTAGCCTTCTTCACAAGAGGTTGGAATGGATGAAAAGTTTGCTAAGAAAACTAGTACAGATGAATCCAAAGGAGAAATGCTTATGGATTGTAACCATATGGATAAAGAACCAATATGGGGGGGACATGTATGTACTGAAATCCTCCAAAAGAATCCTTCAGAAATCGTAGTACATTGTCATTGTAAACTTGGAAAAAGGTGTCACAAATTGAACTCCCTTATGGTTAACATTTAACAGGAACGGAACATCACCTCGATATATAGCTTCTCCAGGCACGAAAAGCATCTCAGGAAACTGACAACTTGCTCCAGGTTGGGGCCGATAGATTCTAGTGCCAAGACCTTCACTGTGCGCAGTTTCGGGGTCAAGCTTGTTAGAATCATTTTCTGGATGACAGATGAACAAACATCTTCCAAATTAGAAATAATGTTAATTTGTAGAAGGAGAGGTAGAAGGCGGCTGTTGTACCTGAAGGGGTGTGGATCCAATAACAAGTTCGGAGTATTTATCAGACGAGTAGCCCACCACTTTCAATTTCGGCGCAGAAATGACATTGATTCTTGTTGGACCTTCTTGATCAACTACAAGTAATCTCTCAAGTGCAGGTGTGTCCTCAATGACGATACCATGGTACACATCTTGTGATGTCTTCCTGCCGCACCAGCAACACACATAAATAGTCCGAAGAGTCATGGAGGTGATGTGGAAGCTACTCAACCCATTGATCGCCTGAAGACGAAGGTACTCGAGTGCAGTACAGCCACAGAGCAGGCGCTCCATGTCACCATTTTGGAGGCAGACGGCGACGAGCTTAAGGTGCTTCGGTCATGGTAGAATAAGAGCGGGCGCGTCATTAAGGGGGGGGATGGCAGTTCCTGAACTTGGTGACGCGCAGCGTGGGCGCGAGGCGGAGCGCGGACGTTGGCAGCGAGCGCATATGTCCATCATCAAAAGTGAGGTCCTCAAGCTGATCTAGGGTGGGGGATCAGAACCAGTCGTCAAGCTTGGCTCAGTCCTTGCCGTTAGAATGGAACTTGCCCATTCTAAGGCCTCTGGTTGGGCCAAGGTGACTGCCTAGGATCTTGGAGAACGCATCCAAGCTTTTGTGATAGCCATGGCAGAGCTCGTGGGTGTCGATGAGGTTGAGAGGGGTGGAGTTCCATAGGGGGCGCCACCGCCGGGAAAGGACGGTTGTCCGCGCCCCATATTTGATTGGGAGGAGGGAGATGATGACTGTCAACATATCATCGGGGAGGTTGCTGATGAAGTCTAGGTCTGCTGGAGTCGCTTGCGGTTCTTGCTCGCCCCGCCTCCGCTTGTTGGCAGCCCCGTTCTCCATCTCCGGAGTCTCCTTGTCAGTGGCGCTTTCTGATAGAAGTGGGAGTACAGGGAATATTTAGTAAAAACAGGGCAATAGAAAAATGTATTGGTAACTAGAAGTTATTAGGTACTCCCTCCGTCCGGAAATACTTGTCCTCGAAATGGTTGTATCTAGACTTATTTTAGTTATAGATACATCCATTTTATCCATTTCTAAGACAAGTATTTCCTGACGGAGGGAGTAGGAATATAGTAAGAAAATGGAATAACAATTGGTTGCTTAAATACTACACAATTCATTTGATATTGCTGGGTAAGTCAACATGCAGATACTTGAAAAGAAAACTTACTTCGAACAAAGTTTGGACGGATGATATCGTCGGGGAAGTTAGCATATATCTCATGACCAGGCCCTTTTATGTGCAGTGCAATTATAGTGCCAGCTTTCAGTACATAAAACTTAGAAATTTCTTTCCAAAGGCCAGTGCCAAAATAGGAGTCACCACGTTCATCAAGTCTTACAGTAGCAATGATTGTAAATCCATGGTTTGTGTTCAGTATGACATCCCTGCAGTCTTGATTTATGTAAAGGGAAAGATTGTGCACTACAGATTCTGTTGCATAGCAAGGGACGCGCTGGAGAAAATGGTAGGATTGTTAAAGAAAATATGGTAACATGCAAATATGGGCCCAAATTGAAAGAACTGTACAACAGTTGAAATCGAAGGACAAAAATCTAAAATTAAACAGATAGGGTAAACTTGATGTCATGGAAATATGAGAGTAATCGAAAGAACAATACATCATTAATTTGCCTAATATAGAAAGAAGAGGGGAAAAAAAATCT
Organism: Thinopyrum elongatum; assembly: GCA_011799875.1. Classification (NCBI taxonomy): domain Eukaryota; kingdom Viridiplantae; phylum Streptophyta; class Magnoliopsida; order Poales; family Poaceae; genus Thinopyrum; species Thinopyrum elongatum. The sequence goes on from CM022297.1 coordinate 238,468,569, forward strand.
CCTTTGACGTATATGGTGCACGTGGCACCTTATATCCAAATGTAGCAATATTTAGAATATGTTGAGGAAAGTAGGCCATGCCAACCGATTTAGGGTGAGATTGAACATACTGCGCGCATCCTCAAGTCATCTGGTACGGTGAGATGGAATGTCTGGCGGAGGCCGCAAAGTCCTGATGTGTCCGCGCACTGTACACTCTATGAATGGAAGAAAACCCTCAAATCAGCTCGAATAAAAATGAATTGACGGCGATTTCGGCCGGGTGATTAAAGGAGGCAGATGAACTGGGATAAGAGATGAGATAATATCTCATTAAATTAGTTACCTTGTCCATGAGAAAGAACCCTCAGTACGGCAGATTCCCCAACCGAGCAGAGCTGGGTCAACCGCGAGCAGCGTCAAGAAAGTCGATGGCGATAGGCGGCGGCAAGCGGAAGTGGCGAAATGTGGTGGGTTTGCCGGCAGCTTGGTGGCGGCGGCAGGCGTCGAGCTAAGTGGTTACCGCCATGATAGGCGGTGCCATGCATAGACGCGGAGGAGCTTGTGCAGGTGTGAATGGGGACCAGAGGGGGTGGCGGGCGGGGTGAGGTTTTTTGTGACGTGGGGATGGTGAGGGTTTTCTTTTTTCTTTTTTGAATTGGGTGGTGAGGGTTTTCTGTCCCACACAGAATTTCAGAGGCAACGGTTTGTTAGAGCCAACCGTGTGTGATTGATGCAACTGGCAAAAGGAAAGTCATTGCACACGGTTCCAATTTTGGGAACCGTGTGCGATTGACGTGCTACCTCCGTCCTGGTTTATTGGTCCCCTTTGTAATTTGTACCAAATTTTGACCAAATATTTAACTAAGAAATGTTTATGCATGTAACCAAAAATTATATCATTGAACACTATGCTCAAATACCCATCCAACAATATAATTTTTGCTGACCTGCACTAATATTTTGTCAGTTAAATCCTTGGTCAAAATTTAACACAAATTACAAAGGGGACCAATAAACCAGGACGGAGGTAGATTCCATCAACCGAACTGATTGCATCCATATCCCATGGTTAGACATAAGTAAACATAGATTAAACATACGCAGACATAGATAATAAGCGTACACGTACACAAGCATAGTTCAACAATAAGTACATAGTTCAACCGTCATTAAGCATACTCAAGCGTACATAGTTCGATCACACATCTCATCTCACATGCCGGCATGATCCCGAAGCTTCTCCAGGTACTCGGCGTACGCACCGTGCGCCACCCTGCGAGAATACTTCTGCTTGAAGGAGCCAATGGCCCGTCCTCTTGCATGCGCTAGAACACTTTGATATGCGTCATGAAGCTTGTGGTTGCAAAATGGGCATCAATAGCCGCCGTTCTAGGTGCTAATACGCCTGTTATGCATTCCCGCATAAAGCTCCCTCAGAATTTGCCTCTTGTACCTCCTCTGGCCATCTTCATCCTCGCTGTCCACATCGTCAGATAGCACCTATACAAATAGTAAAACAAATTTGGCATCAAATCAATGTTTACATGCCGTGAAGTAGGATTAGGAATTTATGGCTATTTTTTTATACATATCCAGAGATTATGGTTCGATTTTTAAGCACAGCTGTCTGTGTACAGACCAATCTTGAAGAAAATAATGGCACAAACATATATGTAGGTCATTCAAAATCAATTGTCAAGTCTTGGCTAGGAATTATTAGCACGAACACTAACCCTAGTCGGATTACTAGCAAAAATCATTTGCACAGATGAAACAACTAATCACTTATCACTTGTACCATTCAAACAATCAATACACTACACGGATCTAACAAAACTTACTCAGATTTCATGGATTGGGAGAACATAACCATAGGATTTCTATTCCAAAAAGGGGGAGGCAGGAGTAACCAGAGAAACCCTAGGATCTATTTGACAAATAAATGGGTATAGATGACTAACCAGTTGTCCGTCGTCGTCGCCGAAGTGGTCGTCGGAGTCGTCGCCGGGGTCGTCGCCCGAGTCGTCACCAAAGTTGGTGTGGAACTCCGCCTCCGTCTGTGGAAGCTCGACGCCGTCGATGACGTCAGGGTGCAGCGATAACTCACCGGCGGTGACGGCAACCTCTGTCTCCATCTCCACGCTGTGCTCCGGTGCTTCAGCAGCCCCGGCATCGCCACTCCCTCCGATGGGGCGCTTCGGCGGCATCCTCATACACTGATGGCTTTGAGGACTGAGAGCGGCGTCGAGGATGCAAGCGGAGAGAGAGGATTGTGTGTGTGGCGAGGATGGGGGTGCGCCGCTCGGGCGCACCATTAATATGGAGTAGTGGGAGAGAGGCGGGCGATGGTCAAACCGCTTGGTCGCCTCCCGGTGAGCCTGTGCACCGGACTGCTGGCATGCCTACCGTTGTTTCACACAGCTACTCGCACGCCTCCCAATGACACTGCGCAGCGAGCACGCCTCCGTCAATTCACACACCTGCACGCACGCCTCTGTTAATTCACACACCTGCACCCACGCCTCCCGGTCTGCCTGCGCGGCGGACTGCTCGCATGCTTCCCGTCAACTCACGCCTGCTCGCACGGCACACGGGTCGCATGGCGGCATGTATATTGCTTTTTCTATTTGGATGATTAATGCTGCCGCTTTATTGCTTAACCGAAGCATGGCACGTATCCATTGTTGGTCTAACGCTCACGGTTCAAATAAATAATCCGTTTGGGATATTGGTTCCCAATTATTAATAATCTCCCGTTTGTAATTAGATAAAGATTACATCAAAACTGGTCTCAAATTTGACAAACAAAAAGTACAATGCCACTTTGTATTGGTGTCCATATGACAACACGATAAGTTTCATGAACTTCAAATAAGTTTTGGATGTACTAGAATTTAAAAATCAAGATTCTCAATGTTTGAAATTTCTTGCACGGGGAGTAAACATGCACCCACTGAGACACGTGTGTTTTTGCAATCCATTTAGGTGCACTGTCACGTGTGCATGTAGCTCAAATTTGATTTTTTTTCACATTATACCCGCAGAAAATCAATCAATTAATGTACTAAAACATCTTAATGATCTCTGTTTTTTTTTTCAAAATTAAAACGTCCCTCCTTTGGTAACATATGTTCACCGCGGGATAATTTAACATGCATCGTAGTTGCGGTGGATTTGCGGTGTGTGTGTGGGTGTGTCCGTCTGGGGGTGGCGGGTGGCTCGCAGTACACTACGAGTTGTGAGCCACCGTGTGGGTTGGCCGTTTTGTTAGGCAGGTGCCACATCAGAGTCGTGAATTCGTTATTTAAAACATTACACAACCCTTTCACACATACATGTTTTGGCCACATGCAGTTGATGGTTGTCCTACACGACACTCGATACTCGCATGTGACGCTTTCTATGGGCCCGCAAGGTTGCCGTCCATCACTTTGACGAATAGCCGGCAGTGAGGTTAATTTGACCAACAAGGTAGAATCTTTTTTGTTTGTGTTATGGTGGTATATAGTACGCGTCGAAGAGGTGGGAGGGGACTAGCATATATACTATACGTACGCGTCCGTGAACAAGTAAACCTCACTCAGTGTCGGGACTTTTCGGTTTCCGAGGCATGTGCCACATCAAAGTTGTGAAATTGGCTATTCAAACATCACACAACACCTCTTTGGGCCACATGCATGCAGGCGGTGGTTATCCTAGCTAGGATACTCATGTGTGACGCTTCCATTTATGGGCCCATGAGGCCATCGTCGATGCATGCATCACTTTGACCTACATCGGGAGAGGTTAATCGAGGATGATTCTTTTTGGGTTGTATTACCGTAGGAGCATATAGTATGCATCGAAGAGGGGGAAGAGGACCATCATATGTAGTACGCTTCATGAATTCCTCGCTCTGTGTGGGGGGTTTACGGTTTTCGAGGCATGTGGCACATCAAAGTTGTGCATTTTGGGTATTCAACATATGTTTGGCGCCCCACATGCAAAGCGATGGTGGTTGTCCTCTCGCACCCACTTAAGCGGTTATCAGTGATATCGATGCTTTCCATCTCTGGGCCCGCTTGGTCCATCACTACTTTTTGCCTGACAACGAGAGAGGTTAATTTGACTTAGGAGGGGATTATTTTTTTTTCTTGTAATACGGTATATATATAGGCCATGCTCTGGGATGACATGATACAGTTTGAGCACACACACATGCATGTGTACGCATGAATCCCTCCCATCGAGTCGAAGTGGCTACACGTCATGAACCGATCTCGCTCTGTGTGGGGACTGTACGATTTTCGACGCACGCGCCACATCAATGTTGTGAAATGGTATTCAATCATGCATGCACGCATCACCTCCATACATATGCATGTAGTGGTTGTTTTCGAACGGTACACTCCCTCGCGTGGTTATCGGCGACAAGCCTATATATTCGTGGGCCCGCGTGGACATCCAACATCACCTTGACCGACAACAAGATAGGTTACCATGGCGGATTCTTCCTTTGGTTCGTGTTATCGTAGTATAGGTCATGGTGAGATTCAGACCTAATTAAGTTTGAGCGCATATACTATGCACGCATGCATGCATGAATCCCCGTCGTCGGCTTGAAGTGTGGTGTAACATACATATGCATCGTCAACCTAACCCTCACTCAGTGTGGGGATTTCTAGTTGGAAATCACGGTGCCACATCAAAGTTGTTCCATTGTGTATTCAAAAACACGCCTCTCCATACATATGGTTGGGCCACACGCATGCAGTGGTTGTCTTCGGGGACTAGCAACTTGCGTGATTATTGGCGAGCTAGCCCATCTCCGGGGTCGCATGGACGGCCATCACTTTGACCAACAACAAGAGAGCGGTTGTACGACCAAGGTGGATTATTCTTGGTCCGTTTTACGATCCATCTTGGTGAGATGCCTCTCTGGCCCGCCGACTGAAAGTGTGTGTGTGGGGGGGGGGGGCTGCTACTCTCTCGCAATTTGCTAGGTGAACCTCGGTTGGGGGGGGCATGCATTCATAGCTTAGGATCCCCTTCGTGCCGACATGAGGGGGGGCATGCATTCATAGCTTAGGTTTCCCTTCGTGCTGACACGAGGGGGGGGCAAGCAATACCGTGCGCTTTGCGAGATAGGTGCCACATCGAAGTTGCATTTCGTATTTGAACATCAAACCACCCTTTTCATACATAAATTTGGTCCACATGCAAGCGTGTTCGTGTTCTGACCCTCTCCCGCGTCATTTTTCGCCAAATTTATGAACATTAGACAAGTCGGATGACACAACAGACACGGTTCACTCAAACTAACCGTGTGCCACGCCGGTGCCCCTGTCACACACACATCCGCACAGTACATTGGGCTCCACGAGACTTCCCCTCTCAAAAATATCTACCCGCCTGCAGCTTTTTTATGTTTGATAACGCACAGTTATTGTGTTTCGACCGTGTGTGATGTTTCTTGTTCCCAATCCCACCTGCATCCCTCGAAAATATCTGCCCGCCTCGAGGGTTTTTCTGTTTCATAACACACGGTTGCTATCTCTGGACCGTGTGTGATGTTTCTTGTTCCCAATCCCGCTTGCATCCCTCGAAAATATCTGCCCGCCTCGAGGGTTTTTCTGTTTCATAACACACGATTGCTATCTCCGGACCGTGTGCGATGCACCATCATCCAAATTTTCAATAGCCCCGGCATTTCACTCCCGCGTAGTAAAATTTTCAGTACCCGCGTCATTTCCTCAAACACACACCCCGCCCCCCTCCACACACACACACACCAAAACCTCCTCGGGCGCGTGCGCGCGCGCACACACACACACACACACACACCCTCCCTCGCTCGAAACCCTAGCAAGGTCCCCGCCGCCGCCGCAAGGCCTCCATTGTCAACATCTGCCGGTTTGCCCGTGCAGCTTACCCACTGATCTCCATACCCAGGCCGCCCTGAGTTTCTTAGATGACGCCTGCCAAATGCCCCCTTTCCCACAGATCCCCATCCCCATCCCCCACTCCAGAGCGTCGCAGCCTAAGCCCGGCTACGCTTCCCGTGGAGCTCGAGGAGCGACTGGCCCAAAAGAGGTGTATCGTGGTCTCTTCGCCCGACGTCGCCGAGGAAGCTGACGACCATTACTGGCCGCAGGCACTCAATCAGCAGGCTAGAGTATGCGGGTATGTCATGGACGCCAGCTACAACATCGAGGTCGTCGATAGCGACAACCTGAGGCGGGCTATGTCACAGGTTAAGTGGCCCACCCCCAACCCCTCGGGTTCAACCACCGTCGATCTCATCCATGGCCCCACCGCTGATCTCCTTTGGCTCGCTGTCAAGAATTTGCCATCCTACATCGCCATCGAGCCCCTTTTGTCATTTCTGAAGGACATGTTCTACGACGCTAGCTTGGGATCCATAGCTTCCAAGTCAGACCTCATCGATGGCGACCACGAGGAGGGCACCCTCTCCGGCTCTTCCAAGGGGAAAGAGCCCGTCTAGGACATCAGGGAGGGCACCCTACAGCTGTGCTCTTCCAAGGGGAAGGAGCCCATATGCGACAACATGGAGCGCATCCAGGGTTCATGCTCTTCCCACGGGAACGAGTCCATCTGTGACAAGTGAGGAAACCCATCGAGTCCCTTTTGTAGTGTTGTGAGAATATGTCCAGTTTTAATTGCTATACTTGGTTGTTTGCAGTATGCCTTGTTTATTTCAGTTGATCACAATGTGATGCTCTATATGTGCAATTATTTACTGTGCAGTACATTTCATCAATCCAGTTTTAAACATACCGATAGGAATGCATATATTTGCTTCTTGTTAAGCCTGTTATAGCTAGCATATGCCTCTTTTAAAGTTTTTTGATTGTTCAGTTGTTTGTAGTTAGCATATGTCCAGTTTCAGATGTTATCTTTGGTTGTTCGTAGTATGCCTTGTTTATTCCAGTTATTCACAACGTGATGTTCTATATGTGCAAGTATGAACTGTGCAGTTCAATTTCATTAGTACCAGTTTCAACAATACCACTATGAATGACTACATTTGGTTGCTGCATCTTGTAGTTAACACGCCTTTCCATTTTTATTTAACAATAACCAGTGTACTTAGACCGGCACAATACCAGTTTGAATGACTATGTTTGCTTGTTGTTAAATGTTAGGCCTGTTGCAGTTAACACACCTTTCCACTTGTTTTGCTTTACTAGCGTGCTTTAACCTGCACACTGAAGCTATCTTTTAGAGATTATTTTGTCTGCCATGGATAATTTTGGTTGATGTTTAGCCTGTTGTGCTTAACATGCCTCTCGATGTACCTACACAGGACAATTTTGGGAACGACTACTATTTTCCATCAAGGTTAGTTTCATCCCATGGCTTATATATACTCATTGTTCAGGATATCGGTAGCTGGTACCATGTAGGCCGGGGGCTGATAAGGGACTAATCGGTGAATCAGACTTTTAACTGAATATATCTATAACCCATTTATCGTTAGGTTAACTAGGGCCATATGTAATATATCTGAGGCTACATAGCAACATGCACTGTACTTAATGTCTAAATATGCAATCCTAGGCTACATAGCAACAAGGAAGAGTGTTACCTTAATGTTCTGATGATGTCTAGATATACGTAGAAGAGCAGCAGCAGCAGCAACAACAACAACACAACCCTATTTGGATACTCAACTTAGCTAGAGGTTAGAGTTAGTTTCTAGCTCATGACTAACCTTGAAGGCCTGAACTAACTCCATCCAAAGAGGTGTTTGGATGACAGGGTTAGATTGACAATAAATGCACTAGGAGAACTAGCTCCAATTAGCACCTCTTGGGTTGGATAGTTTTTTTGGGTGGGTTAGATGCAACTAGCTCAAACTAGCCCTCATGTTTGGATATACTTTAGGGCTATTTGAGCCCGAACTAGCTCAAACTATCTCTAACCCATGGATACAGCAGCAGTTAATCAGCCGATAATTTGTAAGAATGCAATAAACTCCTTTCGGCCCATAATATAAGATGTTAATTCATCTAATATGTGAGTATATTGGATGTTATAAGATATTATAAAAGAGTGTTGTACTACATCATTGTGCAATTGCTGTTTAGCTTCTAATATTAACTTGGTGCTTTTAGGTACATATGTCATTGGTAAAGATCCGCGCTTCGACCCTTTCTGCGTATGGGGCAATGAGATATCGATGAACCAGCATCAAGTGAGAAAGCTGATAAAGATTGTTAGTAAAATGGGTCAAAAGATGGCAATTAAACTATTTGTTTACACTTTATCCAAGACAACAGCAAACTGCAGGATGGTAAGTAAGAACTCTGCAGCCTTCTTTTTACTGCCCATAATGAGTTGTGTTAGATGACAATGTCTGAATCTTTTTCCTTTGCAGTGGTTGCCAAAGCAGTTTACTCAAGATTACCTCTCAAACTACATGATTGGTGGGCATGCAAAGGTTAAAGTATTTCTACCTGAACACGATGATTATCTAGATGTTTTCATGAAGACCGTGAAGAATGGGCGGTCGGCCATCACAAGGGGTTGGACTAGAGTCGTGCGTGCCTTCTGCATGGAGGAGGGCACAATATGGGCATTCCGCTTCACCTTGTTCAGCATACAGAATGTATTTCGCCTCTTTCTTTACTGTCTTTAATAGTACAAGTATACAACTGTGGTTCATCATTCTTTATTTGGTTCTTATGTAATTCTTGAACATATGTACCTATGAATCGAATAATGCATTGGTTGTTTGAACCTGATGGATATGAATAAAGCTATAACATACATTCAAATTCAAATTCAAATCTGGTACAATTTGAAATAGCAGCAATTAAATTACGGTGAAATTACGCTCTCCAGGTAGTTACGGCACACACGGTTGGTAAAACACAAACGTTTGCGATATACACCATAATCCGACACGGTTCACAGAGAGTAAACATGTGCAAGCATGCACACAGTTGCCGTTTGCAAAGCGTGTGTGATGTCAGACAATATCACAAACGGTGCGGGCAAACTAAACATTTGTGGTAGTTGCCTGTACGTACACGATTCGCAACCATGAACTTTTTCTGATGAAGTGTGCATCGTAAACATTGCATCACAGAATAGCGTGTGCGATAATTGTCGTGTACGACGATGTTACGACGGTCCAATGTTTCGTAATCCTATCCGACACTCGTACGACGATTAGCTAATCTTCTTAATTAGTTATTGCATACGGTTTGGGAAAAGTGAATGTGTGTGATTGTATGTTTATCATACACGTTCTATAATAGTGAACCGTTTGTGATGGGCCGCGCATCGTAAACGTAGCACCGTAGAATACTGACTGCGATGGCAATGCCAGCACAAACGAGTAGGAGTACTGTATATGCATCTTGGCTCCCTATCCCCAATGGTTTCTGGGTCGTGTGGGAAGGACCCCCTATCGCCCACACTCACTTGGCGACGGTTCCAAATGCCGTCGCGGAAAGGGGTTAAAAACCGTTTGTATAGCATCGACGCGTACCAGTGAATGCGGCATTGACGTTCTGGAGCAGTGCTGACTGTTTCAGGCAGGAAGCGCGCGCGGGCGAGGGAAGGGGTTTTGGTGGGTCAGGGCGGTCAGATGTTGGCGTGGTGGTATTGTTTTTGTAGTTTGCAAAAGTACTCAATTAATGTGGCACTTGACTTTTTTTTCTACGATCAACATACACCCTTCAAAGCACCGTGTTCAAATTTGGCACTTTCCAGGTTCATTTACCATATTTAGGCCATTATGTGCATTTTGTAGAAATTTACTACCACCAGCCTGATTTATTGGTCCCCGTAGTATTTTGTGCCAAACTTGACCATAGATTGAACTAAGAAAATAATAATGCATGTCACCAAAAAATTATATCGTTTGATTCGTATTTAAACATAGTTTCTAGTGATATCATTTGTAGTTACATGCATCAACATTTTGTTAGTTAAATCTAAAGTAAAAATTTAGCACAAGATGTGAAGGGACCAATAAACCAGGACGGAGGTAGTAGCGCATAAACATCAAATCCCAACTACAGCTACACGGGTGTGACGATAGGGATGTGGAATGTCGTTTGATCCCGGTGCACGCGCATGATCCGCATGGCTGGGGTTGCAGCCAATCAGAAAGCAACCCAAAATAGGGTCAGCGCACTCAATTTCCATAGGCTACAAAATTAACTGTGTGCGATAATAAATGAGCAGGATTGAAGGGGAATCCTCCTTCGTCGTCTGTCCTTGAGCTCTTGACAAACCAATGCACTATACGGTTGTCCAGCCACTCTGCCCCAGAGCTCTCTCCAAGCGTCGTTCATGCCACCGCACCGCACACTAATCGGTAAGGAAGCGATGGCATCCCGCCGCGTCGAGTTCCTCGCCACCCATGACCGCACACAAAATTGTAAGGAAGCGATGGCATCCCGTCGTGCCGAGTTAATCACCGCTCACGACCTCACACCTACGTGGGCGGACTTTGAAGCTGCCAAGGCCGAATGGGCGGTAGAGCAAGAGGCGGCTAAAGCCGCACAGAGGGAGCGGAAAAGGCTGAAAGCACTCAAGAAAAGAGAGTCCCAGCACCGAAAGAAAGAAGAGGATGCACACGCTACTGAGGAGAGGTCGGCGGAGATCCAAGCACGGTGGGGTGTTGCCGACAAGGCCAGGAAGGAGAACGACGACGTCTGGCCAGCATTCCCTGATGCCTCCACCAGCCAGGATAGCGGCGATAGCTACCGCGACGCTGAGGAGAGCTGGGTAGAGACCCAAACACGGTGGGGTGCCGCTGACAAGGACGACAAAGATAACAATTGCATCTGGCCAACATGTGAGAAGTAGTACTAGTACTAGTTAGTGTGTGTGTCGCCCATATGTTTGTTTAATTAATTATGAGCATCTACCAGTACGTACTACTACCTCCATCCTGGTTTATTGGTCCCCTTTGTAATTTGTACCAAATTTTGACCAATGATTTAACTAACAAAATGTTAATGCATGTTAATTTTTTTTATATAATTGGGTTCATATTTGATGAGGTGGCATAGAATTTAATGAAGAAAGAGAGGGTTGAGTATCATATCATGATAGTACCGTATCATATTAAATGTTGTGCTACTACTAGTATGTGCATGCATGTCAATAAATGAAGTCATCTATGATACTAAGAAATGATACTACTATTCCCTAAAAAAAACATATGATACTACATGATACTCGCCATTACGACCAGCCTATAGTGGGTAGTACGTAGTAACATAAGTGCGGTGTCATGCAAAGCTTCATTTATTAACTTATAGACTCAAATTGTATTGGTATGTGTGATGTTACTCAAGTACTAGCTAAGTTACTCAAACTACCTCTCTCCTCATTAACTCATTGCCACATAGGCAAACTTGCTGAGTTGGACCCGATGTTACTGCTTAAGTTACTCTCACTGTGGCTAGTCTAACATATAATGTCGATAAGAGACATATTTTAGGTCTTTGAGCGTTGCTTTGTGTTCACTGAAGTTTAGAGCCGGACCCTGGCCCTAAATCCTCTCTGCAACGTCCACCCGGTCAAAGAAACTTGACCCAACTAGGTCATAGCGGCACACCCGCAGCCACCCGAGCGCCCCTCAATGTCGGCATCTCAAGGGGCTTCAACTTGCAACTACGGCCACGCCGCGCTTGAGAGACCCCCCAGGAAACATCCTCGTCCTCGAGGACGTTTGACAGACCGACTAGCATGGCCTTCTCCCACGCATATTTATGCGCCGTCTTAAATTATTTGGTGCAAGTACCGCTGAGTCTTGCGGATGTGAGGAAGTCGGAGCGACTTATGATTTGTCCCAAAGGATCGTCGTCCAATGTCTCCCAACCTGGACGAGGATGAGAAGCACCACCGCCTTGCGAATCCATGGCAATGGCAACAAACTGCCTTGTCCCTTTGGGAACTGGTTTACACGAGATGAGATGGTAACCGCAGGGCTTCGTCCCTTCATTTTTTTCAATGCACTTTGTCCCTTCGGAATGGATGCTCTACGGGAGCAAACTAGTGCAGTTTACATTTGAGATTAGGGAGCCGGCGGGCGGTTCGTTGTACGGCACGTTCGCGTCCATCCACTATCCCGGAATTTAAGCACGCACGACATTTACAGCGACTAGGATTAGTTTGTTTTCCGGGCGCAGGGACCAACGCGGACTAGCAGACCTCGTCGCCCTTTTTCAAGCATGATTTCGACAACTACGTGTGTGACGTGCCTGCATGCGAATCTTGCATGGCCAAACCGTGCGAGGCAGAGTGGTAGGCTGTCGAACTACAGCCTACATGTTGTTCCGCAAAAAAAACTACAGCCTGCATGTTGTAGCCATGTCATCCACACGCAACCTAAAGACCAATTCATACTACCTACTACTATACTACTAGTTGCTAGTACTATTAAATAATGTACTACGCATTGTTTGGCACGAAAGTTACTTGTAGCTCGTGCTACAGCTGGTGTACTCCACAGCCCGCTTCTCTTCTCCTTCCTCTTCCACCGCCCGGGCACGTCTGCGGGAAGCGACCGGTCTACTAGTAGTACTTCAAAAATATGCATGCATGACTACCCACAATGTGTCTCTCTTTCATCATTAATTACTTGCCATGTCATCTATTTTGTCTAGATAAGTGTGATGTTACCACCTATGTTACTCCCACTGTGGGTAGTCTAATTTCCTTTCTCTTTATATCTATGAAATAAATGTGGCGTGAGACTCAAAGCCCTTTTACTTGGACCAACGTGAGCCTAATATAATGGAAATCTATTTTTTTAGATGAGCCCTTTAAACCAGAGGAGGGAGTACCACGTTCCTCGTATATTAGATATCTTTTTTTATCAAACAAAAGGCGCTCAGAGGGCCAAGCTTTCATTCATTCATCTTAAAAGCACTTTACATTGAGGAGTGCGTATTAGATATCTCAAATCCATACAAACCATGCAATAGGAGTAGTAACTAGTACTATGCACATAACCTAAGCTAGACCACACTACTCGTCATCGGAGATGGGTAGGCGGCCGCCTGCTGCAACTCCAGCTCCTCCTGCTCCTCCTCCAGTTCGGCGAACATCTCGTTGACCCCCCACTCCCACTGGTAGAGGAAGCGGTGGTTGGCCTCCACCTCGGCCTCCGACTGGATGGACTCAAGGATGGACTGCTGTTCTGACGCCCCCTCCTCTTGGGTCAACTCCACCATGGTGTCGGCCATGGAGAAACATGCAGCCAGTGGTGCCAGCTTCACCTCGCCCGCGTCATCGTCGTCCTCTAGCTCAGCTTCGCCCGCATCATCCTCCTCCTGTTCCGGCTCCGCATCCTCCGTGACGGCATGCTGCTCCGCCTCCACCGCCTCCTCCTCCGGCTCCGGCTAGTCTGGAGGCAGGACAACTGCGATCCGGGCTTCGTGTTGCCTCCAGATCTCCGGAAGCAGCTCAAAGCGCCGCTCCGGCGGGAGCATGGCGTATGTCGTTACCTATGGCCGGGCCATGGCTATTGGGCGACGGTGAGCGGAGAAGAGGCAGCAGGAGGGGAATGAATGCGGCTACTGTTTGGGTTCACCGTCCGGCTTAAATAAATGCGCTCCATCATGTGTACCCGCACGTGCACAAATTGTACACATATGGGTCTGTTTAGGGTGCGTCACGTAACTCGCATGCGCGTGCACAGAGGATGTGTTTGGTAGGGAGTGTGTGTGTGCGCCTCTACTCTTCGGACATGTACTCCACCTTTTGCATCAGGATATAAGTATAATTGTACCTTAACTTGTAATTTACCTGGCCGTATTAATGTGATTGTGTGAAAAAAGTCACTCCCTGCTCGTGATTTGCGTTATATAATTATTAGAAGTTTGCTAACTAGTAAAATGTCCGTGTTATAAGTAAATTAATGTGATTGATTATCATGCAGGTAAGGTTGGATGAATGGTGGTAGGAACAAATACTCCACCTAGAGCATGTGTGTGTATGGTCATCTTTGGCAGGGATAGATACAGAGAGAGAGGGAGAGAGAGAGTGTGTGTGTGTGTGTTTGTGAAATGGAGTCTTCGGCAGGGAAAGTAATTAAGTGTGTATGGCTTCATCGTAGAGAGGTGATGTGTATGGCAGAGGCCTCCAACGAGGGGGGTGCGAGAGAGAAGAGGCCCACAAATAGGGAAGAAAGGCGTGTGCGCGTGAGAGGAGTGGACATCGAGATAACACGTTTGTTCGAGAGACACCGAGGAAGACTACTATCGATGGTGCATATAGGCGGGAATTAAACGAAGGGATAATCTTATTGGTTTTAGGGATAGAGGGAGGTGGTGAGAGATAGGGGTAGCCAGAAGGAGATGGTTAAGTGTGAGTGTGTGTGTGTGTTTTAGATAAGAGACCCATCCAAACAGAAGCCATGTGAACACAAGAACAGAAAGATTCGATGTGGGGTGGGGTCTGGGGGTAATTAACTAGGTATGGAGAGAGACGTGACCTTGAATGTGCATGTGCAAGACGTATACATAAATACGTGGGGGGGGGGGGGGGTTGTGTTCACGCGCGCATGATTGAGATAAAAAGAGAGGAGACATAAGTCATAAGATCAACAGGATGGGAGAGATGGATCGATATGACAATATGCCTCCATGTGAGAGTGGAGGGAAGAAGGCCCGATGATGGAGAATGTGTTTTTGTCTTTAACAGAGAGTGACGTGGGGTGGAGCATGCATATATGGCGAGGAGAGAGAGCGAGACACAATGTGTGTGCAAAAGAGATCGACCTATAGATGCATGTAGAGAGAAATAGATATAGTGTGCGTGATAGGAAGCAACAATGCATCCAAGAAAGAAGGTTGATGGAGAGAAATAGAGAGATAGAGATGCTAGCTAGAGGGAGATCGCCTAGTGTGTTTGTTAGAGATAAGAGTCGAATGGATTAGAAGGGTGAGTTATGTGTGTGTTTGTGTGTGTGTGTGTGTGTGTGAGAGAGAGAGAGAGGGAGGGGGTGCATGGGAGTGACATACAAACAAATATTAGAGAGAAATGAGACCCCGAGAGATGGAGTTCGTGTTTGCGAGAGAGAGAGAGAGACATTTCACAAGGAGAGTCATAGCTAGAGAGACATAGGGATTGCAAGATATCCCTAGGGAGAGACGGTGTGTGTGAGCGACATATAGGGGAATGGTGGAGAGAAAGGAGACCATGGGAGACAGAGTTTGTGTTTGACTGTGAAAGATATATATTTAAGAGGGAGAGTCGTATCTATTCAGACATAGGGAGCGCAAGACCTCTCTAGAGTGAGAGGGTGTGTGTGAGCGGCATACATGGGAATAGCAGAGAGGAACGAGACCCCGGGAGATGAAGTTTGTATTTGTGTGAGAGAAAGAGATTTCACAGGGAGAATCATAGTTAGAGAGACATAGCAGGGAGCGAGATATACTCAGAGAGAGAGTGGAGGTCGAGGGATAGGGTACTGTTAGAGTGTTATGAAGAAAAAAGACTGCTATCAACATACAAGTAGCACAAGACATACACGAGTTATGGTGAAAGCATAGGGGTCTAGATAGATATATAAGGGCGTGACTGATAGCTATATGAGATGAAATGTCTGGATTAAAGGGGATTCAAATATTTAAATTAGAGATCAGGTCATCAATAATAACATAACAAAATTGGGCTATCAAACGTGCATATTCATTTGAATTTGGGGACATATGTAATGTTATTTAGTTTATCAATATTAGTGATTCATAGATTTTTTAATTAGAGACAATGCATGTCTTATGCAATTCATGTCTAAATAGGACTACAATATATGTTGCGTGTGTCAAACACATTATACGTGTTTGAGAAGTAAAAAAAAACCCGCATGAAACACTCATTAACTAGAGCTAGTTAGCGAGGAATGCATACATTGGATTTCAACATAAAGTTGTTTCAAATATTTGAATTCAAATTAAGATGGATTCAACCTTATGAATATGAGATCATGGTATTTGTAAACCATATTTATGTATAAAGGGTGTTGTGCTTTTGAAAGTATATATAAAAATAATGTATATAGAATTTTATTCGAATAGAAAATGGTTCCTGCCCGAAAAAAAAGAATATAAAATGGATTTGAATTGAGTTGACACGGTAAACGTGCAAGCTTTTTCTCCAAAAATTTGAACGAAGCGGCGAAACATGCAGTCCCTGCTCGGCCGTAACCGCCCAAAACCAAAATCTGGGAGATGGAAATTACTGCCTATCCCTGACATGCAAAACCTGCCGGCTCAATTTCAATAGGTCTCGATAGCGGAAGGTTTGTAATTTCACTCAAACATGACATAACCACCTCTCACCTGGATTCATACATGGTGGGCACCAAAACACAGTGTCTCCTTGGCCGAAATCGCCTCTCGCCCCGATTCATACACGGTGGGTGCCAAAACAAACTCTCCTCGGCCGAAATCTCCCTCGGCAAATATTCGGTGCATGCGAGATTACCGTTCTATCCCCAACCGACCAATATTGCTGTGATGTCTGAATCTTTAAACGGGGGCTAAGTTTGTAACTTCCCCCGCATTTGAGACAAGCGCGTCCAAAAGACATGGTTCCCCCTACCTCTCTCCCTCCATTTCCCCATTCGTACTCCGTGGGCGCCAAAACACCTCTCGACCCCAGCAGCCTCCTCCGTCCGCCACCCCATCCACTGCCGTCCTCCTCCACCATGCTGGAGCTGATACCCCAATGTCGTCAACCATTACAAGAGATCGACCTCTCTCATCCACGGCTTTGGACCAGGATCCTTGCATCGCGTCCTCTCGCTTCATCCGCGTCATCGTCCACCTTGCCGGGGCCGCTCCTATGACCGTCTTATCCACCGCGCTGGGATATTTCCCTCGCCGCCACTATCTGCCCTCCTAGATCTACTTCCATGCCACTGATAGCCATCGCTACTGCAACACCCTCAACGTCTCAGCAGATGCTTACACCATGCCACACTAGAGGCGGCACTCTTTCGTATCTGCTCAAGTTATTTATCTCAGCAAGAAAATAGATCGCCACTGCTTCACTGTGATTTCTTATCCATCACTTAGAATCCTACTTTTTAGTTGAAAGCAAACATTGGTTGCGAAGTTGCCTTTGTCCGGTTTGCACCTTCAGATCTACCATGGCACACTCAACACTATACTCGCAATGCTTATGGTTTTACCCTTTTATATTCCACATTAGCTAAATTACAGTCTACTGAATTTCAATTTGGGGTCAGTCCATTTTTGATAGTTCGCCGGAGGGAAGGAAGGGGCTCGCCGAAGGGCTGCCCCATTATCTATCTTAGGGTTTCGGGTGGGGACAGTGGTTGTGGGGGCGGTCGTCGGGCTATGGTGGTGCGTCACCGGAGGCAAAACTCGACGTGGGTGGGGGAGGGGGAGGGGTTGGCTAGAGGGATGGCCGGGGGCGACAGAAGACCGACGGTGGTGGGCGGTTCAAGGGAGGGCGGGGGCTGGTGGTTCGGCCGGCGGCCCATGCGGTAGTATGTAGGGGAAGAATAAGAGGCGAGGAAGAAGAAGGGTTAGGAGATGTAGGATCTTCATCCAACCGCCTGAAATGGTCGACTGACCCAAATGACGAAAGTTAGACGACTTGCATGTAGACATTCCCTTTATATTCAGTACCATCATCCTAGGTGGTTCAAGACGTGCTAGCACTGCTCCTCAACTCATCAAGCTAAACAACATGCCACTCATCATTCCAAACGTAGTTGCTCAAATGCGAATCTGATATGATGCTAATATTACTAAAACAGAGAACATTTAATTGGTCAGCTAATGTTCCTAGTTTACTTTCGAAAAGCATGTGCACCACATTGATAACCCACAAGTATAGGGGATTGCAACAGTTTTCGAGGGTAGAGTATTCAACCCAAATTTATAAATTCGACACAAGGGGAGCCAAAGAATATTTGTAAGTATTAGCAGTTGAGTTGTCAATTCAAGCACACCTTTAGATTAAATATCTGCAGCAAAGTGATTAGTAGCACAGTAGTATGATAATTTTGATAGCAGTTGTAACAGTAACAGTAACGGTAGCAATAGTAGTGATAATTTGGTAGCAGTTGTAACAGCAGTAGCAACTGTAGTAACTTAGCAAGAGCAATATGTGGAAAATTCGTAGGCATTGGATCGGTGATTACGTTGAATAATATTCATCATATAACAGTCATAACCTAGGGCGACACAGAACTAGCTCGAGTTCATAAATATAATGTAGGTATGTATTCCGTAAATAGTCATACGTGCTTATGGAAAAGAACTTTCATGACATCTTTTGTCCTACCCTCCCATGGCAGCAGGGTCCATAAGGAAACTAAGGGATATTAAGACCTCCTTTTAATAGAGAACCAGAACAAAGCATTAACACACAGTGAATACATGAACTCCTCAAACTACGGTCATCACCGGAAAGTATCCCAATTACTGTCACCCTGGGGTTTACGGATCATAACACGTAATAGGTGCATATAACTTGCACGATCGGATCACGAACATAGATATAATGGTGAAAACATAAACGGTTTAGATCTAAAATCATGGCACTCCGGCCCTAGTGACAAGCATTAAGCATAGTAAAGTCATAGCAACATCAATCTCAGAACATAGTGGATACTAGGGATCAAGCCCTAACAAAACTAACTCGATTACATGATGAATCTCATCCAACCCCTCACCGACCAGCGAGCCTACGAAGGAATTACTCACTCCCGGTGGGGAGCGTCATGGAATTGGTGATGACGAAGGCCGAAGATTCCCCTCTCCGGAGCCCCGAACGGGCTCCAGATCTGGCCTCCCGATGAAGAACAAGAGGTGGCGGCGGCTCCGTATCATGAAACGTGATGAAACTTCCTCTCCTATTTTTTTCTCCAAAAATATGATTTTATAGAGTTGGAATTAGGGTCAGCGGAGCCTCGAGGCCCCCCTGGTGTCTTGTGGGAAGCCAGCCCCCCCTCC
This sequence comes from Thinopyrum elongatum, assembly GCA_011799875.1. NCBI lineage: Eukaryota > Viridiplantae > Streptophyta > Magnoliopsida > Poales > Poaceae > Thinopyrum > Thinopyrum elongatum. Next base: position 238,487,516 of record CM022297.1, read on the forward strand.
AATGGGTCTTGGTTCCATAAATTATTATATATTCCAAAATAATTCTCCAAAAAGTTTCGTCCAATTCCGAGAACTTTTATTTCTGCACAAAAACAACACCATGGTAGTTCTACTGAAAATAGTGTCAGTACGGGTTAGTTTCATTCGAATCATGCAAATTATAGTCCAAAACAAGAGGAAAAGTGTTAGGAAAAGTAGATACGATGGAGACATATCACACATATAGAGAGATAATAGAGAGTTGCATTTTTTATGCTCTCTGGTTCATCCTGTGTGGGCAACAAACATTTTATTATCCAAAATCTGCTTGCTCTTCTTTAGCATGTTCCTCTTCTGTTCTTCTTTAATAAGTACGTACTCGCTCTGTTCCTAAATATAAGTCTTTGTAGAGATTCCTCCATGGACTACATATGGAGCAAAATGAGTGAATCTACACTCTAAAATGTATCTATATACATCTATATGTAATCCATAGTGGAATCTCTACAAAGACTTATATTTAGGACGGAGCGAGTATCATAGTAGTACATTATGTTCCTTGTAGTGAAGAGGAGCAGGGACATTTGCAGTGTACAGGTCTATTTGGTTGCTTGTCATGGACGCTTTCAACTCTTCATGTTGGTCTGCCATAATATCCAGGAAATGCTGGGAGCTGTGTCACCTTTGAGAGTTAGACTGATAGTAACAATACCGTGCCTTCAGTTGAAGAGAGCTGGTATCTGAAACCTTTCTAGCAGTACCGGCAATACTAGCCCATATTTTCTAGCAAGTTCCACTTTCCTAGTTTTACTCGTGATGCTTAGTGATTTCCCATTATATCTACACTATGATCTGTGCAGGTGCTTTGTGTCGTACTAGCAGCAGTCCACTCTTGAAGCTAAACAACACACAAATCATACGTCCAAAGCTTACTTCTTCAAATACGAATGTGATATGATACTGACATTAGTTAACAGACACACATTTAATTGGTCAGCTAATTCTCCCACTTGAGTTTCCAAATGCATGTGGCCACATATAGAGAGACATCAAGGAATTGCATTTCTTTGGGCGCTCTGATTTATCATGGGTAGGCAACCAACATTGTATAGAAAGAAGTGGAATCTCAATAATATGCTTCCCCTTCTATTATTTAACATGTTCCTCTTCTGTTCTTCTTTAGTAAGTACAGTATGTTCCTTGCCAGGAAGGGGAACAGGGACATCTGCAGTCGACAGCTCTATTGGGCCACTTTTGCTAGATGATTTTAGCACTTCGAGTTGGCCTGCCATAATATCCAGGAAATGGTGGGAGTTGTGCGGTCTTTGATAGACTAGACTGATAGTAACAGCAGTGCACCTTCAGATGAATAGAGCTGGCCTGTAGGTGATCGATAGGCTTTCAATTAGTAGCGGCAATACAACCCCGTATTTTCCAGCCAGTTCCTCTTTCCCGATTTATTTATGATGGTTACGGTGTGCCCCATTTATCTACACTACGATCTGCCTAGTGGCTGTGCGTTCTCGTTATCATGATTTGGCAATAAACTTTCTATACGGTATATTATGATTCTATCATCTGCCAATTATCCTTACATCTGGAGCTCCCAACAGGGAGCCTATTTTTGTGTGTAGTTGTGCCAGATTATATTAATGAACGCACCATATTACGGCACACATGAGCTCTCTCATCAGAATCCAATGATAGCACACAAGGGTTTACAGGGAGCCCCTATTATATTAGAATGTCCTATGCATTACAAATATAATCTCACTACTATTTATGTTTTCATGCTTCTCAGATATTGTACGTAATCACAATGAATATAAGAATGCGCACATCAGAAGAATATTGTGGAACAGTTCAATGGGTAACAAACTTGGCATCAAGGGATTGAGGCCCATTCTGGATGCAATGAAACTCACATGCTCCCGACCTATAGATTCGTATTCAGAATATGATCCTAATGACTATTCTAAGCTCAAGGAGTCAAAGGCAGATGGCATATCCTGTTCACCCAATAAGGTGACTATTCTAATTTGGCAAGGTTTTATTGGTTGCATGTATCTTGCATAAGGTGTCTTGCATTTATTCGCTTCATTGCACCGCCATCTGCTTAGTTTACTCATGATATATGTGAAGATGCCATGCCCATCCATTATCAATACCTATTCCATTTGTTGTCATACCATGTTTTTTCATTCAAATGCGGTTCTTGTGTATCAGACATGCAAAAGGAAGAGGGTGATTGCAGAACCTAAAGGAGTATAAGCGAAGTCCTTGAAAAAGGTGGTGGTACTGGAGAAATCAGATAGCACCCCACTTATATTGGCGATAGAACCAGGGCCGCAAAACCTAGGATATCGCAACTATGCTGCTCGCTGCATTACTCTTGTTAGTACCTGTTGTCCTATCACTGTACTTACATTCATACCTGGTGGATTATGTGACATCATTGTGCATTATTGCTTTCTTATCCACTGTTTGCTCCAAATTATCAGATCTATATTAATGCTTACATTAATGTAGAATAAACCCAATGCTTATGAAGAAGTTTAGCTCTGCATTGTTCTTGTAAGTATCTGTTGTCCTTCATCACTGTACTTATATTGTCAGCTAGTTGTTCATGTACACTTTGCAACTTATTTTCACTTGCCCTCCATTTTGTACACATCATATCTATATTTACTCTTGCCAAAATGTTGAATAAAGCCAATGCTACTGAAGAAGTTTAGCTCTGCATTGCTCTTGTCAGTGCCTTTTGCCTGTATGTTGTACTTACATTTATAGCCTGCATCTTAGCTTAAACAATCTCCATTTGTTCCTATATTATCACATCTATATTTACTCTTAACAAAATGTAGAATAAAGGCAATGATCATGAAGAAGAGTCTGTGGTAAACTTCTTGAATGCCCCCCGTCAATATGGACAAGGGCTTTATAGAGCCGGTGTTCACTACTAACGTAAGTTTGTCCTCCTCGAGCCTTCAAACTTTGTTCTGTATATTTGGATAGCTATGACTAAAAATGCTGTTTATTTTTGTCATTTGCATCAAATTGCATGTTCAAAATTTATTATGAAGAAGTACATACACATAAGTTTGTCCTTCTCAATTTCAGTTTTTAGTTGTACAACCTAGTTCCTTATTCATACCATGTAAATTAAACTAAACATAGCAAGTTATCTTCTTTAGCACTGCATGTATGTTTGTGTTCTTGATCTGTAATCCAGTGGTGTGGTGAATCTACCAACTCCAGCACAATGTCATATCCTACTATGTCTTAACTATGAACAATGCCATATTATGTTAATGTTATTTAAATCATGTCTCTTTATTTAGCAATCTGAAATGGGATAAATTGACCGTACACTCACCATTCATGCTTATACGTTGTTGAGCATTACATGTATGCTTGTGTTCTTGATCTGTAATCCAGTGGTGTGGTGAAGCTGGCCACTCCTGCACAATGACATTTCCTGTCGTCTTAACTATGAACAATGCCTATTATGTTAATGCTATTTTAAACCGTGTCTCTTTATTTTAGAATAAGAAATGAGATCAATTGATGGCACTGATGCTTATACGTGCAAAACCTATTATCTACCTACTTGTTTCTCTTTCAGGGTGACATCACGGATGCTAGGAAGAACTGCCACAACCCATTGCTTGTCCCTCTAACATATATTCCAGAGAAGAAGGCAACACATCTTGAGGGTGACATCACGGACGTCTATTGATGCTATGCAGCTTGAGTTGGTGGATATAAGCGTCAAACAAGCGCAGTCTCATCAGGTTGCTAAGCTACTTGCACTGCAGCTCTTGGGCAGGGCTAACCTTTCTTGAACTGTGTTGAAGTGCTGCCAGGTCTGTCTATTATTTTGTTGGCGTGTTAACTTCCACTCGTGGCGACCTTTGATGCCCAGTGTATATAATCTATTGTCTGGTTGCCCTTTATTATCACTGGTGGTGAACTTTGATGCCCAGTGGATATAATATGATGTAATTTCTTTGTTGTATAGTCTAAGTTTATTCTTCGTCACGATGCTGTAATTTATTTACTATATATGCTATCGTCCCTCTGTGAAAAGGTTATAAGCTTCGATCGGAGCGCAACGGGCCAATACGTTAGGTTTATATAAAAAAATCGGTACTAAAACTGGTCGGCCGCCAATCGCTAAAATGGGCTGAAACGTGGGCCTACAATCATCTTGGGCCATTAGCAGGCCTAGACTTAATCTGGCCCACTATTAGTTTTGGGCCTTTAAAAGACCGAGTAAACCGCTTGCCTTAATTACGATCGAAAATAAAATGCGCTTTAAAACAGGCTGAGATGTAGATTGAGCCTGAATTATGCCGAACAAATAACAGGCCGACAGCAGGCTGGAATATACATCGGCCCATTATTGGCCCAGTGATATGACAAGCCATTAACAGGCCGAAATGCAGTTGGGGCTTGGTTGGCCCAATCACATGACGGGCTGGAAGCAGGCCAGATGCATAGCGGGCCAAAATTAGGCCTAATACTATCAAGGGCCTTTAACGGGCCGATAGGCAAGTTGGGCTAAAATGCATCCACGAAGACTACAGGCCGTTAAGAGGCCGAAAGTCACTACAGACCAGAATTAGGCCCAGATGCAGCCCGGGGCTTTAAATGGCCAAAAGTGAAACTGGGCCGAAAGCGGCCCATATGTACACAGGGCCGCTGACAGGCCGAAACTAATATCGGGCCAAACTGTTAAAGGGGGCATTAAGAGGCCGAAGAGCAAATCAGGCCCCCAATGGGCTCAAAGGCACAACAGCTGTTAACGGGCCGTATCTATTATGGGCCATAATTTGGCCCAAAATATGACAGTCAGTTAACGGACCGGATCAGATATGGGCTATAATTTGTCCCAAACTATTGCAGGCTGTTAACGGGCCGGATCTGATATGGGCCGTAAACTGGCCCATAATATTGTAGGCTTTTAACGGACCGTATTTGATGTGGGCCATAATTTGGCCCAGAAAATGGTAGGCTGTTAATGGACATTAGATCTCACGAAATCTTGTGGGCTTTTTCCTGGGCCGGCTTTTTAACCTGTATGGGCCTCTATTGGGCCGTCCCACATGTCAATGTTTCGTTGGCGCCTCCTGTCCATTGGAAGGTCACTGGTACATCGAGGTGCTATACAAACGGTTTTTAACTCCTTTCCGCGATGGCGTTTTGAACCGTCTCCTAGTGAGTGACTGCGATAGGGGGTCCTTCCCACACGACCCAGAAACCATCGGGGATAGGCCCTCCGGTCACACACGCTCTGCAAAATGAGGTCGTGTGCGACGGGCGAGCAATCAAATACGGTTATACAGGCCCAATCGGTTCCGGTCATAAGTACATCCCACACAATTAGTCCCAAACAAACGTTTCCAATTTTTATGTACATTCCACGCAGTCAATCCAAGGAATACGTTTCCGTTCTTATGTACATCCCACACAGTCAATCCAGGGAAAACATTTCCATTCGTATGTACATCCCACGTAGTCAATCCAGGGAAAATGTTTCCGTTCGCATATATATCCCACACAGTTTTATGTATAGCCTCGTGTGTGATAGGTGTAACTACCACACACACTCTGCCTCGGTTAACTGTTTGCTTTTATTCAACTACATCACACACGATTTGATGAAGAAAACTGTATGGCATTGGGCTATCCATCACAAGCGCTTTTACTGCTAGAACCATTTGCAAAGTTCCATGACCCATTTAGCAGGTTTATTAGTTTACAATTAATAATTCCAGTATTACGCAAATTCACATTTCATATCGAACAGCTGTTTGCCAATTTCATATCAGGCACATAAATATATTTTAACATCACAGTACGATAGCTACCTGAAAACAGCACAGTATATCATATAGCTAGTTCACCTTCATAAGAACAATATTAGAACAATATATTCATTTCCCTAATCGAGATCATCCAGGCTCGTCTTATCCACCTCTGCTTTCAGTTCAGTAAGAACCTGTTTTGCACTGGCCAACTGGCCAAGTGCCTCCTCCTTCGCCAACACCATCTTAGCAAAGTCTAATTTAAAAAATCTGAGCTCATTCTCCATCTTCCTCTTTTTATCCCGCATCTTCAAATATTCTTCAGCGTTAACAACACTTTCTCTAAGCCTACCTCTGTTCTCTTCCTCATACATGCTCTAGAGCTTTGCTAGGCACATCTTCAAAGACTGTGGCCACTCCTGATCAACCCACTCCAGGTAAGAACACTTCCGTTCATCCTATAATATTTAAAACTATATCAGTAACAATTGTAGGGGAAATGAGTTTCTAGAAACCACCAAATACATATTTTGAAAAACTGAAGAAACAGGTTAATTATGACATATCTTCTCAAAAAGATCAATGTGCAAATGAATTAATTGCTACTGAGACAACAACCAAATTTTGAAACATCAGAAGCTATAATTAACTACAACAACGCTACAAGTTCTTAGTCATGTACTATAAATAACAAATTGAACATTTTATGAGGAAGCTAAATATAACTGCAACAGCATAGCGATAGTGTTTGGATGATAGCAAATTGATACTAACAGGTGTGTACATGCACAAATTTAGTAACATAGAACTAATAGCACTAAGGCCGTGCACTATGTATACCAAAACCGGTGTAAAGACAACTGTTGCTACATTTGGCACCAGTGCCCTGCACTGGCGAGCCAATGCAGTGGGAAAAAAATCAGGGATCCGGACTCCGGAGCACCTAGTTGCTCCGATGCCCAGTTCCTTCATGCCATAAAGATTTAGTATTTTACTGCTTGGCTGCTCGGATGTGTGGACCAAAGTTGGCTGCACAAACTGCTGAAGCGGTGCCAAATAATTTTCTAATGGCACCACTAATGAGATGGCAACATTTTTAGATACTAGGTACAAACTGTGACACTGTCTTAACATCCAAACTAACATAGCAGAGTGACAGTGCCTGAATCACATCTAACAAATAATTTGTAACAACGAAAGTGGGGCTAACCTTCTCTGCACATGCCAAAAACTTCCTCCCACTGTCCACAGATTCAAACGCAACTAGCTTCACACATGGAGATTGACAGTGACAATGAGCAGGCAGATCTTCAGCCACCCCGCTCCATTCGTTGCAACTGATGGTCCTAGGGAGCTACAAGAGGAAGAAATGACTCAAATCGACCGCTGGGTTAAAATCCTTCATTCCAAGTCATAACCTGAGAGAGAGAAGACAGGCATACCCGGGTGCTGAAAAATTCATCGTCGGAGGAGGAACCGCCGGAGAGGTCATTGAAGAAGACCATGGCGACCCCGGCGGTAGGATGCGAGACGGCGAGAGCGAGGAAGCAAGCGAGGAAGCGGCTATAGCTTCGGAAGGAAGGAAGGAGGAAACAGGGGAAATGTGACTTGTGGTCGAGGAGAAAAGGGGGTGGGGAGGGCGGGGGGCGGGGGTAGATATTTCGGTGGTAGGCCAAAAATTTCAAAATGTGGAGGGAAACTTTGCGCGCGGTGCCGCCGAACACCATTCACTTTGAACGATTGTGTGCATCGCAAACGATTCTTCTGCTTTACGCGCATGGGATGAGTTTGATAATTCAAATTTTGGTGGAAATTTCCCTAGGTACTGTCCTCATCCACGTCATTGCATAATTTAATATCGCTTGCTAATTTGGGCACACAAAAGAGCGTACAGCACACAGACCACACTTACTGAATCGAGCAATTTTAGTAATTAAACAGAGCCAGTTAACCTGAACATTGCTCTAACAAATGACCAGCATTAAAAACAAAGCCTAATTACGCATAATTTTAACAAATCCGCCGCCGCGCCGGCCTATGCATCGCCGGTGTGAGATGAGACGTCGATTACTTGTCCTGGCGACAAGCCGCCATTGGTGGACTCCGCGTCCCCCCTGCTGAAGTCGACCGTGTCCTCATCCTCGTCCTCGTCCTCGTCCTCGGCACCGCCCTCAAGGTTGTAGTACTCATAGTAGTGGCTGCGCCAGAGCTCGCGTTGGTACTCCACCACCGATTCCTCGACGGACAGACTCTTCTCTATCTCGACCTCGGCCACGCGCAACTCCTCCTCCCGGCGCTCCTCGATCGACTCCGCCTCCTGCATCTCCAGCTCCCGCTCGGCGATCTCATGAGGAAGCAGGTGCTCCAAGGCCATCGCCGCCATTTCGGACGTGGGTTGCATCCTGGATTCCGAGGTGGCCTGGAATATCTTGGCGTGTGCGTCCTCGATCTTGGCGTGGATGGCCTCGACCCGCGCCAGGGCGACATCAGCGGCATGGACGGCAGCTCGAGCACTCTCAGCGTTTGCAGCCGCCGTCGCAGTAGCTGCTGCAGCCGTCTTGGCTGCTGCAGCTGCCCTGTCGGCTGACGCAGATGCCCTCTCAGTGGATGCGGCCGCGCTTAATGCGGATGCGACGGCACTCTTGGCGTAGGAGGCCGCGCTCTCGGCACAGGCTGCGGCGCTCGGGGAGGACGCGGCCACCGTACGAGCCCTCACGAAGCGTTTCCATGGCGTCATCTTTGCAAGAAGGGGTTGCGGGAATGGGGATCGGGATTCGTGGATTCGGGGGTTGCCGGCACTGGAGCAGACGAGCCGGCGAAGCTTAAGGAGGAAGACTTAAATAGACCCATGAAATTTCATCGCAAACGGTTCCTACAAAAAAACTGTGTGTGATGTTGTTGATATTTTTTATTAGCTGTGAAAGACGAATTTGGAGTAAAGTGGCAACGTATGGTGTTTTAAATGTACGAGAAAATTTGTAGTACTAATACAACTACCATGTCAAAATTTGTAAAATTTCAGGGGTCATTTGACCTTTAAGACATTTTAAGTGATTTTCTAGCCATTTAATGACCGTAATTCAAATTTGAACTACATCTACATGCAACGGCTAACCATAACGGTTTGAAAAATTATATTTGTGTACATGTGTGCGAGTTAGTTCCATGTGCAGTAAATTGGAAGGAATTTTCAAAAATATTGGTCTCACGGCTATGACACATGCATGGAGTGTCATGGCATTTAAATTCCAAAAAATTAAAAAAAATCAGAAACACATGAAACCTTGCTTGATGTAATGTCATGCCGCCAAGATGATGTGGTAAAATTTTAGGCATGTTTGACGAAAGTTTGGACACACACCCCTCACAAACCGGAGCAACTCACTAGAAGGCTCGTGGTTCCGAGAGGGAACAATGCATGCTTGATGACGAATGGGAGATAGCTTCCTCTTACGGCCTTCAAATTTTTTCTACATTTAACGTGCACTAATACAACTATCATGTGAAAATTTGGAAAATTCTAGGGGTCATTTGACCTTTTAAAGACCTCTAAGTGATTTTCTAGATTTAATGACCGTAATTCAAATTTGAACTACATCTACATGCAACGGCTAACCATAACGGTTTGAAAAATCATATTTGTGTACTTGTGTGCGAGTTAATTCCATGTGCAGTAAATTGGAAGGAAATTTCAAACATATTGGTGTCACGGCCTGTACACATGCATGGAGTGCCATGGCATTTAAATTCCAAAAAATTAAAAAAAGATCAGAAACACATGAAACATTGCTTGATGTAATGTCATGCCACCAAGATGATGTGGTAAAAAATTTGGCACATTTGACGAAAGTTTGGACACACACCCCTCACAAAACCGAAGCAACTCACTAGAAGGCTCGTGGTTCCGAGAGGGAACAATGCATGTTTGATGACGAACGGAAGATAGTTTCCTCTACGGCCTTCAAATTTTTTCTATATTTAAAGTGCACTAATACAACTGTCATGTGAAAATTTAGAAAATTCTAGGGGTAATTTAACCTTTTTAAGACATTTAAGTGATTTTCTAGCCATTTAATGTCCGTAACTCAAATTTGAACTACATCTACATGCAACGGCTAACCATAACGGTTTGAAAAATCATATTTGTGTACTTGTGTGCGAGTTAATTCCATGTGCAGTAAATTGGAAGGAATTTTCAAACATATTGGTGTCACGGCCTCGACACATGCATGGAGTGCCATGGCATTTAAATTCCAAAAAATTAAAAAAGATCAGAAACACATGAAACCTTGATTGATTGAATGTCATGCCACCAAGATGATGTGGTAAAAAAATTGGCATGTTTGACGAAAGTTTGGACACACACCCCTCACAAATCGGAGCAACTCACTAGAAGGCTCGTGGTTCTGAGAGGTAACAATGCATGTTTGATGACAAACGGGAGATAACTTCCTCTTACGGCCTTCAATTTTTTTCTACATTTAACGTGCACTAATACAACTGTCATGTGAAAAATTGTAAAATTCTAGGGGTCATTTGACCTTTTAAAGACATTTAAGTGATTTTCTAGCCATTTAATGACCGTAATTCAAATTTGAACTACATCTACATGCAACGGCTAACCATAACGGTTTGAAAAATCATATTTTTGTGTACTTGTGTGCGAGTTAATTCCATGTGTAGTAAATTGGAAGGAATTTTCAAACATATTGCTGTCATGGCCTGGACACATTCATGGAGTGCCATGCCATTTAAATTCCAAAAAATTAAAAATGATCAGAAACACATGAAACCTTGCTTGACGTAATGTCATGCCACCAAGATGATGTGGTAAAAAAATTGGCCTGTTTGACGAAAATTTGGACAGACACCCCTCACAAACCAGAGCAACTCACTAGAAGGCTCGTGCTTTCGAGAGGGAACAATGCATGTTTGATGACGAATCGACGATAGCTTCCTCGTATGGGCTTCAAAAAATTTCTACAGTTAACATGCACTAATACAACTGTCATATAAAAATTTGGAAAATTTCAGGGGTCATTTGACCATTTTAAGACATTTAAGTGATTTTTTAGCCATTTAATGACCATAATCCAAATTTGAACTGCATCTACATGTAGCGGCTAACCATAACGGTTTGAAAAATCATATTTGTGTACTTGTGTGTGAGTTAATTCCATGTGCAGTAAATTGGAACCAATTTTCAAACATATTGGTGTCATGGCTTAGACACATGCATGGAGTGCCATGGCATTTAAATTCCAAAAATTAAAAAATGATCAGACGATGTAAATATCTGGTGTTCAAAAAAGAAAATCTAAAGATCTGGCAAGACAACCGGACCCCACACGATTGGCACTCTATTTCGCGCCTCGAGGTTTGGAAGGTGAGTGGCGCGGGTTATTAATCAGACACAGTTCTGTATTGGAAACCATCAGCTATTAAGTTCACACACGGCTTTTGCTGCGGGAATCGTGTGTAATTCAAACTACAGTACTCGTAAATTCTGGTGACCGGCGTGTGTACTGTTCCTGTCGATCTAGATTCTGGCCGCCAATAAACACTACCTTGCTCTCGTCGTCCCGCCTGCATTCTCATCTACATCCTTCCCTCGCTCGCCCTCTCTCTCTCTCTCTCTCAAATCTTTGCCATGGTGCCGCCAATCTGCCCACGCGCCGACGAGGAGCTGCCGCCCCCCGAGGACGCTTAGTGGAAGAGCAGCGACAAGGAGGACCCCTACGCGCCGCCGGACGAGGTTGCGCCGGACCCCTCAACTTTGGAGTGGTTTTGGGGCCAGTACAATCTTTGTCTGTGGAAGTCGCTGCCGCCGGCTGAGAAAGCCAGGCAAGTGGCGTTCAAGAAGGAGATGGCGGAGGAGGAAGCTAGGTACCAGGCGGCCTGTGAAGCCCGTGATGCCTCCTGGAAAAAGGAGGCGGTGGAGCTTTGGGGGCGGGCGCGTCGTCGTGCGGAGGAGGTGTAAGAAGACGGGTACTTTGCAAGGAAGGTCAAAGGCGCTAGGTGCCTCATCGCTGCGTGGAGGTGGGCCGATAAGCTCCAGCGTGCCAACGATGAGGAGCTCTGGTGGGCGCCCAACGAAATGGTAAGATCGTTCGCGCTCGTCCGCCAGCAAGAGGCAGATCGGTACGTCAAGCGTTGCGAGGCGGAGGAGGCAGAGTACTGCCTCCGCGCTGGGAAGACACCGCGCACTAGGGAGCTGCTGGTGAGGGGCTGCTGGTGAGGGGCTGCCGGAATACTGCCCCTAGGAGGGATTATTAGTTTTAGTATTGTTCGTTTTCAATTTTATGCATTGTACCTAGTAGTTAAGTATCATCACGTATATGTGATGATATTATATATATTCTATGATGAACTAATGGACAATTAATATATATTATGAATTCCATTTTCTATCTGTTTTCGTATACTAATTTGTATCTGGCTATTATCATCCACATCTACAGAATGGAAAGCATATACACACATTGAAACAGAACATATAAGAACGGAAAACAGAGTACACACATTGAAACAGAGCAATATTATGATTGCTGTGAATAAATAGCGATCCAAGTCAAAACGACTCAACAAAATAAAATGCGTCCATGAGACCATGACCAGCAGCCCTTGCCTATGGTAGCTCTTGGATCTACCTGAACTCGTGCAGGCATTCGTCCAAGCGGTCGACACGCTTGTGGTACATCTGGAGCGCGATCTCGAGGTCCAAGTTGTCTATTTCATCGGAGATCACCAGCTCGAGGATGCGATGGCCATGTTCCTCTACTGTGCCTAGGTGGACACCTGGGCCAAGGAGGTGGTCGAGCCTAGCGACCAGCGCGTTGGCATCGAGCAGGCCACGGACAAGGTGAACGGCGCGACCCATGCGAACGGTGCGGCGGGCGTCCGGTGCAAGTACGGCGTAGCTGGCCTCTGGTGCAAGTACGGTGCAGACGGCCTCTACCTACTCCTGGCGAGGAATGGGGGTACTGACGGGACGTGTACCCAACTGGGACGCCCTGTCGACAGCAGGCAAGTGCCGATGGATCCACTCTTGCTGTGCGGCGCGCCACACCTCTCACTCTGCGGCGCTCCAACGGTGTCGCTGTGCGGCGAGCCGCAGCCTATCAGCGTGGACGTGCCTAGCTTGCTCTGCGGTGCACCATCAATCATGTTGTGCGGCGAGCTACAACCTCTCGGCGCTGACATGCCTATCTTGATCCACGGCGCTGAAGCGCCATGCGCCAAGGGTCTGCTCAACCCTGGCGATGACGCGCATCACGGTGTCGTCCATCTCATTGCTGGGGAGCGCCTCGGCCTTGACGGGCCATGGCGCCTTCTCGTTTTCCTCGTCGAGGAGGTTGATGGCAGAGGCGGTGCTTTGGTGGGTTGGCATGCTTGGAAAAGGTGGATGTGCTACAGGCTGCGCTTGTTGCCTCCGTGTGTCGCGCGCCACGCGCAATATCGCTGGGTGGCAGCGGGAAACCGGTGAGGAAATGGCGGGAAACGGTGGCGTGTTCATAAAACACCATCAATTAATGGAAACTTAGCATAGAAGGAACATCGAGCTAGCACGACGCGTGCGGGCACATTGCTTGCCCAAGGCTATGATCCATATACTTGTGTGCCCAACAAAGCACACTATTCACAGTAAAGAATACTATTCCATTTATCCTAGTAGAGCAGTGGCGGCAAGCTTCACAAGAAGTAGATGATGATCAGATGATCGTTTATCCTAGTTAATTATGCATGTAATAGTTTACTTTGGTGTGTGGAAATGTCATGTGTGTACTAGCCACCTATGTAATTGGATGTTTGCCGCGTATCACACACATCTTGTTTATGTGAAACGTTTCTGTTCTCTTGGCTCAACACAAATAGTTTATCAGAATGAAGTGTATGCCCTCCATTGCACACACCTTGATCTGGCTGAACCGTTTCTGTTGCATTGCCTAATCGAAAACAGTTCATCCGAGTGAACCGTATGCCGTATATCACATACACCTTGATCTGGCTGACCGTTTCTTTTGTGTTGCCTAATCACAAATAGTTCATCCGAGTGAACTGTATGCCGTAATCGCACACACCTTCATCTGGCTGCCCGTTTCTGTTGTTCCGCCTCATAACAAATAGTTTATCCGAGTGAACTGTATGCCGTATATCGCACACGCCTCCATCTGGCTACCCGTTTCTTTTGTTCTGCCTCATCACAAATAGTTCATTGAACTGAAGCGTATGCCCCGCAACGCACACGCAACTAAAATTTGAATCGTGTTTGATGTATCCGCCATCGCAAATGTTTTGCATCTTTTTTGATGGTTTTTTTACATCACCGTTTGCGATTAATGCATCGCACACAGTTTGTCAAAGGGTCTCTGATTGTAGTGTCGCGTTAGCAGCATCCTGCAATAGTGGGTTGACATCTGTCCCAACGCGGAGCTATCACGTGGATCCTTCAGCCAGTGAGGATTTTACATGTGGAAAATCGCCATTGGTCGTGGCTGTTAACGGGTTATCGGATCCAAAACCGGACCCGATAGCTTAACGAAGACCCGTTACGGTGGATGCCACATGTCGGTTACCCTTGATGAAAACAGTTCCATGACGCGGCATTTATCGTCATGGAAGTGGACACTTCCGTGATGATAATTTCAGTATTATCATGGAACACTTCTACGACAGCACATGTATGACTATGTTGATTCTGTCATAAAATCATCATAGATGTACATGCATGACAGAAAACGTGACTACTGTGACAAACACGTATCATCACGGAAGTGTTTTTTGTAGTGAATTGGAGAGCACTATTGTCATACTTGTGCATTAGGTGTAGCTAATATTGAGTGTGTTTCATGAATGGATCAATGACTGAGCATAATGTGCTAGGGATAACCTTCTTTAGTGTTGATATTTTGAAAGGCATGGTTGCTTGTTGGTATGCTTGAGTATTTATGTTTTCATGTCAAACTATAGACTATTGCTTTGAATCACTCAAGTCCAAATATCCATGCCACAAAGAATAAAATTATATGATGAATGTGATAGGTAGCATTCCACATCAAAAATTCTGTTTTTATCATTTACCTACTCGAGGACGAGCAAGAATTAAGCTTGGGGATGCTTGATACGTCTCCAACGTATCTATAATTTTTGATTGTTCCATGCTATTACAGTATCAATCTTGGATGTTTTATATACATTTACAAGCAATTATATATAATTTTTTGGGACTAACCTATTAACTTAGTGCCCAGTGCCAGTTGCTATTTTTTTGCCTGTTTTTGGTTTTTTAGAATATCAGTACCAAACGAAGTCCAAATGCCACGAAACTTTTTGGAGATTTTGTTTTGGACATAAGAGACCCTAGAAGCTTCAGGAGGGGATGAGAAGATGGAGCACTGGCCCACAAGGCACCAGGGCATGCCTAGGGGGTGGGGTGCGCCCTGATGGCTTGTGGGTCCCACGTGGCTCCGTTTGACCTAACTCCACCTCTATAAATTGTCTAAAATCGGGAAACCAACAGAGAGCCATCCAAAATACTTTTTCCGCCGCCGCAAGTTCTAGAACCACGAGATCCCGTCTGGAGGCCTTTTCCGGCACTCTGCGGGAGGTGGATTCGATTACGGAGGGGCTCTACATCAACCTTGCTGCCCTTCCGATGATGCGTGAGTAGTTTGCCACAGACCTATGGGCCCATAGTTAGTAGCTAGATGGCTCTCTCTCTATTTTTGATCTTCAATATAAAGTTCTCCTCGATGTTCTTGGAGTTCTATCCGATGTAATGACTTTTTGCAGTGTGTTTGTTGGGATCCGATGAATTGTGAGTTTATAATCAGATTTATCCATGAATATTATTTGATTTTTCTCTGAACTCTTTTATGCATGATTGTTATAGCTTCGTATTTCTCTGATCTATTGGTTTGGTTTGGCCAACTTGATTGATTTTTCTTGCAATGGGAGAGGTGTTTTGTGATGGATTCAATCTTGCGGTGCTCAATCCCAGTGACAAAAAGGGACATGACACATATTTGTATCATTGCCATTAAGGATAAAAAGATGGGTTTTATTCATGCGTGAGTTGTCTACATCATGTCATCTTGCTTAAGGCGTTACTCCGTTCTTTATGAACTTAATACTCTAGATGCATGATGGATAGCGGTCGAAGTGTGGAGTAATAGTAGTAGATGGAGAATCGTTACGGTCTACTTGTCTCGGACATGATGCCTATATACATGATCATTGCCTTGGATATCGTCATGATTATTCGCTTTTCTATCAATTGCCCAACAGTAATTTGTTTACCCACCGTATGATATTTTCAAGAGAGAAGCCTCTAGTGAAAACCATGGCCCCTGAGTCTACTTTTACCATATATAAAATCCTAAAAATACTTTGCTGCAATTTTACTTTATTTATTTTGTATTTTTCTTCAATCTATCTATCAAACACCATACAATTTAATCTTCCACATAACCGCTGATTGATTGACAGCCCCTTGTTTGTGTTGGGTTGCAAGGATTTGTTGTTTGTGTGCAGGTGCTGCTAACGAGGTGTTGCGTGGTTCTCCTACTAGATTGATAACCTTGGTTTTTAGCTGAGGGAAATACTTATCTCTACTATACTGCATCATCCTCTCCTCTTCGGGGAATTCCCAACGCAGTTCGCAAGTAGCAAGGGTTCTCCAATGTGACTAAATGCAGTGCCACACATATGTGTTATTTTTGGTCTTGCAACATTTAGCGTTAGTGTTATGGATGTTCAATTATATCATCAATATTCATAACTTCAGTCTTATTCACAATAGGAGTATGACCCTTTTGTTCATTACATCGAACAACTATTGTTCTCTTATGAACAACCTCCTTGCAACTTCTATGCAATGGGCTAGAGTGTACGAAACTCTAAAATGAATTATGACAATAAATTCAGAGGTAATATGTTGATGAAAAAGTATCATAACTATTACAAAATTTTCAACACATATTTTAACCTCATTAATTTGTTGGTCACAGTAATTCTTGCATCGATTCACAACAACATGCAATCGAGTCAGTATCCTTGTGATCAACTTTTAACCACAATTCATGAAGAATTTAGTGTTTAAAAATTTAATCATGATTCTCAAGAATCACACTTTACATGACCGACTTTCTCTACATCTTATAACTTGTATGACATTCATACCTGAGCTGGACATTCCAGTCTTCTTTTCTTTCCGCCTCTAAACTTCTTATAGTTTTACTTACAATATTTTTCCCACTCAACAGAAGAATCATCTAACTTTTTAATAGCGGCGCAAGCCCCAAATTTCCCTAGGCATGTAAGTCTCATTACATCTTTTGGTTTTGTTCTTTCCCTTTAAGTTCTCACCATCAGCTCATGACTGGTGTTCTTCAGGATCTTACACATTTTAGTCTCAAACATAGTTGAACGCTTCACTAGAACTTGCAAACAAAACACTTCTTTAGATATCATATATCTTTTAACCTTTATTTGTTTCTGAAAACAACTTTCAGTTCCCAGAATATCACATAACTATCCAAAACATTTTGAAGTTTGGGTTTCTTGGAAGCAAGTAGACCGTAATGTAATTCTTAGCTTTTTGGATCAAAAGACGTAAGTCTCGTCATCCATATAATTAGCAGGCGAGCATTGCAAGCATGCAGTAGGACAAAATCCTTCTTGGCACTCTTAGAGGACAATCCTCTCAATCATAAAAGATTCAACCACATAAATAACAGTCAATCAATTTCAACAACAAAGGTGGAACCGTGAGCCATAATTCTACAACTATAATGCAAACTACACATAGACATAGTTCATAATTAATTTGCACTAGTGATTAAACTAAATTAACACATAATAGTGCTCCCACTCAAATCAATATATCTCATAATTGATTTGAAGTGATTCAAGATCCTGATCTCATTCACACCCATGGATGGTAGCATCTCATATGATGTGAATTTCAATAGGTAGGAAATCGTTTGCCGATCATATCTCTATATGACGCTTGTTCATCTTTCGATGCTTCGTGCTCCGAGCTCAGAACTTTTCTACTAGAATTTCAAGACAACCGAGTGTTTCTGATATGAAGTCCTATCTCACCTGCCTTACACTTCACTTCTCATTTGTACTCATGGTAGCATGTAGTACTCCGAAAGGCCACATGTTATAGACGGTTGCAACACTAGAAAGAGCACCTTCTAACTTGATATTTACTGTGAGAGATCACCCTAATAATTGACTACTATGCAATCAAAGGGTGCAAACAACAAAGGGATAAACATCCCAGGCAGTTCATAAAAGCATGATATGGTATAGCCCAGGGCGCCAGGAATCTCCATGATCATCTTCAACCTCCAGTTGAAGCATCGTGACGACCAATATTTCGTTGTCGTGGCAACCGTTTCAGAAACATTGCCATGGCAGCAATTTTAGAAAACGTTGCCGTGGCGACCGTTTCAGGAAACATTGTTGTGGCACCAAATTCAGAAATTCCACCATGACACAAAATTATAACTCCTCGTCCCGCGCCATGTACACCTTCTTCATGTCGAGGTCCTTCGTCTACGGTTGCCATCGTTACCTATAACTTGTAGGCTATCTCTACGATATTTACATCAGTGTGGTAATCTCGTGGCTCCAGTTATCATGCCGTGATGCGCAAGCCACTTAACATTACAACATATAACCATCTCATACATAAACTCATTATCATGACGAAGGCTATACCACATCATATGCATACCCTGCAAAACCAAGTTAGACGTCCTCTAATCGGTTTTATCAAAATTTTAGTTACGCGGTTAACTAGTCTTAACAAGTAATACTAGCTACCTACATCCACAATTTAGGCAAGGATTCTTGATGCTAGATTAAGTTTCGGGGTGTGTTAAACAAGAGACTTAATTAAAAATCTCTAGCCCCACACTAAACTTCGTCAAATACACGTGACCCCCTAGAAGATCATCCATCTTTGGCACCCTCTTGTGTACGTGATGGTTCACTATTCTCAACTATGGTGAAGCCCAAGGAACTGTTAGCAGATCGTCAATAGCCAGAGCCGATCGATTGTCAGAACCTTGTAGAAAACAACACCATGCCGCCGATGAGTTGAACCGACGCAACTCTCGAGGGAAGCACAACAAGAACATCAACCCTCACAATCACATGTGATCTAGATCACAACCTGCACCTACTCATAAAACCACTCATGATGCCACTGTTGGGAAACATACTAGAAAACAAAAAAAATCGCACCTATGATCACCCAAGATCAATATGATGATGCATTACGGGTTGGGATCACGATCGTTACCGTCACCAAATTGTACCGAAAGAAGAACATGTCAGTGTAGATCGTACTTGGAGTCCCTCGAACCATCGATGAATGATCCCTTGTACCGCCCACGAATGATCCCTCGAATCGAAGACCGAAAGCACGGCCTCTCTATTTGGTTGCAAGCGTGCAGCCTTCACGATATGGCAACACTTCACCGTCTAGAGCTAATCATCACCGGAGAATTGGAGGGAGGAGATTTGAACCACACTAAGCTTCTAATTATGAGGACAAGAGGATTATCCAAGCTCTAATTAGTCAACTAGGACCAACTAGAACATGAACTAGAAGAACTAGAGGAGGCTCCAAAAACTGTGCATCCAAAGGGTGGAAATCCTCTAGTATATATAGGTTGGACGGGAGAGGAGGGGTGCCACAAGGGGAGGAAAAGTTCCTCCCCTTTGGCCGACCAAGGTAGGAGGAGTTGGACTTCTCCGCCACTCCAATTCGGCCCTCTTCCTTAGGGATGGGAGGCACTTCCCCACTTGGGCCTTTTTGGCCCAAGTTGCCTTCCACCTCTTGGCCTTTTTAGGCCCTTGATATTTAAATTAAATATAAAATGTTCTAAATACTTCTAGACCATTATATATATTTTTTAACATCTCTGGAAACTTTTTCCACCTATATATAATTTATTGGTATTACCCGATACTCACCGAAACGCTTCCGGATCCTCTCGGAACTATTCTGAATATTCATGAAATAATTCCACAAATATATTATCATGACTCCCATCCTACTAACACTCAGCAGATCGTGATTGCCTTAAGCTTGTGACCCCATAAGTTCGGTAACTCATAGACATGGACGAAACCGTTCGTCCAATGATCGACAGCGGGACCGTGGACGTCCATATTGGTCTGTGTGAGTACATGAATGATATTTGAGTGAACCTTTGGTCATCATGTGATGTTCCCTTTGCTTCGCAATACTTCACAAAACCCAGGATGCATTGGTATCCTCCTGATTCACCACCACGCTCACTATAGCGAAATCCTCGTTACTGGTTTTGTTCTTGTTTCTCGTTATTGTGTTCCGGCATCCCGTGATGAAGTCACGTGTGTCTAGCCAAACGTTAATTGATGTCGTCACACCAAGAGGGCCCTAAGAATATCTCTCCATCATCGGAGGAGCAAATCCCACTCTCGAGCTATCCGGTCACTTGTCAAACTTTCCGATGATTATGATCACCATGTTACAAGTGATGTTTGAGCAACCCCAAAGTCCACCTACGGTAAGAAGTGACCATGATACTCTCATGGTCTAAGGAGCGATATCACACGTTAACATTCCGTGTTATTACAATTGAATGCAGACGACATTAACTCAATTCATAACAAACTGGATTGGGTCGATTCAATATGATTGTTCTTCCAATGTCATAATCTCAATATTGTTTTACGACTATCCTTACACTTAACGATATCCTAAGATCCGGAAAACGTGATCACCAACAACACTTGAGCTAGTCTTAGAGGCGAGACTAGGAACCTTTTATTTATCGTTTATCATTCCACACGTGCATATGAGTTTCCACCGAATCACATATTCCAGGATCATAGTAGTTATAACATAGAATATAAACTCTTAACTACGAACATGGAGATATAATAATACAAATTTTATTGCCTCTAGGGCATATTTCCAACACCCTCCCTCGTGCATGACACCATTATATAGTTGTGTACCACTAAGTGCATGTCCATCATGCGTTGATGCTCACTCCCTCTTCCTCGCGTAGTGTACAATGTCAACTTCAGTGGTAACCCGGTCGCCATAGGCACATTCGGTGTCGTAGTAAAGGGAATTGCTGTCATGGCTGCAGCTGGGATTAGCGGGCCCATGTCACCTCTTGCCAATTCTTCACCATTTTTAGCTCACAGTCGCAACTAGCTCGGTGGATAGAAGCTTTGAGACTGTTGTGCAGCTTGGGAATGGTAATCATATCAATGGGGAGGCTTGTAACTAGATTTCAAGCTCAAGCACTAAGTCCAAGTCCTTGCTCTTTATTTGAATAAAGAAATGTGTGAAAATTTGGTTTCCCATAACACAACACCAATAAATGACACAAGATCATCAAAAAATAAGTCTGACATTAGTGGCATCATGAGTGTCGAGGCGGCTGCCGTAGTGTTGATCAACAGGAAAGCTAATGGATACCTAACTCTATTAAGCATGAATGAATAGTTAATTTAGGATTATGGCAGCTTTCCGACCCCCATCTTATTTCAATGGCGGGGGAGGACATATGTCCCCTCCCTCGTGCATGGCACCACCATATATTTCTTCAATAGTTATTTACTGTTGAGTGCATTGTATATCATGTGTCTCGGCCCATGACCTCGACACAATTGTAAGTAATACAGACATGTATATCATGTGTATCAGCCCATGGCCTCGACCGACGTGGCGCCTAAATGGCCTAGGGAAACAGTGTCTCGTCCTATAACATACCAATTTTATTAAATTTGGATGTTAATAGAATCATCATTTACATCTCATGATTTCTTGCATTTTGGAGTTTTCTAAATTATTCAAATATTTTTCCACTCAAGAAAAATAAGAGAGAGAGAGGATAGAATGACTTCCTCAATTATAAAAGAGTTGTAAAAATTATTAGAATATTAATTAGAGTTTCTCAAGTTTATTTGGTATTTATTTTATTGGCAAAAAGTGCATTAATTGCATTATAAAAATATTTTCAAAGATCTATGAGCAGGAATTAATGTTCACTATGCTCTATATTTCCCATAGTGACTTTATAAATTACTATGGTATTTTTGTAAAATATTTTGGTTTCTATTTTGGCCTCAAAGGTTTTCTGCTTAAGAAAAAACACACACACGCGCGCGCACACACACATCAGCCGGCCGAGTCGGCCACTTCGGCCCAGGCCAGCCCCGCGCCCGAAACCCCCTAGGCGTCGGCCGCCCGCCCCTCGTCTTCCCCTCACTCGTGCTCCCGCACCCGCTGCCAGGTGGGACCCCGGCCCTTACCATCTTCAGCCTCCTGCAACCCGTGGGATAAGCTCACCGCGTCGCGCTCCCGCCCCCGCCGGGCGAAGCTATCGGGATAGAGCATATCCCGCAGCCCCGAGCCTTATCTCCTCGCCTATATAAGCCCCTCGTCCCCCTCATTCAATCCCACCACTCCGCTATTCCCCGTGGTGCTTCTAGCCGCCGCCGCCGTGTGCATCTCGCCGGAGCCGAGCTCTTCACCGGTGAAATACATCGTCTGTGGCACATCTGAGCCCTCTGTTCTTTGTCAATCGAGTTGCCTCGCCCAGCCAAACCTTTTTGACAAATTTGTTTTGCCCCTAGATCACCGGAGTCGACCAAACCATCGACGCCGAGCCAGCCGGAGCACCCGGGCACTGCCTCGAGCCCCTGCTCAACCCCGGCACTCTCGAGCAACGCCGCCACCACCACTGCGACACCCACACCGAGCCAGTCATCTCCGCCTCCTTCACGGACACCGGAGATCGCCGTAGCCGCTGCCCCTACTCCACCCGCCGTCGCGCCACCCTCCTCTGCTCGTCGCCGACGCCCACCGTAAGTCGACACCCCTTCTTCTGTCCGTTAGATCGATCACCGACGGCGCAGATTAGATTAGGTTAGTTTTTTTTAAAATTCGACCGGTACGCAGTTAACCGCGGTTTATTCTAAACCGAGAGGTTTATTTATTTATTTTAGCCGCCACGTAGTATTTTTGTTAATTGCCGGCCGTTCGCCCTATAAGTCGCACATCGGACACTTTTCAGCCAATCACAGGCCACCATGTGGCCAGTGACTTAGTTGTAGTAGTTTTTTTACAGATTGCCCCTTAAACTTCGTTTAACCACAACATTTTAACCATAGAATTAGTTGAAACCAACGGCAAATTGTTCGTCTCGAATAGCTTTATCCAGTAAACACATCTTTGCAAACTTTTGTTAACTTCAAATTTGAATTGTTTTAAATTCAAATTTGAACTCTATTTGGCCATATCTCCTAAGCCGTTACACCGTTTGAATTAATTCTTTTGCACTTTGTCACCGTAGCCAAATCCTATGACTTGAACCAATCTCACGGTATTTTTCACACAATTAGGATTTGTCCATGATAGATTTATTACTATGCCATTTATCCACTTTAGTTCACATCACAGTTTTTGAACCCTAATTCACACGATGCTTTCACCCTTAGAAAATTTTCATAAAATTTAAGCGTGTTGGATTTTCATTTGGGTTTTCCATGTCTTTTCATGTTGCATGTTATTTTGGTTCTCTTAAATGATTGCTTATGTGTGTTTATTTACTTTGGCGATAGATTGTCCGGAGTGGGAAGCCGAATATTATCATTCTCTAGTCCTTTGCGGTAGGATTGCATGGTAGGAATTTATGTTTGATGGCTATGCTTTACACCCAGTAGTTCATTGAGGTAGGTCTGAATCTTAGACCATTGTCGCCACAGTTTAATTATATTGCTTCGCTAAAGTAGACGTGGATTGGGGAGTGATTCATCATAAAGTATGAGTGACAATGTAGTAAACAGGACCTAAGATAACCAATGAACTACCTGGGTGGAGTTGGTTTGAATGGTGGCGAAGTACAGTGGGAGTATTCATGGGGAATCAATGGCAGTGCACACCAGTGGTCCGTTCACTCAGGATCAAAGGGATCAAACGTATTTTCATGTCTAGAAGCTTATGTGTGCAGCCACAAGCCATTATGGGCTCTGGCTTAGTTGAGTAGATAGTGTGACCTCTTTTGGGATAGGCTAGCAGATGTAGAATATGTAAGTGTACCGGCCTATCCGTGGGTTAAGGGGAATACTTTCGAAAGACTATGTCTCGATCTTCCGATCATGAAGGAGGTCGAGTCTTGTGGGGAAAAGTGTGCAACCTCTGCAGAGTGTCTACCTAATCGATTAGCCGTGTCCCTGGTTAGGGACAATTTGAGCTTTTAGTAGTGGAAATGCCGGGAGATCTCATCACCCTTAACTTAATCATTTGGGTTTAATTAAACTTTGGGAATAGATTGTGATGGGGGTACCATCTCAATCATATGCTATTTTGTAGTGATAGAATAATATCTTTTATAATAGGAAAAATTTATCTTTATGCAAAAATTTAAATTTAACTTAGAGTTTTCCACCAGCCAAATTGCATGTACAAGTAGGATTACTATACTCTTACGATGTGACTCGCCAGTACATTCAATGTACCGACCTATATGGCTGCAACTTATCACGTTGCAGATATATCCGGCGAGGATTAAGGTGCGATAGGTCGATGTTCTACACTCAGCTTTTGCTTGTGGAGTTGATGGACTCATTTACTTCTATGCTTCCACAGTATTTGTTTTATTTGGCCTTATGATGTATCTTTGTAATAAATTGTATTACTCCTAGACTATCGATGTAATAAAGAGATGTGTGTTATTTCTATTATTTCATCGAGTACTATGTGTGCTAGCAAGTCGATCCAGGGACTAGCACGTTAAGCACAGGACTTCGACCCTTATCGGGCCGGGTCGCTAAAAGGTGGTATCAGAGCACACGTTGATTATAGGACGCGACCCTAGAAAATGAAAAGCCATAGGATGAATTTTTTTCAATTTCCCTATATATTTGTTCATCGTATTACGCTCCTCTTTTCATTTCTACTTCTTCTCTATTTTAGCAAAGTAGATGTTGACCCCCATCATCGAGTTTGCTCATCCCGACAAGACCATGCCCTTTGAAAATGACCTTGATGAAGAAGAGGCTGGAGCTGACGTCGATCTGATGTAGTCTTCTATCGATGGGAACTAGATTCAGACCACCATGTAAACATTAGAAATTCGTTAGTCGATTAGATTCTCGATTAGTTCGCTACGATCGTTTGTGAGACTAGGTTATTTTAGGATCAATGTGTGAAACTTGATTGAAGTGGTTGGTTTGATTTGGAGTTTTATTTGCCTCATTTGCATACGGGTATTGTTTTCCCCACTAGGCCCTTGTTATATTCTAATTTTTCATCCACTCTAAACCCATCAGATGCCTCTGAGACGTGACCCGGGATCCAACTTCCCACCGGAACTCACCCAGTTGATCCAGAACCAAAATGCTCTCATGCAAATGCTCATCCAGAAACAGAACTAGAAGCAGAACAACAACAACGACAACCCACCGCCACCACCCCAAGTGGATAGCCTTACCCGTTTCCTAAGGCTGAACCCACCAGTGTTTTCAAGCAGCACCGAGCTGATTGTTGCAGACGACGGGCTCCGCAAGATTGGAAGAGAGCTAGTCACAGCAGGATGCAATGATGCAGAGATGGTGAGGTTTGCCGCTCACCAGCTGGATGGACCGGCAGCTGCATGGTGCGAGAACTATGATACGTCTCCAACGTATCTATAATTTTTTATTATTCCATGCTATTATATTATCTGTTTTGGATGTTTTATATGCATTTATATGCTATTTTATATTATTTTTGGGACTAACCTATTAACCTAGAGTCCAGTGCAGTTTCTGTTTTTTCCTTGTTTTTGAGTTTTACAGAAAAGGAATATCAAACGGAGTCCAAATGGCCTGAAAATTTACGGTGATTTTTTATGGACAAGAAGAAGCCCTCGAAGCAAAAGAGTTGGGCCAAAAGAGTCCCAAGTCAATGACAAGGGTGGAGGGTGCCCACACCCCCCTAGGGCGCTCCCCCTGCCTTGTCGCTGACTCGTGGACCCTCCTGACGTGAAACCGATGCCAAAAATTCCTATAAATCCAGTAACCCCCAGAAAGAAACCTAGATCGGAAGTTCCGCCGCTGCAAGCCTCTGTAGCCACGAAAAACCAATTGGGAGCCCGTTCCGGCACCCTGCCGGAGGGGGAAACCATCACCGGTGGCCATCTTCATCATCCCGGCGGTCTCCATGACGAGGAGGGAGTAGTTCACCCTCGGGGCTGAGGGTATGTACCAGCAGCTATGTGTTTGATCTCTCTCTCTCTCTCTCTCTCTCTCTCTCTCTCTCTCTCGTGTTCTTGATTTGGCATGATCTTGATGTATCGCGAGCTTTGTTATTATAGTCGGATCATATGGTGTTTCTTCCCCTCTACCTTGTTGTGATGAATTGAGTCTTGCTCTTTGAGGTTCCATTATATTGGATTGAGTATTGGATTTGAGAACACTTGATGTATGTCTTGTGATGGGATATCTGTGGTGACAATGGGATGTTCTATTGATTCACTTGATGTATATTTTGGCACTCAACTCGCAGATTCCCGAGGTGACATTGGGGTATCTATGCATAGGGGTTGATGCACGTTTTCGTCCTACGTTCTCCGATAGAAACTTTGGAGTGATTCTTTGTTGCACGTTGAGGGATTGTTATATGATCCAATTATGTTATCATTGTTGAGAGAATTTGCAATAGTGAAAGTATGAACCCTAGGCCTTGTTTTCAAGCATTGCAATACTGTTTTTGCTCACTTTTATTACTAGTTACCTTGCTGTTTTTATTTATTCAGATTATAAAAACCTATATCTACCATCCATATTACACTTGTATCACCATCTCTTCGCCGAACTAGTGCACCTATACAATTTACCATTGTATTGGGTGTGTTGGGGACACAAGAGACTCTTTGTTATTTGGTTGCAGGGTTGTTTGAGAGAGACCATCTTCATCCTATGCCTCCCACGGATTGATAAACCTTAGGTCATCCACTTGAGGGAAATTTGCTACTGTCCTACAAAACTCTGCACTTGGAGGCCCAACAACATCTACAAGGAGAAAGGTTGCGTAGTAGACATCAAGCTCTTTTTTGGCGCCGTTGCTAGGGAAGTGAGTGCTTGAAGGTATATCTTTAGATCTTGCAATCGAATCTTTTAGTTTCTTGTTTTATCACTAGTTTAGTCTATAAAAGAAAACTACAAAAAAATGGAATTGAGGTTGCCTCATATGCTTCATCTTTATAATGACTTTCGTGAAAATGATGGAAAGGAAAATTGTGCTCAAGTGTTAGAAGAAGAAGTCTATAAAATGTTTGGCACTAAATCTTTGTATGATGAGCATGATTGCAATGTTGTTAGTATTAATTCCTTGAATATCCATGATGCTAATGATATGCAAAGCCACAAGCTTGGGGATGCTACGCTTGATGAAGATGATATTTTTTGTCCCCCAAGTTTTGATGAGCAAATTTATTATGATGATAGCATGCCTCCTATTTATGATGATTATATTGATGAAAGTGGGTTTGGAAGAGTGTCAATTCTAGGTAATGATCCCACTATTTTGGAGGGGTGTTGAATCTTTTCACAATATTGATAAAAATGGATTTGGAGAGGTCATGACTTTATTTAGTGATGAATCCACTATTTTGGAAGAGGTTCCAATTGATTATGAGAACACAGTTGCTATCTATGATGATTATTGTGATGATATGTATGCTATAAAGAATAATGATAACCATGAAACTTGTCATCATGATTTTAATTTTCAATTGGATTATGCCTCACATGATAGTTATTTTGTTGAGTTTGCTCCCACTACTATTCATGAGAATAAATTTGCTTATGTGGAGAGTAATAAAATTTCTATGCTTGTGGATCATGAAAAGAATGCTTTATGTGATAGTTTTATTGTAGAATTCATGCACGATGCTACTGAAAATTATTATGAGGGAGGAATATATGCTTGTAGGAATTGCAATAATATCAAGTTTCCTCTTTATGTGTTGAAATTTTTGAAGTTGCACTTGTTTTGCCTTCCTATGCAAGTTGATTCTTGTTCCCATAAGTTGTTTGCTCACAAAATCCCTATGCATAGGAAGGGGGTTAGGCTTAAATGTGTTAGTCATATTATTCATGATGCTCCCATTATGTTTCAATTCTTATCTTTTATGTGAGCATCATTGAAATCATCATGCCTAGCTTAAAAATGCATTAAAGAAAAGCGCTTGTTGGGAGACAATCCAACATTTACCCCTACTATTTTTGTATGTTCACATGATTAAGCTACTGTAGTAATCATGTTTTATAGGTTTTGTTTCAATAAAGTGCCAAGTAAAGCCTTTGGGGTAGTGTGGATGATAGTTAACTTGATTCTGTGCAAAAACAGAAACTTTTGCATCCAGTACAGAAATTCCTGTTTTTTACTGGAACGTGGAAACATTCTGAAATTTTTACAGTTGATTTTTATACAAATTTTCTACGTTTTCCTAATTTTTCAGAATTATTAAAGGTACTTAAGTATGATTTCAATTCAGATCTTCACAGACTGTTCTGTTTTTGACAGATTCTATTTTCGATGCATAGTTTGCTTGTTTTCTAGTTTCTATGGCTTATATTGCTTAATATAAATTGTAGAAATGATAGGGTACAGTAGGTATCAGGTAATAAAAAATTTGAATCTTGTCTTGACAGTACCAAAGTGAATGATTTGTTTTATCATACTAACCCATCTCACGAAGTTCCGTTAAGTTTTGTGTGATTGAAGTTTTCAAGTTTTGGGTGAGATATCGATATGAGGAGAATAAGGAGTGATAAGACCCTAAGCTTGAGGATGCCCAAGGAACCCCAAGGTAATATTCAAGGAAGATTCAAGCAACTAAGCTTGGGATACCCCGGAAGGCATCCCCTCTTTCGTCTTCAACATTATCGGTAACCTCACTTGGAGCTATATTTTTATTCGTCACATGATATGAGTTTTGCTTGGAGCATCATTTTATTTTATTAGTATTTGCTTGATGTTACTTATAATAATATTTTTCATCTTTTAGTTCAATAAAAATGTTAAGTGTAGCCTTTACCATGCTTATTTTGCAAGTCTATATGTTGCTGTTTTGAAAACAGAAAGTTTTCTATCATTGTCTGAATTCTTATGGAAAGTACGAATATGATAAAATCTTAAAAATTTTACACAATGAGTAACAACAAATTTTATACAGTTTGGTAATTTTTAAGAATTTTTAGAGTTAGATAAGTATGAGTACAATTGCACTATTTACATACTATCCTGTTTTGACAGATTGCTGTTATGTTTGCATTGTTTGCATATGTTTGCTTGTTTAATGATTCTATTTGAGGATAGGAGTATTAAATATGCAGAGGAATTTAGTATGCAATGTTAAATAATAATTTTAGTGATTTGCTACAGTAGATAATGATAAGGTTTTGCATTTGATTTATACTAACTTTTCTCACAAGTTCTTGTTGAGTTTTGTGTGCATGAAGTTTTTAAGATTTAGGGAAACCGTGATATAAAAGGAATTAAGGAGACACAAAAACTCAAGATTGGGGATGCCCAAGGCATCCCTAGTTAATATTTCAAGAAGTCTCAAGCATCTAAGCTTGGGGATGCCCCGGTAGGCATCCCACCTTTCTTCATCAAGAATTATCGGTTAGTATCGGTTGAGCCTAAGTTTTTGCTTCTTCACATGATGTGTGCTATTTCTAGAATGTCATTTTATTTTGTTTTGCTTGCTGTTTTAATAAAGTATTTAAGATCTGAAATTTTATTTATGAGAGAGAGTCTTCATATAGCTACATAATTATTCAACTACTCATTGATCTTCACTTATATTTTTTTTTTGGAGTAGTTTGTCCGTTGCAAGAAGGATATAGTAAAAACTTTCATATAAAGAGCATTGAATACTATGAGAAGTTTGATTCCTTGCATTTGTTTTGAGATATAAAGATGGTGATATTAGAGTCATGCTAGTGAGTAATTGTGGATTGGTAGAAATATTTGTGTTAAAGTTTGTGATTCCCGTAGCATGCACGTATGGTGAACCGTTATGTGATGAAGTCGGAGCATGATTTATTTATTGATTGTCTTCCTTATGAGTGGCGGTCGGGGATGAGCGATGGTCTTTTCCTACCAATCTATCCCCCTAGGAGCATGCGTGTAGTACTTTGTTTCGATAGCTAATAGACTTTTGCAATAAGTATGTGAGTTCTTTATGACTAATGTTGAGTCCATGGATTATACGCACTCTCACCCTTCCACCATTGCTAGCCTCTCTAGTACCGCGCAACTTTCGTTGGTGCATTACACCCACTATATACCTTCCTCAAAACAGCCACCATACGTACCTATTATGGCATTTCCATAGCCATTCCGAGATATATTGCCATGCAACTTCCACCGTTCCGTTTATTATGACACGCTTCATCATTGTCATATTGCTTTGCATGATCATGTAGTTGACATCATATTTGTGGCAAAGCCACTGTTCATATTTTCTATACAGGTCACTCTTGATCATTGCACATCCCGGTACACCGCCGGAGGCATTCACATAGAGTCATATCTTTTGTTCTAGTATCGAGTTGTAATATTGAGTTGTAAGTAAATAAAAATGTGATGATCATCATTATTAGAGCATTGTCCCAGTGAGGAAAGGATGATGGAGACTATGATTCCCCCACAAATCGGGATGAGACTCCGGACGAAAAATAAAATAAAAAAAGAGGCAAAAAAAAGAGAGAGAGCCCAAAAAAATGAATGAGAGAAAAAGAGAGAAGGGGCAATGCTACTATCCTTTTACCACACTTGTGCTTCAAAGTAGCACCATGATCTTCATGATAGAGAGTCTCCTATGTTGTCAATTTCATATACTAGTGGGAATTTTTCATTATAGAACCTGGCTTGTATATTCCAACGATGGGCTTCCCCAAATTGCCCTAGGTCTTCGTGAGCAAGCAAGTTGGATGCACACCCACTTAGTTTCTTTTTGAGCTTTCATAAACTTATAGCTCTAGTGCATCCGTTGCATGGCAATCCCTACTCACTCACATTGATATCTATTGATGGGCATCTCCATAGCCCGTTGATACGCCTAGTTGATGTGAGACTATCTCCTTCTTTTTGTCTTCTCCACAACCACCATATTCTATTCCACCTATAGTGCTATTTCCATGGCTCACACTCATGTATTGCGTGAAAGTTGAAAAGGTTTGAGAACATCAAAAGTATGAAACAATTGCTTGGCTTGTAATCGGGGTTGTGCATGATTTGAATATTTTGTGTGATGAAGATGGAGCATAGCCAGACTATATGATTTTGTAGGGATAACTTTCTTTGGTTATGTTATTTTGAGAAGACATAATTGCCTTGTTAGTACGCTTGAAGTATTATTGTTTTTATGTCAATATTAAACTTTTGTTTTGAATCTTATGGATCTGAATATTCTTGCCACAATAAAGAAGTTTACATGGATAAATATGTTAGGTAGCATTCCACATCAAAAATTCTGTTTTTATCATTTACCCACTCGAGGATGAGCAGGAATTAAGCTTGGGGATGCCTGATACGTCTCCAACGTATCTATAATTTTTGATTGTTCCATGCTATTATATTATCTGTTTTGGATGTTCTATATGCTTTTATATGCTATTTTATATTATTTTTGGGACTAACCTATTAACCTAGAGCCTAGTGCCAGTTTCTGTTTTTTCCTTGTTTTTGAGTTTTACAGAAAAGGAATATCAAACGGAGTCCAAATGACCAGAAAATTTACGGTGATTTTTTATGGACCAGAAGAAGCCCTCGAAGCAAAAGAGTTGGGCCAGAAGAGTCCTGAGTCAACGACAAGGGTGGAGGGCGCCCCCAGCCCCCTAGGGCGGTCCCCCTGCCTTGTCGCTGACTCGTGGACCCCCCTGATGTGAAACCGACGCCAAAAATTCCTATAAATGCAGAAACCCCCAGAAAGAAACCTAGATCGGAAGTTCCGCCGCCGCAAGCCTCTGTAGCCACGAAAAACCAATCGGGAGCCCGTTCCGGCACCCTGCCGGAGGAGGAAACCATCACCGGTGGCCATCTTCATCATCCCGGTGGTCTCCATGACGAGGAGGGAGTAGTTCACCCTCGGGGCTGAGGGTATGTACCAGTAGCAATGTGTTTGATCTCTCTCTCTCTCTCTCGTGTTCTTGATTTGGCACGATCTTGATGTATCGCAAGCTTTGTTATTATAGTCGGATCATATGGTGTTTCTTCCCCTCTACCTTGTTGTGATGAATTGAGTCTTGCTCTTTGAGGTTCCGTTATATTGGATTGAGTATTGGATTTGAGAACACTTGATGTATGTCTTGCGATGGGATATCTGTGGTGACAATGGGATGTTCTATTGATTCACTTGATGTATGTTTTGGCACTCAACTCGTGGATTCCTGAGGTGACATTGGGTTAATCTATGCATAGGGGTTGATGCATGTTTTCATCCTACGTTCTCCGATAGAAACTTTGGAGTGATTCTTTGTTGCACATTGAGGGATTGTTATATGATCCAATTATGTTATCATTGTTGAGAGAATTTGCACTAGTGAAAGTATGAACCCTAGGCCTTGTTTTCAAGCATTGCAATACCATTTTTGCTCACTTTTATTACTAGTTACCTTGCTGTTTTTATTTATTCAGATTATAAAAACCTATATCTACCATCCATATTACACTTGTAGCACCATCTCTTCGCCGAACTAGTGCACCTACACAATTTACCATTGTATCGGGTGTGTTGGGGACACAAGAGACTCTTTGTTATTTGGTTGCAGGGTTGTTTGAGAGAGACCATCTTCATCCTATGCCTCCCACGGATTGATAAACCTTAGGTCATCCACTTGAGGGAAATTTGCTACTGTCCTACAAAACTCTGCACTTGGAGGCCCAACAACGTCTACAAGGAGAAATGTTGCGTAGTAGACATCAAACTACACCGCCACGTACCCCATGGAGAGTGTGACTTGGACTCAATTCCAGCAGGCGTTCCGCACTACTCATGTCTCAGCCGGAACTATGAGTCTGAAGAAGAAGGAGGTTCGCAGCTTGTGCCAAGGAAGACGCACGGTATCTCAGTATGTTGATGAGTTCAGTAGGTTGGCCTGTTATGCCCCAGATGACGTGGCCACTGATGCAGCCAGACAAGAGAAATTTCTGGAGGGACTGAATGATGAGCTGGGAGTTTAGTTGACTGTGGCGACCTTTGCGAACTACCAGGAGCTGGTTGACAAGGCTACCATTCTCGAAGGCAAGCACCAGCAGATGGAGAACCATAAGAGGAAGTACGGACATTGAAAGTACAACTCTGGAGTTCAGCAGAAACCCCGCTACAGCCCCTACTCAGTAAGTTCTAGATCAGGCACCAACAAGTTTGGAGTACATCATCATAACCATGGAGGTCACATTCAGCATGGAGGGAATGGACATAGCCACCATGGCCACAAGAATGGCAATGGCAATGTAGGAAATGACAATCAGCAGCATTTCAACTCTTCTACACCGATGAAGAAGGATCTGAGTCATATCACCTACTTCAAGTGCAAGAAGACAGGGCACTACTCCAGCGAT
Source organism: Thinopyrum elongatum (assembly GCA_011799875.1). NCBI lineage: Eukaryota > Viridiplantae > Streptophyta > Magnoliopsida > Poales > Poaceae > Thinopyrum > Thinopyrum elongatum. Next base: position 238,520,948 of record CM022297.1, read on the forward strand.
TGTCCTGAGATGCAGAACAGAAATGGCGATGGGATTTCTAGAGGCAAGAAGCCCAATCCTTTCACTAAGGGGCGTGTGAATCATGTCAATGTGGAAGAGGTCTATGAGCAGCCTGACGCAATTATTGGTAAGTTCTTGGTAAATTCATTTCCAGCACTCATTATTTTTAACACTAGTGCATCACATTTAATCATATCAAGGGGATTTGTGGATAAACATAAGTTGCCTACCATAGCTCTTAATTCACCCATCCTAGTGAGTTCCCCAGGAGCAGAGTCTATGGTTAGCCAGGGATATTTTCAGTTACCTTTGAACATAGGGGGACATGTTTTTCCCACAGATATGATCATACTAGACTTACAAGGATTGGATGTAATCCTAGGTATGGATTGGATGTCCAAGTATGAGGGAAACATTGATTATGCTAGTAGATTGATTTTTATCACCACCCCAGAGAAGAAGAGGATCAAGTATGTATCCATGCTCCAGCCTAAGAAGACTCAGGTGAACTCTCTTACGGGAGTTGTCCAGGAAGAAGTACCACTAGTGAAGGATTATCCCGATGTATTCCTAGAGGAGTTACCGGGTATGCCACCAGATCGGGAGATTGAGTTGCTTCCAGGCACAGGACCTATATCGAAGAGGCCATATCGAATGCCTACTAATGATTTGGAGGAAGTCAAGAAGCAGATTAAGGAGTTGCTGGAGAAAGGGTATATTCGCCCGAGTTCGTCACCTTGGGGAGCCCCAGTAGTGGAGAAGAAGGATGGAACCTTGAGGATGTGTGTGGATTACCATTCTCTGAACGAGGTGACTATCAAGAACAAGTATCCCCTGCCGATGATGAATGACTTGTTTGGCCAGCTAGAAGGAGCTAGTGTTTTCTCCAAGATCGGTCTTCGATCGGGTTATCACCAGTTGAAGATCCGTGAGAAGGATATACCCAAGACATCTTTTACCATGAGGTATGGGCTTTATGAGTATACAGTTATGTCCTTTGGTTTGACTAATGCCCCTACCTATTTTATGAGCATGATGAACAAGGTATTCATGGAGTTATTGGATAAGTTTGTTGTGGTATTCATTGATGATATATTGGTTTACTCCAAGAATGAGGAGGAACACGCGGAACATATGCGCTTAGTTCTGGAGAAGCTCAGAGAACATCAACTTTATGCCAAGTTCAGCAAGTGTGAGTTTTCGCTGAAGGAAGTCGGATTTCTTAGACATGTTGTGTCAGGTGAAGGGATTGCAGTGGACCCTTCCAAGGTAGAGGCAGTCACAGAATGGAAGGCACCCACCACAGTTGGTGAGATTCACAGTTTCCTTGGACTTGCAGGATTACAGGAGGTTTATTGAGAATTTCTCCAGGATTGCAAAGCCAATGACAGAGTTGTTGAAGGACACCTAGTTTATTTGGACTGAAGAGTGTGAAGCCAGCTTTCAAGAGTTGAAGAAGCGTTTGGTTACATCCCCAATGCTAATTCTGCCTGACGTACACAAGGATTTTCAGGTGTATTGTGATGCTTCACGTCAGGGACTTGGAGGTGTTCTTATGCAAGAGGGAAAAGTTGTAGCTTATGCCTCAAGACAGCTTCGACCTCATGAGTTGAACTATGCCACACATGATTTGGAGTTGGCAGCCATAGTGCATGCACTCAAGACATGGAGGCACTATCTTATTGGGAATTGTTGTGATGTTTACATGGATCAAAAGAGTTTGAAATATATCTTCACGCAGAAGAAGTTGAACCTCGGGCAAAGGATATGGTTGGAACTTATAAAGAATTATGACATGAGTGTGCATTATCATCCAGGAAAAGCCAACATAGTGGCAGATGCTTTGAGCCGTAAGAGTTATGTTAACACCCTTACAGCAGGAGGTTTACCTCAGGAGTAATGTGATGAGCTTAGAGACCTTCAGTTGGAAATAGTTCCAAGAGGTTATCTTGCTGCACTCGAGGTGCGGTCTACCTTGTTGGGAAGAATCAGAGAAGCCTAGAAGTTGGACCAAGGTATTGCTGAGACAAAGGAAATGATGAGCAAAGGGAATGCAGAAGGATTTCATGAGGATGAACATGGAACCATATGGTTTGAGCAACATATTTGTGTACCTAATGATCTAGAGGTCAGGAAGTTGATTCTACAGGAGGCTCATGAATCACTATACTCTATACACCCAGGCAATACCAAGATGCATTTGGACTTGAAGGTAAGTTTTTGGTGGGCCGGTATGAAGAGGGAAATTGCTGAGTATGTAGCGATATGTGATGTATGTCAGAGAGTAAAGGCCGAGCATCACAAACCATCATGTTTACTTCAGGTGTTGCCGATACCTGATTGGAAATGGGATAAGCTTGGCATGGACTTTATCACAGGATTACCCAAGACCCGTTCAGGTTATGATTCCATATGGGTAATAGTTGATCGTTTGACCAAGGTTGCTCACTTCATTCCAGTGAAAACCACCTATACAAGTGCTAAGCTGGCAAAGAGATATATGACCACGATCGTATGTCTACATGGAGTTCCGAGGACCATTGTATCAGATAGAGGAACACAATTTACCTCAAAGTTTTGGAATTAGTTACACGAAACTTTGGGTACCAGGCTAGAGTTCAATACAACCTTCCATCCACAGACCGATGGGCAGGCAGAGAGAGTCAATCAGATTTTGGAGGACATGTTGAGAGCATGTGCGCTAGACTATGGATCTAGTTGGGATGATAACTTACGTTACGCAGAGTTCTCGTACAATAACAACTATCAAGCCAGTTTGCAGATGGCCCCTTTCGAGGCATTGTATGGGAGGAAATGCAGACACCTTTGATGTGGGATGGAGTTGGAGATCGCAAATTGTTTGGACCAGACTTGATCATAGATTTTGGGAGAAGGTCAAGTTGATCCGTGACAGACTTAAGATATCTCAGTCCAGACAGAAGAGTTATGCAGATGCTAAATGCAAGGAAGTGATCTATAAAGTGGGAGATAGAGCATATCTTCGAGTGTCTCCACTTTGAGGTATTAAGAGATTTGGAGTCAAAGGAAAGTTAGCACCACGATTTGTGGGGCCATATAAAGTTCTGGAACGTAGAGGAGAGGTTGCATACAAGTTGGAATTACTAGAGGCTTTGTTAGCAGTTCATGATGTGTTTCATGTTTCCCAGCTAAAGAAGTGTCATGCAGAGATGGCAGATATTCCTTTGCGAGATACAGTGCCACTGGAGGCAATTCAGTTGGAGAGCGATCTGACTTATGAGGAGAAGCTTGTTAAGATTCTTGAGACTGCAGAGAGAATCACTCGTACCAAGATCATCAAGTTTTGCAAGGTTTAGTGGAGTCACCACACCGAGGAGGAAGCTACTTGGGAACGAGAGGAAGATCTCAGGCAGGACCATCCACACATTTTTGCTCGCCAACACAAGTCTCGAGGGCGAGATTCATCTTAAGGGGGGTAGGTTTGTAACATCCCAATCTTATTAAATTTGAATATTAATAGAATCATCATTTGCATCCCATGATTTATTGCATTTTAGAGTTTTCTGAATTATTCAAATATTTTTCCACTCAAGAAAAATAAGAGAGAGAGAGGATAAAATGTCTTCCTCAATTATAAAAGAGTTGGAAAAATTATTAGAATATTAATAGGAGTTTCTCAAGTTTATTTGGTATTTATTTTATTGGCAAAAAGTGCATTAATTGCATTATAAAATTATTTTCAAAATTCTATGAGCAGGAATTATTGTTCACTATGCTCTACATTTTCCATAGTGACTTTATAAATTACTATGATATTTTTATAAACTCTTTTGGTTTTTATTTTGGCCTCAAAGGTTTTATGTTTAAGAAGAAGAAAACGCACGCGCGCGCGCACACACACATCAGCCGGCCCAGGCCAGCCCCACGCTCGAAACCCCCTAGGTGCCGGCCGCTCGCCCGTCGTCTCTCCCTCGCTCGCACTCCCGCACCCGCTGCCAGGTTGGACCCCGGACCTTACCATCTTCAACCTCCCGCAACCCGCGGGATAAGTTCACCGCGCCGTGCTCCCGCACCCGTCGGGCGAAGCTCTCGGGATAGAGCATATCCCGCAGCCCCGAGCCTTATCTCCTCGCCTATACAAGCCCCTCGTCCCGCTCATTTGATCCCGCCCTTCCGCTATTCCACACGCCTCTTCTAGCCGCCGCCGTGGCCGTGTGCATCTCGCCGGAGCCGAGCTCTTCGCCGGTGAAATACGTCATCTATGGCACATCTGAGCCCTCCGTTGTTTGTCAATCGAGATGCCTCGCCCTGCCGCACCGTTTTGACAAATTTGTTTTGCCCCTAGATCGCCGGAGTCGACCAAACCACCGACGCCGAGCCCGCCGGAGCACGGGGCGCCGTCTCGAGCCCATACTCGAACCCGACACTCTCGAGCAATGCCGCCACCACCATCGCGACGCCCACGCCGAGCCGGTCATCCCCGCCTCCTTCACGGACACCGGAGACCGCCGTAGCCGCCGCCCCTACTCCACCCGTTGCCGCACCGCCGTCCTCTACTCGTCGCCGATGCCGACGCCCACTGTAAGTCGCTGCCCCTTCTTATGTCCGTTAGATCGATCACCGACGGCCCAGTTTAGATTAGATTTTTTTTAATTCGAACCGGTACACGGTTTATTCTAAACCGAGCGGTTTATTTTTTTTAGTCGCCGCGTAGTATGTTTGTTAATTGCCGACCGTTTGCCCTATAAGTCCCATAGTGGACACTTTTCAGCCAATCACAGGCCGCCACGTGGCCAGGGACTTAGTTGTAGTAGTTTTTTTTACAGATTGCCCCCTAAACTTCGTTTAACCACAACTTTTTAAATGTAGATCCAAATTAGTTGAAACCAACGGCAAATTGTTCATCTCAAATAGCTTTATCCGGTAAACACATCTTTGCAAACTTTTGTTACCTTCAAATTTGAATTGTTTTAAATTCAAATTTGAACTCTATTTGGCCATATCTCCTAAGCCGTTACACCGTTTGAATTAATGATTTAATTCTTTTGCACTTTGTCACCGTAGCCAAATCCTATGACTTGAACCAATCTCATGGTATTTTTCACACAATTAGGATCTGTCCATGATAGATTTATTACTATGCCATGTATCCACTTTAGTTCACTTCACAATTTTTGAACCCTAATTCACACGATGCTTTCACCCTTAGAAAATTTTCATAAAATGTAAGCGTGTTGGATTTTCATTTGGTTTTTCCATGTCTTTTCATGTTGCATGTTATTTTGGTTCTCTTAAATGATTTCTTATATGTGTTTATTTACTTTGGCGATAGATTGTCCGGAGTGCGAAGCCGAATATTATCATTCTCTAGAGTTGAACCACCAGTACCAAGGCAAGTTTACATCTTGATCATGTTTTCATTACCTATGTTTTTATATGCACTTAGTCCTTTGCGGTAGGATTGCATGGTAGGAATTTATGCCGGATGGCTATGCTTTACACCCAGTAGTTCATTGAGGTAGGTATGAACCTTACACCATTGTTGCCACCGTTTAATTATATTGCTTCGCTAAACTAGACGTGGATTGGGGAGTGATTCATCATAAAGTATGAGTGACAAAGTAGTAAACAGGACCTAAGATAACTAATGAACTACCTGGGCGAAATTGGTTTGAATGGTGGCGAAGTACATTGGGAGCATTCATGGGGAATCCGTGGGAGTGCACACTAGTGGTCCGTCCGCTTGGGATCAAACGGATCAAACGTATTTTCATGTCTAGAAGCTTACGCGTGCAGCCACAAGCCATTATGGGCTCTGGCTTAGTTGAGTAGATAGTGTGACCTCTTCCGGGATAGGCTAACAGATCTAGAATATGTAGGTGTACCGTCCTATCCGTGGGTTAAGGGGGAATAATTTTGAAAAACTATGTCTCGATCTTCTGATCATGGAGGTGGTCGAGTCTTGTGGGGAAAAGTGCGCAACCTCTGCAGAGTGTCAACCTAATCGATTAGCCGTGTCGCCGGTTATGGACAATTTGAGCTTTTAGTAGTGGAAATGCCGGGAGATCTCATCACCCTTAACTTAATCATTTGGGTTTAATTAAACTTTTGGAATAGATTGTGATGGGGGTACCATCTTAATCATATGCTATTTTGTAGTGGTAGAATAATATCTTTTATAATATGAAAATTTTAGCTTTATGCAAAAAATTAACTTAGAGTTTTCCACCAGCCAAATTGCATGTACAAGTAGGATTACTATACTCTTATGATGTGACTTGCCAGTATATTCAATGTACTGACCTATATGGCCGCAAGTTATCACGTTGCAGATATATCCGGCGAGGATTAAGGTGCGATAGGTCGATGTTCTACACTCAACTTTTGCTCGTGGAGTTGATGGACTCATTTACTTCTATGCTTCCGCAGTATTTGTTTTATTTGGCCTTATGTCATATCTTTGTAATAAATTGTATTACTCCTGGACTATCGATGTAATAAAGAGATTTGTGTTATTTCTGTTATTTCATCGAGTACTATGTGTGCTAGCAAGTCAATCCAGGGACTAGCACGGTAAGCACAGAGACTTCGACCCTTACCGGGTCGGGTTGCTACACGTCCTTAGGCTGGTGGAGACAGGGAGGGCCCACTTCAAAATCTGATGTTTCAGTCATATGATTGAGATGGTACCCCTATCACAATCTGAAACAAGGCTCAAGGTGGCAGTAACATCAGATTTCGTACAAGTATAGTGTTTCAGTATATTGTAACCTGAGCCTTGTTTGAGATTTGAGACTTCCTATTTCAGTACAGTATAAAATATTAAAAGTTGAGACTTGCTTGTAGTGATTCACAAGGATGAATTATTAAAGATACAAGAATCGTTCAGGGTTTAGGGTTATTAAGCAGTATAATACAGCAATACGTATTATTTACAACTTGTGATGTGATTTCAAGTTGTAAGATTCTAGTACAGTGTTAGTATGGTGACATAATAGGTTTATGTGCCAAAAGCAAGGTTTAGGCCTTCAACAAAATTTGCCTTTAAAATTTTGAATACACAACCTCTAAATCCTGGGCCTGCCCCTGGGTGGAGAGAAAGATTCCCACCCAACAAAAATGCTACAGAGCAATGGATACTTCACATCCAAACTTCAGTTACTTTACTTTACACACATGAAAACCCTGCAAGTATTAATAAAGGGAAGTTCGTTTGTCCAATTTTTTTGCGTGTTCATCCATGGATTATTGCGGTTTCAAATTCGTCTGTCCATGCACAAGATTTTCTTTCGAGGTGGTCTAAACTGTATCAGAATGAACCCACGATAGTATGGGCCACGCGTCTTTAACCAAACCAGCCTATCGCTTTGTTGCTTCAAATAAGCCCAAGGAAGTCTTTTTTTTTTTGCATGGAAGCCAAACGAAACCAACACATAGAATTAAAATAAGTCCATCACTTCATCTATTCTTCCTTTTATTTGAGGGGAATCATGTATTCTTCCTGGAGTGTAAGTGAACAAAGACCCCAGAAAAACGTTCGAAAAAAAGAAGACTTCAAAAATGGTTTAAAAAAAAATCCTATACTTGGACGATAGTTGTATTTGTATACAACTAGGCATCCTACTACAAAGACTCACGTTTTCGTATGTCGTCCGGTCTCAATACTGAACCATGACGGCACGAGAAGGACTCGGCCACAATCGCCGCACACTACGAGTAGGCCGACTGCAACTACATAACGCATGCTACGTTGCGTCTCTGCTGGGCCTGAAAAGAAAAACATCAACATAATAAGTCAACTCTTCCTATTATCATTAAATAGTACCAACTTGTCCCCTTAGAGCCAAAACCAACAATTTATAAGTTATCCATCGACTCGATAAGTCGGCTTTGGAATCAATAATCGGAGGATGAGAATGATGACGCGAGAAGAAGAGAATGAATCCCGCTAAAGGAAGAAAGAGATATGATGTCCCATGTGGGCTAATTTAGTGATGCGCAATTAAGCCGCCTGTTGCATTATTTAAGAAGGTTGCACATTGTGTATATTGGAATTTAGTAAGTGATGCATAATTAAAGGAGGTGGTGGACGGAAGACTGCATTGATGAATGCGAATAACCTGGCTGTCTGGGATAATAGAGGAGCTCTATGAGAAAGAGAAGGTCAGTAAGGCGGGACATACAAAAATAAGTGAACGTGTGAGACGTGTAACAATGTCTCCCGTTACAACGCACAGTCATTTGTGCTAGTTAAAGAAAATAAATCTAAAGTCTGCTAAATGTCCCCCCTTCATCAAGTGAAGAGGTAGTTAAAAGAGCAAGACTACATTGAGATGAACATGCCGGTAGAAACATGGGAAATAATTCATACGCTTAACATAGTCAGACTTGATCATGAAAACAACAATCTGCCATAAGTCTGTCTGTGAAGAAAGTTTTGTTTTCTACTTAATTATGGCAAAGTTTTGCCTTTGAACCTCCTGTTCCAGTACGCGGAATGTGCACCTGAGAACAGTGTGCCTTTATTTTCTTCTTTAGTTCCTCGAATGATTCTGGTATATAGTGGTACTCATGAAACATGAGCCCCCTCGCCCACTCCACATGATTGCAATACGTGAGAAGATGATCAGCAATGGTGAAAGGTCGCACAGACGGGCGAGTCTTCTCCTTCATGTCGTGTATCTGGCACAGCGCCGCTAGGTCCTCGGACAACCCACTCGACAGAGACTGCATCACAGCGGGGCTGCTTGGCAGAGAGAAATAAACCGAATTGCTGCAGAGAGATGGCAAGCTCATGGTCTGGACACACAGGCATCTGTCACTGTTGAGAAACAAAGCCCGGCTACCAAGATTGCAGATGGGCAGCAGCTTCTGGCGCCAGATGTCCACCTCGAAGATCTTGAAGGCACACTTTGGCCATGCCCTGTCATCGGTTCCATGCTGCAGCACGAGCATCATCCGCCCGGCAACCTCCACGAGGTTTTTTTTTTATTTTAGAAAAGGAGGATGACTCTGCATCTGGGAGATGCATGCGGTCATTTTATTGATTATTTTCGAGGACCTTACAAAGTATAACAACAATACGCCTGAATCCGCCATCTTCGCAACATCTGCCGCTACTCCTATCCATATGATGAAGGGGTGCAAGCCGGGCCACATACCCAGACCTCTCACCTAAGCTTAACATCTAAAGCCGGAGGCCCTGACCGAGCCATCTACCGGGTCCGGGGCACAAACCGGTCTGACGCATTCACATGTGTCGTCGCCGCCATCTTCCACTAGTCCATCTTCAGAGCAGATTGAGGTGTCAACCTTAGCAAGTCCTCCGCCATCGACGCCACCACGACGCCAAATGACGACCTCCACCTACGCGAGCCATGGAAGGTCTTCCGCCATGGACGCCACCACGACGCCAAACGACGACCTCCACCTACGCGAGTCCATCTCCAAGCAACGGACGTAGATCCATGCTAGGATAGGTCCGCACCACCGCCGTCGCCCACCACCCACAAGCGCCACCCAACCCCAAGGTTCCCAAAGCGGCGCCTTCAAGAAGGTAACGGCGCCGTGAGCGCCGCCGCCGCCCAACAAAGTTAGGGCTTTCGCCCGAGAGACCTAGGGGAAGGGGAAGTGAGGAGATCAGTCCATACCGACGCCTCCAAGGAGGGGAACGGCGCCCTAGGCGTCGCCGTGGGCGCGGCCGGCCATGGCCGGCCAGGGATTTCGCCCGAACTAGATCCCCGCCACCAGCAGCGCCTCCTGTACAGAACCGGCGACCAAGGGAAGCGCGGCCCGACCAGGCTGGCCCGCACGCCGAACAGGGGAGGAGGGGAGGCGCTAGATCGCGCACACCGACCGCCGCAGAAGCCACCGCCAGCAGCTAACGACCACCGGGATCCCGCCGCCCGCACGGCCAGGACGCCAGATCCACCGCCCACACGGCTGCTCGCCGGAGCCTGCCGTGCCTCGCCAAAAGGAGCCGCCGCTCCAAATCCGGGACTCCCCATGCAGAGGCAGGGCAGCCGAGACCCCGCCGCCACCATCCTTGGCGCCCCGGGCTTGCCCGGCGGCTGCCTCAGGCGGTGGCAAGGAGGTGGGACGAGGTGGGGAGGGGGCCGAGGCGGCGCGGCTAGGGTTCCCCCGCAGCCGCCGGGGGAGGCGACGCGGGGGTCGCGAGAGGGAGAGGCAACCTCCACGAGGTACTCGCGCCATATCGACGGGTCGGCTAGCGAAGAGTAGGCCCTGGAGATTTTGCGTGCAGGGTACACCATTACTATCTCCTCCCTCCACTTGGTTGTCGCGAAGAGCAGGCCTTGGAAGGGCAAGAAGTTCTGGAGCTCCACCATGCCATGGTGAATGACCTCCCACCTCAGCCGGCCTGGCTGTGTCCAGAGCACCATGGGTTTCCAAGGGAAACGGGCCACCACCGAAAAGGGGGCCATAGGTGAACAGCAGACGAAGGCACTCATGTTGAACAGAGCTTCTCGGTCCTTAATCGCACTGCGCAAGGCAGGGGCGAGGGGCGGGAGTTCGACCGTGGCGAGGGTGAAGGGGTGGACCACGCAGACGACGGTAGTGCGCTTGTGCAGCAGGATGATGAGGCCGTCGGTGAAGCCGACGACCCTGTGGCACCGGAGGTCGGGGAGGCGGACGCGCTGGCGCCGCGCCGTGCGCGTGTGGAAGAAGGTGATCTCGCTAATGTGTAATCCCGTTGCTAGACTCAGCTTTACAATCTGCTCCTTATCTGAATAAAAGGGCCGGCAGCGTGCATATGTCCACGTATGGTCAGTAGTTTCAGTTAGCTAGTCTGTCAGTAGATTCAGTTAGATGGTTAGCTAGTTTCGCTCGCAGGATCAGGTCATGGGATGGCATGATCATCACGGTTTGTGCGGGCGCAGTAGTTGCTCGATCTCAACGTGGCGTCATGGGATGGCACGACCAATAAGCCAGCTAGAGAAGTGGACGTTTTGCTTGTTTTTGGGCAGCCATTTGAGCTTGCTACAATAACAGAAAAGCAGAGAAAAGCTGCAGTTCGTTGTGCAGCACAAAAACCTCCTTTGTCAGACTTGTTCTTCTCTCGCAAAATCCTCTCTATCTTCCTCTCTCGTGCGATCGGCAGCCATTGGCAACAACAAGTGGTATCAGAGCCTCGGTGGTGTTCGTTCCATCCTGGGCGCCGGCGGTGTCTGATCCGTCGAAGTGATGGCTGGTAGCGACGACGAGAAGGCGAAGAAGCAGCAGGAGGAGGAGAAGGCAGCTACGGAGGCGGCGGTGCTGGAGATGGCTCTGGCGCGCGTCTCCACCGAGGAGGGGTTGGGGGTGCGTGTCGTCGAGCGCGTCGTCCACGGCGGCGGCGGCAGCATGCCCCCGATGATGCTCACGCGTACCAACTACACTGATTGGGCAATGATCACCAAGTTGCAGCTGCAGGCCGACGAGCTATGGCGCGTGGTGGAAACGGGCCAAGGCACGGATCGCGACGACCGGCGCGCCATGATCGCGCTGCTCAAGGGGGTGCCGCCGGAACTGATGCGCGTCCTGGGCGGCAAGGCCATGGCCAAGGAGGCGTGGGACACCCTGAAGACCATGCGTGTCGGGGTCGAGCACGTGCGCGAGGCCAAGGCGCAGACCCGCCACTCGGAGTACGAGGGCCTGCGGTACAAGGACGGCGAAGGCATCGAGTCGTACGTGATGTGGCTTAGGACAATCATCGACGAGCTCAAGGTCCTCGGCGATCCGGTGGACGAACACAAGGCCGTCCTCGAGGTACTGCGGATGGTGCCGCGGCCATATCGAGAGATGGCCGTGGCGATCGAGTCCCTGGTCGACACCAAGCAGCTCTCTCTTGAGGAGCTCTGCGGACGGCTCCTTGTCGTCGAGGAGCGCGAACACGAGGAAACGCCAGTGCCCGGCGTGCAACTGCTCTATACCGCCGACGAGTGGCGCGCGCGCGACAAGCTGCTGGATCAAGCCGGCGGGTCCTCGGGGTTCGGAGATCGGCGCGGACGCGGCAACGGCAAGCCCAAGAACTTCCAAGGCGGGGGTGGCCATGGCCAAGGTGGTGGCCGCGGCAACGGCGGCCCGACGACGCCCAAGCGCAAGGGCAATTGTCGCTACTGCGGCATCCCAGGGCACTGGGCGAAGGAGTGCCGCAAGAAGGAAAAGGACCAGCGCGAGCAGACGGAGCAGCAGGCGAATGTCGCCCAGGTCGACGTCGAGCAGCCTGGGTTGCTCCTCGCCACCTGCACGGCGGTGAGCGGGGCGAGCACGGCCGTCGGTGCACGTGAACAGGCACCGAGATCTTCCTCAAAGAGGCACGGGTCGTGCCGGTGGCGACGGACGACGACCGCTGGTACCTCGACACCGGCGCCAGCAACCACATGACGGGGCGCCGCGACATGCTCTCGGAGCTCGACGAGTCAGTACGAGGTACAATTCGTTTTGGTGATGGTTCGGTCGTACAGATCTGTGGGCGCGGAGTTGTATTATTTTCATGCCGCAATGGTCAGCATCGTGGACTCGCGGACGTGTACTACATCCCGCAGCTGCGCATGAGCATCATCAGCCTCAGACAGCTCGACGAGAACGGGTGCAGAACCGTGATCGAGGACGGCGAGCTCTGTCTGCTGTATGACAGACAGAGGTTGCTACTAGCGCGGGTGCGGCGGACGAGCAACCGGCTTTATGCCGTGGCTCTGAATTTGGCCGCCCCCGTGTGCTTGCTCGCCGGTGTCATGGAAGAAACCTGGAGGTGGCACGCCAGGTTCGGGCACCTGCATTTCCGCGCGCTGCACGAGCTTGGGGCAAAGGGCATGGTGCGCGGGATGCCAACGATCGCCCGCGTGGACCAGTTCTATGAGGGCTGCACCATTGGGAAGTTGCACTGCACGCCCTTCCCGCGCGCGTCGACGTACCGTGCCGAGAGCGCGCTCGAGCTCGTACATGGCGATCTGTGCGGTCCAATCACTCCGGCAACGGCCAGCGGTAACAAGTACTTTCTGTTAATCGTTGATGATTTCAGTAGATTCATGTGGCTTGAAGTGCTGAAGAGCAAAGATGAAGCCTTTCGGTACTTCAAGAAAATCAAGGCACGCGCAGAGGTGGAGGGCAACGCCAGGCTCCGGGCGCTCCACACTGACAGGGGCGGTGAGTTCACGTCAACTGAATTCACCACCTACTGTGAAGAACTGGGGATCCAGAGGAACACGACGACGCCTTATTCTCCCCAGCAGAACGGGGTCGTCGAGCGACGGAACCAGTCCGTGGTGGAGATGGCGCGCATCCTCATGAAGGCCATGGACGTGTCGTGCATGTTCTGGGGCGAGGCCTTGCGCACCGCTGTTCACATCCTGAACCGGTCACCGACAAGGAGCTTGCAGGGCATCACCCCCGTACGAGGCGTGGCGCAAGAAGAAGCCGGCGGTGGATTACTTCTGCACCTTCGGCTGCGCCGCGCACGTCAAGCTGTCGGACCCGGCGTGACCAAGCTGGCGGACAGGTCACGCCCGGGCATCTTCCTGGGTTACGAGCCGGGCACCAAGGGCTATCGGTTGTACGACCCGGTTGGCAAGCGCCTGTACATCACGCGCGATGTGCGCTTCGAGGAGGATCGGCGTTAGGACTGGAGCAAGGGCGGCGGCGATGCCGAGCTCGCTCACACCAGGGATTTCATGGTCGTGTACTCCGATGCAGGGCTGCCTGTGACGACAACTTACACAGTGTCCGCAGGCACAGCCGCGTCGCCACGCTCTCCAGCAACAACGGTGCCGGGCTCACCTGCTGGGTCAGTGCAGTCACCGCGCACGCCGGCCGGGGCGAGTGACGCGCCCATGCCTGCTGGCCTCGATGACCCATCTTCATCCACACCATCCACCACTGACGATGATGGGTGGGTGTCTGCACCCAGCGGCGAGACGTTCGACTCTGAGGGGGTGCCACTGCGGTACAAGACCGTCGAGCACCTCATCGACCACGCCCCGGCACGCACTCTCGAGTACAGCGGGCTGTGCCTCTCGGCAGCCGAGGAGCCCGCGTCCGTCAACGATGCTATGGATGAGCCACGTGGCGGAGTGCCATGGAGGCGGAGATGGAGTCCATCCGCGCCAACGACACCTGGGAGCTCGCCACACTCCCGGCGGGCCACCGTGTGATCGGGCTGAAATGGGTGTATAAAGTGAAGCGAGACCCGGCCGGCAATATCATCAAGCATAAAGCGCGACTGGTGGCGAAGGGCTATGCACAGAAGCAGGGGATTGACTTTGATGAGGTCTTCGCCCCTGTAGCCCGGCTGGAGACAGTGCGCGTCCTGCTTGCCGTGGCCGCGCACCGGAGCTGGAGCGTGCACCACATGGATGTGCGCTCAGCCTTCCTCAACGGTGAGTTGGAGGAGGAGGTGTATGTGCACCAGCCGGCAGGCTTCATCGACGATGGCAATGCTCACAAGGTGCTCAAGTTGCGGAAGGCATTGTACGGGCTCTGGCAGGCTCCGCGGGCCTGGAACGCCAAGTTGGTTTCCACGCTGCAGTCGCTTGGGTTTGCACGGTGTCAGCTGGATCATGCTCTGTACAGGCGTGGAGACGACACTGATTTCCAGCTGGTGGGGGTGTACGTGGATGACCTGATCATCACGGGCACCACTGCTGACGCCATTGATGGTTTCAAGGCCCAGATGCCAGAGCTCTTTCAGATGACTGATCTTGGTTTACTCAGTTATTATCTTGGCATCGAAGTAAAGCAAGGGCGTGGCATGATCACCGTGTGCCAGTCAGGTTATGCAGCCAAGATTCTAGAAGATGAGGACATGATGGACTGCAACCCCAGCTTCACACCTATGGAGAATCGATTGAAGGTTAGAAAGAACACTGGAGAGGTGATCGACGCTACCAGATTTCGCAGTGTCATTGGCAGTCTGCGGTACTTGGTGAACACACGGCCGGATATTGCTTATGCTGTGGGAGTTGCTAGCAGGTTCATGGAGGCGCCCGGGAAGCAGCATTGGGCGATCATCAAGCAGATCCCCAGGTACATCCGGGGTACATTGGGCTATGGGTGCACCTACAAAGCAGGAGGAGGAACCGCTCTGACGGGGTTCAGTGACACTGATCATGCTGGTGACCTGATGGACAGGAAGAGCACGTCAGGCCTTGTGTTCTTTCTAGGCCCTAGTGTCATCACTTGGTGCTCTCAGAAGCAAAAGATCGTGGGCATGTCTTCCTGCGAGGCTGAGTATATAGCAGCAGCAACGACAGCAACACAGGCTATTTGGCTCAGCAGATTGGTTTCAGAGATGCTTGGAACTGAGAAACAGAAAGTGCGGCTCAACGTTGACAACAGGTCAGCAATTGAGTTAAGTAAGAACCCAGTGCACCACGAGAGGAGCAAACACATTGATCTGCGTTATCACTACATCAGAGAGTGTGTTGAGGAAAGAAAAGTGGAAGTGGAGCATGTTCGAACTGAAGATCAGTTGGTTGATATACTGACGAAGTCACTCGGGCGTGCAAAGTTCACAGAGCTCCGGTGCTGGCTTGGGATCGTCCAGGTCAAGGGAGAGCAACAGGATTAGGGGGTGATTTGATGTGTAATCCCGTTGCTAGACTCAGCTTTACAATCTGCTCCTTATCTGAATAAAAGGACCGGCAGCGTGCATATGTCCACGTACGGTCAGTAGTTTCAGTTAACTAATCTGTCAGTAGATTCAGTTAGATGGTTAGCTAGTTTCGCTCGCAGGACCACGTCATGGGATGGCATGATCATCACGGTTTGTGCGGGCGCAGTAGTTGCTCGATCTCAGCGTGGCGTCGTGGGATGGCACGACCAGTAAGCCAGCTCGAGAAGTGGGCGTTTTGCTTGTTTTTAGACAGCCGTTTGAGCTTGCTACAAATAACAGAAAAGCAGAGAAAAGCTGCAGTTCGTTGTGCAGCACAAAAACCTCCTCTGTCAGACTTGTTCTTCTCTCACAAAATCCTCTCTATCTTCCTCTCTCGTGCGATCGGCAGCCATTGGCAACAACACTCGCCGGCACCGTCTAGGGGCGCCCCGTCTCCGTCGCAGAGCGCGACCCAGCCGCGCGGGCGGAGCTGCGGTTTGCTGAGGGCGAGGATTCCCAGGTCGGACGTGCTGGTGCGCCAGCCCAAGCAGACGGCGCGGAAGGTGAGGTAGTCCACCACGTCCTCGGCCAGCAACCGCCAGGAGACGAGGCCTGCGATGTCGGTCGGGAGCCAGGCCCAGCCGCTGACCTCCTGCGCCGGTTCAGGGGCCCGCCGGCGCTTGCTGCCTGTGGGTGGGCGACCGGACGCACCTTTGCGCTTCCGCCCCACCGTCGCGGCCCCGGAAGGAGACATTTCCCAAAGAAAAAGGAGGCGCCTTTCTCCCACACTCGGGTTATCGATCAGGCGCAGGACGAACAACAAAACGGGACAAGAGGCTCCTTTTATACTCCTTTGGAAAAACAAAATTATAGCATATTTTAGGGAGATTTTTGTTTTCCGAATAAGGGAAAGATCGTAGACGTTTGCATGTCACCGCCTCTCCCTGTTGCTTCCGCGTACAACACCCTTTCCCTCCCAATATATCTTGACCCCATCAACACTTCCCCAGATTTAATCCGAATGTTTTTCTTTTGTTGCGGAAATAAGACTTTACATTCATCCGATTTAATCCGAATGTTCACCATCGCGCAATCAGGTATACAAGACGGTAAGAGCATCTCCAATACCCGAAAATCCAACTCGGTGCCCGGGCTCATCTGCTCCCAAGTAAATACAAAAAAAGAAATGCTAGAAAAATTCAAAAAAATCTGAATTTTTTTTGTATGGAAGATGTTCACGTGCGTGATGTCCGTGCAAAATTTCATCCCGTTTGGACATCTGAGAAGCTCGTGGCATAAAAGAGAAAATCTGTCCAAACAGTACGTGAACAGTAACCTTACTCACATAGTTAAATTTTGTCTTTTTTGTCGCGCGCTCCTTAAATATCCAAACTGCACCAATTTTTCCATGAACATCACGCACATGAGCATCTTGCTTCCAAAAAAAAAAAATCCTATTTTTAACGATTTTTTGATTTTGCCCGGCTCATGAGCAGAAACGCCGCTCTCCTCCAATGCCTGCCTATTTTAGGGCAGTAGCTCTTTTTAGGCACTTGGAAAACGCCCTTCAACAACCGCCTAACCGCGAGGGCAGCCCTCAAGTGAGGCAGCCCGTGCTGCAAGCATACAGGATGCGGGAGGCTGCCGCAAATCCAAAATGACTCGCCGCCTCCTACCCGCACCCTTCTTCCACAGCAGACTGCGACTGCCCGCATCGCCGCCACCTGCAGATCCATGACTGCCACACCCCGCCAAATCGCACCAGCACAGCCGGATTCCGCCGAAATCCGCGGGCACCCCAAGCCGGAATACGTTCTCGGTCGCACCGTAGCCACATCGTCGTTGCCAATTCTCCTCGCCGCCTCCTTCCCTGGAGCCGCTGCCTTCTCGCCATGCGCCGAAGGGCAAGGGCAAGGTCGTCCGGCCGCTTCAGCATCGA
Source organism: Thinopyrum elongatum (assembly GCA_011799875.1). Lineage (NCBI taxonomy): Eukaryota > Viridiplantae > Streptophyta > Magnoliopsida > Poales > Poaceae > Thinopyrum > Thinopyrum elongatum. The sequence goes on from CM022297.1 coordinate 238,538,455, forward strand.
GGTCCAACACGGCGGCCCAAGGTACTAGCTCGGCACTTACCCGACGACCAACATTGTCGCCCGCGCCTACAACGTCGCGGTGTTTAGGCTCGAGCTGCTGCGTGAGAGGCTCAACTTTCCGGATATTGAATCTCGGGCGGCGGCGGAGCACGTCGGGCCTCCGGTGACCATTGAGTCTAGCCCAATCAAGCTGACGACCCGCATTGTTATCAACGAGTGGGGCAATGTCCGAGAGAGCAACGAGGAGGCGATGGCGAGGTCTGCGAGGGAGCACCCGGAGTATGTGCAGAACAATATGGAATTATACTGGAAGAGGGATCTCGAGAAGCGCAAGAACGACGTTGAGGCAAGGCCTTCATCCGAGGTCAAGAAGGAGGAGGATTCCGACGATAATGACATTGACCGGGATAATCTGTCGTGTATTTGTAGTTTGCATGCCGGGGTAGTTTAAGTTTGCATGTCCTACTAGTTTAAGTTTGTAGGTGAACTATGTTGCATGTATAAATTTTGAATGCGGTTGAAGTTGTTTGGAAGTATGAAATATGGTCGAAGTAGTTTGAATGTTCGTTTAAAAAAATGTTTTGCTGATCTGGGTGCCCTATTATAGGGTAGTTGTTGGAGACGACACTTTGTCGTGCTGGAAAAAGCACTTTTGGTGTCTAATTTTTTTTTGCAACACCCTCTTTTGGTGCCTTAAGATAGGGCAACTATTGGAGATGCTCTAACGGGGCACCATAATGTCATCCCCACTCATTAGGGTTAAGGGCATCTCCAACGCGAATCCTCAAACCACCCGCATACGTTCCGGATCATGCGGTCCGGACGTGTTTTTTCCATCCAACGCGGTACCCCATCCGTCTGCGGACCGGTTTGGACTTTTTCCGCAAACCGGAAACAAACCAGGAGGGGGCTTTACGGGCGTCCCGACCACTGCGACGCATGTGTGGTACCTCGGACCCACCCAAATTCCTCTCCCTTTCCCATGCGAAGCAGTTGCCATGCATTCCTACCGGTCAGCGCCGCATTCATGTCGCCGCATTAAAAACCCTGCCGCTTGGCCTGGTCGGCAAGCCCGGCAACAACCGCATCGCACCTCCGCTCTTGATCTCCTCTATGCACCACCCACCATGGCCTCGAGTTCCAAAGCCCTGTGGGACAACCTCTCCGGCGAACAAAAGCAGGAGCTCTCCGGAGGGCGGTGACGCGGATGAGCTAATAGAAGAGGCGACCGACGACGAACCGGCACCATCGCCCTCGCCGGTCCATGTCAGCATCACCATGGGCAAGGCGCGGGCGCACTTCACCGACATGATGGTGGACAAGAGGGGGGCGTTCCGACATGCGCAGGCCAACCAGAAGTACAACCTCAGGCTCTTCGACAATCACCGGCTCACCGAGGAGCAAATCACCTACGACCAAGCAAATAACAACGTCATCACGGCCTTGGTGGTGGACATGGATTAGCAGAACGCGTTGCTCCTGTCCTACAACATCACCCGCGAGATCCACCGCGAGCGATGGCGGCTGAGTGTCCTGTGGGCGAAGAAAGATGCTCTATTCACGGACATTGACGCGGCAGAGGAGGAATTTGAGGACAACACTGACGATGACGCCAGCTCCGCGTCAGCCGCGCCGCCACCTCCATTTGTGCCCCGCCTCCATGATGACGAGTCTAGCACGTCCACAGCCGCCACCAATAGTGAGGAAGAGTAGAACATGGGAGTCTCCCTGCCGCTTGGGTCCCAGGAAGCCCATCGCCACTATCTTGCCAGGTCTCACAGCTGGTGAGCTTGCCCACTTCACGGAGGTGGAGGCCACTATTCTCCTCCTCCCACGAAAGCTTCATTTCCCGGGGCTCAGGGTCGTCCGATGAGCTTGCTGTCGGACATGAGGAAGACATGTCGTGGGAAACGGGCGCCACCGTGGCCGGCTATCATTTAGACTAGGCTAGAGTAGGCTAGTCTGCTATAGTTTAGTTGAAATATATCGGAAGTGTAATGGATGTGCTCCGGTTTAGATGAAAATCATTCGGTTTGCATGTAATTCGTCCGGTTTGTTGAAATCCAGTTTCAAATGTGTGCGGGCATGGTTGGATGGTCGGCTCCCGTATCACTGTCCGCGGATGGATATAGTATCTGATTTGGGGTTTGGCATTGCAAATACCCTAAACTCTCTCGATGGCCTTCGTCGTCATTGAGCCTGCTCTTCCCTCCTGTTGTGCCCCGCCATGGATCCACTCAGGATGACTTGGAGACGGTCCTTGCACCGTTTCCCATCCTTGATGGTGCATTGGTGGAGCTGGAGGGTTAGGGTTATTATACAGTCCGTTTTTTCTTATCGGGCTAGGGATTCAAGGATGGTAGTGGATGAATCGATCTCGTCGGTGCTACACCGCAAAGTTGATCCACGGAAGAAGATTGGGAAGGAGCTTCCAGTTGGCTTCGGAGATTCACCAGGGCATGGTAGATACTGAGGACCTGGTTCTGGTCGGGGAAGAGAAATGATGCAAGGTCAAGGAAGAGGTAGTTCCCGGGGTCTTTGTACGGATGGCAAGACTGGTGTTGTCACTAGTGGAAAAACGGCTAGCCACAACTCCGTTGGTGACGCGCCATTTTAAATCAACGCCACCACTATATTTTCCAAATAGTGGTGGCGTTGACATATTTGGTACGACAGCTTTATAAGGATAGTGTTGGCGTAGATTTTTCATAGCTCCACAAATTGGTGGACCCAGCTTTACTTACCAGTTGGCAGAAAGTGGTGGTGTTGGGTTTGTTTGAATGCCGTAGGTATTTAGACTAGTGCTAGCGTTTATTGAATTTGAACGCCAGCACAAAGTTTTTGCTATATATATAGGAGTTGGCAGCACTTGTTTCTCAAACAATTTAACTTCCATTCTCCACAAAAATCTTCTCCCTTGTTTTGCCTATATATGAGTCTTTTACATTTTATTATTTTCGAAGTAAGAATATTTATTTTGACTTTATTATTACGTTGACACATTTATTATTTTTGAGACTTTTATTTATTAAAGTAAGAATATTTATTTTGACTTTATTATTACGTTGAGACATTTTATTATTTTTTGAAACATTTAGTTATTAAATTAAGAATATTTATTTTGACTTTATTATTACTTTGAGACATTTTCTTATTTTTTGAAACATTTAGTTATTAAATAAGAAAATTTATTTTGAAATTATTATACATTGAGACATTTTATTATTTTTGGAAACATTTAGTTATTAAAGTAAGAATATTTTTTTGACTTTATTATTAAATTGAGACATTTTATTATTTTTGAAACATTTAGTTATTGAAGTAAGAATATTTATTTTGAATTTATTATTACGTTGAGACATTTTATTATTTTTGAAACATTTAGCTATTAAAATAAGAATATTTATTTTGAATTTATTATTACGTTGAGACATTTTTTTATTGTTTGAAACATTTGTCATTAAAGTAAGAATATTTATTTCATTTTTTAGTCCTTGGAGACTTTTTTATTTATTGAAACATTTATTTTTTTATTGGGCCTAGCCCAACATTGTGTCGGACGCTTCCCAGGCAAAACCAAAGGGGCCACGGCCCCCTCGCCCCACTCGCCCACTCCACTCATTCTCCTTCGAAGTCGTTGCCCTCTTCTCTCGATCCCCTTTCTGCCGACGATGGTCGCTAGCCAATTCCGGTGATTTCCGGCGTTCTTCGGTCCCGAGGTACACATCTGTGCCTCCTCCTCTCAATGTTGAGTGAAATGGTCCATTTGGATTTGTTTTTAATACGAGGTGTGATTCGCATTCATTATGCTAGGGTTTTGGCACCGACAGCAAGCGACGGCGAGGGAGTAGACAGCATGCGACAGTGACGGAGTAGACAGTAATCGACCCTCGACTCCAACCCAGGTGAGCATATACTCCCTCCCTGTTTTGCTTAGGATCCGAAACAAGTGGATTTTTGCTTAGGTCATGGCCACTATAATTTTTCTTAGGATCCAAAATAAATGGATTTTTGCTTAGGTCATGGCCACTGTAATTTTGCTTAGGATCCGAAACAAATGGAATTTTGCTTAGGTCATGGCCACTGTAATTTTGCTTAGGTCATGGTCACCCTCAGGCTCACTATAATTTGTTCATTGTTATTCATAACAGTGCCAACATGTAGTTGCATTTAGTTCTATACATTGCTAGTTCAGTGCGAAAACAGTGCCAACATATGCAATATTGGAACTACTTTTCATTCGTGTCAATATGCACTGATATGAAATTGCAAAAATACCATGGCATTTAGGCCATAGCCAAAACAGTGCCATGTGCCTTGCTCTTATGTTAGGACATGAGTGCTTGTATAAGTTTTGCATATTTATCTTTTGTGCTTCTATTCACTTGTCGTATCTTGATCATAGTATGTGTAGAAAATGCCATGTATTCTTGATCATAGTATGTGTTTGTATGTGTAGAAAATGTCATGTATTCTTGATCGTAGTATGTGTTTGTATGTGTAGAAAATGCCATGTATTCTTGATCATAGTATGTGTTTGTATGTGCAGAAAATGCCATGTATTCTTGATCATAGTATGTGTTTGTATGTGTGGAAAATGCCTTGTATTCTCGATCATAGTATGTGTTTGTATGTGTAGAAAATGCCATGTATTCTTGATCGTATATGATGAGTTTGTAGGTCATGGCCAATTCTGGAGGCAAAAATGAGTTGGTGTATGATGTGGACATGGTCAACAAAGATCTCTTAGACTCTCATCACTATAGCATCAACAACCTGCAACAGGAAAATGACGAGCTAAAGGTGGAGATTAAAGAGCTGCACAACGAGACTATTCAGCTCGTTAAGAAGACTAATGTGCTGAGGGACGAGAGGGATAAGCTCATCAAGGATCGGGATAAACTGAAGGAGGAGAGAAAACTCCTCAGGGCGGAGAGGATTGACCTCAAGATAGACATAGATTATTTCAAAAGAGATGGAGAGGGCAATAGAAAGAAGCTTCGCAAGCTGAGTGTAATCCTTGATGAAGAGTAGTTTTTAACTAGCTAGTCCATCTTATTAGTTGATGATGATCGAGTAACTAGAGTTGATGAGAAACTTTTGTGAAGTTTAATTAACTTGTTAAGTTCATGAGAATCTTCTGTTAATGAGTATCTATTAAGTAAGTAGCTAGTGTTGATGAGTATATTGTGTTAATGAGTATCTATTGAGTAAGTAGCTAGTGTTGATGAGCAGTTTTTTTTATTACCAAAAAACCATTTGCTGGCGTTGGCCAAGTAGGCACGACAGAGTTAAGATGAACTTACTATTGGCGTTGGGCAGGTGACACACCAGCAGCACGTAGGATACTGCTGACGTGTGCTCCAATGCCACCACTAGTTTTTAGCAATGGCACCATATTGGTGGCGTCGTGTGTCCACGCCAGCAAGGCTGTTTTTGGCATGCTGTAGGATCGAAAGTATGTCTAGAGGGGGGGGTGATTAGACTACTTGACAAATAAAAACCTATCCTTTTTCCAATTTTAATTGTGGACAGATTTTAGCAATTATGACAAAGTCAAGCAATCAACCTACACATGCAATTCTAAGAGTATAGCAGCGAAAAGTAAAGCATTGCACATGAAGGTAAAGGGAAGGGTTTGGAGAAGGCAAATGCAATGGAGACACGGAGATTTTTGGCGTGGTTCCGATAGGTGGTGCTATCGTACATCCTCGTTGATGGAGACTTCAACCCATGAAGGGTAACGGCTGCGCGAGTCCACGGAGGGCTCCACCCACGAAGGGTCCACGAAGAAGGAACCTTGTCTATCCTACCATGGCCATCGCCCACGAAGGACTTGCCTCACTCGGGTAGATCTTCACGAAGTAGGCGATCTCCTTGCCCTTACAAACTTCTTGGTTCAACTCGACATCTTGGCGGAGGCTCCCAAGCGACACCTAACCAATCTAGGAGACACCACTCTCCAAAAGGTAATAGACGGTGTGTTGACGATGAACTCCTTGCTCTTGTGCTTCAAATGATAGTCTCCCCAACACTCAACTCTCTCTCTCTCTCACATATTTGGCTATGTTGGAAAGATGATTTGAGTGGAAAGCAACTTGGGGAAGGCTAGAAATCAAGATTCTTGTGGTAGGATTGGAATGTCTTGATCTCAGCACATGAGTAGGTGGTTCTCTCTCAGAAAATGTATGGTGGAAGTGTAGGCACGTTCTAATGGCTCTCTCACAAATGGAGAAGGGGGTGGAGGGGTATATATACCCTCCACACAAAATCCAACCATTACACACATTTGACTCATCTCGGTGGGACCGAATGGTTAAACTCGGTGGCACCGATCTGTTCAAAAATGTGAACGTTAGGAATCTCGGTGGGACCGACTGGAACAACTCGATGGGACCGATGTGCTAGGGCTTAGGGCAAACCTCATCTCAGTGGCGCCGATTGCATCATCTCGGTGAGACCGAAGTGAAGCAATAAGCAACAGAGAATTGGTCAAGCCATCTCGGTGAGACCGATTGCAACTCTTGGTGAGACGGAAGTGATTGCAACAAGTCACACGGAGTTGGCAAGGCCATCTCGGTGGGACCGAGATCCATATCTGTGGATCCGAATTGTTATGGTTTTGGCATTGGCTAAGTCAAGATGAACTCGGTGGCTCCAGGTAGGAAATACCGGTGGGGCCGAGTTGGAGTTTAGGTTTTGGACATATTTGGATAGAGAAAGTGGCTAAGAGTTTTGGAGCAATATAACTAAGCACTTGAGCAACAAGATCATTAAGCAACACCTCATCCCTTTTAATAGTAATGTCTTTCCTATGGACTCAATGTGATCTTGGATCACTTAAACAAAAATGAAGAGTCTTAAGCTTTTTGCCAATCCATTTCCTTAGCATCTTGAGGGGTCCACATCTCTAGTCCTTGCCATGCCAATCATTGAACATCCTGAAATATTTATCTTGAATAGACATTAGTTCAACGAGATATACGTTGTTATGCATTACCAAAACCACATGGGGGTTAGTTGCACTTTCAATCTCCCCCTTTTTGGTAATTGATGACAGCATATAGATCAAAGCTTCAACAAATGATTAAATGAATGAAATACATCGTCGCTTTGAGAAGTATGTGATAAGCAAGAGCTCCCCCTAAATTTGTGCATTATTAAGAATTTGCGTTTGAATGCAAATGCACAATCGATTAGGATTATGGGTCACTCTTCCATGTAACATACAACTTGGTGGAGCGCGCAAAATGATATGAATGAAATAGTAAGCACACATCACCAAAACATAAGTGAATGATCATACACAAGTAATGATAGAGATAAGCATTAAGCATTACATGAAGCATAGTATCATCAATCACAACCAACAAACGTAGTATCTCAACCACATAACAAACAAAGTACCACGAATCAAGTGGAAATAGTAGCAAGAACTCACGAAAACCTAAGAGCAAAAAGCAAGACACACTCTCTCTCGAAGCCTAATGATCTATACAAATTCCCCCCCTTTGTCAACAAGTACCAAAAAGACCGAATAGGTATAAACCTATACGTCTCTCTAAGCACGATCCTCGGCAGCTCCTGGCGGTGAAGACCTCTGGCTGGCAACTCTGGTGTGCGTAGATGGCGTGGAGAGAAGTGCATCCGCGAAGGCTTCATCTGACGTCCACTGAACTGGTGGCGAAGAGACTGGAGGTGGCACTGTGGCAGTGGCAGCAGGTGCAGAAACAGTAGCTCTCGTGTCTGCAACTGGCACGGCAACATATCTGGCTGCCCTAGGCACTGTCTGAAACCTATCAGTCGTAGCTCGCTCATCTCCACTATCCTCAGCAGTGGCTCTAGCAATGTCAACATCCTCCTTCAGCTTTGTCATAGCTGACTGAACCTCGGTGATATTCACATCAAGATCATAAATCTTAGCTTCAACCACTCACTCTAAGCTCTCCTGGTTCTTGGTGATGTTCGCCAGACTTCGCTCAATCCTCAGGGTTGCTTCTAGCAGGTAAGTCATCTGGTCATTCTTAGACTTGAGGTTGGCAATGGGAGCATTGGGTGCAGATGCCTTCTGTGCTTCTTTTGCTGCTGCAGCTGCCTGTATTTCCTCTTGAGCTTGAGCAGATGAAGGATGTGAAGGGTCCATCACTACAACATTGTCCTCAAACTCAGGCTGCAATGGAAGATGCTCATGAACAAGAAGATAAGTGCTCGTTCCAACCTTGGAATTGATGAGCAACTGAATATGAGGAGCAAATCCACTTGATCTCTTCTGGTCAGCTGCGGTTCTCTTGATTGTCTCTACTATCAGGCTCATAACTTTGAATTTCTGCGGAGTGTCAAACAAATGTAGCAAGTTGATGGAGTGGCCACGGATCATCTTATCATCTCCAGACTTGGGCAAAAGAGTGTGCCTCAAGATTGTGTTGGTGGTGGCCAAACTAGCAAGCATATGCTTCACTGAACCAAGCTTATGTGTGTCAAGATCTTTCTTGGGAATAGGCTTGTACATATTGGCCATTGAGTTGTGACCCATCCTGGGCTTGCCATAGACATCAATGCCATCTTCCTCTTCCTCTGGAGCCTCGAGAAGTGTAGCCCATTCTGAGATAGTTGACTGGTATCTATGTCCCTCAATCATCCACACAATCTTGCCATCTGGTAAGAAATGAGTTGTGGAATAGAGTTGCATGATCATCTCATCATTCCATTTGGCGAGCTTCTCCCCAACAAATGCATCAACTCCTGCAAGCTTGAAGCTTTCATGTACATGGGGAAAGTAATCTTCATTTGCATCAATGTACTCACAGTCCACCCACTTCATATCACTGACTATGGGCTTCTTGTCAAGAAGAATGGTCTCATAGAAATCCTGTTGCTCTCGAGTGTGAAAGCGATAGTCACATGCAGTCCTTCTCTTGGCAGAATATGAATCAGACATCCTCCACTGGCGCAATCCTTTGTCCTTCCTGAGCATCATGTTTTCTGCCACTGGATGAGAGTTGTCATGGTCTAGAATCTTCAGCTTTTTTTTTCTGAGCACTAGTGGCTCCTCATCAATATCAGCCTCAGGCACTGGGGCCTTATTCTTCTCACTGACAGAGATGTTCCTGGTAGACCTTTTAGGTGCTGGAGCTTTGGACTTGGACTTAGGCTTGGAGGGAGCAACAGATTTCATAGCATCTGACATAAGCTTCTGAGTTTTGGCTGGAGGTGCCTCAGCTGCTTGTTCCTCCTCCTCCTCATCATCATCATCATCAGCAACCATGGGGAGTTTTCCAATGACATAGGCAGTAGTCTTCCTAGCCCTTTTCTTTTTCTTTCCCGCAGCAGCCTCTGTGTCACTTGGATCCTCCAAAGTGAATGTCATTGTTTCCCTTGGAGTTGTGGCTTTGTCACACTTGGACAGAGGTACTTTCCTCACTGTAGTTCTATCTTGAGCTCTTGGCCTAGTACTAGCTGATGTACCATACTCTTTCCTCAGCACAACCTTCTTCTTTGATGTGGCCTCACTAGCCACAAAATCTTCATCCTCATCATATGAGTTCTTCTTTCGGGTCCTTGTGGAAGCCTTTGGCAGTTCAGGTGAGCTCCTCTCTCCTTCATAATAGCTGCCCTCAGGACTGGATCCCTCACTGAGATCCTCATGCTACTCTGACATGTTCTCGCTGTCACTTGCACTTGACATCTTGCAAACAGACCCTATGAATAGATAGGTATGGGCAGAGTAGATGAGTCATCACAAAAGGCAGATGATTTTTCAAAAAAAGTGAGTTCAAATCTTAGTTCTAGGTTTTCACAGAATGCATTTTGGATCTACCGAGTTGGTCATTTCGGTGACACCGAAGCACTCACAGAACCAAAGTACACCATTTTGGTCAGATCGAGATGTGGTTCGGTGTCTCCGAGTAGCTAGGGTTTCACTGAAATTTTACTTTCGGTCTCACCGATTAGCACTTCTCGGTGGCACTGAGATGTACTGGTGCAATGGCCAGGGCCAAATCGGTGACTCCGAAAATTCCTAATCGGTCGGTCCGAGATGCGTTTGGCGGAAACCTAAACCTAAAATCTTTGCTCGAAACTAATCTAAGGAATCAATCTAGTGGATAAAGAAGTTTCATTCGTAGCAAGATACATGGCAATTCCCTAGTGCATTGAATCGGAGAAAATGAAGCACGAGGGGGTCAAATCTCACCCTAACTTGGTGGAGATCCTCTACGACGACAACTGTTGGGGATATAACCCCTCGATATAACCCGCCTTAATAAGGCCGGGTTAGAGAGTTGGCGACTTAAGGAGCTGGGCCTTTGAAGAGTCAAGATGGTCAAGACGTGTCATCAAGAAGGCGGCTCACAAGATGGGCCGGCTTAGGCTTAGGGTCAGAAGGCGCCCCAGAGATGTAACCCGTCGTATAATGATTTACCTTGTAAAGCAAGGTGACTTAGAGTGCGGTTCGGTCACAGGTCGTAACCCGACCTGGACTCTTGTAAGCCGGTGGCCTCGACCTGTATATAAAGGCGAGTTCCCGGCATAGAATAGACAGGTTAGAATCAATCAAAAGCTAGGTCAAGCGAATCCGCTCCCTTGTAATCAATACTCTAGAAATACAACATAAAGCAGGACATAGGATTTTACCTCGATCGTGAGGGGCCGAACCTGGGTAAACTCGTGTCTCTTGTCTCGCTCAACCCCGACAAGTTAATCACAGTTGCGATGGCTTCACGCTTAAGTCCTTTCATGAGGGCATCTGTCATGACAAAACCACCATAGTTGGCACCCACCATGGGGCCAGCGCACGGTGGTTTCGAGTTCTTGAAGAGCTCTTTCCCATGGATCGAGGGATACGTTGTTGGCAGGATGACCAAGAGTCGCCGCGGCAAGCTCTACATCGACGACGCTGGCTGGGGCCCCGAGGCCGACTCAATCAAGTACGGGTACCGGGTCCCCTTCGACGGAATTCACATTTTCATCGGAGAGATCAGTGGATCTGAGCCTGAGATGGACACCTTCACCGACCTCATCGAGTCGGCTCGGCGCACGTAACCCGTCCGGATTCAACCCGGCCGGAAGCGTGTTTTCGTTGGCTTCGCGCAAGGCATGGAGCTTGCAGAAAAACTCTGCATCTGGAGGAGAGACTCTCATCTACTCAGGTGATGAGTCCTCGACTGGAGAGACGGAGTCAATTTACTAGCTTCAAGATGGCAGGCTTGGGGGCTATTCCGATGGCAATAGTATTCCGGACCCCTATGAGCCGCCGAGCCGAGCCGCCATCTTCATGGCAGGCATGGCGCCGACCCTCAATAACACGTCAGCTGGAGCAGTAGCAGCTACTGGCCCTTCAGGCTCCAGCTCAGCCAGGCCGCCAGCTCATGTTTTGTTGGAGTTGATGAATGAGTTGTCAACTTTAATGGGACCGAGATCACAGCAGAAAACCAAGCAGAGCGCAATGCAGAGATCGCAAAGCTTAAAGAGCAGATGACCAAAGCCCAGGAGGATATCAACGTGGAGAATGCCCGGATGGCAACGGCACGGGCTCAGATTGAGGCTGAGTTGGAGCGAGTGAAGGCAGAAGCTTGGCATTTAAGTCTAGATCAGAATGCTTCCAAAGTAGTCCTTCAGAGGAGGCACCAGACCCGCCTGCCTTTGCAGTATGAGCCCAGGAATCTGTTCAACACGCCGGGAGCAGGACCAAGTACTCCACCGGTTGTTATACCTCAGGCGGTAGAAGCACCTGGGAACAGGGAGGTGGCTCAGCCTCGACAGTCAGACCTGCCCCATAGGGGCCAGACCCTACCTCAGTATTTTGCAACACCACTGGGTCATTTTTCTAACCCGGTGGATAACATGATAGCAGCGGTTACCTGGCTCAATGCGCTCCCTATCACTGGTGAGTCGCCCATTGTATTAGAAGCACGAAACGCCATCGAACTTCTTCAAACAGCTGTGGCACAGCAGGAAAAGTATTCATATAGTCATGATCAGGTACATTCAACTCCCCTCCCAAGACGTAGTTACAATCGGCATGTTGAGTCGCCCGCAGTCTCCAGCGGTGAGCAGCGACGTAACCCGCCCCGTGATAATAACCTGCCCCTTAATCCCAGGACTGATGCTCAGACGATTGTGGATGAGGCCAGAGCCAGCCATGAGGTGGCAGCGGCGGCCCACCAGGGGGCTTATCAGCAGCCTCCGGTGACCCCTTCAGCCTCGATGGGAGCCGGGTCAAATTCCAGGACCATTGGAGTGCCGTGTTTGGTGCCGGCTTTCTGTAATGAGCGTCTGCCCAAAGATTTTAAGGGTCCTCGCAAGGTGCCCAATTACACAGCAGATCTCCCTCCTGAGGCTTGGATTGAGAGTTATGAGTTGGCCATGGAGATGTTGGATGTCAATGATGCTGTCTGTGCCAAATATTTACATATTATGTTGGAAGGGCCAGCTCGTACATGGTTGAAAGGCCTGCCTCCTAATTCTATCAATTCATGGGCAGAGTTGAAGGTGCGTTTCATCAAGAATTTTCAAGGGACATGCAAGCAGCCTCTGACGATTGTTGATTTGGATCACTGTGTACAGCGTGAGGATGAGTCGGCCCACCATTGGGTTCGGCGGGTCTCTACTATTATTCACTCGTCCGATAATATTATGGCGGCTCAGGCGGTTCTGATTTTAGAGAAGAACTGTCACTTCGTACCTCTTAAGCAGAAGCTTGGGCGGCTCAAGCGCACTTGCCAGGACATGGGCGACCTCATGGCTGCTCTCACTAAATATGCAGACTCTTATAGTACAAAGGACCCTGGTTCTGATGATGATAAATCCAATAAGGGCAAGAAGAACGTCAGCAATAAGGCTCAACAGCAGAATATAGCAGGGAATAATGGCAATAACCAGGGCAATGGTGGTAAGAGGAGACACCCCGATGGTGGGTCAGATCTAGTAGCAAACACCAACACTGGGTATAAAAACCAGCGCCGCAACGGTAATGGCAAGACGCCTTTCAGTGGAGGAAAGCCTTTCAACCTTGAGGCAGTGCTTAATGACCCTTGCTCGAAACATAGTCTTCCTAACAAGCCATCTACTCATGCTTGGAAGGATTGTTACATCATGCGGGAGTTCAGGAATCACAACCTTCACCAGCATCATGGTAACAACAATGGGCCTCCTGGCGGGTCAGGATCTGGTTCACAGGGGTCCAGCTTTGGTGGTGGCGGCTCAAATTCTGGTTATCAGGGTCAAGGTAATCATGGTGGTCATAATCAGTAGTCTGGTCAGGGTAGCCAGCAGCAGAACAATCAGTCAGGATATCAGAGTAATCCAAAACAGCTTAACGGGGGCCAATATCATGTTTTCACTAGGAACACATGTAAGCATGACCAGAAGGTTCATAAGCGAGCGGTCAACGCTGTTGAGCCAGCAATACCTCAATACTTACGATGGTCAGAGCATACAATCACATGGAGTCGGGAGGATCACCCGCCCCGGGTTGATGATCCGGGTCATCTAGCGTTGGTGGTATCCCCTCAGGTAGGCGGCTATAAGTTCACAAAAGTGCTTATGGATGGTGGCAGCAGCATCAACATATTATATTTCGATACCTTTCGACAGATGAATCTGACAGATAAAGATCTCAAGCTGTCGTCCACAGTCTTCCATGGAGTGGTGCCTGGCAAGTCAGCATATCCTGTGGGCAAAATTGCCCTGGAAGTAGCCTTTGGTGATGAGTATAATTACATGGCAGAGACACTGTGGTTTGAGGTGGTCAAGATCAAGAGCCCTTATCATGCTTTATTTGGACGGCCGACTTATGCTAAGTTCATGGCTCGCCCTTGCTATGTATATTTATAGCTCAAGATGCCAGGACAAAAGGGGATGATCACGGTTCATGGGAATTGCAAACTCACCCTGGAGTGCAAGGAAGGAGATGCAGCTTATGCAGAGTCGGCTTGTGCTATTGAGGAGCTCAAGTTTTATAAATACAATGTTGACCCGGCTGATATGACCCCTCTGAAGAAACCCACCATAGAGTCTGACCCGCCCGTCAAGTTTAAGTCGGCGAAGGATACACAACAAGTTGATTTTGTCCCTGGCGACTCTTCTCAGCAGTTCACCATTGGGACGGAGATGGATCCTAAATAGAAAAGCGCGCTCATCGAGTTCATCCATGAGAATCGGGACACTTTTGCATGGAAGCCTTCTGACATGCTAGGTGTGCCAAGAGAATTTGCTGAGCACCGACTTAATATTGATCCTAAGATGAAACCTGTTCGCCAATTCCTTCGTCGTTTTAATGAAGAGAGGCGTAAGGCTATTGGGGAAGAAGTGGGCCGGCTCCTAGCTGCAGGGTTCATAATTGAGGTATTTCACCCTCAATGGTTGGCTAACCCAGTGCTGGTGCTTAAAAAGAATGGCACTTGGCATATGTGTGTTGATTACACAGATCTTAACATGTCCAGCTGACCCATTTGCTCTCCCTCGCATTGACCAAATCATTGATGGCACGGCGGGTTGTGAGAGTTTGTGCTTCCTGGACGCATATTCTGGTTATTATCAGATCAAGATGGTAGTGGAGGATCAGGAAAAGACAACTTTTATAACTCCCTTTGGAGCTTTTAGTTATGTGTCTATGCCTTTTGGGCTTAAGAGTGCCCAGGCGACTTACCAGCGTTGTGTTCAGAATTGTTTTCACAAGCAGATTGGTCGAAACGTTCATGCCTACATGGATGATATTGTGGTTAAGTCAAGGAAGAAAGAAACCTTGCTTGATGACCTGAAGGAGACCTTTGACAATCTCAGGGTGTACAAGATGATGCTTAACCCGGCCAAGTGTATTTTTGGTGTGCCAGCTGGAAAACTACTAGGCTTCTTAGTATCAGAAAGGGGCAATAACTTCTCTGTCTAAGCCGGCGTGTATCAATGACGTTCAACGTTGGCGGGTCGTATTGCAGCCCTAAGTTGGTTCATAAGCTGCCTTGGAGAGAAGGCAATGCCTTTATATCAGATGATGAAGAAAACTGATCATTTCATTTGGAGTGATGCAGCTAATGAGGCGTTTGAGGCACTCAAAAAGCAGTTAGCTGAGCCGCCCGTCTTGGCTGCTCCCATAGATAAAGAGCCTTTGCTCTTGTACGTGGCGGCTAATAACAAGGCAGTCAGTGTAGCAGTTGTCATTTAGCGCAAGGAGGCTGGTAAAGAGTACCCAGTCCAGCGGCCGGCTTATTATGTCAGTGAAGTCCTGACTGAGTCTAAGCAAAGATACCCACATTGGCAAAAGCTGGTGTATGGGGTGTTCATGGCGAGTCGTAAGTTAAAACACTATTTCCTTGGGCATCCTATTACAGTGGTTAGCTCTGCCCCTTTAGGAGATATTATTCAGAACAGAGAGGCCACTGGCTGGATTGCTAAATGGGCAATTGAGCTTGGGCCACATCATCTTAAGTATGTGCCTAGAACAGCTATCAAGTCACAAGCATTGGTGGATTTTATAAATGACTGAACGGAATTGCAAACACCCGAGGAGAAACCTGACAACACATATTGGACGATCCACTTTGATGGGTCCAGACAGTTGGAAGGCTCGGGGGCTGGAGTTGTTTTGACTTCCCCACGAGGTGATCAATTTTGTTATGTTTTAAGGCTAATATTTCCGTGTACTAACAATGTAGCTTTTTTTTGAGACACACTAACAATGTAGCTGAGTATGAAGCTTTGCTCCATGGGCTTCGTATGGCTAAGGAGATGAATTTAAGCAAGGTCAAATGTCTGGGCGACTCAGACCTTGTGGCACAGCAAGTTTCAGGCAAGTGGGACTCTAAAGACCCGCTCATGGCGGCTTATCGTCAGGCAGTCGACAATATTGCTGGTCATTTTAAGGGTTATCAAGTGGATCATATTGATCGACAGAAAAATGAGACAGCAGATGCATTGTCCCGGCTTGGGTCTCAACGTAAGCCGGTACCCCCCCCCCAATGTATTCCTCGATGTGTTACATAATCCTTCGGTTAAATTGCCATCAGAGGAGGACCTTGTTATATCTGGCCCGGAAGGACAGCTGGTGGCGGCTCTTCGTTGTAACATCCCAAAATTCTAAATTTTGGAATGTTATAATAAATAAATAAATATGATTGTTGTGTGTTTGATTGTGTGAAGTTGGGTGGAATTTGAAAATCATTTGAATGTATATTTGAATTGTTTTTAACTCAAAGTGGCATTTGAGTTTTATTCAAAAACTTTTCTGACAAAGAACACTTGAACAAAAGTGTTGAGAGGGAGTAACATGACACCCCAAAAATGTTGGAATAATTTTTCCATAGAGTTTTGAAAGTCATTTGGATTTTTGTTTGAATAAAAAAATGATTTTTCAAAAAGTATTTTATTTGCCCCTGGAAAATATCCCATTAAATTGGGCTTATTTGTCTGATCATTTTGATATATAATACTCCTATATTTTATTTTCATTTTATTTTCTAAAATGATTTTTCTTCGCGGGATATTTAAAAAAAGGAAGGTACTATTTTTTTGGGCCAAATCCGGCCCGATCCGAACCGGATCATCTCTTTCCTCCAGGCGAGATACTCCCGATCTCCAGCCACCGCCGGAGCACCGTCGGAATCTCGGGATTCGCGAAATCCCTCGCCCCCTCCTCCAAGCCGACATTTCCCCCTATAAATAGCCACCTACCGCAGCCATTCCCCCCCCTAGTCCCTCCTCTCCTCGCCCATGTCGCCGCGCCACCCCGCCGGAGTTCGCCCGAGCCACCGCCGCCATTTGCTCCGCCCCACCCACCGCCGGCCCTCCCCGCCACCCGCCGCCGCCACCAGCCGCTCTGCCCCGCTCCGCCTCCGCCGTCCGTCCCCTCGCCTCGCCCGGAGGACCACCGGAGCCACGCCGCCCGAGCCCCTGGCCGGAACAGCTACAGTAACCCCGACCTGCCTTTTTTTTCGTTCTATTTTTAAAACAGAATAGTTTCAATCTTGTAAAATCCATAGTTAATTATCTACGAGGTATTTTTGAGTGATTCCAACTGCGTTGGATCAAAAAATTTATGAAGTTTCTGTTAGTACAATTGGATTTCATATTTGAGCAGCTTAAATTTGTGTTTGTAAGAATTTGCTCAAATCACTAGATTTGAGTTATTTTGAGTTAGGAATATTATTTTTGACCGATTCTTTTTGCTATTGGTTGCTTATTAGACTAGCTACACAGTAGTGTTTAGTTTGCATGTTAGTGATTTATTTAAATTATCTTTTTATTGTAAACAGTACTGTTTACTATGTTTTTAGTCCTGTTTGTACTTTAATTATTATTAATTAGTTTTAATTATTTTCTTTTGCTAGTTTTCTCTAGTGTAGCATATATTCTGTTGTTAACAGTAGGTAAATTTTAGGATTTATAGACTTAATATTCTTGAGGTTCTAGGTGTTGTTTGTTGATGACTATATTGCTAGTAGTAGTAATAGGATTATTTATTGTTTTGCTAAATTTATTATAGGAAAAATACTTTCTGTTATTTAGTGAATAATTATTTTTACCTTGTGTTAAGTAATTGTTTTAGGCTTTTTACTTGTTGTTAAGTAGAGTTGTTGTGGTGTAGATTAGCCCTATAAGTTTATTGAGTGTTTGGGAGTTTTATTTGGTTTTTGCCTTCGATCCTATTTTGATTTCGTTGTTATTTTGATTGTTATGATTGAGTGCTAGAATGGTTGCTTATGTGAATGCTATGTTTGATTATATAGATTTGTTTCAACGGAGTGATGAATAGTTCTACCAAGTCTTAATTCTGAGAACGTTATTATCTTCATCAGGTATTACCAGGCAAGTTCACTTTGACCATGTTATTCATACCCATGTTTTTATTGCATTTAGTGTCACCATTCATGATCCCTCCAGTAGTGTTATTGACTTCTTGTAGTTGAGTAGAATGCATGAGGTAGGAACCCAATTTCCTGTTATCAAGCCCGGGACGTTATTTATTTTTATGCTACGCTATGGTAGACGGGGTTGGTATGAGTGCTCGGGAGTGGTGTGAGTACGAAGGACCCCCTACGTCAATGGCGACAACTTCATGATGGCATCGGCAAGGACTGCATCTTCAGGACTTCAAGACCTCAAGATTTCGAGACTCGAGACAAGAATTCAATACACACTACTGGGTGAAGGACGGATTTGATGGGCACCCTGGAGTAACCAGTGGATGGCCGGGATGCATGGAGAAGCGCCATGACATCTTGCGGAAAGCTTCACCTAGACTCAAAGAGACGAAAGAATACTTCATGCCCGGAAGCTTACCTGTGCAACCGCAAGTCATTATTGGCTCTGGCTTGGTTGACCTTAGTTGTGACTCTGGCTGGGACGGTGCTAGCAGATGTAGAACTACGATAGGATTGGATGAGCACCGGACAGTGGTCAGGGGAACTCTTCGGAAGACCATGTTTCGGTCGTCTTGTTCTCAAACACCCTGAAGTGCGAGAACGTAAAAAGAGGGATCAAATCTTGCGGGTAAAGTGTACAAACCTCTGCAGAGGGTTTAAACCTAATCGGTTAGCCGTGTCCCGGGTTACGGACAATTTGAGCCTTTGGACTTGGATCTATCTCGGAACTCTCAACACCAGATCAAAAAAAATAAATTATGGGCAACTTATGATGATATGGGTTATGAGACATCGGTTGGCAAAACCATGTCAGGTATAGGTATCTGCTTTGTAGTAGAGATTTCCTCGACTATCTTTTGATATAGGGAAAATAAAATTAGCTTTTACGCAAAAACAAAACTCAGACACAGAGCCACAAAGCCATATTGCATATAGTATAGTTTTATCATCTGTTTTTCTTATGGTGATCTTGCCGGTACATTCAATGTACTGACCTACACGGCTGCAACGTATCATGTTGTAGGTTTTTCTACCGACGGGTAAGAGTTACAATATAGGGTTACGGTCCGCACTCAACTTGCCATTGGCGTTGATGGGACTCCAAACCCGTTTGACTACTTCCGCTGAGATTTGTAAGGTATATATCAATTTTACGTTATTAATACATGTGATTGCACTTTGATATATACATTGATGTACTGTGTGTGCCAGCATACTGATCCAGGGATGGCACAGATACACAGAGGCTTAATCGTTTGAGGTCAGGTCGCTATAGAGATGGTATCAGAGCACATGTTGACTGTAGGACGTGACCCTAGGAAATGGCCTAGTAATATGAAGACCCCGATAGGAACGACCTTTGTTTTGTACTACTCTCGTAACACCTGATTTCTTTTACTGAACCTTTCTTATTTCAAACTATAGATGGAGAGCTACGTTCTGAACAAAAGAGAACACTACGAGAAGGTTCTTGGAGGCCCCTTCCTTGTGGAGCTAGTGGGGCTGCTGAAGCTGCCGATACCAGAGATCAAGGCAACTAAGAGGACGTCTAGATCTTGGGGAGTCAAGACCCAAGTTTTTGGCCGTAAAGAAGACCCCAAAACTGCAGACATCAGCTTTGGAACGATAAATGGTGACTGTGATATGGGCATCAACACTGCCGTCCATGATGCTATTGCACGCTTATGCTATCGTCATCGTGCCGCATTAAACCCACACTTCTTTGGAAGGGTTGGATGGCAGAAGTTTGATGGAGCAACTATTGCCCTGACAGAAGCACAAAAGATGAAGTTCTCCCCACTGTTAGTGTACAATCAGGATCTAGAACAATATGTCAAGAATCTTCAGATGGACCTTCTGGAAGCCCTGTTTGACAATGAAGCACTACGAGAAGAGGTCGAGACTCAGAGACTGAAGGTATACAAGCTGGAGGAGGAGAACCTCGAGATCCCAAGAATGCGTCAGGAACTGAAGAGCAGCAGGACCATATCTCATGCCAAGGACGTTGAGATCCAGAAGCTCAAGAAACAACTTGAGGATATACAGGGTCGTCACAAGAAACTCCGCGTCAACCGAGATAATCTAGCAGAAGAATTGGAGGAGATCAAGTCCACACAGAAGAAGCCCAGTGGAGACAAGGATTGGATCCTCGATATGTTAGCTGAGTAGTAGCCCCACCATGAGAGAAATAAAGATGAACGTTTTGCGATTAAGTATCTGACCATACCAACTTATGTGGGTGGCGATACTATAGTATTGAATGAATAAATGAAATGCTTGGTTGCTATTATCTTTTGTGTTTATTGAATGGTTGGATAGATGCGATATTCGTAGGTCTATGTTTATTTCACCATGAGAGACGTAAGTTACGGAAGAGCAACAGAAGGCCTTCATATGGGAAAAGCATCAGGAATTGGAAACTCCCGAGCACTGAAGACCTGAAGAAATGAAGACGTCATAACAAAACCATAGTAAATCGACCCATTACAAACGGTAGAAACTCGGAGCTAGGAATTGTTTGTTGATCCTTCTCTCTCTTATCTCACCCTAAAACCCTTGGACCCAATAGATGATGAATGAAGAAGGACTGGTTTTCTCTGGACCGATGACTCAGTTGGAGGCAGAGCTATGGATTCAAAACATGGAGGAGCACTTCGCAAAATATTTGATTGCAAGGAAGTATGAGGTTCAATATGCTCTTCAGTATTTTTACCGAGAGTGCTGCAACTTGGTGGAAAATGCATCAAGGCATACAAGGATGCAACGGAGCAAGAACTTGGGAGGAATTCAAGAAGACTCTGTTGAGATCACGTCTTGTCCGGAAGCACTATGATAACCTGACGAAGAAACCTTGTGCCTGCAAGATTTGCGGAGAAATAGGACACACTCATGAAGAACACAAGGATGGATGCCCTCATTGTGAGGAAAATCACTCAGCCAAAGAATGCCCGACTGGGCAGGTTACTTGTTTCCTGTGTGAAGGAACTACGCACTACCCTGCTCAGTGTCACCTTTACCCCAAGGTACATGAAGTTATCAATCAGCAGAAAGAAGCCCTCATGGAAAGTTTAGAAGCACCCGTGATGGAGGAAGTTATTGAAGACCCTGATGGAGAAGGCCTAAACAGATTTTACGCTCATGCTTGCTATTCATATGGAGAAGAAGGACATTATTCCCAGTATTGCCCAAAGGAAAGAGAAGAGTATCCCGGAGACTTCCCGATAGCAGAAGTGAAGTTTGATCCCCAGGGAATAGAAGGTTTGATCAGAACAAAGAAACCCAGGAAGAGAAAACAAAGACACCCTCAGAACAACCCAATTTCTGCAAAGAGGGACAAGAGTCATATTACCTGTTTTGAATGTAAGGATGTCGGGCATTATGCCAATGATTGTCTCGAAAAGAAGCAAGGAACTCAAGGAGCCGACACCATCACCAAGAAGCCCCGAGACATGTCGGAAGTTATTTGTTTTCGTTGCAAGGAAGCAGGACATTTTGCTAGGGAATGTTCAGATCAGGGGAAAGCTGGAGCTGAGTAGTGGAGATGTTGATATCAGTAATAAGTGTAGTATGGAAAACACTTTTATTTTCATGAGAATGTGGAGTTGAGTTATGTAATAGATTACTCAGAGATTGTAATAATTCATGACTCAATAAAGTTGATATGTCATATGCTGAAAGGCTTTAAGGAGTTGTTATGTTTTATCTTGTAAATTAATATTGTTGGTGAACATGGAACAAAATGAGTTGTGATGCATAAACTGGATGTTGGAAATTGAGCTTGAAGTTTTGTTTGGATGATATGAATGTCTACCCAAGGAGATACATACCTTATTCTGAGTACCATTTTTGTTTTACTACTGCAGATGACGACCCTTTATGAGTCATTCCTCAAGGGACCGGAAATGACCATGACCCTGACTAGTGATCATGATTACCCGAAAGTCTTGAAGGATATGATGAAGCACATCCACCTGGAAGGAGATGCAGTTTACAAGGGTTATCCCTTCATCGAGGATGGAGTGGAACTTTGGTATGTGGAGGTACACATTCACCGGGTGAAAGGATTTTTTGCAAAGACTATGGGGCAATATTTTTACATTTCCCGAGTACCCCGAGCAACTTTCTTTGACTCTGTTTGTGAAGCTGCCATGGAAGCCATACGACAGATCGGAGACATATTGGAAGCAAGACTCTGTCATACTCAGGAATACCTGAGAGAGGTGCATGCAGAGATGATGGAGATGAAGCTCATGTCCACCATGATGAAGCAAAATATGGAAGATTTCAAGGAGCATGTTGCACAATTCCAGTGGGACGGAAGAATCCTCAAGGAGGAAAAATGAATAAAGTTGGAAGTAATGCTTGACCATACCAAACTATGTGGATGGCAGCATTTGTAATAAAGTACTTTTGAGATTGGAATTTTGAGAAATGTTTAAGGATGTAATAAAAGATTTGATATGAAAATAATATGATTTATGGATGAACTAGTGCATTTCATTTTAAGTGTAGTAGTACTCCGTAAAGCCACATGATCAATGAAGAAATAAATGTGTTATTCATGACGGTCCATAGAAGGGAGCTGGACCAAATAAGTTGGAGTTTTGTATGATCGTTACCACAAGGGTATGAAGGAATGAAATAATATTGGATTTAAGGGAGGTGTAATGTTGGAGTATGGAACAACTGTAACTGCACGAACGAGTTAACATGATACAGTATTAAAGTGGGCCCATAACCCACAGGCCCAGGATTTGACCAAGGCACAAGCACAATCTTGTTGAAGGAAGATTTCTAGAAGAAGCTGTGATTTGATTAGCTAACGCTTCAGAGGAGGATACGAAAAACCTGAGAGTTGTGAAGAAATGATAGATGTTTTGTTGGCTTGCAGAATCAATGGATTTATTCGAACTTGGTTCGAGGACAAGAGAAATTTTGCAATGCTGGTTAGGATGACCGAGTGTTAGAAATGCGAGATTTGCTAAACCTTATACAAGGTAATGGTCTGGGTGCGGAATGGATTAATCACCATACCGACTTACTCTTATCATTCACTCTTGCTATTTGGGATGGTAAATCTGAGAGACTTACCCATAGTAAAGTAACGACGCTCGTTGAAGCCTTGCTTAAGCCTTAGAATGGTATGACGAGGAACCCATGTACACGGCAACTGTTACCAAACGTAGGATATACGGTGAGGATGAAGCCAGACCCATTTTCCACAGGAAAACCATAAATTGATTGACCACCATGAGATTTTCGATAAGTTGTTTAGAATTGGCAACAGACCTGTCAGCTAAGAAGATATGTGAAGAGACAGATATTGTAGGAAGTATCTGAGTTTTGTTGGAACCATAACCTTGCTTCTAAGTGTGGTAGCACCCCTGACCTTTTCCGATCGAAGTATTTGCTAGAAGACCCCCAACCCCTAATGTTTTCTTGCTAGCCTCTGCGAATCTCGAGGACGAGATTCATTTTAAGTGTGGTAGGTTTGTAACATCCCAAAATTCTAAATTTTGGAATGTTATAATAAATAAATAAATATGATTGTTGTGTGTTTGATTGTGTGAAGTTGGGTGGAATTTGAATGCCATTTGAATGTATATTTGAATTGTTTTTAATTCAAAGTGGCATTTGAGTTTTATTCAAAAACTATTCTAACAAAGAACACTTGAACAAAAGTGTTGAGAGGGAGTAACATGACACCCCAAAAATGTTGGAATAATTTTTCCATAGAGTTTTGAAAGTCATTTGGATTTTTGTTTGAATTAAAAAAAAAATGATTTTTCAAAAAGTATTTTATTTGCCCCTGGAAAATATCCCATTAAATTGGGCTTATTTGTCTGATCATTTTGATATATAATACTCCTATATTTTATTTTCATTTTATTTTCTAAAATGATTTTTCTTCAGGGCATATTTAAAAAAAAGGAAGGTACTATTTTTTTTTGCCAAATCCGGTCCGATCCGAACCGGATCATCTCTTTCCTCCAGGCGAGATACTCCCGATCTCCAGCCACCGCTGGAGCACCGCCGGAATCGCGGGATTCGCGAAATCCCTCGCCCCCTCCTCCAAGCCGACCTTTCCCCCTATAAATAGCCACCTAACGCAGCCATTCCCCCCTAGTCCCTCCTCTCCTCGCCCCACATCGTTGTGCCGCCCCGCCGGAGTTCGCCGGAGCCGCTGCCGTCATTTGCTCCGCCCCACCCACCGCCGGCCCTCCACGCCACCCGGCGCCGCCACCAGCCGCTCTGCCCTGCTCCGACTCCCCCGCCCATCCCCTCGCCTCGCCCGGAGGACCACCGGAGCCATGCCGCCCGAGGCCCTCGCCGGAACAGCTACAGTAACCCCGACCTGCCTTTTTTTTGTTCTGTTTTTAAAACAGAATAGTTTCAATCTTGTAAAATCCATAGTTAATTATCTACGAGGTATTTTTGAGTGCTTCCAACTGGGTTGGATCACAAATTTTATGAAGTTTTTGTTAGTACAATTGGATTTCATATTTGAGCAGTTTAAATTTGTGTTTGTATGAATTTGCTCAAATCGCTAGATTTGAGT
Source organism: Thinopyrum elongatum (assembly GCA_011799875.1). Lineage (NCBI taxonomy): Eukaryota > Viridiplantae > Streptophyta > Magnoliopsida > Poales > Poaceae > Thinopyrum > Thinopyrum elongatum. Next base: position 238,562,869 of record CM022297.1, read on the forward strand.
TATTTTGAGTTAGGAATATTATTTTTGACCGATTCTTTTTGCTATTGGTTTCTTATTAGACTAGCTACGTAGTAGTGTTTAGTTTGCATGTTAGTGATTTATTTAAATTAGCTTTTTATTGTAAACAGTACTGTTTACTCTGTTTTTAGTCCTGTTTGTAATTTAGTTATTATTAATTAGTTTTAATTATTTTATTTTGCTAGTTTTCGCTAGTGTAGCATATATTTTATAGTAGGTAAATTTTAGGATTTATTAGACTTAGTATTCTTGAGGTTCTAGGTGTTGTTTGTTGCATGACTATATTGCTAGTAGTAGTAATAGTATTATTTTATTGTTTTGCTAGAATTTTATTATAGGAAAAATACTTTCTGTTATTTACTGAATAATTATTTTTACCTTGTGTTAAGTAATTGTTTTAGGCTTTTTACTTGTTGTTAAGTAGAGTTGTTGTGGTGTAGATTAGCCCTATAAGTTTATTGAGTGATTTGGAGTTTTATTTGGTTTTTGCCTTCGATCCTATTTTGATTTCGTTGTTATTTTGATTGTTATGATTGAGTGCTAGAATGTTTGCTTATGTGAATGCTATGTTTGATTATATAGATTTGTTTCAATGGAGTTACGAATAGTTCTACCAAGTCTTAATTCTAAGAACGTTATTATCTTCATCAGGTATTACCAGGCAAGTTCACTTTGACCATGTTATTCATACCCATGTTTTTATTGCATTTAGTGTCACCATTCATGATCCCTCCAGTAGTGTTATTGACTTCTTGTAGTTGAGTAGAATGCATGAGGTAGGAACCCATTTCCCTGTTATCAAGCCTGGGACGTTATTTATTTTTATGCTACGCTATGGTAGACGGGGTTGGTATGAGTGCTCGGGAGTGGTGTGAGTACGAAGGACCCCCTACGTCAATGGCGACAACTTCATGATGGCATCGGCAAGGACTGCATCTTCAGGACTTCAATACCTCAATATTTCGAGACTCGAGACAAGAATTCAATACACACTACTGGGTGAAGGATGGATTTGATGGGCACCCTGGAGCAACCAGTGGATGGCCGGGATGCATGGAGAAGCGCCATGACATCTTGCGAAAAGCTTCACCCAGACTCAAAGAGACGAAAGAATACATCATGCCCGGAAGCTTACCTGTGCAACCGCAAGTCATTATGGGCTCTGGCTTGCTTGACCTTAGTTGTGACTATGGCTGGGACGGTGCTAGTAGATGTAGAACTACAGTAGGATTGGATGAGCACCGGACAGTGGTCAGGGGAACTCTTCGGAAGACCATGTTTCGGTCGTCTTGTTCTCAAACACCCTGAAGTGCGAGAACGTAAAAAGAGGGATCGAATCTTGCGGGTAAAGTGTACAAACCTCTGCAGAGGGTTTAAACCTAATCGATTAGCCGTGTCCCCGGTTACGAACAATTTGAGCCTCTGGACTTGGATCTATCTCGGAACTCTCAACACCAGATCGAAAAAAATTAATTGTGGGCAACTTATGATGATACGGGTTATGAGACATCGGTTGGCGGAACCATGTCAGGTATATGTATCTGCTTTGTAGTAGAGATTTCCTCGACTATCTTTTGATATAGGGAAAATAAAATTAGCTTTTACGCAAAAACAAAACTCAGACACAGAGCCACAAAGCCATATTGCATATAGTATAGTTTTATCATCTGTTTTTCTTATGGTGATCTTGCCGGTACATTCAATGTACTGACCTACACGGTTGCAACGTATCATGTTGCAGGTTTTTCTACCGACGGGTAAGAGTTACGATATAGGGTTACGGTCCGCACTCAACTTGTCGTTGGCGTTGATGGGACTCCAAACCCGTTTGACTGCTTCCGCTGAGATTTGTAAGGTATCTATCAATTTTACCTTATTTATACATGTGATTGCACTTTGATATATACATTGATGTACTGTGTGTGCCAGCATACTGATCCAGGGATGGCACAGATACACAAAGGCTTGACCATTTGCGGTCGGGTCGCTACATTCGTGCTATCCCTGACTGGACGCTGCCTTATCTGACTTATCTGACTCATGGCGAGTTACCTGAGGATGAAAATTTGGTGCGGGAGATCACGCGGCAATCTAAGTTTATGACTATTATCTATGGCGAGTTACATAGGTGCAATGTGACCGGCATTTTCCAATGTTGTGTTTCTCCCGAGGAGGGCTGTGAAATTCTACGAGAGATACATACAGGTGACTGCGGTGATCATGCTGGGTCAAGATCTTTGGTGGCTAAGGCATTTCGTCATTGTTTTTTCTGGTTGACGGCTCACGCAGATGCAGAAGACATCGTTAGCAAGTGTGATGGATGTCAGAAATTTGCAAGGCAAGCTCACATGCTGGCTCAGGAATTGCGGATGATCCTAATCACTTAGCCGTTTGCGGTCTAGGAGCTTGATATGATTGGACCGTTCAAGAGGTCTAAGGATAAGAAGACCCACCTTCTGGTGACGGTTGACAAGTTTACCAAGTGGATTGAGGCAGAACCCATTAGCAATTGTGAAGCCGCGACTGCAGTTCAGTTTGTCAAAAAGTTGATCTTCCGCTTTGGCTATCCTCATAGTATCATCACTGATAATGGCACAAATCTGTCTAAAGGTGCTATGAAAGAGTTTTGTCAAAGAGAGCACATCCGCCTTGATGTATCCTCGGTGGCTCATCCACAATCTAATGGTCAAGCAGAACGTGCTAACCAAGAAATTTTGCGAGGGACCAAACCCTGGCTTATGGTTCCTTTGGAACAAACGCCGGGTTGTTGGGTTGAGGAGCTTCCTTCAGTTCTTTAGAGTATCAGGACCACCCCCAACAGATCAATAGGCTACACGCCTTTCTTCATGGTTTATGGTGCAGAGGCAGTTCTCCCAAGTGATATTCGTCATGACTCGCCCAGCGTGGCGGCTTACGTTGAAGCAGATAATGAGATGGCGCGTCAAGGCACACTGATGCCTTGGATGAAGAACATGACCTCGCAGCAGCCCGATCGGCGATTTATCAACAAGACCTACGTCGCTATCATAGCCGCAGAGTTAGAACCAGGACATTCCAAGAGGGCGACTTAGTGCTTCAACTGATTCAAGATCAGACAGGCATGCATAAGCTATCACCGCCTTAGGAGGGACCTTTTTTGGTCAGCAAAAATCTCAATAATGGGTCATATTATCTCATTGATATACGTGAGCGCAACAAGTCACGTACTTTTGAGGAGGAGATCAATAGGCCGTGGAACATTGCTCATCTTCGGCCTTACTACACTTGAGTCATCGGCTCTCATCATTGTACATATCTTTGCCAATGTATATATCTTCTTATGATCAACATAATAAAGCCGGCATCCCCACAATTCGGGGCCTCTGTCGTTTTCATCTCATATTTTCTGTGCATGAATCTTTATTAGTTGATCATAAGGTCACTTGGGGGCTTCCAACTCACTGAGTTTAGCTTTCATACCCTCTGGACCGGTATTAAATGCCATATTATGGGTTAAACCTGCTTGTTTGCAACTTGCTACTCCAACAGGTGACCCGCCGTACTCTTGACAGTCAATCTTTTATGACCCTGAACTCGTCAAGGTTAAAACGGCGGCTTATGTCACGTGAGAGCCGGTTTATAGAGAGCTAGGATAAACTCACATGTCTGCTTGTTGCTCTCCGCCATGTGGCCCGCCGTACTCTTAACAGTCAATCTTTACGACCCTCAACTAGTTAAGGTTAAAACGACGGATTTATGTCACGAGAGAGCCGATTTACGGGATGAAAGGCTATCAGGCCACGCTTCTTTGAAGCAAAAATCGAGTTTTTTCAAAACCAATCTTTTTTGGTCGTGCATTACAAGCCGACTTAACAAATATTTGAGATATACCTGTTTATATTCTCTATTTATGTTTTTACAGAAATTTTTTATGTATTTTAGTCATGCTTATATGCAGATCATGAATTTCTGGATCATACAGGTCCGGGTTACATTGCTCCAGGTTGAGCCTATTGTGGTTATAAGCCGCCAAAGTAATCTTCTCAAAGATTGGTTCTGACCATGAGTCATTGGGTTCTAACCCGCCCTGGCTTTTGACTATAAGTCGCCAGTACAGGAATTAATGGATATTCCACATCTTATATGTCAAGATTAAGTGCGGAGATATTGCAAGACAAGACATGCATATATGACTAGATCAAGCATACAAAGCAGTTCAGCTGCTGGATCAACCAGTTGGCATAAAATGCTCAAAGGTATGACAAGGAAGCATAATGTTTTTAACTAAGCTATTACAATGCTTCAGCAGAGCCCACAAAGTTTCACCAAGTTTTTTATGGAGTTACACTACTCCTTTACTGCACTTTTAAGAAGGTCCGGGTTATGATGGCCGGGTTGGCATTAATCTTGGCGTCTTGCGCTTGAGGTCGCCGGGTCATCCTATGCCGGCTCTCCTTTGCTTGCAATCTGAAGATTGTCCGAAGTCTAGTCGATACCGGTTAAGGCCTCAAAGGTCACTTCATCATTCATGACTACAGAAGAGTCAATGTCAGAGGCAAAGATATGCTTACGCCTTTGGGGAGTTAAATACACAATGTCGAAGGAGGGCACCTTGATGCGAGTGTTACTACTATCATAAGCATACTGATACTTCGTCAGGTCCACCTCTTGGGCGAGTTGACATGCCAGAGGCTGCATCTCCTTGACACATCTGGTAAAATCTACTTCAGTGAAGACAGACCCATCATCATTATATTCTGGACACCCGCCAGCCATCTCTGTTGGATCTAGCTCTGATTGGTAAGCTTTGACCCGGCTAAGTGCGGCGATGGCTTTGGAACGGGCAGCTGACAGTTTCAGCTCCTCTATTTGCTTCGGCACTGTGGATAAATGATCCAGCACAGTCTTCATGAGTGGTGGCGGCTTCTTGATGTCTGCTAGAACTACGTCGGTTTTTCCCCAGAGAGGGAGGGATGATGCAACATAGTGACGGTAGGTATTTCCCTCATTGATGAGACCAAGGTTATCGAACCAGTAGGAGAACCACGCAACACCACGTAAACAGCTCCTGCACACAAAGAACAAATACTTGCAACCCGACGTGTTAAAGGGGTTGTTAATCCCTTTCGGGTAACGAGATAGATAAAATTGTAGTAGATTGAAAGATGCAAATAAAATTCAGCGAGGTATTTTTGGGTTTTTGGATTAATAGATCTGAAAATAAAAGTTGCAAATAAATAAAAGAGCGAATAGCAAAATAGATCTTGAACGCAAATATATTAAAGAAGAGACCCGGGGGCCGTAGTTTTCACTAGTGGCTTCTCTCGAGAAAAATAGCAAACGGTGGAAACAAATTACTGTTGGGCAATTGATAGAACTTCAAATACTCATGACGATATCCAGGCAATGATCATTATATAGGCATCACGTCCAAGATTAGTAGACCGACTCCTGCCTGCATCTACTACTATTACTCCACACATCGACCGCTATCCAGCATGCATCTAGTGTATTAAGTTCATGGAGAAACGGAATAATGCAATAAGAACAATGACATGATGTAGACAAGATCTATTTATGTAGAAATAGACCCCATCTTGTTATCCTTAATGACAATGATACATACGTGTCCTTTCCCTTTCTGTCACTGGGATCAAGCACCGTAAGATCGAACCCATCACAAAGCACCTCTTCCCATTGCAAGATAAATAGATCAAGTTGGCCAAACAAAACCCAAATATCAGAGAAGAAATATGAGGCTATAAGCAATCATGCATATAAGAGATCAAAGAAGACTCAAATAACTTTCATGGATAAAAAGATAGATATGATCATAAACTCAAAGTTCATCGGATTCCAACGAACACACCGCAAAAAAGAGTTACATCATATGGATCTCCAAGAGACCATTGTATTGAGAATCAAATGAGAGAGAGAAAGCCATCTAGCTACTAACTACGGACCCAAAGGTCTACAATGAACTACTCACGCATCATCGGAGAGGCACCAATGAGGATGATGAACCCCTCCGTGATGGTGTCTAGATTGGATCTGGTGGTTCTGGAACTTGCGGCGGCTGGAATTGATTTTCGTCGACTCCCCTAGGGTTTCTGGAATATTGGGGTATTTATAGAGCAAAGAGGCGGTGCGGGAGGCCCCCGAGGTGGGCACAACCCACCTGGGCGCGTCTGGGCCTCTAGGCACGCCCTGGTGGGTTGTGCTCCCCTCGGAGCACCCCCCAGGTGCTTCTCCGGCCCACTAGATGTCTTCTGGTCCAAAAAAATCCACAAAAAGTTTCGTTGCGTTTGGACTCCGTTTGGTATTGATTTCTCGCGATGTAAAAAACATGCAGAAAACAGCAACTGGCACTGGGCAATATGTTAATAGGTTAGTACCAAAAATGATATAAAATGATTATAAAACATCCAAGAATGATAATATAACAGCATGGAACAATAAAAAACTATAGATACGTTGGAGACGTATCACTTCTTACCACCAGAGACGGCTACAAGCAGTTGAAGGCTGCCAGCGTATAACTTCTCGGTTAAGCAGTAGATGGCCTCCAGCTTCACCAGTATATTTTGTCCAATACTAGCACTTCTGGCACCTGTTGTGCATGTAAAACAATAGTCAGGTGAGTTAAAGCATAAAGGATTATGAGTCGCTAGACAGATCAAGAATTCATAAGTCGCCATGCCAATTGGTCTTAAGTCATTGAATGATGTTTTCTTACCAAAGATGGTGGCTGTCATTTGGGAAATATGACTCTTCAAGCCAGACAATTCCTCGGTCACGGGTTTAAGCTGGTTTTCAGCCTCCTCCGCTTTTTTCAGTAGCGTGGCCTTTTCAGTGTCCCAGGCAGATCTTTCTGCATCAAAGTTGGCCTTGATCTTCTCAATATCTTCCAAGGAAGATTTCAAGCTTGCCTCAGCCTTGGCGCATTTAGCTTGTTCTATTTCCAATTTTTTCTTTAAGCCGGCTATGTTTAACTCGCCTAGACTTAAAGCTTCCTGCCAAGGGTCACAAGCAAACAAGTCGATCAATAATAGTAAGGTTCATTAAGTCAGCATTGAAGCACAGATGTTATAATCACGAATATTCAAGTCCCAAACACATTACAAGTAATATCCTTGGCACTTGGGGGCTAATGTATGATGATTTTCTAGTCTATGTTGCAGAAGACCCGACTCATCTTATAAAGATAAGCCGGCCCTTGGGGGCTACAGGCGATTCTTCAAAATTGGTCATTTTTAAAGACCCGACTCATCTTATAAAGATAAGCCGACCCTTGGGGGCTACAGGCGATTCTTCAAATTGGTCATTTTTTAAGACCCGGCTTTTCTCAACAAGATAAGCCAGCCCTTGGGGGCTACATTTTGGAAATTTTCATAAGTCTCAACCATACTCAATGATTTTCCTATGCTTAAGACTTGGGGGCTACATGAGTATGTATGTACAAAGCTGAGAGGGGATAAGTTCATTCATACCTTGTATTTTTGCTTCATCATATTTACTAAGCTGGCTTCCATGTCACGACTTGTATGAAGGCGGCTTAGATAGCCTACGTGCAACTTGCCCGCGCTGAACTCTGCATAGCTTTGCAGATCCAGTTTTGTCTTGCCCTTCTCCAATAAAGGGTTTTCTTCCTTAGTAGTATGCTTAGTCAGCACAGCGGAGATTCCTGGCGCTCTATAACTCGCCCCAGTAATAGTAACATCATCAGTGTTCTTTTCAGAAGGAATTTCTTCAACAGGTTTGATAGGAGTTGAAGATGGAATAGGACTTGGCGGGTCATGGCTATCTGTCGGGTTAGCGTCAGTATCCATGGCCTCAGAAATTGCCGCATCAGTTGATGGAGGCGGATCATTTCGTTGGTTGACAGGTTCTTCAGGGTTCTGGATTGGGACCTCAGGGGTTGTCAGCACCTCTTTCTTCGGCACCTTGGAAGAGCCGCCCACCTTTTGCTTCTTACCAGTTTTTGCTTTAGCCCTGTGACAAAGATATACAGGCTAATGAGTATATGATAACAAGTTTTTTTTGTCAACAGATGTAAAAACTTACCCTGGGTTAACAACGAAGGCAGGAAGTTGAGTTTGGGATGAGGCGCCTGAAGATGGAGATGACTCCTGATAATTTGAGTCAGACAGGTTAAGGGGTTGTCTGATAAGGCCGGCTTTGGGTAAAGACAAAGTTGGGTTGTGAGGCACCTCAGTATGTCGTTTGTGGGAAGGGTTGTGAGTTAACCTGGTCACCAGTTCTTCAGTGCCGCTACTCCATGTTTGGCGTGTTGCATCATGTTGAGCCTTCTTCAAAATAAAGTGTGGATCTAAGTGAGCATCTGGATGAGAAAACCTTACTTTCCGGACAACCCACTGTACTTTATCTGAAGACGCAGGGTCTAAGCTGGAAGAGACGGGAATTACCTCAATATCATTAGCCCGGCTTGTGGCAGCCTCCTCCTGAGAGCAAGAAGTGTCAGCTAATTCAATAAAGAGTCGGCCAAGAGAGTCGAGTTCTACCTCTGATGAATTATCAGCGTCAGCTGACTCACCTACAGTGGCCAGCTCAGATGCGGTAGCTGCCTTGTTTTTCTTCAACTTTGGGCCAGTTCTGATCTTGGCCACAGCAGTCTTTATTTTCCTCTTCCAAAAATCAGAGTCAGGCTATATAATAAGAAAAGATTAACAAGTGAGACACAGAACATAATCAAGAATATTTTAAACCGGATATAAGATAGTATTTACAGCTGGGACCGGGTTAAGCTCGAAGAATGGAGGAAGTCCTATCTTGTTACAATTTTCTTGTGACTCCCCGAGTAAGGAGTTCACAGCTTGAAAGACCTCTTCAGCAGTAAAGTCGCCAGAACTGTATCGTTGAGGGTCATCTGACTCACCAGAGTAGTTGCACATCAAACTGGGCCGGCGACTTAGGGGAAGAATTTTCCATGAGACCCAGCAGCAGGCTAAGTAAACTCCGGTCAACCCATTGGCTAACAAGGCTGTTATCTTGGGATAATGTTGGAGTGCTTCAGTATGCTTAGCTGGAATAAGTTGGCTTGGCGGGTTAAAGTTGATGGGAAGACGATCAACCTGGTAACCCGGCAGAGGGTTTTTAGTGGCTAGGGCGGTGTTCTTACAATAGAACCAAGCTTTTACCCATCCCTTGGGATGGCTTAACAAAACATCTGTGAGAAAGCAGCCATCTCGGTGTCTCTGGATCGAGATCCTACCTAATTCTTGAGTCGGACCACTAGCACACTCAGTCTGGCGATTCAAGTAGAAGAACTCCTTGAAGAGAGCAACGGTGGGCTCTACTTGCAAATAAACCTCACAAAAATATTTGGAAGTGGCAAAGCTTTGTTACTGAGTTTGGGCCTATGTCTTTAGGATGGAGGTTGAAGTAGTGCAAAACACCCAAAAGAACTTTGACCCGGGCGGTGTGAAGCCCCTGAGAATATGATCAGTGAAAACTATCACTTCTCCTTCACCAGGATTGGAGACATTTTCCCCTTGGCAGAGTCGCCAACCAATTTCTTCCTGAGCCGCTAAGAGGCCTTGATCTACGTAATCTTTGAGCATTTGTTCAGTGACTAGAGAAGAGCCCCAATTGCAAAGGGTGGTTTTTGCCATAGTGAGTCGCCTCAAAGATAATATGAAGGCGAGTTATTTAAAAAGGGATGCTGAATCATCAACAATACAAGAATGAGCAGTATAAAGATAAGCCGCCTTAAAGCTATTAGCGGGTTAACTGAAAGAAGTAATTTCTGGAATTTTGGCGGGTTACAAGTACATTGATAAGCCGTCCGAAAAGCTACGGGCGGGTCAGTTATCTAAAGATCTAAGGTTGCTGAATTCTGCTAAGTATGAAGCAAACAAGTTTCTTAGTTTACAGCTATATTTACGGATCTACGGGCAATTCAAAAAAAGGAAAATAATTGTTAAACCTAAAGGGTGGCGATGGAAGAACTAGCAGGCAACTTATCGAGCCTAAGGAGAGTATAAGCTGTCTACAAATATAAGATAGCATCAAGATTGCTGCTGCAATACTTCTATAGCGTTTTGGATCAAACACAGGTTCTGTTCAAAGAATATGATGAACTAGGACGAATGCCGACGAACTATACGAACTCGGGTGACCTAATGTAGATCTGGGAAGAAAGAGGAGGTGGAACCTGATGAGGATGACGGAAAACGGAGGTGCGCCGCTGAACCCTGACGGCGACGGGGAGGTGTTGCGGCCTCGAGTGAAGAGGGCTGGCGCGACTCGACTGGTGCGGCGGAGCTCCGGCAGTGATGGGACTTCGCGAGGAAGAAGACGAAGGAGAGGAGGCGAAGCAAAGGGTAAAAGGAGGACCCTCGGGCCTATTTATAAGGAAAAGTGCAACAGCAAATGGATGGTGCAAAAAACGAGGAGACACAATAAATATTGCAATGAAGGGACTCCTCGGTTTTCGGAATAATGGATTTATACAAAGATCCGTTATGACGTCATGAAGGTTTTCCCGAAATCATGGAGGTGACATCATCCTTTTGTTACGGCAGGTTATGAAGATTTTTCAAGATTACGGTTAAAGGAAATGAAGAAAAGATTCGCCAAACAGAAGGGTTAAGATTGACATGAACAATTTCAAATCAATCTGGGGCCTAATGTTAGGGATATAACCCCGCGATATAACCCGCCTTAATAAGGCCGGGTTAGAGAGTTGGCGACTTAAGGAGCTGGGCCTTTGAAGAGTCAAGATGGTCAGGACGTGTCATCAAGAAGGCGGCTCACAGGATGGGCCGGCTTAGGCTTAGGGTCAGAAGGCGGCCCAGAGATGTAACCCACCATATAATGATTTACCTTGTAAAGCAAGGTGACTTAGAGTACGGTTCAGACACGGGTCGTAACCCGACCTGGACTCTTGTAAGCCGGTGGCCTCGACCTGTATATAAAGGCGAGTTCCCGGCATAGAATAGACAGGTTAGAATCAATCGAAAGCTAGGTCAAGCGAATCTGCTCCCTTGTAATCGATACTCTAGCAATACAACATAAAGCAGGACGTAGGCTTTTACCTCGATCGTGAGGGGCCGAACCTGGGTTAAATCGTGTCTCTCGTCCCGCTCAACCCCGACAAGTTAATCACTGTTGCGATGGCTTCACGCTTAAGTCCTTTCACGAGGACATCTGTCGTGACAAAACCAGGACAACAACGGCGGGGAAGATTTTGTTGATGGCGACGAATTCCAGCGGCGAGAGCACGCAGGAGACAAAGGTGATGATCCGAAGACCAAGGCAACAGCAACAACAGGGTGCGGGGTCATGACGTTTGAACAATTTTTCAACCATACAGTCCGCGGGATATATATACCTGTGTGCTATCGGTGGCACCGAATGGAAGAAATTGGTGACGTCGAGTTGGTCTAATCGGTAGCACCGAGATGAAAATCTAGATCAATCTAAATGATTTTGGTTTGACCGAGTTTGAATGAGTTGGCCCAACCGAAATGCATAAAGAAGGTTTTGGAGGTCAGCCCTTTCAGATCGATGGCTCCGAGTGCGCCTCACCGGGAGGGTCAGAAAAAGACTTGTTCAATTTTGTGATGTACCATGAAAAGAGTCTGAGACAAGAAAAGCATAGATAGCTAAAGAAGGTTCTTAGGCATTCTTGACATCCACTTGGCCAGAAAAATCAAGACAATCAAAACAACAAATGGATGTCCTCGAATGAAGAAAATATGCAAATCAACAAGCTCACACAATAAAATGGCAAATGAAATATGTGTCAAACATGCACAACCAATTCTAGCATCTATCAAGAAATCGGCAATGACTAGGTCATCTATATATGAGTATATTGACTTAGGAGTCAAATGAGAACATTTGATCATAGGTCATACTCATCGTTTAAGCACAAGTGGGGTTTGATACGTCCATTTTGCATCATGTTTTTATGTTGATCTTTATTGCATTATGGACTGTTATTACACTTTATGATGCAATTCTCATGCCTTTTCTCTCTTATTTTGCAAGATTTACATAAAGAGGGAGAATGCCGACGGATGGAATTCTGGACCGGAGAGGAGCAAATCTGAGATCCCTATTCTGCACAACTCCAAATGTCCTGAAACTTTATGGAGAATTATTTTGGAATATATAAAAAATATTGGGTGAAGAAATACCAGCAGGGGACACACCAGGTGTCCACAAGCCTGGGGGGCTCGCCCTACCCTCTAGGGCGTGCCCCCTGAGCTTGTGGGGCCCCTGGCTAGTGTCCGGTGCCCATCTTCTACTATATGAAGTGTTTTGACCTAAAAAAATAAAGAGAAGGCTTTCGGGATGAAGCGCCGCCGTCTCGAGGCGGAACCTAGGCAGGAGCACTTTTGCTCTCCGACGGAGTGATTCCGCCAGGGAAAGTTCCCTCCGGGAGGGGGAAATTGAAGCCATCATCATCACCAACGATGCTCTCATCATGGGAGGACCAATCTTCATCAACATCTTCACCAGCACCATCACATCTCAAACCCTAGTTCATCTCTTGTATTCAATCTTTGTCTCAAAACCTCAGATTGGTACCTGTGGGTTGCTAGTAGTGTTGATTACTTTTTGTAGTTGATGCTAGTTGGTTTATTTGGTGGAAGATCATATGTTCAGATCCTTACTGATATTTAATACCCCTCTGATCGTGAACATGAACATGCTTTGTGAGTAGTTACTTTTGTTACCGAGGACATGGGAGAAGTCTTGTTATAAGTAATCATGTGAATTTGGTATTCATTCGATATTTTGATGAGATGTATGTTGTCTTTCCTCTAGTGGTGTTATGTGAACGTGACTACATGACACTTCACCATTATTTGGGCCTAGGCGAAGGCCTTGGAAGTAGCAAGTAGATGATGGGTTGCTAGAGTGACAGAAGCTTAAACCCTAGTTTATGCGTTGCTTCGTAAGGGGCTGATTTGGATCCATATGTTTAATGATATGGTTAGATCTATCTTAATTCTTCTTTCGTAGTTATGGATGCTTGCGAGAGGGGTTAATCATAATTGGGAGGCTTGTCCAAGTAAGGACAACACCCAAGCACCGGTCCACCACATACCAAATTATCAAAGTAGCGAACGCGAATCATATGAGCATGATGAAAACTAACTTGATGATAATTCCCATTTGTCCTCGGGAGCACTTTGCTTTATATCAGAGTTTGTCCAGACTTGTCCTTTGCTATAAAAAGGATTGTGCCACCTTTCTACACTTATGTTACACTTGTTACTTTTTACCCGCTACGAATTATCTTGCTACCAATTGTCACCCGGTAATTTCAGTGCTTGCAGAAAATACTTTGCTGAAAACCGATTGTCATTTCCTTCTACTCATCGTTGGGTTCGACACTCTTACTTATCGAAAGGACTATGATTGATCCCCTATTCTTGTGGGTCATCAAGACTCTTTTCTGGCGCCGTTGCCGGGGAGTGAAGCGCCTTTGGTGAGTGGAATTTGGTAAGGAAAAATTTATATTACGTGCCAAAATTTACTGTCACTTGTCACTATGGAAAATAATCCTTTGAGGGGCTTGTTCGGGGTATCTACACCTCGACCAGAAGCACAAATAGTTGCTCCTCAACCTACTGCACCTACTGAATATAATTATTATGAAATTCCTTTGGGTATGTGAAAGGATCGAGATGGACCTAGAGGTGGGGTGAATAGGTACAATTAAATTTTTTAATTCTTACAGACTTTCCGGGGGTAATCACAATGGTTGATTCCTCTCCGAAGAACTCCTACCGCCTAGGAGTCTCCAACCTCCAAGAGTAACAAGAACAATGGGGAAAAGCTCAAGACTTGCTCAAATCACGAATTCCTTTGGTGCAAAGAGGGGGAAGGAGTGGATCTATCACTTGAGTGGACAACTTCTCTCAAATGCTCTCAAATCCCTTAGGGATCTAAGATTTGGTGTATGAGTGTGTGAGAGAGAGAGAGAGTGAAATGTTTTCTTGGGGATGTTCAAAGTGAATGGTCAACCCTCTCACGGAATGGGAGAGAGGTATATATAGTGTCCCACAGTAAGTGGCCGCTGGAGCCAAAGGAGGGTGATACGTCCATTTTGCATCATGTTTACCTAATGTTATTTATAATGTTCTTATGCATAATAATGCTTTTTGGGGTAACTCTAATGCCTTTTCTCTCATAATATGCAAGGTACACACAAAGAGGGAGAATTCCGACAACTGAAAATCTGGACCTGAAAAAGCTACGTCAGGCTACCTATTCTGCACAACTCCAAATGAGCTGAAACTTCACGAGGATTTTTTTATGGAATAAATAAGAAATACTGGAGCAAATAACTACCGGAGGGGGGCCACCTGCTGAGCACAAGACACCAGGGCGCGCCAGGCCACCCAGGCACGCCCTGGTGGGTTGTGCTCAGCCCAACCCACCTTCGGTGCCCATCTTCTGGTATATAAGTCATTCTGACCTAGAAAAAATAAGGGGAGGACTTTCGGGATGAAGCGCCACCGTCTCGAGGCGGAACTTGGGCAGGAGCACTTTTGCCCTCCGGCGGAGCGATTCCGCCGGGGGAACTTCCCTCCCGGAGGGGGAAATCATCGTCATCATCATCACCAACAACTCTCCCATCTTGGGGAGGGCAATCTCCATCAACATCTTCAACAACACCATCTCCTCTCAAACCCTAGTTCATCTCTTGTGTTCAATCTTTGTACCGGAACTATAGATTGGTGCTTGTGGGTGACTAGTAGTGTTGATTACATCTTGTAGTTGATTACTATATGGTTTATTTGGTGGAAGATTATATGTTCAGATCCATTATGCTATTTAATACCCCTCTGATCTTGAGCATTATTATCATTTGTGAGTAGTTACTTTTGTTCTTGAGGTCACGGGAGAAATCATGTTGCAAGTAATCATGTGAATTTGATATGTGTTCGATATTTTGATGATATGTATGTTGTGATTCCCTTAGTGGTGTCATGTGAACGTCGACTACATGACACTTCACCATATTTGGGCCTAAGGGAATGCATTGTGGAGTAGTTATTAGATGATGGGTTGCGAGAGTGATAGAAGCTTAAACCCTAGTTTATGCGCTATTCCGTAAGGGACCGATTGGATTCAAAAGTTTAATGCTATGGTTAGAATTTATTCTTAATACTTTTCTCGTAGTTGCGGGTGCTTGCGAGGGGGTTAATCATAAGTAGGAGGTTCGTTCAAGTAAGAACATCACCTAAGCACCGGTCCACCCACATACCAAATTATCAAAGTAGCGAACACGAATCGAACCAACATGATGAAAGTGACTAGATGAAATTCCCGTGTACCCTCAAGAACACTTTGCTTATCATAAGAGACCGTTTTGGCCTGTCCTTTGCCTCAAAAGGATTGGGCTACCTTGCTACACTTTTGTTACTACTACTATTACTTGCTCATTACAAATTATCTTGCTATCAAACTACTCTGTTACTTACAATTTCAGCACTTGCACACATTACCTTGCTGAAAACCACTAGTCATTTCCTTTTGCCCCTCATTGGGTTTGACACTCTTAATTATCGAAAAGGCTACAATTGATCCAATATATTTGTGGGTCATCAAGGCTCTTTTATGGCGCCGTTGCCGGGGAGTGAAGCACTCTTGGTAAGTGGAAATTGGTAAGGAAGAATTATTACTACGTGCTGAAATTTATTGTCACTTGTTACTATGGAAAACAATCCTTTGAGGGGTTTGTTCGGGGTATCTTCACCTCAACCGGAACCACAATTAGTTACCCCTCAACCTACTGCACCTACTGAAAATATTGAATATGAAATTCCTTTGGGTATGGTAGAGCAACTACTAGCTAATCCTTATATAGGAGATGGAACATAACATCCTGATAAGCACTTGATATATGTGGATGAAATTTGTGGATTGTTTAAGCTTGCAGGTTTACCTGGAGATGAAGCTAATAAGAAGGTTTTCCCTTTATCTTTGAAGGGAAAAGCATTGACATGGTATAGGCTATGCGATGATATTGGATCTTGGAATTGGAATTGGTTGAAATTGGAATTCCATCAAAAAAATTATCCTATGCATCTAGTTCATCGTGATCGGAATTATATATATAATTTTTGGCCTCGTGAAGGAGAAAGTATCGCTCTATCTTGGGGGAGGCTTAAGTCAATGTTATATTCATGCCCCAATCATGAGCTCTCAAGAGAAATTATTATTCAGAATTTTTATGCTCGGCTTTCTCATAATGATCAAACCATGCTCGATACTTCTTGTACTGGTTCTTTTATGAAGAAGACTATTGAATTCTGGTGGGATCTTTTAGAAAGAATTAAACGCAACTCTGAAGATTGGGAACTCGACGAAGGTAAAGAGTCAGGTATTGAGCTTAAGTTTGATTGTGTTAAATCTTTTATGAATACCGATGCTTTTCAAAAGTTTAGCACTAAATATTGACTTGACTCTGAGATAGTAGCCTCCTTTTGCGAATCATTTGCTACTCATGTTGATCTTCCTAAAGAGAAGTGGTTCAAATATCACCCACCAATTAAAGAAGAAGTTAAGGAACCGGTAAAAGCTAAAGATGAAACTATTATTTGTAATGTTGATCCAGTTGTTCCTACTGCTTATATTGAAAAACCACCTTTCCCTGTTAGGATGAAGGAACATGCTAAAGTTTCAACTGTGGTCAACAAAAGTTATATTAGAACGCCTAAACCAGCTGAACAAATCAAAGTAGAACCTAGTGTTGCTATGGTTAAAGATCTCTTGTACGATAATATAGATGGGCATGTTATTTACTTCTGTGATGAAGCTGCTAGAATTGCCAAACCCGATGAAAAAGATAAACATAGACCTGTTGTTGGCATGCCTGTTGTCTCAGTTAAGATAGGAGATCACTGTTATCATGTTTTATGTGACATAGGTGCTAGCGTGAGTGCTATTACTTTTACCTTATATCAAGAAATTATGAATGATATAGCACCCACTGAAATAGAAGACATAGATGTTACTATCAAGCTTGCCAATAGAGATACTATATCACCAATTGAGATTGTTAGAGATGTTGAAGTCTTGTGTGGGAAAATAAAATACCCTACTGATTTTCTTGTTCTTGGTTCCCCACAAGATGACTTTTGTCCCATTATCTTTGGTAGACCTTTCTTGAACACCGTTAATGCTAAAACAGATTGTGAGAAACAAACTGTCAGTGTTAGTTTTGGTGATGAGTCTCATGAGTTTAATTTTTCTAAGTTTAGTAGAAAACCTCATAAGACAGATTTGCCTAGTAAGGATGAAATTATCGGTCTTGCTTCTATTGCTGTTCCTCCTACTGATCCTTTAGAACAATATTTGCTATACCATTGAAAGTGCGTTATATCGACTAGAGGGGGGGGTGAATAGGCGATTTTTACAAATTCGTCACTGAGGAATTTCAAGGTGAGGAAATTCCTAAGCGACGAACTACATAGCAGCGGAATAAGTACTCAGATGCAAGCATAACAGAGCAGTAGCACAGTCATCATGATGAAATGAAAACATGCACAGAGTACGAGAAGCATAAACACAGGATAAGCAGGCTGAAGACAAACTGACTGAAGAAATTGAACTGAGGAAATTGAGAAAGTCTTCAGTCAAAGTCTTCAAACAGTAATGATCAAATACATAGCAAGTATGCGAGGAAATGAAAGGGTTGAGGAAATAGAACCAGTAGCTCGGTGAAGACAATGATTTGGTAGACCAGTTCCAACTGCTGTGACAGTTGTACGTCTGGTTAGAGCGGCTAGGTATTTAAACCTGAGGACACACAGTCCCGGACACACAGTCCTCACCGTATTCTCCTTGAGCTAAGGTCACACAGACCTCGCCCAATCACTCGTGGTAAGTCTTCAGGTGACTTCCAAACCTTCACATACTCGGTCACTCGGCAATCCACAATTTCCTCTTGGATGCTCTAGAACATGACGCCTAACCGTCTGGAGGATGCACAGTCCTCAAAGGTAACAAGCGTCGGTTCCACACAGGAACAATCTCTTCAGTGATGCTCAATCACTTTGGGTTTGTAGGTGTTTGGGTTTTTGGGTTTTTCCTCACTTGATGATTTTCGCTCAAAGTCCTCGGAGGATGGGATGCTCTAAATGACAAGTGTCAATCTATCTCTTGGAGCAGCCAACCAGCTAGTGGTTGAAGGGGGCGGCTATTTATAGCCTAGGGAGCAGCCCGACATGATAAGACATAAATGCCCTTCAATGATATGACCGTTAGGTGGGTAGGATATTTGGACAGCTGGCGCGCAGCACAGCAACGGTCGGATATTTGAGTATCAAATTCCTCAGGGCTATCATGTTCCTCACTTGTAGGCAATCCGCACTGGCGAATTCCTAACTCCTCAGTCAGAACAAATTCCTCAGAGAACAGAAGAACTTCATCTCTGTCACTGAAGAACTTGACTAAACTGTATGAGATTTCCAATGGCTTCACTCGAAAGGATTGGGTAGGTGTAGGATTTTGAGTTGAGCATCACTTGGAAACTTTTCCTTAGTTTTACCTCGACCCCCTTTTACAGTACGGTGTTTCCTATGACTCAAGAAGAAGAAAATGAAACTACGAAAACAAAAGTCTTCACGCTTCATAATCCTCGCATGAATATCAAGTCTTCAGGGTCACACCAATTTCTTCACTTTCAAAGTCTTCAAGAAAACCAAAGTCTTCAGTTGAAGACATTCATTTTTAGGGGTCGACATTCATCGTAAGTAACAAACTCCTCATAGACTTATAGACCTGTGTACACTCACAAACTCATTAGTCCCTTAACCTATAAGTCTTCAATACACCAAAATCACTAAGGGGCACTAGATGCACTTACAATCTCCCCCTTTTTGGTGATTGATGACAATATAGGTTAAGTTTTCAACGGGGATAAACATATGAAGTGTAAATACTAATATTGAGGAATTTGACTGCAAGATATAGAAGAACTCCCCCTGAAGATGTGCATATTTGAAGAATTTGCTTTGAAATAGCAAATGCACATTGTTGAGTAATATCATGGAGATCTCCTCCTATATCTTGAAATTCATACACGCATTTATCATATGATATGAAGAATTTGAAATGCATGATGAAATATGGTGTCTGACGAAATTCAGCATGCGTGCATTATGGTATTGAGGAAATAGCATGCAGAAAAACAGACCAAAAGTATCAGACCACCATAGGACTTAAGTTTACAACTCATCAGAGCAAACACCTCAGAAAAGCAAAAGTTGTAACTTAACAGAAATATAGCCCATATATAAGACCCGCTTGAAGACTAACTCAAATTTCTCCCCCTTTGTCATCGAATGACCAAAAGGGACGAAAAATGAGGACTAACGCCCCTGAAGAATATCATCATGATGTCGATGGAGGAGCGCCAGCATTGTTGGGGTCGTCTGTTGAGGTAGGGCCTGCCGCAGTGTCGTTCAAGTCTTCAGCTTCATCCGTCTCGCGCGATGAAGAATATGAACTGGCAACAAGCTGAGGAACTTTGACTTTCTTGAATTTCTTCGAAGGTGGCTGAGACCAGTCAAAGTCCTGTTGGAATCCCATCTCCTTGAGTTCTTCAGCACTGTGAAGATTAGACAGAATCGCCCAGGTGCGGTCAAAGACTTCATGCAAGTAGTAGTGATTCTTCTTCACAGTATTTTGAGTGACTGTCATGTTCTGAAGAATTGCACCAAACTGACGCTTGACCCACTTGTGATTTCGATCAACTTTCTGATGAAGACTAAGGAGAAGTTCACGATCAGTCATCACACGCGGAGCTGTGCCTTGAGGATGATGTTCTGAAGCTTTGGCGGCAGAATCTTGAGTTGCAGAGTCATCATTGGTGGAATAGGAAGTAGCTTTGCGAAACTGTCCATCCAATGGACGAGTACCTTCATCAATAACAGCAGCCTTGCCCTTCTCGTCAGCCGAGGAAATAGTCCGTTTGAGGACTTCAATAGGGGGCAAATAGCTGAGATGATTTTGAAAATCAGCCTTATAATGAATTGAAGACCTTGATCTGATGAACTTCATGATCCAGGGAGCATAAGGCTTCAACTCAAAAGGTGACAGAGCAGCATTGGCCAAAGTCCTCATGAAGAAATCGTGGTAGTTGATAGGAATACCGTGAATGATATTGAACAGCAGATTCTTTATAATGCCAACAACTTCTTCATCATCAGAGTTGTGGCCCTTGATTGGACTGAGGGTTTTGGTCAATATGCGATAAACTGTCCTTGGCACATAGAGCAATTCCTTGACGAGGAATTTGGTCCTTGGAGCTTGGCCTGGCTTCAAAGGCTTCATCAGCACTTGCATCAGATGATCAGACAGTTCAGGTTCAACATAGAGAAGCCTTGCACCTTCAGTGGGAGGACTGACTGGGACGGCATGAAGCAATTCAGAGGCCGGTGCTTTGAATTGAGTATTTTCAGTCATCTAGTCCAATACCCATGAATTGACATCATCAACATTTCCAGTAATGTGCAGCGTGGCGAAGAATTGAAGAATGAGTTCTTCATTCCAATCGCAGATGTCGGTGCGGAAATTGAGTAACCCAGCGTCATGAAGAACACTGAGGACTGGGGTGAAGCAGGGCAGTGATTCCATATCGACATGAGGAATTTGCTCATGTTCAAAGATCTTATCCTTATCAAACAACAATGAGGAATAGAAGTTCATCTGGCTTACAGTCCAGAAGCGCTTGCGAGGAAGTTGAGCAGAGTCATAGGGATTGTAGTCAGTGAAGAATATGTGCTCATTGAAGAAATCCTCAGCATTAAACTTCTGCTTCTTGGAGTGAGGGTTCTATGGCTTGGGCTGAAGATTAACAGTTGAAGTCTTCATAGCCTCTTGAGGTATAGCCACTGGAGCCATAGGCTGAGGAATTTCAGCAGCAGCCTTGGCCTCCATTTCTTCAGACATATGTACATCAGCACTAGTGGCTGGAACTTCTTCAGGAATAGAATGAAGTGAGGCTTGACATTCATCAGAGCCCGTATGAATTTCTTCAGTTGGCACAGGGGACTGAGGAACTTGATGTAGAGGGGTTGTCAGAGGTGAATTGGGGTGATGACTTTCCCAAAAGTCATCATTCAGAATAGGTGTTGTAGACCCAATATCCACATCCTCATCTTCTTCAATTTCTTCGACGCCTGCCTCTTCAGCTGTGAACTGAGGCATGGGCGATGATACCAGTGGGGTTGAAGGGAAAGTATCCACTTCAATTTCTTCATCCATCTGCTCTGTCGAAGCAGCAGAAGGATCTTCTTCATCAGATTTACTTGGAATTTCATATTCCTCACCAAAGGGAATGATCTCCTTTGATGGCATGCTTGATATTGGAATAGCATCAATTGGGTTTTCAGATGAACTCGTCAAAGTCTTCAATTTCTTGGGAGCTGAAGACTCTGAAGATGTAGATGCTTTCCTTTTCTTCACAGCTGCTCGCTCCGCAGCCTTGATTTTCTTCGCTTCTGTTGCAGAAGGAAGGTTGATGCTTGTCATCGGTGCAGGAGGAGCAGAGGAAATTGGTTGAATTTCTTCAGGCACAACTGATGCAGTTGCCCTGGCTTGTTCAGATTCCTTAGGCACAGTAGCAGATGCTTCAACTGGCCTGGATTGCTCTTCAGGCGCAATATTGGAGGTTGCCCTGGCATTTTCTTCAGAGACTGGAATTTTTTCATCAGCTCTGGCGCTTTCATATTCTTCAGCAGACTGAACAGATGTTCCAGTCTGAGGAAAGTTGGGTTGCGATGAAGCTGCAACACTTGGAGTAAATCCTTTTGCCATTCTGACGAATCTGACTTTGGCACCTAGCCAATCTGCATGGAATGCATGAAATTCATCACTGAGTGCTTTGATCTCAGCCTGCATAGTCACAAGTTCTTCAGGAGACATTTTCACTACATTGTTCTTCAGAAAACGCTCCTTCTTGTACTAAGCCTTCTTCACCTGCCTGGCCTTTTCAAATTTCCATTTCTCTTCATTTATGAAGGCTGTCAACATGTGACTTTGACCAGGAGTGAGGTTTATTTCAGGCAAAGGTGTATTTGGATCCTTGTGCCATAGATCGATGAAATCAAGGATCTTCCTTGGATCCAGCATGAGGGGCACAGCACTGCCTTTGGCACTAGAGGCCCTTTGTTGTCGATCTCTGATGATCTCAGCTAATTCTTCATCATCAGCTTCGTCTTCGCTTGACGGAACCTGAAAGGCGACTTGCTTCTTGTGAGGACTTGGCCTTGTGTCTCGTCCAGCAGTGGCCTTTTTCTTTAGCAAGGTCAGAGTTGTTGAAGACTGAGGTGGAGCTGAAGAACTTGCAGAAACTCCTGAAGCAATTGAGATTCCAGTGGTCCTTTGGCATGTGGCAAGATGCATAGGTGCTGAGGACATTGTAGGAGCAGCTGAGGATTTTGCAACTGAGGGAGTTGGAGCTGCTTTTGAGGAATTTGCTTGAGGAACAGGCCGTGAGGGCCTAGAAGAGCTTGGCTGTGAGGGCATTGTAGCGCTTGGCCGTGAGGGCATTGCAGCTGAGGAACTTGTCTTGACAGCTGATTTCTTTAGCATAGCCTTCTTAGGCTTGATAGCAGAGGCCTCAGCGGTGGCAGCAACAGAATCTTCATTGAATTTCTTCACTGCCTCTTTAGCCACTTTGGCCAGCTTGGCTTGACGCTTAGCCCACTCCTGAGGAAATTCCTCACCTCTTCTGATGCTAGTGGGATCAGCTTCTTGGCCAGGAGCCAATGGAGGTCTTGGACATGGAGGGTTAACAGCGAATTTCTTCATGTACCTGGGAGTGACATAGCGATATTCCCTCCATTCTCTTGCCCATCTCCTCTCAATCTTCTGAATGCGCACTTTGCGCTGATTTTTGTTCTCCTTGCCATGAGTTGCTTCATCAGGAGTACAATATTCATCATAGATGTCATCAGGGATCTCAAAAGCAGTATTTGTTTCTGACCTTTTTCCTCCCTTCTGAGGTCTTTTACCATCAGCCATTTTCTTCACTTGAGGATTTTGAACAATCGAATTTTCTGATGAGGTATGCAACTTTTCTTCAAGGAATGCTGCAAATGAGTTAAGTTGACGAGAACCTAGAGATTCAGCAGCGGACATGTGTACCTGTGAACAGAATATAGGTGCGAAGAATTTGGAGAGGTCATATGCGTTCTCAGAAGTTTTTCAAAAGTATCAAGTTTGAGGAATTTGACCAGGGGTGTCTTGAGGAATTTCACTAAGCATTTTTGACTTAGGTTCCAGAGTTGTGTAGATTAAAAATCCACACAATTGAGGAATCTTGAAGAAAAACGTTGCTTAGAGAAACTGATCAAGGACAGAAGCAAGTTGGTGTTTAGAACATGAAAGTTGAAGAATAAACACCTTTTGAAGATTTTGTGGAAATCATCAGAATCAACAAGGGCAGTAAAAATAAATTTTATTTACCCTTGACGAAGAACACGACGAACTGAGAGTAGCAGTGGAGATGTTCGTCCGTTCAGATCTTCCACGCCCTAACATGGTGATGGAAAACAGCTACGGCGGCGGCGGAGTGAAGATTTCCGCGGCCGGCCTGAGTACGACGGCAACGAGGTCGAGGCAGTGAAGCTCTTCCTCACCGGCGACGATGGAATGTAGCGGCGGCGCTAGGTCTGAGAGCTCGAGCGAGGGAGTAAGATCGAGCGGAGTAAATGAGAATCTGAGGAGGGAGAGGGGTATTTATAGCAGAGGTGAAAAACCGCTCGTCCGAGGAAAATGGACGAACATGCCCCTGACCCTTCTCATCCTAGCGATATGTGTCACCCACGTACTGTGAAGTGGAGATCGTGTTAGATCGTGGGTGAATAGATTAATCTTATCGAGGGATATGGAACGGTTTGAGCGGCAAAAGCCGAAAATTCAGATAAGAATATTTTAATGTTTCGTTCGCAAATTCTTCAGCTGTCAAGGACACAGTGAAGACTTTGAACGGGTTTCAAATAGAACGCACATGAAGAATTTGTGAACGGACTGGATTGAGTTTAGCACAGAGGGGGAACGGGTCTGATCACATTCACTTAGAAGAAAAACAACTTGAAGAATTAGCAATAAGTGAATGCTGTAGAGGACAGAAAACTCAAATATATATATAGTCAATGAAGAACACAGACGGAAAGAGTGAAGCTTTTGCAAAGTTGAAGAATTTGAAAATTTGAAGAATTTGCACAATGATGAAAAACTCAAATTTTGAAGATTTTCAACTTTTTGTGGTGGCGTGACCCACCGTGTAAGAATGATGATTTCAGACACCGCGTACAATTGTCGTAGGGCTCTGAGAATCAAATTCTTCATTAATTTCTTCACACTTAGAGGGTTAGTCTTCATTGATTGAAGAAAAACGTTTCTTCGTGTGTTGCACATCTAAGTCATCAATTTGCATAAGTGTTAGGATGTGTGTCCTTTTCAAAGAACATTCGAAGATTCTAAGATATTTAGCTCACACCGCAATTTGCTAAATCTCTTCTCATCCAAGGGCTTTGTGAAGATATCCGCTAGTTGTTCTTCAGACTTCAGAGGATCAATAGAGATGTCACCCTTCAACACATGATCTCGAAGAAAATGATGACGAATCTCGATGTGCTTTGTCTTCGAGTGCTGAACTGGGTTATGAGTAATTTTGATGGCACTCTCGTTGTCGCAGTAGAGTGGCACATTCTTCACATTGATGCCGTAGTCCTTGAGGCTTTACATCATCCATAGCAATTGAGCACAGCAAGAACCAGCAGCAATATACTCAGCTTCAGCAGTAGAGAGTGATACGCAGTTCTGCTTCTTCGAGGACCAACATACTAAGGATCGTCCGAGGAAATGGCATGTGCTTGATGTTGACTTGCGGTCCACACGATCACCAGCATAGTCAGAGTCAGAATATCCAATGAGATCAAAAGCCGAGCCCTTGGGATACCATAATCCAAGTGTTGGAGTGTGAGCTAGATATCGAAGAATATGTTTCACAGCCTTATGGTGTGATTCCTTCGGTGTAGCTTGAAAACGGGCACACATGCAAACACTAAGCATAATATCCGGCCTAGATGCACATAGGTACAATAAAGAGCCAATCATGGAGCGGTATACCTTTTGATCGAAGTCTATTCCATTTTCATCAGTGCATAGATGGCCATTTGTGGGCATAGGGATTTTGACGCCTCTGCATTCTTGCATACCGAATTTCCTCAGAACGTCCTTGAGGTATTTCTCTTGAGAAATGAAGATGCCATTGCGTTGTTGACGAATTTGAAGACCTAAGAAGAATTTCAGTTCTCCCATCATGGACATTTGATATTCCTCACTCATCATGTAAGCAAATTCGTCACTGTAATGTTGGTTAGTACAGCCAAAGATAATATCATCAACATATATTTGGCACACGAATAATTCATCATCATAGGTTTTGGTGAAAAGAGTTGGGTCGAGTGAACCGGGTTTGAAGCCTTTCTTCATGAGGAATTCCTTCAAAGTATCATACCACGCCCGAGGGGCCTGCTTGAGGCCATAGAGGGCCTTGTTGAGTCTGAAGACTTTGTCAGGATGCTTAGGATCTTCAAAACCTGGGGGTTGAGCAACATATACTTCTTCCTCAAGCTTACCATTGAGGAATGCACTTTTCACATCCATTTGATATAAGATGATATTATGATGGTTAGCATAAGCAAGCAATATGCGAATAGCCTCAAGTCTAGCAACAGGTGCAAAAGTTTCATCGAAATCAATTCCTTCAACCTGTGTGTAGCCTTGAGCCACAAGACGAGCCTTGTTCCTCACCACTAGGCCATTTTCATCTTGCTTGTTGCGGTAGATCCATTTGGTACCGATGATATTGTGCTTGCATGGGTCCGGTCGCTTGACAAGCTCCCATACATTGTTCAGCTTGAATTGATGTAATTCCTCTTGCATTGCTTGAATCCATTCAGGCTCCAGAAATGCCTCATCAACTTTGGTGGGCTCTGTGATGGACACGAAAGCAAAATGCCCACAAAAGTTAGATAAATGTGAAGCTTTTGAGCGAGTCAGAGGACCTGGTGCGTTGATGTCGTTGATGATTCTCTCAATCTGTACTTCATTTGCAACACGAGGATGAGCAGGTTGACGACTTTGATTTGGCTCAGCATTTTCTTCAGAGCCATTTTCTTCAGATGCGCCAGCATGCTGTTCTTCATGTTCTGGAATGATTTCTTCAGCAGATTCTTCAGTAGGAATGACATCCTCAATAGCTTTGAACTTGATGGTTTCCTCAGGCGTCTTTTCATCTAGCACAGGAGGTAGGTGCTCTCTTTGCGAGCCGTTAGTTTCATCGAACCGCACATCTACAGTTTCAACAACCTTGTTGTGATAAGTGTTGAAGACCCTGTAGGTGTGCGAGTCCTTTCCGTAACCAAGCATAAAACCTTCATGTGCTTTCGGTGCAAATTTAGAATTGTGATGAGGATCTCTAATCCAACATTTAGCACCGAAGACTTTGAAATAACTCACATTGGGTTTCTTGTCAGTGAGGAGTTCATATGAGGTCTTCTTGAAGAATTTGTGAAGATATACCCTGTTGATGATGTGGCATGCAGTATCAATTGCCTCAGGCCAGAAGTGACGAGGTGTCTTGTATTCATCAAGCATGGTGCGAGCCATCTCAACAAGAGTCCTGTTCTTGCGCTCCACAACGCCATTCTGCTGAGGAGTGTATGGGGCAGATAGCTCATGAGTAATACCAAGTTCATCGAGATAATCATCAAGACCAGTATTCTTGAACTCGGTCCCATTGTCACTACGTATATGCTTGATCTTCACGCCGAAATTCGTCGAAGCCCTTGAGGAAAATCGTCTGAAGACTTCCTGCACTTCAGTTTTGTAAGTAATGACATGCACCCATGTGTAACAAGAATAGTCATCAACAATGACAAAGCCATATAGAGATGCTACATTTGTTAGTGTGGCATAATGAGTAGGGCCAAAGAGATCCATATGAAGCAATTCAAAGGGACGAGAAGTAGTCATGATGGTCTTCGAGGGGTGCTTGGCTCTGGTCATCTTTCCAGCCTCACAAGCCCCACAAAGATGATCTTTGAGGAATTTGACACCCTCGATGCCAATGACGTGCTTTTTCTTCACGAGCGTGTGTAAGTTCCTCATGCCAGCATGACCCAGTCGACGATGCCATAGCCAGCCTTCTGAAGCTTTAGCAAGTAGACAAGTGGCAGGCTGTGGTCCTGTAGAGAAATCAACAATATACAAGTCTCCTCTCCTAAAGTCTTCGAAGACTTTGGAATTGTCAGATTCCATGAGTACTAAGCAACGATATTTGCCAAAGACAACAACCATATCAAGATCACAATGCATTGAGACAGACATGAGATTGAATCCGAGGGACTCGACAAGCATGACTTTATCCATGTGTCGATCCTTTGAGATTGCAACCCTACCTAGACCCAATACCTTGCTTTTGCCTTTGTCAGCGTAGGTGATATGCTTCAAGTGTGATGGAGATAAAGGAGTGTTCATCAGTAAGCTCTTGTCACCGGTCATGTGATTTGTACATCCACTATCGAGGACCCACTCAGTAGCTTTGGGTAAATCATCCTGCAGATGAATTAGTGCATCTTACGAACTCATATACTTCTGAGTGAAGAATATGACATCAAATTCATCAGACATATTTCATCAACAAAAGCAACATATGTATGTATATATATAGCAATGTGAGGACGTGAGAAATGAATAAATCATTTCTTCATGATTAGCTTGCGTCCATTCAAGCATTTCAGGTCTCCAGCAAATTCTTCAGACAATTTAGTTCGTCTGGAGACCTGACCCTGCATAAGAGATTAGTTCTTTTTCTTTACCACCCACATCTGGAGGGGTGGCAAAGAGTTCATCATTCTGCGAGCTCCATAAGAGAAAGGTGGCATTGAGGCCAGAGTGCTTCGTTTCACAGGAGAGGGATTAGTATAGACATATGAGTTAGCAGAGAAATTCTTCAAGGACTTATGAATATAATGATTTGAAGAATAATGCACATAATCAGAAATCTTAGATTTTCCCTGCGAAACAAAAGCGTTAGTATGATGATGATCATGTGAGGACTTGGATCCATGTGAGGAATTTGATCCATAAGAGGACTTGGATCCATATGAAGACTTTGGTCCATATGAAGAATTTGATCTGGAGTTCTTATTCTTCACAGGTGGTGTCATGAGGACATTCACCTAAAGACTTTCAAGGCACCTTTTGGGAACCCAGATTTTCTTCATAGGGGGACCATTCCTGCAGTTAGATCCAACATATCTAGCAAATACCTCACCATTCTGATTTTTGAACAGTTTATAGTTGGAGTCAAATGACTCATCAGATGAATATGAGGATTCACAAGTAAAGCCAGATAAAGTGGATGGATCCACTGGAGGTCCCTTCGCAGCAACCCATGAGGTTTTGGGATACTGCTCAGGTTTCCAGTAGGTTCCATCAGCATTGAGTTTCCTCTCAAAGGCAATACCCTCTTTCCTAGGGTTCCTATTCAAGATCTGCTTTTTGAGCACATCACAAAGAGTCTGATGCCCTTTGAGGCTTTTGTACATGCCTGTCACATACAATTCCTTCAACCCTGCATTTTCGTCAGTGATACTAGTGGTATCCTCAGATGAGGAATTTGTGACCACAGAGATAGTTGAAGAATTTGCAGCAATAGAAGCATTTGAACATGCAGGTGAAGAATTAGCAGTTTCACGTTCAATGCATTTCAAGCATGGTGGAATAAATTCTTCCTGAGCAGAACTGATCTGTTGAGCAAGCAAAGAATCATTTTCCTTCTGAAGATCTTCATGACTCACCCTTAGCTTCTCAAGATCTTGCTTTCTTTGAAGAAATTCATAAGAAAGCTTCTCATGATCGGCTAAGAGAGTTTCATGACGACCTTGAAGGGTGTCAAACTTAGACTGTAGTTGCTGAAGATTATCAGTCAGTGTTTGAGTTCGATCCATTTCCTCACCTAGCAGATCATCGCTTTTGTCTAGCATATTTTGAACCTTTTCCAAAGCCTTTTGTTGTTTAACAGCAATATTAGGAAGTTTGGAATAGCTGGGTTTGAGGTTATCATCAGATTCGTCCTCACTTGATTCAGAGGAGGGATATTTGAGTACCTTGGCACCTTTTGCCATGAAGCAATAGGTGGGAGCATAGTCATCGTTGCCGTCATCAGCAGTGTTGGGGAAGCCATTTTCCTCAGTGTTGAAGATGGACTTGCTAACGTAAGCAGTAGCAAGGGCTAGGCTCGCCACACCAGAGTCTGACTCCTTAGATGCCTCCTCTTCCTCATGTTCCTCAGATTCAGCTTCAGAGTCCATTTCCTTGCCAATGAATGCCTGAGCCTTTTTGGAACTGCTCTTCTTGTGAGATGAAGACTTTGAAGATTTTGACGATGAGGACTTTGAAGATTTCTTCTTCTTCTTAGAGTCATCTGAACTATCATCCTTGTATTTCTTCTTCTTTGATTCCTTCTCCCACTAAGGACAATCAGTAATGTAGTGACCAGGTTTCTTGCATTTATGGCAAGTTCTCTTCTTGTAGTCACGGGATGAGGAATCAGATTTCATGTCATCACCTCTTGAGGATTTTCCAAATCGGCCACGTCTAGAGAACTTCTGGAATTTCCTCACGAGCATTGCTAGCTCCTGACTCAGTTCTTCAGGATCACCAAGGCTGCTACCAGAATCTTCATCTTCAGATTCAGAGACTACCTTGACTTTCAGTGCGTGAGATCTACCATAGCTCGGTCCGTAGAGATCTCTCTTCTCAGCTAGTTGGAATTCATGAGTGTTCAGCCTCTCAAGAATATCAGCAGGATCAAGTGACTTGTAGTCTCCACGTTCTTGAATCATCAGTGCCAGTGTATCGAATGAAGAATCGAGTGACCTCAGCAATTTCTTCACCACCTCATGGTCGGTGATGTCAGCGGCACCCAGTGCTTGAAGCTCGTTTGAAATGTCAGTGAGGCGATCAAAGGTTTGCTGAACATTTTCGTTGTCGAGTCTTTTGAAGCGGTTGAAGAGATTGTGAAGAACGTCAACTCGAGAGTCACGTTGAGTTGAGACTCCTTCGTTGACCTTGGACAGCCTGTCCCAGATAAGCTTAGCTGTCTCCAAAGCACTCACTCTGCCATACTGCCCTTTGCTCAGATGGCCACAAATGATATTCTTCGCTTGAGAGTCGAGTTGCTTGAATCTCTTCACATCAGCAGCGTTTACGGAAGGAGTGATAGAGGGAACGCCATTTTCCACAACGTACCAGAGATCGTTGTCAATTGCCTCAAGATGCATGCGCATCTTGTTCTTCCAGTAGGGGTAGTCCGTCCCATCGAAGGTAGGACACCCAGCCGAGACTTTGATCATGCCTGCAGTCGACATAACTAAAACTCCAGGAGGTTAAACCAAAATCACACAGAACAAGGGAGTACCTCGCTCTGATACCAATTGAAAGTGCGTTATATCGACTAGAGGGGGGGTGAATAGGCGATTTTTACAAATTCGTCACTGAGGAATTTCAAGGTGAGGAAATTCCTAAGCGACGAACTACATAGCAGCGGAATAAGTACTCAGATGCAAGCATAACAGAGTAGTAGCGCAGTCATCATGATGAAATGAAAACATGCACAGAGTACGAGAAGCGTAAACACAGGATAAGCAGGCTGAAGACAAACTGACTGAAGAAATTGAACTGAGGAAATTGAGAAAGTCTTCAGTCAAAGTCTTCAAACAGTAATGATCAAATACATAGCAAGTATGCGAGGAAATGAAAGGGTTGAGGAAATAGAACCAGTAGCTCGGTGAAGATAATGATTTGGTAGACCAGTTCCAACTGCTATGACAGTTGTACGTCTGGTTAGAGCGGCTAGGTATTTAAACCTGAGGACACACAGTCCTCACCGTATTCTCCT
Source organism: Thinopyrum elongatum (assembly GCA_011799875.1). Lineage (NCBI taxonomy): Eukaryota > Viridiplantae > Streptophyta > Magnoliopsida > Poales > Poaceae > Thinopyrum > Thinopyrum elongatum. The sequence goes on from CM022297.1 coordinate 238,593,839, forward strand.
TGAGCTAAGGTCACACAGATCTCGCCCAATCACTCATGGTAAGTCTTCAGGTGACTTCCAAACCTTCACATACTTGGTCACTCGGCAATCCACAATTTCCTCTTGGATGCTCTAGACCATGACGCCTAACCGTTTGGAGGATGCACAGTCCTCAAAGGTAACAAGCGTCGGTTCCACACAGGAACAATCTCTTCAGTGATGCTCAATCACTTTGGGTTTGTAGGTGTTTGGGTTTTTGGGTTTTTCCTCACTTGATGATTTTCGCTCAAAGTCCTCGGAGGATGGGATGCTCTAAATGACAAGTGTCAATCTATCTCTCGGAGCAGCCAACCAGCTAGTGGTTGAAGGGGGCGGCTATTTATAGCCTAGGGAGCAGCCCGACATGATAAGACATAAATGCCCTTCAATGATATGACCGTTAGGTGGGTAGGATATTTGGACAGCTGGCGCGCAACACAGCAACAGTCGGATATTTGAGTATCAAATTCCTCAGGGCTATCATGTTCCTCACTTGTAGGCAATCCGCACTGGCGAATTCCTAACTCCTCAGTCAGAACAAATTCCTCAGAGAACAGAAGAACTTCGTCTCTGTCACTGAAGAACTTGACTAAACTGTATGAGATTTCCAATGGCTTCACTCGAAAGGATTGGGTAGGTGTAGGATTTTGAGTTGAGCATCACTTGGAAACTTTTCCTTAGTTTTACCTCGACCCCCTTTTACAGTACGGTGTTTCCTATGACTCAAGAAGAAGAAAATGAAACTACGAAAACAAAAGTCTTCACGCTTCATAATCCTCGCATGAATATCAAGTCTTCAGGGTCACACCAATTTCTTCACTTTCAAAGTCTTCAAGAAAACCAAAGTCTTCAGTTGAAGACATTCATTTTTAGGGGTCGACATTCATCGTAAGTAACAAACTCCTCATAGACTTATAGAGCTATGTACACTCACAAACTCATTAGTCCCTTAACCTATAAGTCTTCAATACACCAAAATCACTAAGGGGCACTAGATGCACTTACAACCATGAAAATGATTTGCATATGCATGAAAGAAATGAAATAGATAAGATTTTCTTCGAACAACAACCTCTGCTTAAACACAATTTTCCTATTGAAACTCTAGGAGGTCCTCCTCCACCTAAAGGTGATCCTGTGTTTGAATTAAAACAATTGCCAGACACTTTGAAATATGCTTATCTTGATGAGAAAAAGATATATCCTGTTATTATTAGTGCTAACCTTTCAGAACATGAAGAAGAAAGATTATTGAAAGTTCTGAGGAAGCACCGAGCTGCTATTGGATATACTCTTGATGACCTTAAGGGCATTAGTCCCACTCTATGTCAGCACACGATTAATATGGAACCTGATGCTAAACCTGTTGTTGATCACCAACGTCAGTTAAATCCGAAGATGAAGGAAGTGGTAAGAATGGAAATATTAAAACTTCTGGAAGCAGGTATAATCTATCCTATAGCTGATAGTAGATGGGTAAGTCATGTTCATTGTGTCCCTAAGAAGGGAGGTATTACTGTTGTTCCTAATGATAAGAATGAACTTATTCCACAAAGAATTGTCACAGGCTATAGAATGGTAATTGATTTTAGAAAATTAAACAAAGCAGCTAGAAAAGATCATTACCCTTTGCCTTTTATTGATCAAATGCTAGAAAGATTATCTAAGCACACACATTTTTGCTTCCTTGATGGATATTCTAGTTTTTCATAAATACCTGTTTCTCAACCTGATCAAGAAAAGACCACTTTTACTTGTCCTTTTGGAACTTATGCTTATAGACGTATGCCTTTTGGTTTATGCAATGCACCTGCTACCTTTCAAAGATGTATGACTGCTATATTCTCTGATTTTTGTGAAAAGATCATTGAGGTTTTCATGGATGACTTTTCTATTTATGGGAAGTCTTTTGATGATTGTTTAAGCAATCTTGATTGAGTTTTGCAGAGATGTGAGCAAACAAATGTTGTCTTGAATTGGGAGAAGTGCCACGTTATGGTTAACGAAAGCATTGTTTTGGGCCATAAAATTTCTGAAAGAGGTATTGAGGTGGACAAAGCTAAGGTTGATGCAATTGAGAAAATGCCATGTCCTAAAGATATCAAAGGTATTCGTAGTTTCCTTGGTCATGCTGGTTTCTATAGGAGATTTATCAAAGACTTTTCTAAAATTTCTAGGCCTCTTACAAATCTTTTGCAAAAGGATACTCCTTTTGTTTTTGATGATGATTGTTTAGAAGCCTTCGAAACACTCAAGAAAGCCTTAATTTCTGCACCTATTGTTCAACCACCTGATTGGAACTTGCCTTTTGAAATTATGTGTGATGCTAGTGATTATGCTATTGGTGCTGTTCTAGGGCAAAGAGTTGATAAGAAACTAAATGTTATCCACTATGCTAGTAAAACTCTAGACAGTGCTCAACGAAATTATGCTACTACTGAAAAAGAATTCTTAGCAGTGGTGTTTGCTTGTGATAAATTTAGATCCTACATTGTTGATTCTAAAGTAACTGTCCACACCGATCATGCTGCTATAAAATATCTTATGGAAAAGAAAGATGCTAAACCTAGACTAATTAGGCGGGTTCTTCTACTACAAGAATTTGATTTGCATATCACGGATAGAAAAGGAGCGGAGAACCCCGTAGCTGATAACTTGTCTAGGATTGAAAATATTCTTGATGACCCACAACCTATTAATGATAGCTTTCCTGATGAGCAGTTAGATGCAATAAATGTTTCTCATAGTACTCCTTGGTATGCTGACTATGCTAATTATATTATTGCTAAATACATACCACCTAGCTTCACATACCAACAAAAGAAAAAGTTCTTCTATGATTTAAGACATTACTTTTGGGATGACCCACATCTTTATAAAGAATGGGTAGATGGTATTATTAGACATTGTGTACCTGAGCATGAACAAGAACAAATCCTACGGAAATGTCACTCCGAAGCTTATGGAGGACATCATGCGGGAGACAGAACTGCTCATAAGGTATTGCAATCTGGTTTTTATTGGCCTACTCTCTTCAAGGATGCTCGTAAGTTTGTCTTATCTTGTGATGAATGTCAAAGAATAGGTAATATCGGTAAGCGTCAAGAAATGCCTATGAATTATTCTCTTGCTGTTGAACCATTTGATGTTTGGGGATTTGATTACATGGGACCTTTTCCATCCTCTAATGGGTATACTCATATTTTAGTTGCTGTTGATTATGTTACTAAGTGGGTAGAAGCTATTCCAACCAGTAGTGCTGATCACAACACCTCTATTAAAATGCTTAAGGAAGTTATTTTCCCAAGGTTTGGAGTCCCTAGATATTTAATGACTGATGGTGGTTCACACTTATTCATGGTGCTTTCCGTAAAATGCTTGCCAAGTATGATGTTAACCATAGAATTGCATCACCCTATCATCCTCAGTCTAGTGGTCAAGTTGAACTTAGCAATAGAGAAATAAAATTAATCTTACAAAAGACTGTCAATAGGTCCCGGAAGAATTGGTCTAAGAAATTAGATGATGCACTTTGGGCTTATAGAACAACATATAAAAATCCTATGGGTATGTCTCCTTATAAAATTGTTTATGGAAAAGCTTGTCATTTGCCTCTTGAGTTAGAACATAAAGCTTATTGGGCAATTAAAGAACTCAACTATGATTTCAAACTTGCCGGTGAAAAGAGGTTATTTGATATTAGCTCATTAGACGAATGGAGGACCCAAGCTTATGAAAATGCCAAGTTATTTAAAGAAAAAGTTAAAATATGGCATGATAAAAGAATCCAAAAGCATGAGTTCAAAGTTGGAGAATATGTTCTTTTGTACAACTCTCATTTCCGATTCTTTGTGGGAAAACTCCTCTCCAAATGGGAGGACCCTATGTTATCGAGGAGGTTTATCGATCTGGAGCTATCAAAATAAATAATGCCAAAGGTACTAACCCGAAGGTTGTTAATGGGCAACGAATAAAACATTATATCTCAGGTACGCCCATTAATGTTGAAAGCAACGTTATCCAAACTATGACACCGGAAGAACACATAAAAGAAACCTTCCGGAACACTCCAGAATCGTGAAAAAAAGGAAGTACGTGATACGGTAAGTAAACGGACTCCGAAAAATCCGCAAAAATATATTTTGTCAGTTTTGGAATATTTCAAAAATTAGGAAAATAAGAAACTACCAGGAAGGTGACCCTGGTGGGCACAAGACACCAGGGCGCGCCTGGCTTGCCAGGCGCGCCCATGTGGGTTGTGCCCACCTCGAGTACCTTCCGGACTCCATTTTTCTTCCGTTTGCTTGTTTCCCAAGATAAAAAAATCTTTATATACCCCCCGAACCTATTGACCTCCGTATCATGGAGAAATCTCCTGTTTTCTTTTCCTTGCTGTTTTCTGATAGATCTAATCCACCATGGCCGCTTCAAGCTCCTCCAAGGACAAGTTCTTCGAGAACGTCATCAACCCATATCTAGGGGAGGTGATGCAGCACCTTCAAGCTATCTAGATGCGTGAGGGGGTGCTCCAAATCCGTGATGTGCAAAGCCCCAAGGGGACTGGATCCGTGGAGGCTAGGCTCAAAGCTATGGAGCAGGAAGTCTTCCGGTGCAAGGGGATGGTGGAACATGGACTCAATGCCAATCACCTCATGATCGCGGACTACACCCGTGATCTCAAGGTGGATGGCAAGTCCATGAAGGACATCGTCTTCTCCCTCAATGAGCAAATCAACTTCCTCCAGAGCTAGATCTACGACCTTCAAAACCAAGTCTTTGAATATGAGGCAAGGTTTAAAGGTATGAGTTTGGCTGCCAGTTGCAGGACCCGAGAGACTCACTCCTCCTCTCATGATGGGAGCCTCTGCCATGGAAACCCAAGGACAAGATCGCTACCACTTCATCACCACCACCACCTCCTTCTTCATCACCAAAAGAGAATTGAGTATTGGGTATGGGCACTCCCCTTGGCTTTCACCAAGCTTGGGGGAGGTGCCCCGGTATCGTATCACCTCCACTATCTTTTTCCTTTACTTTTCTTAGTTCGATCCATGGTTATCTTTTGCTTTATATGAATAAAAGTTTAGTTCGATCCTTTCTTTTCAAGAGTTTGCTTAGTGATATATCCTTGTAATCATGTGCAAGATATATAATAAAGTTTAGTTTGAGTTTTGCTTTCTTTACTTTCATGTTTCAATAAAAGGAAAGGAAATAAATGAAAAAGATCATATGCTAATCTTATGGTAAGTAATGACATCACATAAGGAAAAGTATAAGTAGAAAATTTTATTGTAGATTGACAAACATAGCATTAGTCAATGATGCGATTCATGAAAGAATTAATAAGGGAAGAGAAGATTCACATGCAAATACACTATCCTGGAAATCTTTTGTGATTGTGAGCACCCATCAAAATATTATATGCCAAAATTGTTGACGTTGGACAAGGAAGAGAACGTAATGATTTATGTTTGTTCATATTCACATAGAAGTTATATTGTCATAGATCCTTCAACATGTGGTGTTTGCCCCCTATCTTTGCTAGCCAAAAATTCCGCACTAAGTAGAGATACTACTTGTGCATCCAAAAACCTTTAAACCCAAATCTTGTTTTGAGAGTCCACCATACCTACCTATGGATTGAGCAAGATCCTTCAAGTAAGTTGTCATCGGTGCAATAAGGCAATAAAAATAGCTTCTAAAAGTGTTAGATCATTTAGTGTAAGAGAAAATTGAGCGTTGTACGAACTTGTGATGGTGAAGAATAAAAGCGACAGACTGCATAATAAAGGTTGCCATCATAAGGGGCAATATAACGTGATGTTCTCTTGCACTAAGGGGTTGCGCATACAAAAAAAAGCGCATGGCAACCTCTGCTTCCCTCTGCGAATGGCCTATCTTTTACTTTTATGTATTTACTTTCATGCAAGAGTCAAAGTTCTTCTCTCTATTCCTTTTTATTTTCTCCTTTGGCAAGCATCATGTGGTGAGGAAAGATCTAGGCACATATATCCAGTTGAATATGGGTAGCATGAGTTATTATTGTTGACATCACCCTCGAGGTGAATACGTTGGGAGGCGAAACTATAAGCCCCTATCTTTCTTTGTGTCCGGTTCAAATGTTTTGCTCATGTGTACGTGGTGAGTGTTAGCAATCATAGAAGACTATATGATGGTTGAGTATGTGGACTTCCCTAAAGGCTCTGATATGTGACCCTTCCAGAAAAGATGATGAACTGTAGTTGCAAAGTTGACTGAGAACATAGTTTGTTGGTTTCCAATAGAGTTTATGCTTTATACTTCGTTGTTGTGATGAATAGTTACTTATTCATGAGAAGTCTATGATAAAAGTTTTATGTTGAAGTTTGTTGCTGTTATAATAATTTACATGATGCTTCTATGTCCGTATTTTGTTTTTATCGACACCTCTCTCCCTAAGCATGTGGACATCTTTTTCGATTTCGGTTTTTGCTTGAGGACAAGCGAGGTCTAAGCTTGGGGGAGTTGATACGTCCATTTTGCATCATGTTTACCTACTATTATTTATAATGTTCTTATGCATAATAATGCTTTTTGGAGTAATTCTAATGCCTTTTCTCTCATAATATGCAAGGTACACACAAAGAGGGAGAATTCCGGCAGCTGAAAATCTGGACCTGAAAAAGCTACGTCAGGCTACCTATTATGCACAACTCCAAATGAGCTGAAACTTCACGAGGATTTTTTATGGAATAAATAAGAAATACTGGAGCAAACAACTACCGGAGGGGGGCCACCTGGTGAGCACAAGACACCAGGGTGCGCCAGGCCCCCGAGGCGCGCCCTGGTTGGTTGTGCTCAGCCCAGCCCACCTCCGGTGCCCATCTTCTGGTATATAAGTCATTCTGACCTAGAAAAAATAAGGGGAGGACTTTTGGGACGAAGCGCCGCCGTCTCGAGGCGGAACTTGGGCAGGAGCACTTTTGCCCTCCGGCGGAGCGATTCCGCCGGGGGAACTTCCCTCCCGGAGGGGGAAATCATCGTCATCATCATCACCAACAACTCTCCCATCTTGGGGAGGGCAATCTCCATCAACATCTTCAACAGCACCATCTCCTCTCAAACCCTAGTTCATCTCTTGTGTTCAATCTTTGTACCGGAACTATAGATTGGTGCTTGTGGGTGACTAGTAGTGTTGATTACATCTTGTAGTTGATTATTATATGGTTTATTTGGTGGAAGATTATATGTTCAGATCCATTATGCTATTTAATACCCCTCTGATCTTGAGCATGATTATCATTTGTGAGTAGTTACTTTTGTTCTTGAGGTCACGGGAGAAATCATGTTGCAAGTAATCATGTGAATTTGATATGTGTTCGATATTTTGATGATATGTATGTTGTGATTCCCTTAGTGGTGTCATGTGAACGTCGACTACATGACACTTCACCATATTTGGGCCTAAGGGAATGCATTGTGGAGTAGTTATTAGATGATGGGTTGCGAGAGTGACAGAAGCTTAAACCCTAGTTTATGCGCTATTCCGTAAGGGACCGATTGGATCCAAAAGTTTAATGCTATGGTTAGAATTTATTCTTAATACTTTTCTCGTAGTTGCGGGTGCTTGCGAGGGGGTTAATCATAAGTAGGAGGTTCGTTCAAGTAAGAACAGCACCTAAGCACCGGTCCACCCACATACCAAATTATCAAAGTAGCGAACACGAATCGAACCAACATGATGAAAGTGACTAGATGAAATTCCCGTGTACCCTCAGGAACACTTTGCTTATCATAAGAGACCGTTTTGGCCTGTCCTTTGCCTCAAAAGGATTGGGCTACCTTGCTGCACTTTTGTTACTACTACCGTTACTTGCTCGTTACAAATTATCTTGCTATCAAACTACTCTGTTACTTACAATTTCAGCACTTGTAGACATTACCTTGCTGAAAACCACTTGTCATTTCCTTCTGCCCCTCGTTGGGTTCGACATTCTTATTTATCGAAAAGGCAACAATTGATCCCATATACTTGTGGGTCATCAAGGGCAGTAGTTGTCGGACGTCCGAGGCCTCGGCAGGTACCGGACAACCGACATAATATCGGACATCCAACATATATACTCTGTTTGGATGGTACCGGACATCCAGAAAAGACCGGTCGACCGACAATTTGGCTCGGGTTAGTGAGTGTCGGATTTCTGGAGAACGTCGGTCGTCCGAGGCACCGGACATCCAACAGAGACCAGAAGTCTGACGTTTTGGCTCTGTTAGGGACAGACCGGATATCCGGTGGAGGACGGAAATCCGACGTTTGGGCTCTGTATAGGTAGTACCGAACGTCCGGCGAATACCCGTCGACCAACAGGTATCGGACGTCCGAGAGAGATAGAGAACAGATGCTGAAATGAGAAGATGATTATTGAGCAAGTCCTTCGTTAGACCCCATGTTCCCCTCTTAATAGTGCGGGATCCCTATACTCAAGAGCAAACATAAAGAGCCTAAGCTAGTAGTCTTTTTTCTTCATTCTTGAGCAATATATGTATGTTCTGTAGTCATGATCCACACACACGATTCTGAGGGGACTAAACCTGAGATATACTTGACAAACATTGTTAGTCCCCTATGTGTATACTGTCATCAACATCAAAATACGATTAAGGGCATGATTGCACTTTCAATCTCCCCCTTTTTGGTAGTTGATGACAATATACACATAGTAAAAATAATAATAAGCTTGTTCTATATTTAAGACAGATTTGTCGAAGAGCATTCCAAAGCCTAGATGTACAAATATGGAGAGCTCCCCCTCATAGTGATAATCATTACGAACATTATATGGAGAGCTCCCCCTTACAGTAACAACCATTATAATCATATGAGCAAAATATTTTTGGATATGCATTGCTCACACAAAAAGGAGAGGTATCTAATCATGAAGAAACTCATGACGGCATAATATCATAATATCTCCTCATGCATAAAGTCATACACCCACTTAATCATGAAGGTTTAACATAACAAAAACAACAAGTCTTAAGATAGATAGAACAATAACTAGTTCTCCCCCTTGGCATCAAGTACACGGAGGACCAAACAGAAGGTCACAGATCATCATCATCATCGTTATGAGCTCCACTACCACCAGCCTCGTCGAAGAAATCAGCCCACTTAGGCCCCGAAGGAAAGCCAAAATTTGAAGGAGGAGTCGCCGGAAGATGTTCATCGTCACTAACATCGGTAGCCCCAGAGTCACGCAGATGAGACTTTAAGGCATTCTTGGAGGTGATCATGCGAGTGACAACATCATGGTTTTGTGTGCAGTTGAAGGTAAAAGCCTTCATCATGGCAAAGTGGGCCTTCCCGAGAAAACGGGCAAGACGCCCAACAGACACAGAGTTGCAAGTGGTAGGATGAGACCTAGCAGCAGACCTACGAGCAGGGGCAGACTTGGAGGAACCCTTGGGAGCCCAATCGTTTTCCATGTGACGAGGAATAATCCACTTCTCATGCACATGAGTCCGTTCAAGAGGGAATGGAGCCACACTCTCAATGAGAGCCTGAATGAATGGAGCATGAGGGAAGGCCCGCTTGTACTAAAAGCTAGCAAGACGGATTTCATGCCATGAAAAATGAGGAACAATGATCTTTCCTTTGGGAGACTCATAGAGGCGAGACATGAGATCAATGCAATAACTGTTGTAAGATCCCTTGTCACCCATCTTGGGATAGATGGTGCGGATGACACATTGATAAATGATATAGAAAGGAGATTGCCAAATAGAGACTTGATTTAGATCCTTCATCTTATCCTCCTCAGAAAGATCAGCCAGGTCCTTAAGAAGATAGCCACAAGCCTCAACAGCTTTGGGTTTATGGTTGGGGTCATCCTTATGGATCTTGAATCCAATGTCAGGAAAGCAAGGGCAGCGAAAAATTGAGCATAAGTGGCAGTGAGCTCGGTGTCAGAGGTCATCCAGGTGACGGTCTTGTCAGGACCAAAGAAGCATGTGGCATAAAACTGATGTATAGCGGCATGGTTAAAATCATGCTGAAATGCAAATGAAGCGGCAAGACTGGATGACTCAATGAGTTCAATAGCACCCGGGTACTTCACAGGATGAGCCCTAATGTGCTCCAAGTCAATGAAGTGGTGTAGAGAGAGTCCCTTTGGGAGGACAACGGAGGTGTAGATGTCTGCCTGAACATTGGTTCGAAAACGTTGATCCAGAGAGTCTTGAACCACCTCAAATTGATCAACGTCGCGAGGGAACTTAAGATATGCAGGCTTGGGCACTTTGGTGAAATCCAGGGCACACCCATGAAGTTGAGGAGCCTCAAGAGGTATGCGACGACCATCCGCATTCGGCTGTATCGAAGGAGGAGTAGGCATGTAGGTGGCCCTTCGAGAACCTGAAGGGTGGATTGGAACAGCCAGATACTCAGTGCTCTCCTCATATTCCAACTCCTCTTCATAGTCAGAGCCCTCGGTAGAAGTGGTGTCCTCGATCACAGGACGTTTCCCAGCATGCTTGCGCAGACGTAGATGCCCTTGCGAGTCATCAGACCCACCGCAACGAGAGGCGCGAGCAGAGACACCCCCGGTATTCTTGTGAGCAGTGTGTTTCATTTTTGGCATTGTGAGGATGATCACACCTAATGAATCATCCAAGACAGAAAAAGGGGATCACCAACAGGGCATGAAGACCAACAGTGCGAGAAGAGGGCAATGGACCAAGGGTTAATACCGGGCCGGATCGAACGGAGAGGGGCAGATCGACAGAGGTCCTTCCCAACGGCGAAGAAAACGGGTGGCAGCGCATCCTCCCTCGGTGGCAGCGACAGAGCCACACCCAGGAGGCACGGTGGTGGATAGAGGTGCGGGGTGGGGAATAGGGCAACTGCCCGGACAATCCCGTCCCCAGATTTTATATAGGTCGCGGGCTTTACCGGACGACCGACAGATGTTGGACGTCCGGGGACAGATGAGAGTGACAGGCGACGGACGACCGGACAACCTCGGACGCCCGAGGTCTGGGGAAAAGAGGCCTGTGAAATGATTTCTGCATAGCGACCGGACATCCGACCAGCGTCGGACGATCGGAAGCTGTGAGTCATCGGACGTCCGACAATTATTGGACGACCGGTGGCAAAGGGTTTGTACAGACGACGCTTAGAAGGATCTAGATGAATTAAAAGACTAGAATAGGTGAAAGATATAAATATATAGGCAACCAGTCAGATATGATACCATATGATTATTAACTAGACACACACATTATGGACCCCATGCATGATTGAGCAACCCTCCGTCGAGGAGAGGCGGTGGCCAAAGGCCACCATGTGTGAGTATGTGTGTCGTGATGCCGCAAAGATGTTATCCTTGGGCTCAAAATCACTACTCCATCATTTAAAGCATCGTAGTTCGAGGAACATGGTAACTTTGAGAGTGTTTGTTCTTTTTATGCTTATATAGGATGAGAGTACTCATGAGTTGAGTGTCTCCCCCTAAATATATGCCTACATCAAGACAAGACATGAAGTAAATGCATGCATGGGTACTAGATTTCACATAATGTTGTCAAGCTCCAAGATACCAAGTTCACGCCTAAGTTGACAAAACCTTGCTTCATCTAATGGTTTGGTGAAAATGTCTGCAAGTTGCATATCTGTACCAACATGAGCAATATCAATGTCACCCTTTTGCACATGGTCTCTCAAGAAGTGATACCTAATATCAATGTGCTTGCTGTGAGGATGATCAATGGGATTCTCAGCAATCTTGATGGCACTTTCATTATCACATAGAAGAGGCACATGTCTATAGGTGATACCATAATCCTTCAAAGTTTGCCTCATCCATAGTAATTGAGTTGCACAACTGGCGGTTGCAATGTATTCGGCTTTAGCGGTGGAGAGGGTGACACAATTTTGCTTCTTCGAGGACCAACTTACCAAGGAGCGTCCAAGAAATTGACATGCACCAGAGGTGGACTTCCATCCCACTTTGTCTCCAGCCCAATCCGCATTCGTGTACCCAATGAGATCAAACTTGGCATCCTTGGGGTACCATAGACCCAACTTTGGGGTGTGAACAAGGTATCTAAGAATATGCTTAAGCGCCTTATGATGACTTTCCCTAGGGGAAGCTTGAAATCTAGCACATATGCCTACACTTAACATGATGTCTTGTCTAGATGCATAAATATAAAGCAATGAACCAATCATAGAGCGGTAAAGAGATGGATCGAAAGGGATACCATTTGTGTTTTCAGTGAGTACAAGTTTTGTTGGCATGGGTGTCTTACATTGCCTAGCATTTGTCATGTCAAACTTCTCTAGAATATCCTTGAGGTATTTTGTTTTGAGACAAGAAAATTCCTTCTTGAAATTGTTGAATTTGAAATTCGAGAAAGAACTTCAAGTCCGCATTGAGTGACATATCAAAAGTCTTGGTCATGGAGGCCGCAAACTTCTTGCATAAATGAATGTTAGGAGAACCAAAGATGATGTCATCTACATAGATTTGGCATAAGATCAAATCACCATTTTCCCTCTTAGTAAAAAGAGTGGGATCGATCACCCCTCTCACAAAACCATCATCGAGTAGAAACTTCTTAAGATGATCATACCAAGCATGAGGTGCTTGTTTGAGGCCATACAAAGCCTTGTGAAGTTTATACACATAGTATTTGTGATCGGGATCAACGAACCCAGGTGGTTGTGATACATATACTTCTTCTTGTAGAGGACCATTAAGAAAAGCACTCTTCACATCCATTTGATGTAATGTAAAGCCATTGAAAGCAGCATAGGCAAGTAAGATGCGGATAGATTCAAGACGGGCAATGGGAGCAAAGGTCTCATCAAAGTCCAAACCTTGAACTTGTGAGTACCCTTGTGCCACTAACCTTGCCTTGTTGCAGATGATTACACCATTCTCATCTTGCTTGTTCTTGAAAATCCATTTTGTTCCAATGACATTGTGTTCCTTAGTTGGTCTCTTGACTAATGACCACACTTTGTTGCATTCAAAACTGTTCAACTCTTCTTGCATAGCAACTAGCCAATCATTATCCATCAATGCATCTTGTACCTTGAGTGGTTCAACACTAGAGACAAACGAAAAGTGAGCACAAAAGTTTGTCAATTTTTTACGAGTGGCTCTACCTTCTGATATGCCGTTAAGAATTTGATCAACATCAACACGACCGGCCACACGTGGCATGATGGAGGTTAGGGTTTCACGAGGTTCAACTTCATTTCCATCATCCACATCCTCAACATATGGATCATTAATGTGTGGTGGAAGATCTTCGTCTTCATGTTGCATTTGTTGCGGTTCATCATCAATGATTGCACTTTCTTGTTCTTGCTCTTGGTGATGACCTTGTTCTTGAATGTGATCATGGTGAGGGACTTGTTTTCCTTGATCTTGAACAATGGGCATAGTTTGAGCAATAGGATCTTGTGGAGGTATGGGTGTTGAAGTGGCTTGAGGATGAGAGAAACTTCCATCTTCTTCATCATCATCATGTGGTTCTTGTTCCATTGGAAGAAGAGCACCAACACTCATGGTCAAAATATCTTGAGAGGGATCTTCTTCATCTACATCACTTAGATCAACTTGCTCCCCATGGGAGCCATTAAATTCATAAAACACCACGTCACAAGTTTCTACAACACATCCATTGGATTTGTTGTAGACTCTATAGGCGTGAGAGTTTGATCCATAACCAACAAATATCCCCTCAATTGTTTTGGATTGAAATTTTCTTAACCGTTCTCTCTAGTTGAGGATGAAACACTTGCACCCGAATACATGGAAGTACTTGACATTTGGCTTGTTCCCGGTTAGGAGCTCATACGGAGTCTTCTCCAATATCGTGCGGAGGAAGAGCCGGTTTGATGCATGGCATGCGGTGTTGACATCCTTGGCCCAAAAGCTATGTGGTGACTTGTATTCATCCAACATGGACCTTGCCATTTCCACAAGTGTATGGTTCTTCCTCTCGGCTACACCATTTTGTTCAGGAGTATAGAGTGCAGAATATTGATGCTCAATCCCTTCATCACTAAGAAATTCTTCCAAGGTGTAGTTCTTGACCTCGGAGCCATTATCACTTCTTATAGCCAAGATTTCTTTGTCAAACTTGTGTTGGGCTTGCTTGGCAAAATCAATGAAGGTGATATTCGTCTCGTCCTTGGACTTGAGGAAAAACACCCATGTGTATCTTGACTAATCATCAACAATTACAAGTCCATACTTTTCCCAGCAAGACTATCCCATGAAGGAGGCCCAAAAAGATCAACATGAAGGAGCTCCAAAGGCCTTGAAGTAGATACAATATTCTTGGGTGGGTGCTTTGATTGATGTTGCTTCACGGCTATGCATGCACTACACACACGATCTTTCTCAAAAGAGACATTGGTTAGTCCAAGGATGTGATTACCCTTTAAGAGATCTTGAAGATTCCTCATGCCAACATGGGCTAGCCGGCGATGCCATAGCCACCCCTTGTCGGCCTTGGCCATCAGACAAGTTGCATGGAATGTGCTCTCTTTCGAGAAATCAACCGTGTAAAGGTTGCCATCCAACTCTCCAACAAAGGTCACTTCGAGAGTATCTCTCTTCAAGACTTTCACATCCGTTAGTCCAAATAGTGTATCATAGCCAACAGAAGCCAATTGGCGAACGGAAAGCAAATGGTATTTAAGGCATTGGACAAACATGACATTTGCAAGAGATATGTCATTTGTGATAGCCACCTTGTCCAACCCGAGTACCTGTCCTTTTGATCCTCCACCAAATACAATTCTCATAAATGGTTGAATAGCTTCCATGAAATCGAAAAGCAATTTGCTATCTCCGGTCATATGGTTGGTCCATCCACTATCGATCACCCATTTGACTCCACCAGAGAAGGCAACCTACACACAATTTATGACTTGGTTAGAGGCACCCATTTTGCAATGGGACCTCTCAAGTTAGTCACAAGGGTCTTAGGGACCGAAATAGCATAAAACCAGAATGCATTACGAGGACCAACAAATTTAGCATAAACTTCTCCATCCTTTGTTTTACGAAGTACATAGGATGGAGGCATGAATTCTTTTGACTTGTTGAGAGTGGGCATGCCCCTAGTGGCCTTCCCACTCATAACCTTACCCTTCTCCTTGTGCCCTTCTTGTACAAACGTCTCCTTGAGAGGTGTGGTGCACTTTTGAGAGGATATTTTCTTCTTGATTATGCTTGGGTCAAACCCAAGCCCTTCCTTGGCAACCACCTCATTGTGTCGGCTCAATACCTCATTAAGGTTATTTTGTCCTTGAGCACATGTCATGAGTCTTCTATCGAGTTGTGCCTTTAGAAAGTGGTTTTCCTCAAGAATAGATGCTAGGTCACCACTAGAGTTAGTAGTACAAGCATCAACATTGATAATAGGTGAAGAGTAAGCCTTGGCTAGAGTTTCAAGATAAGTAAGTTTGAGCGTCTCAAAACTCTTTGTAAGAAGGGTGGGCTCCTCTTCCTTAGTCTTGAGGGACACGGATAGAAGCTCACAATCCTTAGAGAGAGAAGCATGAGATTTCACAATCTTACTTTTATCATTCATCAACTCCTCCCAAGAGTCCTTGGCCTTTTTCAAGGAGGCAACTTCTTTAGCATGAACATCAATGTTTGCACCAATTTTCAAGCATAGTTCATCATTTTGTGCTTCCTCATATTGGACTTTCAGCTCAAGGATTTCATATTTTTCCTTTTCCTCGATGACGAGGGTTTCGAGTTCCTTAATGGTGATGGTGTGCTTACTCACCATCTCCATAAGCATACGAAACATAGTGAGATTCTTTCCTTTGAGGGAGCACATGAACTTATTTAGTTTAGCAAGCATAGGATCAAAAGAGGAGGATTTGCATGTGGGGTTACCGTGACCTTATCAGGAGAGTTAAGGTCATCTCCATCTTCTGCCACGGCCCTTGCCATTAAGCACTTGTGAGCATTGCCCTTGTAATCTTTCATGTAGTTGTAGGTGACAACATCACCACTCTTGTTTACTAGCCTCAAGGTGTTTTCAGAATCTTGAGCTACTCCAGCAACACCACCAACATCATCCGGATCAGATTCTTCATGAGCAACCATTGCTTTCCCATCTCTCTTCTTGAGCTTGGAGTTCAACGGATTCGGTAACTTCTTGGGAAACCTTGGTTTATCTTCTCTCTTCTCATAAGGGCAATCATTGGAGAAGTGGTTGGTTTCTTCATAGTTGTAGCACTTTCTCACTTTGTTCTTCTGGAATCTTCCCTTGAATTTTCCTGCGCTAAACTTCTTGACAAAGAGGGCAATATCTTCATATGAAGGGCTCTCATCGGAGCCAATCTCCTCACCATCTTCATCATCATCATCTTCTTCTTCTTCACTTTGTACTTCCTCACAAACATGCTTGGCCTTCAAAGCAAGATTGATCTTTGATGTTGAGGTACCATGCATGGCAAGATGTTTTGTAGCATTTGCCTTGGATTCTTCGAATAGTTGAAAAGTGGATATGATGTCATCCGGAGTCATTTCCTTGAATCCATGATGTTGCCTTATGTCCCACACCATTTGGTGATGATACGGAGCAAGAGCATGAAGCAATTTGTCCACGAGAAATCGCTTAGTCAAGTTGAATCCATCTTGTGTCTTGTCACAGTCACAGGACTCAATGTCGGCGGTGAGAGTCATGAGGCGCTCAAGGAGCTGCTTGGGGTATTCACCTTTCTCCATACAAAAGTTTTGCAATTGACCCTTGGCAATTTCATACTGAGCAAGCCGGAGAGTGGATGTACCGGTCTTGGTTCTTAAAATGCTGTACCATAATTCCTTGGCACTTGTGATGTGTATGTAGGGTCTCCTTTGCTTATCATTCATTCCTTTTCTTATGCACATGTGTCGGGGACAAATCCGCGATCACCTATGGGACCCAGGGAAGGACCCCTTTACGTTCGGCAGGGAGAGACGGTCGCACGAAGAGCAAATCTAGCGAAGAACACGACAGCACACGAGAGAGATTTTACCCAGGTTCGGGCCGCACGGATGCGTAAAACCCTACTCCTGCTTTTTGGTGTATTATCTGGATGATTGTTCTAGCTCCAGGAGCGCTACAGTATAGAGTAGCTGCGTACAATACTGGAGTTCTCCATCTCCCAGTTCCTTTTTTTCCTCCACGTTGCCTATGGGCCTCCTTTTATACGCACAAAGGGGTCACCAACAGGTGGCAAACAGCAAAGGTAGAGGTGGAAAGTTGCTACAGTAAGGCCATTATTACTAGGATGACATGTCCTACCTACCACTGACGGCAGGGGACAAGGGCATTAAATGCCCATGCCTTAGCTGTCCAGATACATGTTCCCGGACGTCTTGGACGTGGGAAAAGCCTATCCCACCTGCTCCTGCACCGCTAGCTACAGAGTACCGCCGTCTACACAGTGCCCTGCCACACACGCTTGGAAGGACCCAGAGCACCACGCTGGCAGAGGCACCGGAGCAGCACAGTAGCACAGTGGTACAGTAACGCTTGCCGCGGCAAGACCTTGCCGCACCTGACAGCTTGCCGCAACCAATAGCTTGCCGCGCAAGGTAACTTGCCGGGGCAAGTACCTTGCCGCAGCTGCTATCTTGCCGCAGCCAATACCTTGCCGTAGCCAATGACTTGCCGGGGCAAGTACTCTGCTACAGCAAACCTCAGGCTGGGCCTCAACTGTCCCTCCCGGCAAGCTCCTCTTGCCGGGGCCTTGACTCTTACTTTGTATACTTTGTTCTTGAATGGCTTAATAACCTTGAGCTTCTCTCTCGCTGTCCTCCCGTAAGCCTGGCCGCGGGATGCTGCTACTGCCCGTGCACAAGTACGGGGTACTAGGGTACCCCTATTCTAGTACACCGACAGGACCCCCGGGCCTGGGCCACACACGGTGCCGGGCGTTGTTGGGCCAGGCCCAAACAGTGCACGGGCACGCGTGGCTGGGATAAGCCGAAACGTCTCTACGCTGTTTAATTGCACGCTCTCCCACGCGTCGCGCGTTGAATGCGGAGCGTGGGAAGCATGCGCAGTTATCTCGAATGACGAAGGGGCGGATGGTTCCGCATCTTTCCCCATAAAAGGAGGGACCTGCAGAAGCACTCACACACCCCTCTCACCATTCTCGATCTCCAAATCTCCGCCTTCTTCTTCCTCCGCTCCAAAACAAAGCGGTTTCCCAATCCTCCGCCACCACGCGCGTCCGCATCTCCCTCGGACCTCAGCTCCGCCTTCGCCATGCCTCCCAAAGGAGAAAAGGGGAAGACGGGGAAGTCCTCAAGGACGTAGACCCAGGCGCAGTTGAAGAGGCAGAAGTACGCGCTCTTCGCTCTGAAGCTCACGGGGGCGGATCTGAAGGCCAAGTTCCAAGGCATGTGGGCCGTGAGGACCAAGGCGCATCCGGCCACCTGCGTTCGCCCAGCCACCGACGAGAGCGAAGTGAGCAAGTACCCCTTCTTTGCTTGCTACTTTTGGTGCGGGCTCTGCCCACCGTACTCGGATTTCTTCAGCGATGTCATGTACACCTTCAATCTCCGTCTGCTGGATCTCACACCGAATGCCGTATCCACCATGGCAATATTCGCGCATCTGTGCGAGAACTTCGTCGGCGTCGTACCCAACACCGCGCTGTTCAGGCATTACTTCACTCCCCGTGCTGAAAAGGGGGAGCCTCTCACTGTTGGCGTCTCGTTCGTTTCAAGATTGGGCGCCAAGGAGCATTATCTGAAGGGGGATCTCCGCCCAAGATGGGGAGAAATCCGATCTGAATGGTGTTGTATCATTGACGACGAGCCACCACCATACTGTGAGCTTCGCAAGACCCCAGCAGCGCGTGGCACGGACTGGAGCGATCTGGATCCCCAGGACAAGAAGCTGGAGATTGCCGCTACCAGGATCATACGGCTCAGGGAGGCCGGGCTCACCATAGGGATGGTTGGCGCAGACTTCCTCCGCCGCCGCATTGCTCCTCTGCAGCAGGGAGGAAGGCCGGCCTCTGATTGGAAGAACCCAGCCGATATCATGCGGCTGCGCCCTGGACTGATCAACAACTTCACAGTTCTGCAGCACGACTTCTTCATGCGAGAACTGTTCAAGCAAGAGACAGATCCAGAGAAGCGCGACAAGGCGTTCACGCTGCCGAAGCACACCGTGCCCCTTTGCAACAACTCCGCATTGAGTGCAATCATCGCTATGATGCCGCTCTGCAATGCGCACAGTGTTGAAGCAACTTGGGACGTGCCGCTCGAAGAAGACGTGCGGCGATTCTTTGACTCCACGGTCGAAAAGCAGGTCCGGGTGGAGGAGTGGCTCGTCCGCAACACCACTGAGCAAGAAATAGAATTCATTGCTCGAAGAGTGGAGGAGGACAGGCTTGCCAGGGAAGCTGGCGATTTTGGTTATACTTTGGCGGAGCTCGACGAGGCACAAAAGGAGAGCCTTGCCGAGCAGGGGATGCTTGACGGGAAGGGCGAGCTCGCCGCACCCGGCAAGGATGTCGGGCCAAGCCAGCCTGCCGACGAGTCAGGCAGCTCGGAGGATGAGGGCTCCTCTTCCGAGGAGGGCATCGAAAGCCCACCGCAGTCAGAGTCCCCAGCCCCTCTGAGGAGGAAACACCTTCGCAGGCTTGGCAAAGTGGCTGAGCGGCAAGAAGTTCAACAACCGCCGGAGCGCCGTTCGACGCGCTCGACCGCGGCAAGGGCTGGTGCCGCGGGAGCGTCTCACGCGGCCCCGGCAACTGGAGCAGGGTCAGCAAAGACCGCTGCTACTACCCCCGCCAAGCGGCCAAGGAGCCCAGCTCCCCCTCCTCCCCCTCCTCACACGGAGGCGGACTTTGATTTTTCCGCTCTCAGCGAAGAGGACGACGAGGAAGAGTAAGTTCCCTTGCCGCGACCCTCAATCTTTGTAAGATTTTGTTTCTGTCCTCACTTGTCGCGCTCCGGCCTTGCTTCCGCAGGGAGGAAACCCTGGCAGAGAGGATAAGGAAGAGAGCTAAGGTCTCGACGAGCAAGACCGTGGTGGTCGTCGAAGATGAGCCCACGGCAACCACCGGGGGAGCGTCTGAGACCATCCCGACCAGCTCGGAGCCCAGCCCTCGTCGCAGCCCCCAGCGCAGCCCCCAGCGCAAGTATTTCAACTACCTTTCGCTGGCGGTCGCTGAGGAACAAGCATTTGTCACTGACATCTTTGGGCGTGTAGGAGAGGAGCAGCAAGTGGAGCCATCTGAAGGTGCTCCAGAAGTACCACCCCCCTCGACCACACCGCCAAGGAGAAGATCTCCGGTAAGGGCTCCCACTAGCGAGCCGAGCCACGAAGAGGAGCCGGCAAGCGCCGAAGCGCCAAGCACCAGCGCTGGCGACCCCACCCCAATGACAAACGTTGACGGGGGAGGGGAGCCCACCGCTCCTGAGCTCAACACGGGTAAACCCACTTGCCGCAAAACTCTTTCTGCTTTCTTTCTTTTGTCTTCTTGAATTTCTTCCTAAAGCTCTTTTTGCTTTACTTCTCGGGTTGGCAGAGCCCTCCTCGGTGGAGCCAATGAACATTGACTCTTCTGCCGAGGAGAACACCGCAGGGGCCGTCGATGACGAGGCCGCCAAGGCCGCCGCTGCCAAGGCCGGCAAGTTGGCAGCCGACAAGCTTGCCGACGAAGAAGCTGCCAGGGCTGCCGAAGAGGCCGGCAAGGCCGCCGAGGATAATACCGCCAAGGCGCCCACCGATGAAGCCGCCAAGGCTGCTGAAGCTGAGGCCGCCCAGAAGGCTGCTGAGGAGGCCGGCGAGGGAGCCGATGGTCGTACTGACGGCCCTGAGGCCACAGGAGCGCCAGGCGCTACTCCGACCACGGGTCCCTCAACCACTGAAGAGGCGGCAGCGCCCAACTCGCCTCCGCCAAGCAAATACATCCGGGTCAGCGAGAACGTCTACATCAGCCTCCCCTGGACGGTGGGCTCCAGAGCGCCAACCGAGGAGGATGTTGTGGACGAGGAGATCCTTGCCGCTGCCGGGCTCCAGTTTGTGGATGCGCCAGGCGCCAGCAGCAGCACGTCTGAAGAGGAGCAACTGCTCAAAAGCTGCTGAATCTTCATCGCGCCCGACGGGAGAAGCTAGCTTCCAGGGAGGCGCTCATCGAGAAGGCCGAAGCTGACATGTTGAGGTGCGCGGAGATCTTGGCGGATGTCCGCGCGCGATCTCTTAATGCGTTAGAGGTCAAGCGGGCACAGCTGGCCGAAGAACGGCAGGCCCTCCTCCTGATGAAGCAAGACATTGAACAAAAACAGGAGGAGACCGCCAAGGAGTTGTCTGCTCAGGCCGGTGATCTGAACCAGCGGAAAGTGGACCTTGATGCCCACGAAGAGGAACTTGCCGAGCGCAAGAAGAAACTTGCCGAAACCGTCCAGCAGAAAGACGAGGAGGTGGCAAGACTTGTCGCAGAGCGGACCCAGGGGCAGGCACAAAAACACCAGAAGGAAATCGAAGCCTTGGCCCAAGAGTACGCCAGCAAGTTGGTGGAGGCCACTAACGCTGTCGCTGCTGCAGAAGTAAATAGGAAGGAAACGGAGGAGAAAGTGGCAAGACTATAGGCCGCCCTCAAGGCAAACGGTGACAAGCTCTCAACGCTTGAAAGTGAGAGGGCAAAGGTGACCCACACCTTGGCGGAGATGCAAGTTACCATAGCCAAGAAGAACAATCTGCTTGCCGCCGCCAACGACTCCAGAGCAGACCTGAAGCTGAAGCTGACCACGCTGAAGGAGACGCTCGACACCACCAGAAAGCGCGAAGGGCTTCTAATGACAGAGCTCCAGAAGGAAAAGGGTCTGCTTCAAGACGCTATTGCGACCCACAAGAAGTTCAGGGATAACATGGGGATCTTCACAGACAGGCTTGCCAGCGCCGCCGAGGACATCGACAAGGAGCTAACTGCCCTGAAGGTGCCGGACTTCGGGTACTCCACCGACAAGAACACGCAAACTAGCGTCAAGCTAGCCGAGTTCTTCGACGGAGTAGTAGAAGCACTCCAACAGCTCCAAGTCAATCACAAGGCTCAACTGGCCGACGAGTCACGCAGGCTTTGCCGGGGAGTTCTCCGGAGGTTGTTGGTGAAGATAGCATACAGAAACCCGGGCGTCGACTTCAGCAACATCTTCAAAAGCTTGCCGAAGGGATACGACCCCACGCCACTAGAGGCCCTTGTCGCGCCCATCGTGTAGAGGGTGGACCATATCCAGAGAGTCGAAGGCGAGCACCGCAATTAGAGAGCCCATTCTTCTTCCTCCTTGCCGCCGCTAGACATGTTAAAGAACAATCTCTTTAAGCCGCGGCAACTTATCTTGTAATATAACTTGCAATATTTTGGAGTTAATGCATGTCATCTCCCTTGAGCAATTTCTTTCTTTGTGTGTACTTGCCCTACGCTTATAGGGAACTTGCCGGTGCATGCACCATTGCCGCGAGCGCTGGGTGCGGGACTTCAGCAGCCTGCTGGCGGTGCCGCTGCCGGCAAGCAACCTTGTCGCGCTCAGTGCAGCCACTTAGGTTGTTGAGCGGGCTCGAAACAAGGTAAGGGCGCGACCGATTACGCTTAGGTTCCGTCGCGCACAGGTTTTCCATACAAAGAGTAGTATCGTTCAAGTAAAATAACCTTGAAAATAAAAAAGAATTTGATTGTTCAAACTTTGGCACTTAGCTTTGTCGCTGATCTCTCCGCGGCAAGGTCTTGTCACTGCTTGCCGCTGCCTTCTTCCCGGCAAGGCAAAGTTTCTTTGAACGACGCCTGGTCCATATCCTTATCCCATCCCCCCCGGCAAACTTGTGCGCGAGGGAAGCTTCTGTCTCTTTGAGAAAAAGAAAGAAGAGAAAATAAAGATATAGGAGCTTGGCGGCTCGTTAATGCTTACCGGGGAGGCTGTACTGCACAGTATGTCAGATAATCATGCGAAATAAAAGTAAACATGAAATCGTCAAAAACTGCGAAATACAAAAGCTTTATTTATGCACAGGGTGTGCGCCTGGCTTTGTACAAAGGATTACATGCAACAGCGGCAAGACTTGTACAAAAGGTGGTTGTCGGGGAAGGGCCCGGCAACCGCGCCTTATGGAAAAAACTTACGAAGATGCTCAATGTTCCAGGAATTGATCACTGGAATGCCATCCTCGGTCTCCAGGCGGACAGCGCCGGGCCTGGTGACTCGTTTCACCCGATAAGGGCCTTCCCACTTCGGCGTCAACTTGTTTGAATTCTTGGCCGACTGAACGCGCCGAAGAACAAGGTCGCCTTCCTCGAGACTTTTGGCATTAACTTTGCGGCTATGGTAGCGACGCAAGGCTTGCTGGTAGCGAGCAGCTCTCACAGCAGCCTGAAGACGATCCTCCTCGAGGAGCATAGCGTCATCTTGCCGCAGTTGCTCTTGCTCAAGCTCATCGTAAGCGAGCACTCGAGGTGACCCGTATACGAGTTCCGTGGGGAGAACTGCCTCTGCTCCATAAACTAGAGCAAAAGGCGTCTGGCCAGTAGCTCGATTTGGCGTCGTCCTGATCGACCAAAGAACCACTGGCAGCTCCTCGATCCAGTTCTTGCCGCACTTGCGCAGCCTGTCAAAAGTTCTCGTCTTGAGCCCACGCAGCACTTCAGCATTTGCCCTTTCAGCTTGACCGTTGCTTCGCGGGTGAGCAACAGAAGCGAGACAGACCTTGGCACCAAGGTCTTCGACATACTGCATGAAGGCGTGGCTCGTGAACTGGGTACCATTGTCGGTGATGATCCTGTTAGGAACACCAAAGCGACAAACAATTCCCTTGAAGAACTTGATGGCTGATTGTGCTGTCACCTTCCTCACTGCTTCCACTTCCGGCCACTTCGTAAACTTGTCGATGGCCACATACAATTACTCGAAGCCCCCGGTAGCACGGGGAAAGGGGCCGAGGATGTCGAGCCCGCAGACCGAAAATGGCCAGGAGAGAGGGATTGTCTGGAGAGCTTGAGCTGGCTGATGAATCTGCTTGGAATGAAACTGGCACGCTTCACACTTGGTTACTAGTGCAGTTGCATCCTGGAGGGCGGTGGGCCAAAAGAAACCTTGCCGGAAAGCCTTTCCAGCAAGGGCTCTTGACCCTATGTGGTGACCACATATGCCTCCATGAATCTCCGCCAACAGCTCCTGTCCTTCTTCCCGGGGAATACACTTCAATTTCACACCGTTTGGTCTTTTTCTGCATAGCATGTCATCGACAGATTGATACATATTGGACCGTCGGGCTACTTTCTCCGCTTCTTCCTGCTCTTCGGGAAGTTCTCCTGTCTGAAGGAAACGGACGATCTGCTGCGCCCACGCTGGAGCCTGTGGCTCGACAACGAGGACTAAAGGCATTTCTTCTGCCACGGGAACATTAGGCCTTACGGCAAGAGCTTGTCGCTCTACCAGAGCCGGCCGTTCCCCGACGAGCTTGGCGGGAACAGCCGCTTCAACGACGAGAGCCTGGGGCCCTGCTGGAGCGTGCTGTCCTTCAACAAGCTCGTCGGGAGCAGTTGCTTCAACGACGGAAGCCCAAGGCCTCGTCGGAGGATCTTGCTCCTCAGCGCTTCGATCAGGAGCGCCTGCTTCAACGACAAGGACCCGAAGTCTTGTCGGAGCAAGTTGCCCCTTTGCCTCTTGCCTAGGAGCACCCGCTTCAACGACAAGAGCGTGAGGCCTTGTCGAAGCAAGTTGCCCCTCTGCATGTTTGGCGCTGGCTTTGGCAGCCTTCTTGCCGGCGGCTTCGGGGAGCTCTGCCGGGAAGTAGTCGCCAGAAGCCAACTTCCTCTTCCTGCCTTGCCCTACTGATGGCGTCACGGATGGCTGAGTTAGTTGGAGCACAAAAGTGCCTGGTTCCACAGGCAATTTGAGTGCGGCGCGCTTTGACAAACCATCGGCAATGTCATTCTCAGCACGTGGGACGTGCTCCATTTGAGGGCCGTCAAAGCGTTCCTCCAACTTCCTCACCTCATCTACATAAGCTTCCATCAATGGGCATTGGTAGTTCTTGTTCACTTGCCTGACGACAAGCTGCGAATCTCCCCTGACAATAAGCTTCTTGATCCCAAGGTCTGCCGCGATCCTGAGACCGGCAAGCAACCCCTCATATTCTGCAGTATTGTTCGTCGCCTGTTCCTTGGGAAAGTGCATTTGGACCACGTACTTGAGGTGCTCTCCGGTGGGCGCGACAAGCAGTACACCAGCACCGGCGCCTTGCAGCGAAAAGGCACCATCAAAGTACATAAGCCACTCTTTGCTTGTCTCCTTGCCGGGGAGAGTCGTCTCTGGGATTTCCTCGTCTGGCGTTGGTGTCCATTCTGCGACAAACTCTGCCAAAACTCGGCTCTGTATGGTTGATGTACTCTCAAACTTGAGACCAAAGCTTGACAACTCCAACGCCCACTTGACAATCCTGCCTGTCGCTTCTGGATTTTGCAAAATCCTTTTCAGCGGGAAGCGAGTGACGACGGTAACTTCATGTGCTTGAAAGTAATGGCGCAGCTTTCTCGAGGCCATGAGAAGGCCGAAAAGCAGCTTCTGCACACCAGAATACCTTGACCTAGCTCCCTGCAGAAGAGAGCTCAGAAAGTAGACCGGGCGCTGCACCATTTTCTTCTTTTGTATCACTTCGCCTGACTGTGCAGACGAATCCTTGTCGGCAGGAAAACTTGTCGGGGGAGCCCCCAGCTTGTCGCTGGACGTGCTTGCCACAGTTACTGCCTCCTCATCCACCTCTCTCTCCGCTACCAGCGCAGCACTAACCACTTGATTGGTTGCCGCTAGATACAGCAACAACTTCTCTTGTGGTTTAGGTGCGACAAGTATTGGAGGAGAGGAGAGGTATCTCTTCAAGTCTTGCAGCGCTGCCTCCGCCTCCGGAGTCCATTTCAATGGACCTGCCTTTTTTAAGATTTTGAAAAATGGCAGGGCGCGCTCAGCTGACTTGGAGATAAACCTACTGAGAGCAGCAACACAGCCGGCAAGTCGTCGTACATCCTTGACGCGCTTCGGTGCTTCAATTTGCTCAATGGCTTTGATCTTGTCAGGATTGGCTTCAATTCCACGTTGAGACACAAAGAACCCGAGAAGCTTGCCGGAGGGAACTCCAAACACGCACTTCTCGGGGTTGAGCCTCAGGTTGATCCTGCGCAGATTTACAAAAGTTTCTTCTAGATCTTGAACCAAAGTAGCCCTGTCCTTGCTTTTGACCACTATATCATCCATATAGGCTTCCACATTTTTGTGCAGCTGAGGCTCAAAAGCTATCTGGACGGCTCTTGCAAATGTCGAACCAGCATTTTTCAAACCAAATGGCATACGTACGAAACAGTATGTGCCACAGGGTGTGATAAATGCGGTCTTTTCCTCATCTTCCTCAGCCATGAAGATTTGATGATACCCTGAATATGCGTCAAGAAATAAAAGCAAATCACATCCTGCCATGGAGTCAACAATCTGGTCTATGCGGGGCAAAGGAAATGGGTCTTTGGGACAAGCTTTATTGACATCAGTGAAATCAATACAAAGCCTCCATTTTCCATTCGCTTTGCGCACGACAACAGGATTGGCCAACCACGTAGGATGGAGCACTCCCCTGACGAGGCCTGCTGCTTCCAACTTCTTGATTTCTTCCGCAATAAACTCTTGCCGCTCCACAGCTTGCTTTCTGGCTTTCTGCTTGATGGGCCTCGCGTGGGGACAAATGGCAAGGTGGTGCTCAATTACTTTCCTGGGAACACCGGGGATGTCGGACGGTTGCCATGCAAACACATCGACATTCGCCCGCAGAAAAGCAACAAGCGCGCTTTCCTATTTTTTGTCAAGTGTGGCACTGATGGTGAAGGAACCACCAGTGCCGTCCTCCTTGGCGGGCACCTTCTTTGTCGCCGGCGGAGCGGCTTTGTTCTTCTTGCACTTGCCGGTGGAGCTCTCTGGTGCGTCCTCGACGGCAGCGCAGCACTCCGAAGAGGTGCGCTTGCCGGAGTGGGCACAGGAGCTCTTGCCGGACTTCCTCTTGTTCTCCCCCCCGGGAGCTTCAGCGACAAGTGCCTTGGCGGCAGTTGCGGCAGCTGCTTCCCGGTAGATCTTGTCGGCGCAAATAAGTGCATCCTTCTTATCGCAGGGAACTGTGATAACACTTACTGGGCCTAGCATCTTCAACACGTTGTAGGCATAATGAGAGGCTGCCATGAACTTCGCGAGCGCTGGACGGCCAAGTATCCCATTATAAGGCAATGGAATATCGGCAACGTCAAAGGTGACCTTCTCGGTCCGGTAGTTCAGCTCGCCGCCAAATGTCACTGGCAGCGTGATCTTCCCTTTCGGCTTGCTCCTTCCTGGATTGACTCCTTGGAAAGTACCAGTTTCCTCAAGCTCGCCGTCAGGGATTTGAAGTTTCCGGAGCACAGCGGGCGAAATCAGATTCAAGCCAGCCCCACCGTCAACTAACATCTTCGTGACCTTGAGGTTGCGGATCGTTGGTGAAACCAACATCGGCAAGCACCCGACCGCCGTTGTGCGGTCAGGGTGGTCCTCAATGTCAAAGACGATAGGCGTGTCGGACCACTTCAGAAGCTTTCTGGCGTCAACAGATGGTTCCGCCGCATTGATCTCTCGCGCCCACTGTTTAAGTTGGCGGTGAGAAGAATGCAACGAAGCACCACCATCAACACACAAGACTTCTGCGGCTTTCTGAAATTCATGCTCACTGGATTCTTCATCATCTAGATCATCATCATCATCATCTTTGTCGCGGCCACGAGGAGGCCTGTCTCTCTGCTGCTGCTTGGCCTTGCCGCAACGCCCTCCTCGGGCAGTGCGCTTCTTGCCAGACCCGCCAGCACCTTCTAGGGCCTTCTCCTTGTCGCGCCTCTCATACTCAGCTTTCTGCTGTTCGACAAGCTGCTCGACTCGTCGGCAGTTCTGGAGATCGTGTCCCTTGGTGCGGTGGATCTTGCAATATTGCTTGTCGGAGCCGTCCTGCTTGTCGGCAGCCGCCAAGGCCTGACAGTTGGCGCACGCGGCAATCTCCTTGCCGGAGCCCTCGACTTTGGCCTTGTCGGCGCTGCCGTTGCCGCTGGACTGTTCGACGGCAAGCACAGCTTTGCCCTTTTTCTTCCTGTTGTTCCGCCGCCGGCCCTTCTTTGCCGGGGCGGTACCTTCGCTGTCAGAGCTCCCCCCTGCGCCAACACCTTCACCGGGAAGTTTCCTTCCCTCTTCAGCACGCGCACACTTGTCGGCGAGAGCATATAGCTGGCCAATGTCTCTGACCTTGGTCATCGCCATTTACTCCCGCATCTTGCGGTTACGCACGTTCTGATGGAACGTGCTAATAACCGCAGCGGGGTGAACATCTGGGATGTTGTACTATACACGGCTGAACCTTTGAATGTATTTGCGCAGGGGCTCTCCTTCCTTCTGGGGGATGAGATGAAGATCACTCTCCTGGCCATGAGGTTGATGACCGCCAGTAAAGGCACCAACAAACTGATGGCACAGGTCCGCCCATGAAGAAATGGAGTTCTCCGGCAAGTGCATGAGCCATGAGACGACGTTGCGCTTTAACACGAGCGGGAAGTAGTTAGCAAGAATCTTGTCGTCTCGTCCCCCGGCAGCTTGCACCGCAATGGTGTAAATGCTGAGGAACTCTGACGGGTGTGTCTTGCCATCATACTTCTCCGGCACGTCAGGCTTGAAAGCCTTGCGGTTGGGCCACTGGACCTGCCGCAGCTCACGGGTGAACGCTGGACAACTTACCGCGTACGGCAAGTCACCAGGATCCCCTGGCGCATGCATGTCAACAGCGGGCCCTGCGCGTCTGTTAGACTGACGATGCGCTTCTCTCCTTCGCTCAATAGTGGTACGAGCGTCTTCTCCTCTGCGTTCCTGAAGAACGAGGTGCTGGTCACGACGAGCTCGCGGGTCAGACGACGCCATGGAATCATCGCCACGGGCGTCGTTTCGACGTGTCGGCGACTGAGGCCGTCTGGGCGGGGAGTGTACGGTTGTTGCCCCCTCGCCGTTCTTGTTGGTGACAGCATTGTCACCAGTTCTCTTGTCGGCCGCGCGCACCGGGTCGGCATCAGCGAAGCTGAGAAGGCTCTGAATGGTTGCCCTCCACTCGTCAAGCTTATCTGCTGGTGGAGGGAAGTTCAGGAGCAGTTGCGCACGCGCCAACACTTCTGCTGGTGAGGGAGGTATCGAGTGGCGTGAGGACTGTGGGATGCTCTTACTCCTAACAGTGTTAGAAGGAGCATCTCCACGCCCAGGCGACCGTACCTCGACCCCGCCAACATGTTGTTGCGTATGGTGACCCCGCGCATCTCGAGATCGATGCGCAAGTTCATTATCCAGGGAGCGCCTGGCACCTGGGGCGTCAGGACGCTGCCTGTCATGGGCTTCTTGCGAAGGCCGCGGCGTCTGAACCGGCGCAGGCGTTCCAGAACGCGCAGCACCGTTTCTGGAGCTTGCAGGGCCAGCAGCAGCGAGCAGCGCTGCGTTCCCAGACCCAGCAGCGCCAAGATTGGCGTTGCTGGCCCGGTTTTGGACAGGTGGAGGTAATAGGAGCTCTCGCTCTCCAGTCCCCCCAGCAGCCGCAATCACGTCGGCACCCTCCTGCATGGGAGCAGGCGGGTTGGATGTAGACGCACCGATGGCCGAAGTCTTCTTTTTTGGAGCCATAAGGCGGAGGATGGCCCAAAAACTAACGCGCAAATCGCTAGATTAGGTTCACACAACCTCCTTCCCCCTACCTGGCACGCCAAAGATGTCGGGGATGAATCCGCGATCACCTATGGGACCCAGGGACGGACCCCTTTATGTTCGGCAGGGAGAGACGGTCGCACGAAGAGCAAATCTAGCGAAGAACACGACAGCACACGAGAGAGATTTTACCCAGGTTCGGGCCGCACGGATGCGTAAAACCCTACTCCTGCTTTTTGGTGTATTATCTGGATGATTGTTCTAGCTCCAGGAGCGCTACAGTACAGAGTAGCTGCGTACAATACTGGAGTTCTCCATGTCCCAGTTCCTTTTTTTCCTCCACGTTGCCTATGGGCCTCCTTTTATACGCACAAAGGGGTCACCAACAGGTGGCAAACAGTAAAGGTAGAGGTGGAAAGTTGCTACAGTAAGGCCATTATTAGTAGGATGACATGTCCTACCTACCACTGACGGCAGGGGACAAGGGCATTAAATGCCCATGCCTTAGCTGTCCAGATACATGTTCCCGGACGTCTTGGACGTGGGAAAAGCCTATCCCACCTGCTCCTGCACCGCTAGCTACAGAGTACCGCCGTCTACACAGTGCCCTGCCACACACGCTTGGAAGGACCCAGAGCACCACGCTGGCAGAGGCACCGGAGCAGCACAGTAGCACAGTGGTACAGTAACGCTTGCCGCGGCAAGACCTTGCCGCACCTGACAGCTTGCCGCAACCAATAGCTTGCCGCGCAAGGTAACTTGCCGGGGCAAGTACCTTGCCGCAGCTGCTATCTTGCCGCAGCCAATACCTTGCCGTAGCCAATGACTTGCCGGGGCAAGTACTCTGCTACAGCAAACCTCAGGCTGGGCCTCAACTGTCCCTCCCGGCAAGCTCCTCTTGCCGGGGCCTTGACTCTTACTTTGTATACTTTGTTCTTGAATGGCTTAATAACCTTGAGCTTCTCTCTGGCTGTCCTCCCGTAAGCCTGGCCGCGGG
Organism: Thinopyrum elongatum; assembly: GCA_011799875.1. NCBI lineage: Eukaryota > Viridiplantae > Streptophyta > Magnoliopsida > Poales > Poaceae > Thinopyrum > Thinopyrum elongatum. The sequence continues at coordinate 238,624,598 of CM022297.1, forward strand.
ATGCTGCTACTGCCCGTGCACAAGTACGGGGTACTAGGGTACCCCTATTCTAGTACACCGACAACATGATTGCGGTGTCATTGAGATGCTTGTCATAAATCTCTCTCGAAGTGAGATTCTTTGGGTCGACAGGGTTGTAGCCATGCTCCAGGATATCCAATATTTCATCATTGGTGTACCTAAGATGGTCCTGCATACCAACTCTCCACAAAGCAAAATCGGAACTGTCATCAAGCAAAGGAGGTTTTCCTCCAGGATTATACTTAGGTTTCTCTACTTGAGGTCTAGCATAAAGCCAGGGAACACTAGATTGATCATTGCTAGGAGGTTGTTGGCCAAGTGAAGGAGTAGGCACAGTTGGCCTCGAGGCCGCACCCCCCAAAAGTGGTGCGAGCATCGTGGTTAATGTGGCTAACCTTATTTGGACCAAGGCCTCAAGAGAAGCATCATGCTCCTCCTTTTGCTTAGCAAGGGCCCGTTCCAGAACCTCGGAAGTGAAGGACTTGACTTCCGAAGAAGCCATGCCCTTCTCCTTCGGATCTGCAACAAGGGGAGTCCCATCGGGGTTCATCTCGCTCTAGGGCGGTTAAGCCACAAGAATAGAGCACGAGGCTCTGATACCAATTGAAAGGATCGAGATGGACCTGGAGGGGGGGGGTGAATAGGTACAATTACAAATTTTAATTCTTACTTAGCAATTTTAGGCACTAAATGCGGAATATGAAAGTGAACCTAACAATTGCAAGTGTGATACTAAGAGCTAAGCAAGGTAGACAAGTACCACAAGTATATGAGTAAGCAAGCACAATATGATACAAGTAAAGACTAAGAGACAATTTACCACAAGTAGGGAGTTAGGGTTAGGAATAACCGCAACTCTGAGAGACGAGGATGTATGCCGATGTTCACTTCCTTGGAGGGAAGCTACGTCACTGTATAGAGAGGTGGGTGTTACCACGAAGGCACACCAACGCCACGAAGGCTCACCCTATTCTCTCTTTGAGATATCACCACGATGGCGATTGTCAACCACTAGTGGTAGACCTTGGGGTGGTCTCCAAACCCTCACAAACTTTCCGGGGGTAATCACAATGGTCGATTCCTCTCCGAAGAACTCCTACCGCCTAGGAGTCTCCAACCTCCAAGAGTAACAAGAACAATGGGGAAAAGCTCAAGACTTGCTCAAATCATGAATTCCTTTGGTGCAAAGAGGGGGAAGGAGTGGATCTATCACTTGAGTGGACAACATCTCTCAAATGCTCTCAAATCCCTTAGGGATCTAATATTTGGTGTATGAGTGTGAGAGAGAGAGTGAAATGTGTTCTTGGGGATGTTCAAAGTGAATGGTCAGCCCTCTCATGGAATGGGAGAGAGGTATATATAGTGTCCCACAATAAGTGGCTGTTGAAGCTAAAGGAGGGCAGCAGTTGTCAGACATCCGAGGCTTACAGGACGTCCGAGGCCTCGGCAGGTACCGGATAGCTGACATAATACCGGATATCTGACATATATACTCTGTTTGGATGGTACCGGACGTCCAGAAAAGACCGGTCGACCGACAATTTGGCTCGGGTTAGTGAGTGTCGGATTTCTGGAGAACGTCGGTCGTCCGAGGTACCGGACGCCCGATAGAGACCAGAAGTCTGACGTTTTGGCTCTGTTAGGGACTGGCCGGATATCTGGTGGATGACGGAAATCCGACGTTTTGGCTCTGTATAGGTAGTACCGGACGTCCGGTGAATACCGGTCGATCGACAGGTATCGGACATCCGAGAGAGACAGAGAATAGATGGTGAAATGAGAAGATGATTATTGAGCAGGTCCTTCGCGAGACCCCATGTTCCCCTCTTAATAGTGCGGGATCCTTATACTCAAGAGCAAACATAAAGAGCCTAAGCTAGTAGTCTTGTTTCTTCGTTCTTGAGCAATATATGTATGTTCTGTAGTCATGATCCACACACACACGATTCTGAGGGGACTAAACCTGAGATATACTTGACAAACATTGTTAGTCCCCTATGTGTATACTGTCATCAACATCAAAATACGATTAAGGGCATGATTGCACTTTCAGTATGATAGAGAAACTGCTAGCTAATCCTTATTCAGGAGATGGAACCTTACACCCTGATATGCACCTAATCTTTGTGGATGAAGTTTGTGGATTATTTAAGCTTGCAGGTTTACCCGGAGATGAAGTCAAGAAGAAGGTCGCCCCTTTATCTTTGACGGGAAAGGCATTGCCATGGTATAGGCTATGTGATGATATTGGATCTTGGGACTGGAATCGATTGAAATTCAAATTTCATCAGAAAAATTATCCTATGCATCTAGTTCATCGTGATCAGAATTATATATATAATTTTTGGCCTCATGAAGGAGAAAGTATCACTCAAGCTTGGGGGAGGCTTAAGTCAATGATGTATTCATGCCCCATTCATGAGTTCTCAAGAGAAATTATTATTCATAATTTTTATGCTCGGCTTTCTCATAATGATCGATCCATGCTCGATACTTCTTGTACTGGTTCTTTTGTGAAGAAGACTATTGAATTCAGATGTGATCTTTTGGAAGAATTAAACACAACTCGAAAGACTAGGAATTCGACAAAGGTAAAGAGTCAGGTATAAAACTTGAGTTTGATTGTGTTAAATCTTTTATAGATATCGATGCTTTTCATGAATTTAGCACTAAATATGGACTTGACTCTGAGATAGTAGCTTCTTTTTGTGAATATTTTGCTACTCATGTTGATCTCCCTAAGGAGAAGTGGTTTAAATATCATCCCCTACTGAAGTAAAAGTAGAAGAACCTACCAAAGCTAAAGAAGAAATTATTACCTATAATGTTGATCCAGTTGCTCCTACTGCTAATATTAAGAAAAAAACTTTTCCTGTAAGGATAAAAGAACATGCTAAGGTTTCAACTGTAGTCAACAAAAGTTATATAAGAACACCTACACCCTCTGAACAAATTAGAGTTGAACCTAATGTTGCTATGGTTAAAGATCTCTTGGTTGATAATATTGATGGGCATGTTATTTATTTCTGTGATGAAGCTACTAGAATCGCTAAACCTGATGATAAAGATAAGAATAGACCTGTTGTTGGCATGCCTGTTGTCTCTATTAAAATAGGGGATCATTGTTATCATGGCTTATGTGATTTGGGTGCGAGTGTCAGTGCTATTCCATTTACTCTATATCAAGAAATTATGAATGGTATTGCACCAGCTGAGGTAGAAGATATTGATGTTACTATTAAACTTGTGAACAGAGACACCATTACACCACTTGGGATTGTTAGAGATGTTGAAGTCTTGTGTGGGAAAATTAAATACCCTACTGATTTTCTAGTTCTTGGTTCCCCACAAGATGATTTTTGTCCCATTATATTTGGTAGACCTTTCTTGAATACGGTTAATGCTAAGATTGATTGTATTAAGGAAACTGTTAGTGTTAATTTTGGTGATGTGTCTCATGAGTTTAATTTCTCCAAATTTCGTAGACAACCTCGTGATAAAGAATTGCCTAGTAAGGATGAAATAATTGGTCTTGCTTCTATTGCCGTGCCTCCTACTGACCCGTTAGAAAAATATTTGCTAGACAAATGATATGAATATGAATGAAAGAAATGAAATAGATGAGATATTCTTCAAACAAATGCCTATTTTGAAACATAATTTTCCTGTTGAGACTCTTGGAGATCCTCTTCCACCCAAGAGTGATCCTGTGTTTGAGCTTAAGCAATTTCCGGATACACTGAAATATGCTTATCTTGGTGAAAAGAGGATATATCCTGTTATTATTAGTGCTAACCTTTTAGAGAATGAAGAAAAGAAATTATTGAAAACCCTGAGGAAGCACCGTGCTGCTATTGGATATACTCTTGATGATCTTAAGGGCATTAGTCCCACTCTATGTCAGCACAAGATTAATATGGAGCCTAATGCTAAGACAGTTGTTGATCACCAGCGGTGATTAAATCCTAAGATGAAGGAAGTGGTAAGAAATGAAATATTAAAGCTCCTAGAAGCAGGTATAATCTATCCTATAGCTGATAGTAGATGGGTAAGTCATGTACATTGTGTCCCTAAAAAGGGAGGTATCACTGTTGTCCCTAATGATAAGAATGAACTTGTCCCACAAAGAAATATAACAGGTTATAGGATGTTAATTGATTTTAGAAAACTAAACAAAGCCACTAGGAAGGATCATTACCCCTTACCATTTATTGATCAAATGCTAGAAAGGTTATCAAAGCATACACATTTATGTTCTCTAGATGGATATTCTGGTTTTCCCAAATACCTATGTCACAAGAGGATGAAGAAAAAACTACTTTTACATGCCCTTTTGGTACTTTTGCTTATAGACAAATGCCTTTTGGTTTATGCAATGCACCTGCTACCTTTCAAAGATGTATGACTGCTATATTCTCTGACTTTTGTGAAAAGATTGTTGTGGTTTTCATGGACGATTTTTCCGTGTATGGAACTTCTTTTGATGATTGCTTAAGCAACCTTGATCAAGTTTTGCAGAGATGTGAACAAAATAATCATGTCTTGAATTGGGAGAAGTGTCATTTTATGGTGAATGAAGGTATTTTCCTGGGGCATAAAATTTCTGAGCGTGGCATTGAAGTGGATAAAGCCAAAGTTGATGCGATTGAGAAAATGCCATGTCCTAAAGATATCAAAGGTATAAGAAGTTTCCTTGGTCATGCTGGTTTCTATAGGAGATTTATTAAAGACTTCCCTAAAAATTCTAGGCCTCTTATTAATCTCTTGCAAAAAGATGTTCCATTTGTTTTTGATGATGATTGTGTAGAAGCCTGTGAAACACTTAAGAAAGCCTTAACTTCTGCACCTTTTGTTCAACCACCTGATTGGAACTTACCTTCTGAAATTATGTGTGATGCTAGTGATTATGCTATTGGTGCCGTTCTAGGACAAAGAGTTGATAAGAAATTAAATGTTATCCATTACGCTAGTAAAACTCTAGACAGTGCTCAAAGAAACTATGCTACTACTGAGAAAGAATTTCTAGCAGTTGTGTTTACATGTGATAAGTTCAGATCATTGTTGATTCTAAGGTAACTGTGCACACTGATCATGCTGCTATTAAATACCTTATGGAAAAGAAAGATGCTAAGCCTAGACTCATTAGGTGGGTTCTTTTGTTATAAGAATTTGACTTGCATATTATTGATAGGAAGGGAGCTGAGAATCCAGTAGCTGACAACTTGTTTAGGTTAGAAAATATTCTTGATGACCCACTACCTATTGATGATAGCTTTCCCAACAAACAATTAGCTGTCATAAATGCTTCTCATAATACTCCTTGGTATGCTGACTGTGCTAATTATATTGTTGCTAAATATATACCACCTAGCTTCACATACCAACAAACGAAAAAGTTTTTCTTTGATTTAAGACATTACTTTTGGGATGACCCGCATCTATATAAAGAAGGAGTAGATGGTATTATTAGACATTGTATACCTGAGCATGAACAGGAACAAATCCTATGTAAGTGTCACTCCGAGGCATACGGAGGACACCATGCGAGAGACAGAACGGCACACAAGGTATTACAATCTGGTTTTTATTACTCTTTTCAAAGATGCTCGTAAGTTTCTCTTATCTTGTGATGAATGTCAAAGAATTAGAAATATTGGTAGACGCTAGGAAATGCCTGTGAATTATTCACTTGTTATTGAACCATTTGATGTTTGGGGATTTGATTATATGGGACCTTTTCCTTCCTCCAATGGGTACACTCATATTTTGGTTGTTGTTGATTATGTTACTGAGTGGGTAGAAGCTATTCCGACCAGTAGTGCTAATCACAACACTTCCATTAAAATGCTTAAAGAAGTTATTTTCCCAAGGTTTGGAGTCCCTGATACGTCTCCAACGTATCTATAATTTTTTATTGTTCCATGTTGTTATATTATCAATCTTGGATGTTTTATATTCATTTACTAGCAAGTTTATATCAATGTTTTGGGACCAACCTATTGACATAGTGCCCAGTGCCAGTTACTGTTTTCTGCTTGTTTTTTACTTTGCAGAATAACAATACCAGATGAAGTCCAAATGCAACGAAACTTTTTGGAGATTTTCTTCTGCCCACAAGACACCCAGAAGGCCAAGAAGTGCACTAGAGGGGGGCTGTGGGGCCCACTAAGCACCAGGGCGTGCGAGGGCCCCCAGGCGCACCCTGATGGGTGGTGGAGCTCACAGGCACCTCCTCCACCGACCTCTGCCTCTATAAATACTCTAAAATCCCGAAAACCCTAGGGAGTCGACGAAACACAATTCGACCCGCCGCAAGTTCCAGAACCATGAGATCCAATCTAGAGGCCTTTTCCGGCACTCTGCCGGAGGGGTCAACGATCACGGAGGGGTTCTTCATCATCACCCTTGCCCCTCCGATGATGCGTGAGTACTTTACCATAGACCTACGGGTCCATAGGTAGTAGCTAGATGGCTTGTTCTCTCTTTTTGATCTTCAATACAATGTTCTCCTCGATGTTCTTGGAGATCTATTTGATGTAATGACTTTTTGCTGTGTGTTTGTTGGGATCTGATGAATTGTGAGTTTATGATCAGATCTATCCATGAGTATTATTTGAGTCTTTGTTGAACTCTTTTATGCATGATTGTTATAGCCTCGTATTTCTTCTCCGAAACTTTGGTTTGGTTTGGCCAACTAGATTGATTTTTCTTGCAATGAGAAGAGGTGCTTTGTGATGGGTTTGATCTTGTGGTGCTCAATCTCAGTGACAGAACAAGACATGACACGCATGTATCGTTGCCATTAAGGATAAAAAGATGGGGTCTATTCCTACATGAATAGATCTTGTCTACATCATGTCATCTTTCTTATTGCATTACTCCATTTTTCCATGAACTTAATACACTAGATGCATGCTGGATAGTGATCGATGTGTGGAGTAATAGTAGTAGATGTAGGAAGGAGTCGGTCTACTAATATTGGACGTGATGCCTATATACATGATCATTGCCTTGGATATCGTTATAATTATTTGCTCCTCTGTCAATTGCCCAACAGTAATTTGTTTACCCACCGTATGCTATTTTCTTGAGAGAAGCCTCTAGTGAAATCTACGGCCCCCGGGTCTATTTCCTATCATATTGAAACCCAAAAATACCTTGCTGCACTTTTTATTTATTTATTTTATTTTGTGTTTTTGCAAGATCGATTTATCAAATCTCATACAATTTAATCTATCTCAATACCGAGGAGGGATTGACAACCCCTCTTACGCGTTGGGTTGCAAGTATTTATTATTTGTGAGCAGTTGCTGTTAACATAGTGTTGCTTGGTTCTCCTACTGGATTGATAACATTGGTTTCATAACTGAGCGAAGTACTTACCGTTGTTGTACTGCATCATCCTCTCCTCTTCGGGGAATTACCAACGCAGATACAAGCAATCAGTCCCCAGATACTTAATGATTGATGGTGGTTCACACTTTATTCATGGTGCTTTCCATAAATTGCTTGCCAAATATGATGTCAACCATAGAATTGCATCACCCTATGACCCTCAATCTAGTGGTCAAGTTGAATTAAGCAATAGGAAAATAAAATTAATTTTGCAAAAGACTATCAACAGATCTAGGAAGAATTGGTCTAAGAAACTCGATAATGCACTTTGGGCTTATAGAACTGCTTATAAGAATCATATGGGTATGTCTCCATACAAAATGGTTTATGGAAAGCATGTCACTTACCTCTTATTTTAGAACATAAAGCTTTTTGGGCAATCAAAGAACTCAACTATGACTTTAACTTGCCGAAAAGAAGTTGTTTGATATTCGCTCACTTGATGAATGGAGAACCCAAGCCTATGAAAATGCCAAACTATTTATGGAAAAAGTTAAAAGATGGCACGACAAAAGAATACAAAAATGGGAATTTAATGTAGGTGACCAAGTCTTGCTATACAATTCTCGTTTCAGATTTTTTGCTGGAAAATTTCTCTCCAAATGGGAAGGACCTTACATTATCGAAGAAGTTTATCGTTCCGGTGCTATCAAGATCAACAACGCTGAAGGCATCAACCCGAGGGTGGTGAATGGACAAAGAATTAAACATTATATCTCAGGTACGCCTATAAATGTTGAGACTAATATTATTTAGTCCATAACATGGGAGGAGTACATAAAGGAAACCTTTTGGAACACTCCAGAACCCTTAAAAGGAATAGGTATGTGATACGGTAAGTAAATCGACTCCAAAAGTTCCATAAAAGCAATTTTACTCCGTTTTAGAATACTTAAAAAATTAGGAAAATAATAAGTAGTCTGAAAAACGCATGAGCAGACGACAAGCCTGGGGGGCGCGCCCTACCCCCTGGGCGCGCCTCCCGAGCTTGTGGAGCCTTCGTCTGCCATCCGGACTCCGTTTTCCCCCAGAATACTTGTTTTGCATGGTAAAAATTCATTATATAATCTCCCAGAGGTTTTGACCACCGTATTGTGACCATATCCTCTATTCTTGTTTCGGGCTACTTTTCTGACAGATCTAGATCGCCATGACGTCTCCAAGTTCATCCAAGGATAAGTTCTATGAGGAGGTCATCAACCCCTACCTTCCGGAGGTGATGAAACACCCTCAAGCCATTGAGATATCTGAGGGGCATGCTTCACATCCGGGATGTCCAAGGGCCAAAGAAGACCAGAAGCGTGGAGGCCAGGTTCGAAGCGGTGGAGTAGGAGATCTTCAAGTGCCAAGGGATGGTGGAACGCGGACCCAGTGCCAACCACTCCATGATCACGGAATTCTCCCGCCATCACAAGCTGGACAACGACAATATTGGAGAGGCCATCTTCAAGCTTCACGAGCGAACTGAGCACTTTCAAGCATAGTTCTATGGTTTACAAAACCAAAACTATGAGTATGAGTCCAGGTTTAAGAGGATGAGTTTAGCTGCAGATTTTAGGATTTCGGAGACTCGTTCATCCTTCTATGATGGGGAGCCTATGCCACTACTGGAATCAGGATCTTTGCCGTCAGCCAGCTCTTTGCCGTCTGCTAGCTAACGGCAAAGAAGGTCTTTGCCATCAGCTTACAGAAAACTGACGGCAAAGAGCTGGCTGACGGCAAAGATCATGTTTGCCGTCAGCCAGCTCTTTGCTGTTTGCTAGCAGACAGCATAGAAGCTTTGCCGTCTGCTAGCGGACGGCAAAGAGGGAGGTTGGCCTACTAATGAGCACAACCTAACGGCCCCCTCTTTGCCGTCTGCTAGCAGACGGCAAAGAAAGTGACCTACCTAACGGCCGTTCTGCCCTGGCCCCACCCCACTAGCTAGGCTCTTTGCCGTCTGCAGACGGCAAAGAGATTGGACCTAGCTAAAAACGGTCAGCGCCCCGTGCCCCACCCCTCTCTCTCCCCTCACCTCACCCTCGCCACCCCCATGCCTGAGCCACCCCCGGCCCGCGCCACCCCCGGAGCCCGAGGCACCGCCTTCCCTCTGCCGACCCCTATCCCATTCCCTCCTCCCCCTCCCCTTATCCCCTCCCCATCCCTCCACCCCATCCTATCATTACATTTTTCCTCTTCTTCCTTCCCCTTCCTCCTCCCATCTCTTAATACCACTTCCTCTCCTTCCCCTCACCCCTCACCCCTTCCTCTTGATCCACACCTCTCCCCTCCCTCCCTCTTCTCCTGGGGGTTATCCTCTCTACGCCCGTCCCCTTTTCCTACCTCCACGGGTCGACCTCACCGAAGGTGAGTCTTGTGTTTTTTTTCTTCTGTTTTTTTAGATTTAGTTTAGGTAAGTTTAGTTTAGGTTAGTTTAGTTTAGGTTAGTTTGGTTTAGTTTAGGTTAGTTTAGTTTAGGTTAGGTTAGATTTAGTTTATGTTAGTTTAGTTTAGTTTAGGTTTTTTTTCTTCTGTTTTTTAAGAATAAACAAGAAAGATGAAAAAAAGAAGTAAAAGAAGAAGAGGAAGAGGAAGAAGAAGAAGAAGAAGAAGAAGAAGAAGAAGAAGAAGAAGAAGAAAAGTGGAAGAAGAAGAAGATGAAAAAAAAGAACAATAAGTAGAAGAAGAAGAAGAAGAAGAAGAAGAAGAAAGAAGAAGATGAAAAAAACAAGTAGAAGAAGAAGATGAAAAAAAGAAGTAGGAAAAGTAGAAAAAGAGGGTCGCCGAGGGTCGAGGGTCGCCGAGGGGTCGAGGGTTTGCCATGCCGACCCCGACACCCCAACCCCCTGACCCCGACACGTCGACCCCGACACGACACCCCAACACCCCGACCCTGACACAGCATCCCGACCCCGACACGGCACCCCCGACCCCGACACGACACCCCTGACACCCTGAGCCCCGACACCTCCTGAAAAGGTGCTCTTCGGCCTTCGAGAGGCCGGCTGGGTCATATATTTGTGAATTATGAGTTAGGTCATATATTTTTCGATTTTGTTATAAAAAACATCATATTTGTGTTGATCAGGTGGTTTTAAATGTGCAGTTGTTTCGTCGCTGCGAGGGTCTGGTGTTCGACGACCTCCCCGTGCGTTCGATGAGCTCCGCCCCTGCGTTCGTGGGTGCGCACAAATGACATCTCCTCCTCCCCCTTCATTTGCTCTGTTCCGGTCTTCGTGCCGATGAAACTTGCTAGCTATAGGTGTCTTCAATCATCAGTATGCGTGACCACTATGTGTCTCCCATTCGAAAGGGTTACATCTATAAATATGCATGCATTTGCATATTTATAACCGTGATTCTTTTGAATTGTCCAACGTTATCCATGGACAGCCCGAGTATGTGTAGATTGGGTTCGTTTTCCCATATGCTCTGCTCCGGATCCGATGCATAATTTCGTCAGTGCCTCCCTATTGTTCTCCTGGTACACATCCTCTCTGCTTATTGCCGAGATGTGTATCAGGAGAACAGCGGGGAGGTGCTGCCGAAATTTTGTGTCAGATCCGGAGCAGAGCATGGGAAAACGAACCCAATCTACACATACTCGGGTGGGATTAGGACCTATCTTTACCTATTAGCGTCTAGGTTGCATGGACGTAATAAAAGTGACAAACTCCATTAACTGATGAATATATACATGCTGATTTATATATATATTTCTTATGTGACCAGTAGCTAGGCAAGATGTGTGATCGTGCGTGGATGTACACCGGTCACACTAGTCAGAAAGACATGACCAATGAATGGTTAACAAAAACCAAGGGGTTTGTGAGAGCCGCATTTGCAAATGGCCAAAGGACAACCTGGTGCCCCTGTGCCGGGTGCGACAATTGGCACAAGAGGACAGAGGATGAAATTGGCAAACACCTGCAGAAGAGGGGTTTTACGCCAGGTTATACGGTGTGGACATTTCATGGCGAGTCTGCCAACGTGCCAGAGCTGAGGTGCTTCGTCGTCGCACCGACGAGCATGGTACTGGGATGGAAGACATGGTGCCATACTTTGATGATGCTCGGGACTCAGACAATGAGATGGAGGAATCTGCAAAGGCCTTCAATCAAATGTCGGAGTCTTCAAAACATTCTCTCCACGAGCACACTGAGCTTTGTCAGCTGGATGCCATCTCACAAATAATGGCTTTGAAGGCTCAATTTAACTTGGGCAGAGAATGCTACGACGTGATGACAGTATTTGGATGTTTTCTACCCAAAGGCCATGTACTACCTGCAAACCTGTACCAGGCAGACAAAATCCTCCGTGCACGGATGGGTTCAGTGTGTTTGGTCTGACATGAGCCCAATATAGTTGTTGGCCCGTATTTGTCATTCCACTCAATCTCCCCCCCGGACAGATTATGCAAAGAAAGAACATTTTCCTGACATTGATAATTCCAGGGCCCAACTATCAGGGGAAGGATATGAATGTGTACATGCAGCCGCTGAAGGACGAATTGCAAGAAGCCTGGGATAATGGGTTCAAGACATACGACGCCTTTAGCAAAAAGAACTTCATAATGCGTGTCTGGTACATGTACTCGACGCATGACTTGCCGGCGTATGCGCTATTCATTGGTTGGTGTGTGCATGGAAGGTTCCTATGCCCCACATGCAAGGGAGCTCTTCAGTTTCGTTGGCTTCAGGCCGGTTGCAAGTTTTCTTGCTTCGACTTGCATAGACAGTTCCTGGATCCTCACCATAAGTTCAGGAAAGACAAGCAAAACTTCATCAAAGGTAGAGTTGTCAAAAACTCCGCACCACCTCCGTTGACAGGCCAAGAGACCCTGGATTAGTTAAACGCTCTCGAGCCAGATCCAGGGCATCCAGGGTATTTCAAGGGGTATAATTCGGAACACGCCTGGACTCACAAGACATGCTTGTGGGATCTGCCTTACTTCAAAGACCTCCTTTGCCCACACAACATCAACGTGATGCACACTGAAAAGAATATCGCCGAGGCACTTTTTGATACATTGTTCGGCATAGATGGGAAGTCAAAGGATAATACTAAGGCTAGAGTCGATCAGGAGGCGCTATGTCATAGACCGTTACAAAACATGCAACCACTGAAAGGAAAGCATAACTGGACAAAGCCAAAGGCATGGTTCAATCTTGGAAGGCCAGCTATGAGGGAAATTATCTTGTGGGTGAAAATGCAGTTGATGTTCCCCGATGGGTATGCAGCAAATCTAAAGAGGGGAGCGAGTCTTGAAAAATTGAAGATATTTGGTCTCAAGAGTCGTGATTGGCACATATGGATTGAGCGGGTAATGCCGGTGATGTTGCGTGGCTTCATCCCTGAGGATGAATGGCTAGTACTGGCAGAGCAGAGCTATTTCTTTCGTGTTCTTTGTGCGAAAGAACTATCGCCTGGCCTGCTAGAAGAAATGGAAGAGTTGGCGCCGGAGTTGATCTGCAAGTTAGAGAAGATATTTCCGCCGGGCTTCTTTAATCCAATGCAGCACTTGATTTTGCATCTCCCAACCGAGGCAAGATTGGGGGGGGGGGGCGTGCAAAATCGTTGGTGCTACGCAACTGAGAGGATGCAGAAGACACTTCGAGCAAAATGTAAAAATAAACATAGAATTGAAGCATCGATGGCTGAGGCATTCATTACTGAGGAGGCGGCAAACTTCGTGACAGCACACTACGAAGCCAAAAATCGTCATTTGCATAATCCGAAGCCTCGGTACAATGCTGGCGACCCTAAAAAGGGTGGATCCAACCTCAACCTATTCAAAGGAGATCTCGCACCAGCCGGTTCTTCTAATTCCTTAACATTGGATGTCGAAGAATGGCGGACCATTTCGTTGTATATCTTCAACAACCTAACATAAGTGCGGCCATACATCGAGTAAGTTCTCGGTACATTGTTTTGCAACTTCTAATTCCTTTGAACTGTTCTTATTCCGGATATATTTGATACAGTCGATATGTCGCCAAATTGTCGTATGGAGCGGTGATCCAAAAGGATTCCGTTGAAGAGTATGAGCTTCTGGCAAAGCATGGAGGTGGCAATCCCGGTTTCATCTCTTGGTTCAAACAAACAGTAATTTCCATTAGACCATTTCATTTCTTCGTCTAATTTGCGGCTAATGCAACAATCCCTTTCCTATTAAACTTGTAGGCTAATCCAGAGTTTATGGACGCCGAATTGAGACTAGTCGCTAATGGTTTTGACTTTAAGGTCCGTTCATTTGACAAATACGACATCAACGGGTATCGCTTTCGTACCTATGGCAAAGAGCTATCTATGGCCGACCGAAAGTCTACAAATTGTTGTGTCTCTGCTATCGGCGAAGGAGATACCGAGTATTATGGAAGAATTGAAGCAATTTATGAACTTCAATTCTATGGTGCAAACCCACCAAACGTCGTAGTCTTCAAATGTTATTGGTTCCAGCCGAAGGAGACTAGAAGGACTCATGAACATATAGGGCTAGTGGAAATCAAACAAAGCACCCATTTGGATGTTCCCGATGTCTATATTACGGCTCAATAAGCAACCCAAGTTTTCTATCTACCGTGGGCCTGTCAAAGTGATCCAAATCTCAATGGTTGGGATGTCGTTTATGAAGTGCCGCCACGTGTTAGACCACCTCCCCCCAATGAAGAGGATTATGAACCTCACATTAACCCAGAAACATATGAAGGAGAATTCTTCCAAGAAACACGTCTTTCCGAAAAATGTTTCAAGAACCACTCTACTTCACCCCAGAACATTGAAGTAGACAGCGACAGTGAACCCGACTTCACACCTGAGCCGAAACAAGAAGAGCCTGAACTAGAAGAGGTTACTGCTGCGGATGACCTGTCAATGCTTGACCGATTACGTAAAGGTGGCCTTCCACATGATGATGCATTTATTGATGATGATGATGAGCACGTCATTACAGATAGTGATGATGATGATGCATTTATTGATCCCGGAGCATTTATTGAACCTGACAATCCAGATTATTATTAGGTATTCAATTTTTTATGTTGTACTTGATTTATATAGTTACTTGTATGATTGTATGATTTATATAGTTACTTGTATAATTTTCTTACTTTGTATGATTGTTTGTTATACATAGTGCTATGGTCTTGATATCCGTCCCCGTCGGCCCTCGCCCGCTTTATGATTCGGATGTGGTAAATTCTCTTTTATCACTATTTGTTGCATTTCGCATTTATGACAATTATGGCATCAAGTTGACATAGAGATATTTTTATCTAGGAGGTATGTGAACTAGAAATTGCAACCGACCCTCTTGCCGAGAAGTTAAATTTAGTTGAAAAAGAAAATGAGTATTTGAAAGAAAAAATTAGAAGAATTGAAGAGAAGATGAAATTGGAGTTGTATGTTGCCGATGTCATTGATGATCACAAGATGAAGATGAATGCAATGTGCTTGAAGATGGATGCAATGCGCTTGAAGATTAAGAAGATTAGAAAATATGCCATTGATAATGAGGCTTGGTATCATTATGCCATTGGATCAATTTTTACCTTAGTTGCGATCTTCATCGCATTTGTTGTGATGAGGGTAAGTTTTCTCTAGTGTTTTGCTTAACAAATGCATACTTAGCTTATTTTCCTCCTAAATGTCATAATTACCTAAGTTAGATAAAAAATGAGCTATACTTACGTAAGTTGGCTCAAAAATGGCATCATCACCTAGGTTAGCACAAAAATGACCTATACTTACCTTATTTTTCTCCAAATTGACATAATAAGCTTAGTTGACCTATACTTTACCTAGGATAGCTATAAAATGACCTATACTTAGCATTTTTTCCTCCTAAATGACTTAATATGCTTAGTTAGCTAAAAAATGGCATAACTAGCTAGGATAGCTCAATAATGATCTATACTTAGCTTACCTAGTTCATTTATGACATAATTAGCTTACTTAGGTAAAAATGGCATAATAACCTTGGTTTAGCTCCAAACTGTCATATAATTAGTTTATTTTCCTCCAAAATGACAAAATAACCTTACCTAGCTCCAAAATGACCGATTGTAACTAGGATAGCTCTAAAATGACCTACACTTACCATTTTGTCCTCCAAAATGAATAAATATGCTTAGTTAGCTCAAAAATGGCATAACTACCTAGGTTAGCTAAAAAATGACCTATACTTAGCTTCTTCAGTTCATTTATGACATACTTAGCATACTTAGGTCAAAAATGGCATGATAATCTTTGCTACCTCCAAAATGACATAGACTTAGCTTATTTTCCTCGAAAATGACATAATAACCTTACTAAGCTCCAAAATTACCTATTTACCTAGCTTAGCTCTAAAATGACCTACACTTAGCATTTTTACCTAGCTTAGCTAAAAAATGGCATTTTTACCTACCTTAGTTACTGTACCACTGTGCTACTGTGCTGCTCCGGTGCCTCTGCCAGCGTGGCGCTCTGGGTCCTTCCAAGCGTGTGTGGCAGGGCACTGTGTAGACGGCGGTGCACTGTAGATAGCGGTGCAGCAGCAGGTGGGATAGGCTCTTCCCACGTCCACGATGTCCGGGTACATGTATCTGGACAGCAAAGGCATGGGCATTTAATGCCCTTGTCCCCTGCCGTCAGTGGTAGGTAGGACATGTCATCCTGGTAATAGTGGCCTTACTGTAGCAACTTTCCACCTCTACCTTTACTGTTTGCCACCTGTTGGAGACCCCCTTTGTGCGTATAAAAGGAGGCCCATGGGCAACATGAAAGGGGAGGAACTGGAAGAGGGAGAACTCCAGTATTGTACGCAGCTACTCGGTACTGTAGCGCTCCTGGAGCTAGAACAATCATACAGATAATAACCAAAAAGCAGGAGTAGGGTTTTACGCATCCGTGCGGCCCGAATCTGGGTAAATCTCTCTCGTGCACTGTCGTGTTCTTCGCTAGATTTGCTCTTCGCGCGACCGCCTCTCCCTGCCGAACGTAAAGGGGTCCTTCTCTGGGTCCCATAGGTGATCGCGGATTCGTCCCCGACACTTGTGTTGATGGAGTCTACTCTTCTCCTTGTGCTTCCTTTTTGTTTTGATTTTGTAGGATGAACAATGTGAAACTTGCTACCTATATATGTATGTATGGATGAAACCATTGTATGCTTGTTGTTGGATATGTTGGCTAGGTATATATGTTGCATATGGACTTTTGATTTGGTATGTATATGTGTTGGATGATCATATCCATATGGAAGGGATATGATTTGGTATGTATATGTGTTGGTATGCTTGTTGAAAGTATTTTCAAATGTGTGTGTATATATATATATATATATATATATATATATATATCTGTGAAATTGATTGAATTTAAGAAAAAACAGAAAAAATAGGGGCTATACAGGCTCTTTGCCGTCTGCTAGCAGACGGCAAAGAGCTTTGCCATCACCCAACAGACAGCAAAGCTGCCACGTGGCAGCTACCTATGCAACCTGGGGGCACTGGGCTGGCCTATAAGGTTGCTTTGCCATCTGCTGGCAGACGGCAAAGACCTTTGCATCTTTGCCGTCTGCCAGCAGACGACATAGCATGCCATGTGGCAGCTACCTGGGGGCATCTGGGCTGGCCTATTTTGGCACTTTGTCGTCTGCTGGCAGACGGCAACGATGCAAAGGTCTTTGTCGTCTGCCAGCAGACGGCAAATCACGCCGTTAACCCCTTAATGGACCTAAGCTGCCACGTGTGCCGTCCAGGCCCTTTGCCGTCTGCTGGCAGACGTCAACGATGCAACGGTCTTTGCCGTCTACCAGCAGATGGCAAATCACGCCGTTAACCCCTTAACGAACCTAAGCTGCCACGTGTACCGCTGCCACGTCTGTCGTCCAGGCCCTTTGCCGTAGTTTATTCAGCCGGATGTGGTGCCGTCTGCTGGCTTACGGCAAAGGCCTTTGCCGTCCGCCAGGCATGCCTTTGCCGTCAACCATGGCAGACGGCAAAGTTCCTGATTCCTGTAGTGTACCTTGGAAGACGGAGGACAAGCCTCCCACATCATCAACTTCATCACCACCACCTCCGAAGAAGGAGACTTGAGTACACGGGTATGGGCACTCCCCTTGGCTTGTGCCAGGCTTGGGGGAGGTGCCCCGGTATCGTATCACCATCACATCTTTATCATTATCGTTTATCTTAGTTCTATCCTTTTAGTTACATCGTGATCTAGTAGAATAAAAGTTTTAGTATGATTTAGTCTTTAAGTTTTGCTTCGTGATCTATCTATGTAATTGAGTATGAGAGTTATATAATAAAGATTAGTTTTGAGTTGAGTGTTTTGTTTTCTTGATCTTAGAGATGAAAAAGAATAAAGGAAATAAAAGAGTATATAAAATCTCATGGAGAGTGATGAGTTCACATATAAGAAGTATAATGCATGAAATTCGTTGAAGGTTGACAAACATAGTTTTGGTCATTGTTGCAATTAATGAGAAGTAATAAAGAAAGAGAGGTTTCACATATAAATACACTATCTTGTACATCTTTTATGATTGTGAGCACTCATTAAAATATTATATGCTAATGAGTTGATGTTAGACACGGAAGACAACATAATGAGTTGTGTGTTCTTACATCCGAATAGAAGTTATACTATCATGGATCCTCCAACACGTGAAGCTTGCTTTCTACCTAATGCTAGCCAAAAATTCTGCACCAAGTAGAGATACTACTTGTGCATCTAGAATCCTTAAACCCAGTTTTGCCATAAGAGTCCACTATACCTACCTATGGATTGAGTAACATCCTTCAAGTAAGTTGTCATCTGTGCAAAGCAATAAAAATCGCTCTCTAAATATGTATGATCTTTTAGTGTGGGGAAAATAAGCTTTGTACGAACTTGTGATGGGTAAGAAATAAAAGCGACGGACTGCTTAATAAAGGTCGCTATCACAAGTGGCAATATAAAGTGATGTTCCTTTGCATTAAGATTTTGTGCATCCAAACAAAAAGCGCATGATAACCCCGGCTTCCCTCTGCGAAGGGCCTATCTTTTGTTTTGAATATATGCCTCTATGCAAGAGTCATGATGATCTTCACTATCCCTTTTTCTTTTTCTTTTTGACAAGCATCATGTGTTGGGGAAAGATCTAGGCACACATATCCACTCGGATGTAGGTGATCATGAGTTATTATTTTTGACATTACCCTTGAGGTAAATGGTTGGGAGGCGAAATTATAAGCCCCTATCTTTCTATGTGTCTAACTGAAGCTTTGATCTCATAAGTATTGCATGAGTGTTAGCAATTGTGAAAGATTAAGAGATGGTTGAGCATGTGAACTTGCCAAATAAAAGCTCTTACATAGACTCTTTCTGACATTATGATAAATTGCAATTGCATCAATGACTGAGATCATAGTTTGCTAGTTTTCAATGAAGTTTATGATTCATACTTTACATTGTGAATGAATTATCACTTTAGCATGAGAATTTATATGACAATATATTGTTGTTCTAATTATGATCATGATGCCCACATGTCCGTATTTTGTTTTATCGACATCTCTATCTCTAAACATGTGGTCATGATTATTGATTTTGGTTTTCGCTTGAGGACAAGCGAGGTCTAAGCTTGGGGGAGTTGATACATCCATTTTGCATCATTTTTTATGTTGATATTTATTGCATTATGGACTATTATTACACTTTATGATGCAATTCTCATGCCTTTTCTCTCCTATTTTGCAAGATTTACATAAAGAGGGAGAATGCCGGCGGCTGGAATTCGGGACCGGAAAGGAGCAAATCTGAGATCCCTATTCTGCACAATTCCGAATGTCCTAAAACTTTATGTAGAATTATTTTTGAATATATATAAAATATTGGGCGAAGAAATACCAGCAGCGGACCCACCAGGTAGCCACAAGCCTTGGGGCGCGCCCTACCCCCCAAGGCGCGCCCCTGAGCTTGTGGGCCCCCTGGCCTGCGTCCGATGCCCATCTTCTGCTATATGAAGTACTTTGACCTAGAAAAAAATAAAGAGAAGGCTTTCGGGACGAAGTTCCGCCGTCTCGAGGCGGAACCTGGATAGGAGCAATTTTTCTCTCCGGCGGAGCGATTCCGCCGGGGAAACTTCCCTCCGGGAGGGGGAAATCGAAGCCATCGTCATCACCAACGATCCTCTCATCATGGGAGGACCAATCTTCATTAACATCTTCACCAGCACCATCTCATCTCAAACCCTAGTTCATCTCTTGTATTCAATCTTTGTCTCAAAACCTCAGATTGGTACCTATGGGTTACTAGTAGTGTTGATTACTCCTTGTAGTTGATGCTAGTTGGTTTATTTGGTTGAAGATCATATGTTCAGATCCTTATTGATATTTAATACCCCTCTAATCATTAACATGAACATGCTTTGTGAGTAGTTACTTTTGTTCCTAGGGACATGGGAGAAGTCTTGTTATAAGTAATCATGTGAATTTGGTATTCGTTCGATATTTTGATGAGATGTATGTTGTCTTTCCTCTAGTGGTGTTACGTGAACATCGACTACATGACACTTAACCATGATTTGGGCCTAGGGGAAGGCATTGGGAAGTAACAAGTAGATGATGGGTTGCTAGAGTGACAGAAGCTTAAACCCTAGTCTATGTGTTGCTTCGTAAGGGGCTGATTTGGATCCATATGTTTAATGCTATGGTTAGATTTATCTTAATTCTTCTTTCGTAGTTGCAGATGCTTACGAGAGGTGTTAATCACAAGTGGGAGGCTTGTCCAAGTAAGGACAGCACCCAAGCACCAGTCCACCCACATACCAAATTATCAAAGTAGCGAACGTGAATCATATGAGCTTGATGAAAACTATCTTGATGTTAATTCCCATGTGTCCTCGGGAGCACTTTGCTTTATATAAGAGTTTGTCCAGGATTGTCCTTTGCTATAAAAAGTATTGGGACACCTTGCTGCACTTTTGTTATACTTTTTACTTGTTACCCGCTACGAATTATCTTGCTACCAAACTATCTATTACCGATAATTTCAGTGCTTGCAGAAAATACCTTGCTGAAAACCGCATGTCATTTCCTTCTGCTCCTCCTTGGGTTCGACACTCTTACTTATCGAAAGGACTACAATTGATCCCCTATACTTGTGGGTCATCAGGTTTACCACTTTTTCATAAAGCATTAATGTGTTCACACCATTAGAGTTGCTTTAGCTCAATTTTTAGAGCAAAGCTCCCCCTAGATGTGATATCCCCCAAGGCGGGATGAACTAACCTTGGGTTTTGTCGGTGATGACTTCATGTAGATAGTGAAGATGTGTATGCTCAATGTTGATGAAGTCCATCAAGAGTTTGGAGCAATCCTTTGGAGTTTTGCACTTTCAATACCTACATGGGTTAGTCCCACAAGGAACATACAAGAATATCCATAGACATAGAGTGAATTGCACATATGATGATGTCCATGAATGCATTGAGTTACCTTGTCCCTTGTCTTACCAACAGAGGGTTTGTGACTCCATGAACTAGTGCAAGATGTGAAAGTTGGTTGCACAAGTCCTTGAAAAAATGAATATGAGTGAAGTATGTTAGCGGAGTCACCCTCAAGAACACTCTAGTTCTTCTTCTTTGGGATCCACATCAACTTGATGGGAATCCTTGGAGTGGTAGTCGAACTTGATGAAGTAGAGCTTGAAGTAGTCTTGGGAACCCACTTGACCATGGCTTTAGGTGCTTCTTCAAATGAGTCAATCTCTTCTTGAAGTTTGTCCTTGCCTTTTAGCTTGTGGTCATGTGGTGGAAGATCATCTTGAGCTTGTGTTCCCTCAAAAGAAGTGGGGTCATACTTCTCTTGTTGAGGAACAAACTTTATCTTGGGGTATTGATCTTCCTCCCATTCAACTCCACTGGCATTGAACTTTCATTCAAAACCAACACCTTGATTCTTTCGGTGCCTTCCTTGCTTGCGTACAATTTCCTCAAATTGGTTACTCCTAGCAAGACTTTTGTAAACACCTTTCTCTATAATTCCCTTCAATAAGATATTTTCTTGCTCAAGTGTAACTTGGCTAAGAGAATCGTTAGTGGAATCAAGAGAATTACTAGAAGCAACAATATTGGATTTAGCATGATTATTGTTAGTACTAGAAGAAGAATCTTTCTTGCTCTTGTTGCTAGATTTAACTTGTGGCATATAAGTAGACAAGAGGAGACATTTGGCAATGTAAGAAGAACGCTTCTTTTGAAGATCATCATTGATAGCTTTTAGAAACTCATGCTCTTGCTCTAAATTTAGCTTCTCGAAGCGTAGCTTCTCATGAGTTCTTAGGAGCTCTCTATGATTCTCTTGAGTTGTTTCATGAGCTAACTTAAGAGTGTTTAGTTCTTTAGTTAGACGATCAATCTCCTTCTTATCATTGTCATTCGTTTTGTCTTGATTAGCATGATTACTAGCAAGTTCATTATAGTTCTCATCACTAGTTTTATCAACAAGTAAATCATCATCACCTAGCAAATCATCTTCATCACTATTGAAATCAAGATACTCTGTGTGATACCTTGGGGCCTTTAGCCATGAAGCATCTTCCAATTCCTTCATTTGGTGAATCAAATATGTCATGGGAGTTGGATGACACTAGAGCAAGTCTGGCAACACCTTCATCTTGAGTATATTCGGAGTCGGAGTGATAGCTTCTCTCAGAGTAGTTATCGGAGTCAGAACCGGAAACCCATTCACCAACATGAGCTTGATGACTTCATCTTGTGTAGCTCTTTGATGACTTGTCCTTCCTTTCCGAATCCTTGCTTCTTCGAGAGGGTCTTCGTTCATAACGATCGTCTCTACTCCTTCTCTCTCTTGGAGGTGATTCATCTCTTCTACTCCTCCTTTTTGGTGAGTCTTCTCTTTTCTTGTAGGGAGCCGTACACTCATTGGAGTAGTGTCCGGGTCTTCCACAATTGTAGCAATTATGCTCACAACTAGAAGATCTTTTCTCATTGTAGGACCTTGACTTGGAGCTTCTATCTTTGCTTCTAATCATGTAGAATTTGTTGAAGTTCTTCACCATTAATCTCAATTCTTCATTGGAGACTAGCTTGTCACTTGATGTTGTAGGAGCATCACTTGAAGCTTTGTATGCACCACTTGACTTGTTGTGGATCTCTTCCTTATCCCTGAGTGACATCTCATGAGCAACAATTCTACCAATGACTTTCGTGGTCTTGAGATCTTTGTAGTTGGGCATCATTTGGATCAATGTGCACACTGTATCATATTTTCCCTCCAAGGCTCTAAGGATCTTCTTGATGATGAACTTGTCGGTCATCTCTTCACTTCCTAAGCCGGCAATCTCATTTGTGATGAGAGCAAGGCCTAGAGTACATTCCGGCGACACCTTCACCATCCTTCATCTTGAACTTGTCGAGTTGACTTTGAAGCACATCCAACATGGATTCCTTGATGGACTTGGTACCTTCGTGCGTATCAACCAAAGTATCCCAAATTTCCTTTTCATTCTCAAGGCGGTTGGTTTTGTTGAATTCTTTGGGGCACAATCCATTGAAGAGAATATCACAAGTTTGAGCATTGTATTGCAACATCTTCAATTCTTCCGCAGTCGCTTCACGATCCGGTTCTCTACCATCTTCAAAAAAATTCACCTTGCAAGCGAAACGAACAACAGCCCAAACGGCAGGGTTATGACCAAGAATATGCATTTTCATCTTATGCTTCCAACTAGCAAAATTTGTACCATCAAAATAAGGACCTCTACGGTGATAGTCACCCTCACTAGACTCCATACTCACCTAGGTTGTGAAACCAAGGCAATGATCACCAAAGCAATGGAAATCAAGGCTTACGAAGACTAAAGCTCTGATACCACTTGTAGGATCGAAAGTATGTCTAGAGGGGGTGACTAGAACACTTGACAAATAAAAACCTATCATTTTCCCAATTGTAATTGGGGACATATTTTAGCAATTATGACAAGTCAAGCAATCAACCTATGCATGCAATTCTAAGAGTATAGCAGCGGAAAGTAAAGCATTGCACGTGAAGGTAAAGGGAAGGGTTTGGAGAAGGCAAACACAATGGGGACACGAAGATTTTTGGCGTGGTTCCAATAGGTGGTGTTATCGTACATCCACGTTGATGGAGACTTCAACCCATGAAGGGTAACGGCTGCGCGAGTCCACGGAGGGCTCCACCCATGAAGGGTCCACGAAGAAGCAACCTTGTCTATCCCACAATGTCCATTGTCCACGAAGGACTTGCCTCACTCGGGTAGATCTTCATGAAGTAGGCGATCTCCTTGCCCTTACAAACATCTTGGTTCAACTCCACATCATGTCGGAGGCTCTGATTGCTTGTATCTGCGTTGGTATTTCCCCAAAGAGGAGAGGATGATGCAGCACAACAACAATAAGTATTTCCCTCAGTTATGAAACCAAGGTTATCAATCCAGTAGGAGAACCAAGCAACACTATGTAAACGGATCCTGCGCACAAACAACAAATACTTGCAACCCAACGCGTAAGACGGGTTGTCAATCCCTCCTCAGTATTAAGATAGATAAAATTGTATGAGATTGGATAAATAGATCTTGCAAAAACACAAAATAAAATAGTAAAGAAAAAGTGCAGCAAGGTATTTTTGGGTTTTTGGAATAGATCTAAAAACAATATGATAGAAAATAGACCCAGGGCCGTAGATTTCACTAGTGGCTTCTCTCGAGAAAATAGCATACGGTGGGCAAACAAATTACTGTTGGGTAATTGATAGAAGAGCAAATAATTATGACAATATCCAAGGCAATGATCATGTATATAGGCATCACGTCCAAGATTAGTAGACGGACTCCTGCCTGCATCTACTACTATTACTCCACACATCGACTGCTATCCAGCATGCATCTAGTGTATTAAGTTCATGGAGAAATGGAGTAATGCAATAAGAACGATGACATGATGTAGACAAGATCTATTCATGTAGGAATAGACCCCATCTTTTTATCCTTAATAGCAACGATACATGCGTGCCTCGCTACCCCTTCTGTCACTGGGTGAGGACACCGCAAGATCGAACCCATCACAAAGCACCTCTTCCCATTGCAAGAAAAATCAACCTAGTTGGCCAAACCAAACCAAAGTTTTAGAGAAGAAATACGAGGCTATAATAATCATGCATATTAGAGATCAAAGAGGACTCAAATAATATTCATTGATAGAGAGAAGAAGCCATCTAGCTACTACCTACGGACCCGTAGGTCTGTGGTGAACTACTCACGCATCATCGGAGGAGCACCAATAAGGATGATGAACCCCTCCATGATCGTGTTCCCCTCTGGCAAGGTGCCGAAATAGGGCTCTAGATTGGATCTCGTGTTTTTGGAACTTGCGACAGCTGGAATTGTGTTTCGTCGACTCCCCTAGGGTTTCTGGAATATTTGGGTATTTATAGAGCTGAGAGGCGGTGGAAAAGACCTTCGTGGTCCCCACAACCCATCAGGGCGTGCCAGGGGCCTCTGGCGTGCCCTGGTGTCTTGTGGGCCCCACGGGCCTCCCCTCGTGCACTTCCTTGGCTCCCAAGTTGTCTTCTAGACAGAAAAAAATCTCCAAAAAGTTTTGTGGCATTTGGACATTGTTTGGTACTGATATTCTGCGAAGTAAAAAACAAGCAAAAAACAGCAACTTGCACTAGGCACTATGTCAATAGGTTAGTCCCAAAAAATGCTATAAAGTTGCTATAAAATAATTGTAAAACATCCAAGAATGATAATATAACAGAATGAAACAATCAAAAATTATAGATACGTTGGAGACGTATCAGCATCCCCAAGCTTAATTCCTGCTCGTCCTCGAGTAGGTAAATGATAAAAACATACTTTTTGATGTGGAATGCTGCCTAACATGTTCATCTCATATTCTTTTCTTTTGTAGCACGGACATTTGGACTTTTAGATGATTCAAAGCAATAGTCTATATTTGACATGAAGACTCAATACTCAAGCATATCAGCAAGCAACCATGTCTTTCAAAATATCAACACTAAAGAAAGTTATCCCTAGCCCATCATGCTCAGTCATTGATCCATTCATGAAACACACTCGAATGTTAGCCGTTGGGGAATGTTGCATGGGAAACAAAAAATTCCTACGCTCACCTAGATCAATCTAGGAGATGACCATCTATGAGAGGAGAGATTGGATCTTGAAAGTGTGTTATATCGACTAGAGGGGGGTGAATAGGCTATTTTTACAAATTCATCACTGAGGAAATACTACGTGAGGAATTTGCTAAGTGACGAAATACAAGCAACGGATAAAGTACTCAGGTGCAAGCATAACATGGCTGTCGGCGTACGACACCTATGGGATCTTGAGCGACCCCTTTACGGTTCGGCAGGGAGAGAGGTATGCACAAAGAGCAGAACTAATGATCGACGCGGGGCAATTTTTACCCAGGTTCGGGCCACTGATCAGCGTAAAACCCTACTCCTGCCTTGATTTATTGTTGATGTTCTTGAGCCCAGGCTCCAGGAGCGCTCACGATGAACAGTGCGTTCAAAGAGCAGCTACACATGCAGAATGGGCCGGCCAAATCCTCTTCTGTAGCAGTCGCCTTGGGCCTCCTTTTATACGCTCCAAGGGGCAACCACAGTGGCGAAGTGTACATACATTGAGGTGTAAAGTAGCTACAGGATTATCATACCTAACCACTGACGGATTAGGACGAATGCATTTAATGCAACGTGAGGTGTCCATTTAGGTGTCTCACTTTCTTGGGGATGGAAAAAGGGGCCATCCCATCAGCACCGCTTAAGCTTTCCTCCACTGGCGCGTCGCCACGAACCCACAGAGGGACCCAGGATGTTAGACCTGTTACTGTGCTGAAGTGGTTGAATAGCTATAGGATCCTGCCGGGGCGCAAATCTTGCCGGGGCTGGATCTTGCCGGGGCCGAATCTTGGCGGGTTTTGTGGGTCACCCCGGCAAGATCTTGCCGGGGGCCCAGACTTTAGTCTCCGAATCTTATTAGCCCGACCTTTGATCCTCAATCTGAATGATTCCTTGACAACCTTGCATTAATATTCAATTATTCTCCCGGCAAGCCTTGCCGCGGGCTTGGCTACAACTGCCCGTGCACAAGTATGGGGTACTAACGTCCCAGTACTTAGTACACCGACAGGAGCCCCTGGGCCTAGGCCATACACGAATGCAAGGCGTTGTTGGGCTAGGCCCAAACAGTGCACGGGCACACATGGCTGGGGATTAACTGCCTTGTGATGATTTGCTTACTGTATCCCCCACTACGCGCATTAAATGCGGGACGTGGGGCGCGTGCGCTGAACGGTCACGGCCGCAGCGCGCTTGTAGAGGCGTGTTCACATTGGGCAGTAAAAAAGGCAGCCTCGCTCCTGCCCCGTAAAAAGGAAACTGCAGAGGCGCGGCCTATTTACCCTTCCCCTCTTCTTCTCAATCTGAAATCTGCCATCGCCTTCCTTCTCTTGAACTCAGAGCGAAGCTTTCCTCCCCATCCGCTCGCAGCTTCCCATACCCGCTCCATCCTCGGCCCCCCCTCGCAGTCGCCATGTCGCCCAAGACCAGCAAAGGCAAAGGCAAGGAGACGAAGGCCGACGTTTCGGAGTGTGAGCTGGTGAAGATGCGGAAGAAATTCGTCGTCTTCGCCCCATCACTTGACGCAAGAGCTCTGAAGCGCCGGTACCAGTGCATGTGGGCGAGGGAGACACAAGCTCACCCCGCCACTCGCGTGATCCCAGGTGCCTGCTCTGAAGGCGGTCCTGATAGATACCGATTCTTCGTTGCTTACTTTTATTGCGGACTTTGCCCTCCTTTTTCGGATTTCTTCAATGATATCATGTACACCTATGGACTTCGCCTCCTCGATTTCACGCCGAATGCCATAATGTGCATGTCAGTTTTTGCCCACCTTTGCGAAAATTTTGTCGGAGTTCTTCCCAGTACCGCTCTTTTCCGCCATTATTTCTTTCCCCGCCTCCAAAAGGGGGAGGCCCTTTCTGGTTCTGTCGCCTGGATCCCGAGAGCTTGGAACAAAGAGATATATCCAGAGGGAGTTTACCGGG
Source organism: Thinopyrum elongatum (assembly GCA_011799875.1). NCBI lineage: Eukaryota > Viridiplantae > Streptophyta > Magnoliopsida > Poales > Poaceae > Thinopyrum > Thinopyrum elongatum. Next base: position 238,652,076 of record CM022297.1, read on the forward strand.
AAAAGTGGGACGAATGGCGATCTGAGTGGTGCTGGATCAAAGACTAGATCCTCATCTGTTCTGATCGCCACGACGGCAGAAGGTGGTCCGCGGCAGCGATTGGAGCGACCTTGCCGTGGAGGACGAGAGGCTCACAATCGCCACCACCAGAATACTTCGCCTGAAAGCTGTCGGGCTCACAATGGAGATGATCGCTTTTGATTTCCTCCGACGCCGAATTGCCCCCCTTCAGAGCAGGGGAAGGCTAGCTTGGGAGTACCGGAACGCAGCAGATATCATGAGGCTGCGCCCGAGCCTGAATAATAACTTGACTGCTATGCAGCTTGGCGCTCTCCGTCAAAGATTGCTCCAGCGTGACGACAAGCATCAACTTCGGGCAAGGATTGTCCCCTTGTGCAACAATTCTGCTCTGAGGTCAATCATTGCCTTCATGCCAGTATTCAACGCCCACGGTCTTGACGCGACCTGGGCTAAGCCAACCGAGGAGGAGGCGCAAAAATTCTTTGACAACTTGACGGAGAAAGCCATCCGGGTAGAGGATGATCTCATTCGAGCCACCACCGACGAGGAGGTGGCATATATTGCCACCAGGGCAGAAGAGGCAAATCTTGCCGCACAAGCTGGCAGCGTCGGTTTCACAGAGTGGGAATCTAGCGATGCGGAGGTTGTGGTGGAAGAAAAACTTGCCGGAGAAGATAAGGCTGCCGGGGAACAGAGCGGCGTAGCTGCTGAGAGCTCGTCCGGCGAGGAAACGACCGAAGAAGAGCCGCAGGAAGAGCTCCCAGCCCCGAAGAAGATGAAACGCGTCCTTCGAAAGGCCGCATCCGGCATCCCGGCAAGCCAGCCCTCTTCGAGCGGCGATGCTCCCGGCAAGAAGGCGACCGGCAAGGCTGCGGCGTGGCAAGGAGTTCGCCAGCAACCTCCGTGGCGCGCGAGGCCTGCACCAGCGGCAAGCGCAGAGGTGGCAGGAGCATCCCGCACCGCCGCACCGGAAGCTGAAGTGGCGAAATCACACCAACCTCCTGCACTTGCTACAGCCAAACGGCCTAGGACCCCTCCTTGGCCTCCCCACATAGACATCGCCACGGAGGTCGACTTCGACATCTCCGGGTTCAGTCCGGAGCGGGAAGAGGAAGAGTAAGTATCCTGTTATTGCCTTCATCTTCCAAACTCTGGATCGATCTTATTGACTCACTTGTTTCGTCTTTGTAGTGATGCAGAAACTTTGGCGGAGAGGATGGCGAAGAGGGCCAAGACTTCTACAGGCGATGAGCCCCCGGCAGGCTTTACAAGCGCGCCGGATACTATCACCATTAGCCCGGAGCTTAGCCCTCGACGCAGCCCTCAGCACAGCCCCCAGCGTGAGTTCATTGCTCTTTTCTGTTGGTGAATGCTAAGGTTCCCATTCTTGCCGCTGACGTCTTTTGGGTTTGCAGGAGAAGGACGGCAACAAGAGGTGTTGTCGGGCGACACCCTCATTGTGCCGCCCACAAGCGCGTCCCCGGCAAGGGATTTCACTGACGAGCCCATCCTGGAGAAAGGGGAACCGTCAACCAAGGGCCCTGGCACCTTATCACCGGCAACTAAGGTTGCCGGGAGGGACGAGGCCACCTCCCAACGGCTCGATGCAGGTAATCGATTGCCTTAGAGCGCTTGCTATTCCTTCCTTTATCTCTTTTTCTTTTGTCTTCTTGAACTTCTATCTTGATCCCATTCTATTCCTCTTCTTTGTCCTTTAGAATTCCCTGTGATGGAACACTTGGACATTGATGCTTTTATCGAGGAGACCGCCAGGGATGCTGCCGCTGAAGCCGACAAGATCGCTGCCGGCGAGGCCGCAAAGAATGCACAGGAGGAACCCGCCAAGGAAATTGCTGATGAGAGCGGCAAGGAGGCTGGTGGCCGTACTAACGGCATTCCTGCCGCAGGAGCGCCAGGCGCTACGCCAGCCACTGAGCCCCCAGCAACCGAGGAGGCGGTTGCTGATGATCAACCGTCAACATCTCAAGTCCCCCCATCAAGCAAATACCTGAAGGTTGGCGAGAACCTGTTCGTCAATTTGCCGGGGTCAACAAGCATCGGGGCACCGACCGAAGGAGAAGCTTTTGATGAAGAGATCATCACTGCTGCTAGGCTCGAGATCGTCAACAAACCAAGCACCAGTAGCAGCAGATCTGAGGAAGACCAACTCCTTCAGGCCATGGGCGATAACTTCTGCAAGATCCAAGCTCTCCACCGCTCCAAGAAAGAGAAAGTAGATGCCAAGGGCGCACTGGTTGAAGCAGCTGAAGAAGATTTCCAAAAGCGCGTCAAACAAACGCAAATCTGGTACGCCGAGGCCTATCAAGAGCTGACTGCCCATCGGGAGCAAGTGAGTGAAAGCTGGACGGAGCTCCTCTTGAAGCAATCTGATATGGAGAAGGCTCAAGAGGAAGCTACGCAAAGAATTGCTGCCGAAGAAGCCCTTCTGACGGAGTGCCGCATTGCGCTGGATGCTCACGAGGAGGATCTTGCCGCGCGTGAGCAGGCGCTCGCCGCCAAGATTCGCAGCAAAGATGAAGAAATTGAAAAGCTTGCTGCACGGCGGACCTAGGAGCTGGAGCAGAAGCACAAAGAGGCGCTCGAAGCTCTAACTGCAGATCACGCCGACAAACTCAAGGAGGCCGTCAATGCTGCCGAGGCCGCAGAGGCCGCCAAGAAGGAGCTGAGCGACAAGGTGAAGAGACTGGAAGTGGAACTTGAAAAACTCGGCAAGGAGCTCTCCACGCTCAAGGGTGACAGGGAAAAGACCCTCCACACCTTGGCGGAGATGCAAGTCGCCATGTCTGACAAGACCAAGCAGCTCTCTTTAGCCAATGACGCCATTGCCGATCTGAGGCTGAAACTGAGCACCCTGGAGAAGTCACTTGAGGACAGCAGAGCCCGCGAAAAGGCCCTGAGCAAGGATCTTCAGGACGAGAAGAACTTGCTCAAGAGCGCCGCCGCCGCCCAAGTTGACTATGAAAAGGGGGTGACAATCTGGACAGAACGCCTCATCGATGCCGCGGAGAAGCTCACGGCACAACTGGCATCCATGGGCCTATCAAACTTCAGGTATTCTTCCGAGGATAGAATCTCTTTGAGTGCCAGGTTGACCATGTTCTTCGAGAGCATCATTGAGGCCTTGAAGCTGCTTCAGTCCACCCGAGCAACCCAGCTAGCCAATGAAACTCGCAAACTTTGCCGGGCCGTCCTCCGCAAGGTGCTCATCAAAGTGGCGTATAATAACCCCGGCATCAATCTCACCAACGTGCTTGGCCACTTGCCGAAGAACGCAGATGTCAAGGCGCTTGAGGAACTTGTCGCGCCCATTCTTGAGAAGGTGGATTCGATTAAAAGGGTCGAAGGCCAGCGCAGAGACTAGTCGTTCCACCTCTTCTTGCCGTCGCCATTCCATGACAAAGACAATTAAGTCTTAAGTTAGAACTGCGGCAGCTTATCAATGTAACATAACTCGCTTGTGTTTGAGTACACGCATGCTGTTTCCCTCGTCTGATTCTTTTATGTATGGACTTCACCCTACGCTCACTGAAAAACTTGCCGGTGCGCAACCTGCCGCGAGCGCTGGGTGCGGGACTTCAGCAGCCTGCTGGAGGTGCAGCAACCGGCAAGACCCCTTGGCGTTCTCAGTGCAGCCACTTAAATCATTGAGCGGACTCGAAACAAAATAAGGGCGCAACTGATTACGACGAGGGTTCCTTCGCGTGCAGGTTTTCCATACAAAAGTCGAAATCGTCTAAGGAAAACAACCTAATAATAAGAGAAACTTGCTCTAGGTTTTAGAACTTAGCTTTCTGTTGCTGCTCTTCCTCCGGTAAGATGCTAATCCTGAACATCGCCAACTAATACTCATACCTTCCTTCCCCCTCGGCAAACGTGCATGCGAGGAATCCTTCTGTCTTTTGAGAAAAAGAAAGAAGAGAAAATAAAGGTATGAAACCTTGGCGGTTCATTAGAACTTACCGGGAACAAGTGTCATACAACATCTGCGACAAACATGCATATATATATATATATAAACATGGAAATCGATAAGGAAATGCACAACACTTAAACTTATTCATCTGTGCTCAGGGTCTGTGCCTGGCTTTGTACATAGGATTACATGCCATGCCGGCAAGACTTGTACAAAAGGATGGTCGCGGGGGGCCCCCGGCAACCGCGCCTCATTGGTAGAATTTACGAAGATGCTCAATATTCCAGGAATTGCTCACTAGAATGCCATCTTCGGTCTCCAGGCGGACAGCGCCAGGCCTGGTGACTCGTACTACCCGATAAGAGCCTTCCCACTTCGGCGTCAACTTGTTTGAATTCTTGGCGGACTGAATCCGTCGAAGAACAAGGTCGCCTTCCTCAAGGCTTCGGGCGTGAACTTTGTGGCTATGGTAGCGGCGCAAAGCTTGCTGGTAGCATGCAGCTCGCACAGCAGCCTGAAGACGATCTTCCTCAAGGAGCACAACGTCGTCTTGCCGCAGTTGCTCTTGCTCAAGCTCATCGTAAGCGAGCACTCGAGGCGATCCGTATATGAGTTCCGTGGGGAGAACTGCTTCCGCTCCGTAGACCAGAGCGAAGGGTGTCTGGCCGGTGGCTCGATTTGGTGTCGTTCTGATTGACCAAAGAACCGCCAGCAACTCATCAATCCAGCGCCTTCCACACTTTTTCAGCCTGTCAAAAGTTCTGGTCTTGAGACCGCGCAACACTTCAGCATTAGCCCTTTCAGCTTGGCCGTTGCTTCTCGGGTGAGCAACAGAGGCAAAACAAATTTTGTCGCCAAGGTCTTGGACGTACTGCATGAAGGTGCGACTTGTGAATTGTGTGCCATTGTCAGTGATGATCCTATTGGGCACACCGAAACGGCAAACTATCCCGTTGAAGAACTTGACGGCTGATTGTGCTGTAACCTTCCTCACCGCTTCCACCTCCGGCCACTTTGTGAACTTGTCGATTGCAACGTACAAGTACTCAAAGCCCCCGGTAGCACGGGGAAAAGGGCCCAGTATGTCGAGCCCCCAGATCGAAAAGGGCCAGGAGAGAGGGATTGTGTGAAGGGCTTGTGCTGGCTGATGTGATTTCTTCGAATGAAACTAGCACGCTTCACACTTGGTTACTAGTGCAGTTGCATCCTGGAGAGCAGTGGGCCAAAAGAAACCTTGCCGGAATGCTTTCCCGGCAAGTGCTCTTGATCCTATGTGAGAGCCACATATGCCTCCATGTATCCCTGCCAACAGCTCTAGTCCATCCTCCCAAGGAATACACTTCAATTTCACACCGTTTGGTCTTTTTCTGTACAGGACGTCGTCGACGAACTTGTACATAGCAGACCGACGGGCTACTCTCTCCGCTTCTTCCTGTTCTTTAGGGAGTTCCCCTGTCTGAAGGAAATGGACAATGTGCTGTGCCCATGCCGGAGCCTGGGGCTCGACAGCTAGGACTAAAGGCATTTCCTCTGCCAAGGGAACATTCATCTCGACAGCGAGAGCGCAAGGTTCTGCTGGAGCCTGTTGTTCCCTGGCAGGCTTGTCATTGATCCCAGCAAGTTCCTTGCCGGCGGCTTCTGGGAGCTCTGCCGGAAAGTACTGACCAGAATTCAACTTTCTTCTCTTTTCTTGCCGCATTGATGGCGCCACAGATGGTTGAGTTAAACGGAGCACAAAAGTCCCTGGTTCCACAGGCAACTTGAGGGCAGCGCGCTTTGACAGGTCGTCAGCAATGCTGTTGTCGGCACGAGGGATGTGCTTCATTTGTAGACCATCAAAGCGCTCTTCTATTTTCCTCACCTCATCTACGTAAGCTTGCATCAATGGACTCTGATAATCCTTGTTAATCTGCCTAACAACAAGCTGCGAATCGCCTTTGATGATGAGCTTCTTGATACCAAGGTCTGCTGCGATCCTGAGACCGGCAAGCAAGCCCTCGTATTCTGTAATGTTGTTTGTTGAACTCTCCCAGGGAAAATGCATCTGGATTACATACTTGAGGTGCTCTTCGGTGGGCGCGACAAGCAGCACGCCAGCACCGGCGCCTTGCAGCGAAAAAGCCCCGTCAAAGTACATAACCCACTCTTGATCAACTTCCTTGCTCGGGAGAGTTGTTTCTTGAACCTCTTCGTCTGGCGTTGGGGTCCATTCCGCAATGAACTCCGCCAAGGCCCTGCTCTGAATTGTCGAAGTGCTTTCGAACTTGAGGCCAAAGCTCGACAATTCCAATGCCCACTCCACAATCCTGCCGGTTGCTTCTGGATTTCGCAAGATCCGTTGCAACGGAAAGCGAGTGACGACAGTAATTTCATGTGCTTGAAAATAGTGGCGCAGCTTCCTCGAGGCCATAAGGAGGCCAAAGAGCAGCTTCTGCACGCCAGAGTATCTTGACCTAGCCCCTTGTAAAAGAGAGCTGACAAAATAAACTGGGCGCTGCACCACCTTTTTCCTCTGCACCAGCTCTTCTGACTGCGCAGATCCTGTCTTGCCGGGATCGATCCTTGCCGGGGAGGATCCCGCTGCGTCGCTTGGTGGTCCCACCACTGGTGTTGCTTCCTCGTCAGCTTCTCTCTGCGCCACTAATGCAGCACTAACCACTTGATTTGTTGCCACTAAATATAGCAGCAGCGGTTCTTCTGGTTTAGGCGCAACTAGTGTTGGCGGAGAGGAAAGATATTTCTTCAAATCTTGCAGCGCGGCCTCCGCTTTCGGAGTCCATTTCATTGGACCTGCCTTCTTCAAAATTTTGAAAAAGGGCAGGGCGCGCTCAGCAGATTTGGAAATAAACCTGCTTAGGGCAGCAACACAGCCAGCAAGACGATGCACATCTTTGACACGTCTTGGCGCTTCAATCTACTCAATAGCTTTGATCTTGTCAGGGTTTGCTTCAATCCCTCGTTGAGATACAAAGAATCCGAGAAGTTTGCCGGAAGGAACACCAAACACAGACTTCTCAGGATTGAGCTTCAAATTGATCTTGCGCAGATTTGCAAAGGTTTCTTCTAGATCTTGTATGAGCGTCGACTTGTCCTTGGTTTTGACCACTATGTCATCCATGTAGGCCTCCATATTTCTATGGAGCTGAGGCTCAAAACCAATTTGGACCGCTCTTGCAAATATGGAACCAGCACTTTTCAACCCGAAAGGCATTCATATAAAACAATACGTACCACATGGGGTGATAAATGCGGTCTTTTCTTTGTCTTCTTTCGCCATAAAAATCTGGTGATACCCTGAATAGGCATCAAGAAACGACAGTAGATCACAACCAGCAGTGGAGTCCACAATCTGGTCGATGCGCGGCAAAGGAAAGGGATCTTTTGGGCAGGCCCTATTGATATCTGTATAATCAATACATAGCCTCCATTTCCCATTCGCCTTGCGCACTACAACCGGATTGGCCAACCAAGTAGGGTGTAGCACTCCTCTGACCAGTCCTGCCGCTTCCAACTTTCTGATTTCTTCGGCAATGAATTCTTGCCGCTCCAAGGCTTGCTTCCTGACCCTCTGCTTGACGGGCCGCACGTGAGGACAGACAGCAAGGTGGTGCTCAATTACCTTCCTGGGAACACCGGGGATGTCAGACGGTTGCCATGCAAACACGTCGACATTCGCCCGCAAGAAGGCAATGAGCGCGCTTTCCTATTTGTCATCTAGGGTGGAACTTATGGTGAAAGTTCCTCCCGTTCCGTCCTCCTTGACGGGCACCTTCTTGGTTTCTGGCAGAGCAGCCTTAGATTTCTTGTTCTTGCCGGTGGAACTCTCTGGTGCGTCCTCAATGGAAGCGCAGCACTCCGGAGAGGTGCGCTTGCCAGAGTTCAAGCCAAGGTTCTTGCCGGTCTTCTTCCTCCCCCCGGGAGTTCCAGCGGCAGGAGCAGATGCCTTGACAGCAGGTGCTGCAACTGCTTCCCGGTAGAGTTGGTCGGCACAGATGAGCGCATCCTTCTTGTCGGAGTGGACAGTGATGACACCCAACGGCCCGGGCATCTTCAACACATTATATGCGTAGTGTGATGCCGCCATAAACTTTGCCAGCGCGGGGCGGCCAAGGATTCCATTGTATGACATAGGAATCTTGGCGACATCAAACACCACCTTCTCTATTCTGTAGTTGAGCTCGCTACCAAATGTTACCGGCAGCGTGATCTTGCCCTTCGGCTGAGTCCTTCCTGGATTTACCCCTTGAAAGGTGCCAGTTTCCTCGAGATCTTCATCAGGAATCTGGAGCCTTTTGAGCACATCTGGCGAGATCAGGTTCAGCCCGGCCCCACCGTCAACTAGCATTTTCATCACCTTGAGGTTGCGGATTGTTGGTGATACCAACAACGGCAAGCACCTGACCACGGTTGTGCGATCAGGGTGGTCCTCGGCGTTGAAAATGATAGGCGTGCTGGACCACTTCAGGGCCTACATGCATCGAGCGATGGCTCTGTTGCATTAACTTCTTGCACCCACTGTTTAAGTCGACAGTGGGAAGAATGCAACGAAGCGCCCCCGTCGATACACATAGCCTCTGTGGCTTTCTGAAATTCTTGCTCACTAGACTCATCATCCTCTCCATCGTCATCATCACCTTCCTCTTTGTCGCGGCCTCGAGCGGGCCTTTCTCTTTGTTGCTTGGCCTTGCCGCGGCGACCCCCTTGGCCCCCGCGCTTCTTGCCGGATCCCTTAGCACTGTCTTGGGCCTTCTCCTTGTCTCGCTTTTCATATTCAGCTCTTTGCTTCTCGACAAGTTGCTCAACTTGCCGGCAGTTCTGGAGATCGTGGCCCTGGGTGCGATGGATCTTGCAATACTGCTTGCCGGAGTTTTCCGACCTGTCAGCAGCCACCAAGGCTTGGCAGGAGACGCACCCGGCAAGTTCCTTGCCGGGATTGTCAACCCTGGCCTTCTTGGCGGCGCCGGGGTTACCGGATTCCTCGACAGCAAGCACGGCCTTGCCCTTGCGCTTCTTATTCCGCCGCCGATTTTTCCTTGGCGGGGTTGCGACATCTTCCTCCGATTCGCCCCCTGCGCCAACAGCTTCGCCGGGGAGTTTCCTCCCTTCTTCAGCTCAAGCGCACTTGTCAGCCAAGGCGTAGAGCTCGGCAATACTCCTAACCTTGTTCATCGCCAGCTCTTCCCGCATTTTGCGGTTATGCACATTCTGATGAAACGCGCTCACAACAGCGGCAGGGTGAACGTCAGGAATATTGTACTGCACCCGGCTAAATCTCTGCATGAATTTGCGTAGGGTCTCGCCCTCCCTCTGAGGGATGATGTGCAAATCGCTCTCTTGGCCAGGAGCTTGATGGCCTCCAACAAAGGCGCCAACAAACTGATGGCACAGATCTGACCAGGAAGAAATAGAATTCTCTGGCAGATGCATCAACCACGACCTCACGTTGGGCTTAAGCACCAACGGGAAGTAGTTGGCAAGTATCTTGTCGTCTTGGCCCCCGGCAGCCTGCACCGCAATGGTGTAGATGCTCAGGAACTCTGAGGGATGAGTCTTGCCGTCATATTTCTCCGGGTTCTCTGGCTTGAAGTTTCGGGAATTGGGCCACTAGACTTGCCGCAGCTCACGGGTAAACGCTGGCGTACCTACCTCGTAAGGCAAGTCGCCTGCATTCCCTGGCGCAGGCTCATCGACAGCGGGCCCTGTGCGCTTATCAGATTGATAGCGCGCTTCCCGTCACCGCTCGATGGTGGTCCGAGCGTCCTCCTTGCTTCGTTCCTGGAGAACTTGACGCTGATCGTGGCGCATCCGTGGATCAGACGATGCCGTGGAATCGTCATCATGGCCATCAGTCCGCCGGGTCGTCGACTGCCGCTGGTGTTGCGGAGGGGAGTGCACTGTGGTTGCACCACCTCCGGTCTTCTCCACATCGGCTCGCGCCAGATCGATGGACCGCGGTCGCGAGGGCCCGGCCTCTTGCGGCCCATCTTTGTTGGGGAAGCCGATGGGGCTCTGGATGGTAGCTCGCCACTCCTCCATCTTCTCGGGAGCAGGAGGAAAATGAAGGAGCAGCTGTGCACGTGCCAAGGCTTCCGCCGGCGTAGGCGGCGGTGACTGGTGCGATGTGCGTGAGGTGCTCTGACTCCTAACAACGTTAGAAGGAGCACCATCATGATCACGCGACCGCGCGCCACTCCCGCCAGCAGTTTGGCATGCATGCTGAGCCTGCGCACCTCGGGATTGATGCGCAGAGGCCCTCTCGTGGGGACGTCCTGAACCACCAGCGCCATGGCGTCGCTCATCGCGTACGACCTGAGAAGGCCGCGTCGCTTGCGCCGGCGCTGGAGCTCCAGAAGGCGTCCTCCGGTCTTTGGAGTTTGTTGTGCCGCCTGTAGGCAACACAGTTCCGTCCCTGGATCTAGCGGCGTGCGGATTGCCGCCGCCGCTGCGAACGACTCTGCTCGCCAGGCTTGGATCGCCAGAACGTCGTGGAGGCTCTAAGCCTCTTCCTTCCACATCTGCGCCGTCACCCGTACGAGAGGGCACAAGCGAAACGGACGTGGATGGTTGCACCGTTGCGGCGCCGTTCTTCTTGGGTGGCATAATGATGAAGATGATGAAGAAACTAAGGCGCCTATCACTAGATCAGGTTTGTGCAACTTCGATCCCCCTACCTGGCGCGCCAAAGATGTCGGCGTACGACACCTATGGGATCTCGAGCGACCCCTTTACGGTTCGGCAGGGAGAGAGGTATGCACAAAGAGCAGAACTAATGATCAACGCGGGGCAATTTTTACCCAAGTTCGGGCCGCTGATCAGCGTAAAACCCTACTCCTGCCTTGATTTATTGTTGATGTTCTTGAGCCCAGGCTCCAGGAGCGCTCATGATGAACAGTGCATTCAAAGAGCAGCTACACATGCAGAATGGGCCGACCAAATCCTCTTCTGTAGCAGTCGCCTTGGGCCTCCTTTTATATGCTCCAAGGGGCAACCACAGTGGCGAAATGTACAGACATTGAGGTGTAAAGTAGCTACAGGATTATCATACCTAACCACTGATGGATTAGGACAAATGCATTTAATGCACCGTGAGGTGTCCGTTTAGGTGTCTCACTTTCTTGGGGATGGAAAAAGGGGCCATCCCATCAGCACCGCTTAAGCTTTCCTCCACTGGCGCGTCGCCACGAACCCATAGAGGGACCCAGGATGTCAGACCTGTTACTGTGCTGAAGTGGTTGAATAGCTATAGGATCCTGCCGGGGCGCAAATCTTGTCGGGGCTGGATCTTGCCGGGGCCGAATCTTGGCGGGTTTTGTGGGTCACCCCGGCAAGATCTTGCCGGGGCCCCAGACTTTAGTCTCCGAATCTTATTAGCCCGACCTTTAATCCTCAATCTGAATGATTCCTTGACAACCTTGCGTTAATCTTCAATTATTCTCCCGGCAAGCCTTGCCGCGGGCTTGGCTACAACTGCCCGTGCACAAGTATGGGGTACTAACGTCCCAGTACTTAGTACACCGACAATGGCAGTAACACAGTCATCATGATGATATGAAACAAGCACAGAGCACAAGTAGCGTGAAAATAGGGTAAGCAGGCAGAAGACAAAGTGACTGAAGAAATAGGATTGAGGAAATTGAGAAAGTATTCAGTCAAAGTCTTCAAACAATAACAATCAATTTCATCAACAAGTAGACGAGGAAAAGAAAGGGTTGAGGAAATAGAACCAGTAGCTTGGTGAAGACAGTGATTTGGTAGACCAGTTCCAACTGCTATGATAGTTGTACGTCTGGTTGGATCGGCTTGGTATTTAAACCAAAGGACACACAGTCCCATGACACACAGTCCTTACCATATTCTCCTTGAGCTAAGGTCACACAGACCTTGCCCAATCACTCGTGGTAAGTCTTCAAGGTGACTTCCAAACCTTCACAAACTCGGTCACCCGGCGATCCACAATTCCTCTTGGATGCTCTAGACCATGACGCCTAACCGTCTGGAAGATGACAGTCTTCAAAGGTAACAAGCGTCGGTTCCACACAGGAACAATCTCTTCAGTGATGCTCAATCACTTTGGGTTTTAGGTGTTGGGGGTTTGGGTTTTTCCTCACTGATGATTTTCTCTCAAAATTCTCGGAGGATGGGATCCTCTAAATGACAAGTGTCAATCTATCTCTCGGAGCAGCCAATCAGCTAGTGGTTGAGGGGGACGGCTATTTATAGCCAGGGAGCAGCCCGACATGATAAGACATAAATGCCCCTAATGATATGACCGTTGGATGGATAAGATATCTTGGGGCAACTGGCGTAAAGCGCAACAACGGTCAGAAATTTGAGCTCTCAAATTCCTCAGGGCTATCATGTTCCTTACTGTAGGCAATTCGCACTGGCAAAATCCTAACTCCTCAGTCAGAACAAATTCCTCAGAGACCAGAAGAACTTCGTCTCTGTCACTGAAGAAATTGACTGAACTGCAATAGATTTCCAAAGGCTTCACTCGAAGGATTGGGTATGTGTATAGGCTTTGAGATGAGCATCACTTGGAAAATTTTCCTTAGTATTACCTCGACCCCCTTTAATAGTATGGTGTTTCCTATGACTCAAAAGAAAGGAAATGAAACTACGAAAACAAAAGTATTCACGTTTCATAGTCCTCGCATCAATATCTTCAAGGTCACACCAATTTCCTCATTTTCAAAGTCTTCAAGAAAACCAAAGTCTTCAGATGAAGACATTCATTTTTAGGGGTCGACTTACTTCAGATTTATCAAACTCCTCAGAGACTTATTAGACCTGTGTACACTCACAAACACATGAGTCCCTTAACCTATAAGTCTTCAATACACCAAAATCACTAAGGGGCACTAGATGCACTTACAATCTCCCCCTTTTTGGTGATTGATGACAAATAGGTTAAGTTTTCAACGGGGTAAACATATGAAGTGTAAATACTGATATTGAGGAATTTGATTGCAAGATATAGAAGAACTCCCCCTGAAGATGTGCATATTTGAGGAATTTGCTTTGGACTGCAAATGCACATGGTAGGATAAAATCTTGGAGATCTCCCCCTATATCTTGTAATCCATTCATGCATTTAACATATAGTATGAAGATTTGAAATACATGATGGAAAATGGTGTCTGACGAAATTCGGCATGCATGCATTAAGTAACTTCAGGAAATAAGCATGCAGAAGGCAGTTCGAAAGTGTCAGACCACCATCGGACTTAAGTTTACAACTCATCAAACAAACACCTCAGAAGAACAAGAGTTGTAACTTAAACAAAAACATCCCAAATATATAGAGACCCGCTTGAAGACTAACTAAAATTTCTCCCCCTTTGTCATCAAATGATCAAAAGGGACGAAAATTGAGGACTAACGCCCCTGAAGAATATCAGCTAGAGGTAGGTGGAGGAGCGCCATCATTGTCGGTATTGTTTGTCGATGTAGGGCCTGCCGCAGTGTCGTCGAGATCCTCAGCTTCATCTGTCTCACGCGATGAAGAATATGAATTTGTGACCAACTGAGGAACTTTGACCTTCTTGAATTTCTTCAAAGGAGGATGTGACCAGTCAAAGTTCTGCGGAAAGTCCACCTGCTTGAGGTCTTCATCTGTATAAAGATGTGAAAGTATGGCCCAAGTGTGGTCGAAGATTTCATGCACATAGTAATGGTTTTTCTTCACAGTGTTCTGCATGACAGTCATGTTCTGATGAATTGAGCCAAATTGATGCTTGACCCACTTGTAATTGCAATCAACTTTCTGGTGAAGACTTAGAAGAAGCTCATGATCAGTCATCACACGCGGGGCAGTGGCTTGAGGATTTTGCTCGGTGGCTTTTGCAGCAGAGTCCTATGTTGCAGAGTCATCATTGGTGGAGTAAGAAGCAGCCTTACAAAATTGGCCATCCAATGGACGAGTGCCTTCATCAATAACAACATCTTTGCCTTTTTCATCAACTGAGGAAAAGGTCCTTTTGAGGACTTCAATAGGAGGCAGAAAGCTGAAGTGATTCTGAAAATCAGCCTTGTATGGAAATGAAGACCTGGTTCTGATGAACCTCATAATTCAAGGATCACAGGGCTTCAATTCAAATGGTGAAAGAGCAACATTTGACAAAGTCCTCATGAAGAAATCATGATAGTTTATGGGAATGCCATGAATGATGTTGAACACTAGATTCTTCAAGATGCCAACAACTTCTTCTTCTTCAGAATTGTGGCCTTTGATAGGACTGAGGGTTTTGGTCAGAATGCGGTATACTGTCCTAGGCACATAGAGCAAATCCTTCAAGATGAAAGAGGTTCTTGGAGCTTGGCCTGGACGCAAAGGTTTCATCAACACTTGTGTCGGTGTCAAAACCGGCAGACCTCGGGGTAGGGGTCCAGAGCTGTGGATCTAGGATCGATGGGTAATAAGGGATGACGAACACAGTGTTTACCCATGTTCGGGCCCTCTCGAAGAGGTAATACCCTATGTCCTGCTTGATTGTATTGATTGTATAACATGGTTTACAGAGTAGATCTACCTCGAGATCAGTATGAGCTAAACCCTAGGCTACATGGGGATGAAGATAGCTCTCGCCCTAATGACTACAACCCTCGGTTTATATAGGCACCGATAGGGTTAGGGTTACCGAAGATAGATTACAACAAGAGGGAAAGAGATCTCGTCCACCCTTGACTTGGAGGGCACACCACGGCTTCACAGGTCTCCGGTCACCACACGCCTCCACCAGTCCGGCCCATGCACAATGGGTCGTCGCCCCGAGGACCCCTTAGTCCATGACTCCCTCAGTAGCCCCCGAAGATGCCTCCAACACCGAGACTTGTATCCGGTATCCATTCCGACCTGTATTCGGTTTGCGGGGCGAGTTCTTCAGCAAGTCTCCCCCCTGTTCGGTACCAAGTGATGTTCGGAGTCTGAAACGACTGTTTTACTTAACACCGAAGGTACGTAGTAATAAAAATATCGCTCAAGCGCAAATAGTGCATTTATCTGACAACATTTTCTCCTTCAATGAAGAGTCGCTTCCGGCCATAACGCCAAGCAGTTACTATTTCTCGAAGCGCGGCTCGAGGCTGACGCCACGCTTGACATGTCCCTTCAAGGTGGAGATCGTGTCCCGCTTTTCGGGGGATATGGTTAATGATTTCGATTCCCCTCCCCGCTCATAACGTTGCAGAGATATCGGGAAGTGGAGAGGCCAATGGCATGAAAAAGGGGATCTCTGGCCTGCCCACAGTCTATAAAAGGGGCCACTATAGTCTGCATCCCACGCCTTCTCCTACCTTCCGCACTCGAGATCCTTCAAAGCTCCAGCGCCCTTTCTCCCTGCTTCCATAGCCAATTCCACTTTACCTCCTTTGACCATGGCCGGATCCGGCACCAATGGGAAGTGGGAGGTCTCTTCTATCACCAACGAGGATATACTAAAGCTGAAGGAGGCCAGTTACTTGCCGGTCAACGTCGCCCATCGAGCCCCCGAAGAAGGCCAGATCATCCCTACACCCGAGCCAGGTGAAAGGATAGTTTTTCTCCCCCATTTCCTTAGGGGGCTTCGATTTCCACTGCACACCTTTGTGCGGGGGCTAATGTTTTACTATGGTCTGGATTTCCATGATCTAGCCCCCAACTCCCTCTTCCACATTTCGACCTTCATCATCGTCTGTGAAGTGCTCCTCCGGGTCCAGCCGCACTTCGGCTTATGGCTGAAGGTGTTCAACGTGAAGGCCAAGGTGGTCGGCGGCGAGCACGTGGACTGCGAAGGGGCCATGATCAGCAAGCTGACACATATCAAGTGGCCGAATGGCCACTTCATCGACACCGTCCGGATGTGGCAGAAGGAGTGGTTCTATATCACCGAGCTGAGGGAGGCTGCATGGGGAGCGGCCCCCGCCTTCCGGTCTGGACCCCACACCAGATTGGCCGCCTGGACCACCAAGAGTCCGGACTGGGGATGTATTGCCGATGCCAAAGTGCTACAAAAGCGCGTCGACAACGTAATAGAGACCGGCACGAAGCTGGTCGACGTGTTCCAGATCATGCTCCACTGCGGGCTCCTCCCTTGCCAAGAGAGGGCCAAGCCCATGTGGGAGCATGAGCCCGAGGATCCGGCCACTATGCGGCACCTCTTCGGCACGACTCCTCACAAGATATGCGGCCAACTATTCCAGCCCCAGAAGGAGTGGCCGGCCGAGAGGAAGGACATCGGTCTTGACGCCGCGAATCCTCCAAGGGAGGTGAGTGGCATGTCTCTTCGAAGAGTATTCGGATATTTACATTACGTGAGACACCTGGTTATGTGGATTCTGCAGGGCTGGCTCGCCAAGGCCAAGAAGATCAGCGGCCCGGCGCCGCTGTCGGAGGGGCCCCGATCAGAACAACTAGAGAAGATGTTGGTCGTGGTGCCCTACAAGGCGCCCGCTAAGAAGGGCAAGAAGCAAGAGGCATCGGAGGCTAGGGAGGGCCTCCACCGCAGGATCCGTCCGGGCAACCGATCCGGAGATGCCCCGGCCTCATCCATACAGGATAGGGGCAAGGAGGAGGAGGACGAAGAGGAGAGTGCCTCTTCGCACTCCAAAAAGAGGCCGGCGTTCGAGGATGCCGAGGAGGTCCAACCTTCCTTGGCACCAAAGAGACGACACCGGCCTAAGCTGGTTATACCTGACAGCTCAGATGACGAGAAGTCTGAGGCATCCGAGGAGCTCCCGAAGAAGGGATCCAGGGTTAAGCCCCCTACCAGCAGGTAAGGTGTCTGTATTTTCAGCTATTATGCTTTCAGTAGTTTGTTTTAGTTGAAGGTTAACCCCTCCAAATCGCAGTCCCCCGCATGAGCGCCCCACCAAGCAAATCTTGGAAGGGACGTCTCCGCCCGCCGAGCTGGCGGACAATGGGTTTATGGCGCACTCCGCGCCTCCTTTGGTCCCCGAAGAGGCTGAGGAGGTGCGGTCCCAAAGAACTCCTCCTCCTCCGAACACGGAGGGGGAGGTACATGCCGTAATGTCTGAGCTCAACACCTTGGTCACCGAAGACCAGGAGGGAGCGTCCCTCCTGGCCGACGAGGGAAAAGAGTCCTGGCCATCCGGACCCCCTCCATCGACCGCTCCCGAGCCTCCGAGGCCCTCGACGGCACAGATTCCTCCCAGCGGGGAGGGGGCCAGGGAGCCAATGCCAGCGCCGAACACCTTCGCACGAGCGGTGGTGGGCTGGCCGGACACGCTGGAGGAGTTGGTTGATACGCCTGTTATGCATCATGCTTTTATATCAATATTTATTGCATTATGGGCTGTTGTTACACATTATATCACAATACTTATGCCTTTTCTCTCTTATTTTACAAGGTTTACATGAAGAGGGAGAATGCCGGCAGCTGGAATTCTGGACTGGAAAAGGAGCAAATATTAGAGACCTATGCTGCACAACTCCAAAAGTCCTGAAACTTCATGGAGAGTCATTTTAGAATTAATAAAAAATATTGGGCAAATAAAGCACCAGAGGGGGGCCACCTGCCATCCACAAGGGTGGAGGGCGCGCCCTACGGTCTTGTGGGCCCCCTGGCAGGCCCCCGACGCCCATCTTCTGCTATATGATGTCTTTTACCCTTGCATAAATAAGGAGGAAGCTTTCGGGACGAAGCGCCGCCATCTCGAGGCAGAACTTGGGCAGAACCAATCTAGGGCTCCGGCGGAGCTGTTCTGCCGGGGAAACTTCCCTTCGGGAGGGGGAAATTGAAGCCATCGTCATCACCAACGATCCTCTCATCGAGAGGGGGTCAATCTCCATCAACATCTTCACCAGCACCATCTCCTCTCAAACCCTAGTTCATCTCTTGTATCCGATCTTTGAATGTTAGTGATTATGCTGTTGGTGCTGTTCTAGGGCAAAGAGTTGATAAGAAATTGAATGTTATTCATTATGCTAGTAAATCTCTAGACAGTGCCCAGAGAAATTATCCTACTACTGAAAAAGAATTTTTAGTAGTTGTCTTTGCTTGTGATAAGTTCAGATCTTATATTGTTGATTCCAAAGTAACTGTTCACACTGATCATACTGCTATTAAATATCTTATGGAAAAGAAAGACGCTAAACCTAGACTTATTAGATGGGTTCTCTTGCTACAAGAATTTGATTTGCATATTATTGATAGAAAGGGAGCTGAGAACCACGTTGCAGAGAACTTGTCTAGGTTAGAAAATGTTCTTGATGACCCACTGCCAATTGATGATATCTTTCCTGATGAACAATTAGTTGTCATAAATGCTTCTCGTAATACTCCATGGTATGCTGATTATGCTAATTACATTGTCGCTAAATTTATACCACCTAGTTTCACATACCAGCAAAAGAAAAAGTTTTTCTATGATTTAAGACATTACTTTTGGGATGACCCACACCTTTATAAAGAAGGAGTAGATGGTGTTATTAGACGTTGTGTACCTGAGCATGAACAGGAACAGATCCTACGCAAGTGCCACTCCGAGTCTTACGGAGGACACCACGCTGGAGATAGAACCGCACATAAGGTATTGCAATCCGGTTTTTATTGGCCTACTCTCTTCAAGGATGCTCGTAAGTTTGTCTTGTCTTGTGATGAATGCCAGAGAATTGGCAATATTAGTAGACATCAGGAAATGCCTATGAATTATGCACTTGTTATTGAACCATTTGATGTTTGGGGCTTTGATTATATGGGACCTTTTCCTTCCTCTAATGGGTATACACATATTTTAGTTGCTGTTGATTACGTTACTAAGTGGGTAGAAGCTATTCCAACTAGTAGTGCTGATCATAACACTTGTATTAAAATGCTTAAAGAAGTTATTTTTCCGAGGTTTGGAGTCCCTAGATATTTGATGACTGATGGTGGTTCACATTTTATTCATGGTGCTTTCCGTAAATTGCTTGCTAAGTATGATGTTAACCATAGAATTGCATCTCCATATCATCCTCAGTCTAGTGGTCAAGTAGAATTGAGCAATAGAGAGATTAAATTGATTTTCCAAAAGACTGTTAATAGATCTAGAAAGAATTGGTCTAAGAAACTCGATGATGCATTATGGGCTTATAGAACTGCTTATAAAAACCCTATGGGTATGTCTACACATAAAATGGTTTATGGAAAATCTTGTCACTTACCTCTTGAACTAGAACATAAAGCTTATTGGGCAATCAAAGAGCTCAACTACGATTTCAAACTTGCTGGTGAGTAGAGGTTATTTGACATAAGCTCGCTTGATGAATGGAGAACCCAAGCCTATGAGAATGCCAAGTTATTTAAAGAAAAAGTCAAAAGATGGCATGACAAAAGGATACAAAAGCATGAGTTTAATGTAGGTGACCATGTTTTGCTATACAACTCTCGTTTAAGATTTTTTGCAGAAAAGCTTCTCTCTAAATGGGAAGGACCTTACATTATCGAGGAGGTCTATCGTTCCGGTGCCATAAAAATCAACAACGCCGAAGGTACAAACCCGAAGATGGTAAACGGTCAAAGAATCAAACATTATATCTCAGGTACTCCCATAAATGTTGAGACCAATATAATTGACACCGTAACACCGGAGGAGTACATAAGGGACACTTTCCAGAATGTTTCAGACTCCAAAAAGGAATAGGTATGTGGTATGGTAAGTAAACCGACTCCAAAACGTTTCCAATGATAATTTTTCTCTGTTTTGGAATATTTAAAAAATTAGGAAAATTAAAAGTAGTCCGAAAGAGACACAAGGCAACCACAAGGGTGGAGGGCGCGCCCCCTACCTTGTGACCACCTCGTGTGCCCTCCGGACTCCGTTTTCTTGCACAATACTTCTTTTAGTCGGTAAAAATTCATTTTAGAATCTCCCGAAGGTTTTGACCACCGTACCACGGCAAAATCCCTTGTTTTCATTTTGAGTTGTTTTTGTAGTAGATTTGGAGCAAGATGTCTTCGCAAGAGTCGGTCGGAAAGAGTCGTGTCTCTCATCCGATGCCGGGCCCAAGAGCAAACAGCGAAGCTGACCACTTTGGGCAATCAACGGAGGAAGAGATGGAGGCTGACTTGAAAAGGGTAGATGCCATGGAGGAGGACCAAGAAGTTACTTCTCGTCTTCAAGCTGGATTCATGCTGGAGGAACTTCAGAGCTCAGCAATACCAAATTCGGTCATCCCTCCCAATGCTAGATTTCTCTCTTATGAAAAATATGAAAAAGAGTGTTTCTTTTTCCCCCGCAGCTATGAAACATCCATGGGTGATTGGAGCTCTGGCCGTCACGGGTAAACTACGCAAGGAAATAATGGACCTTGAGCAGCAAAATAATAAGCTCGAGGAGGAGAATCGTATCCTAAGCCTACATCATCAACAACCCCATCATCACCACCTCCGAAGGAAGAGACATAAATACATGGGTATGGGCACTCCCCTTGGCAACTGCCAAGCTTGGGGGAGGTGCCCCGGTATTGTATCACCATCACACCTTTACTTTTATCGTTTTTCTTATTTCGATCCTTTTGGTTATATCTTGCTCTAGTAGAATAAAGTTTTAGTATGATCTAGCTTTGAGTTTTGTTTCAATTTCTATCTATGTAATCGAGTCCGTGAGTTATATATAATAAAGAGTAGTTTTGAGTTGAAGGCTTTGCTTTCTTGCTATGATCTTGAGGGAATATAAATAAAAGAAAGAAATAAAAAGATCATATATTGATCTTATGGAGAGTAATGACTTCACATATAAAGAGTATGATGAATAAATTTGTTGGGAGTTGACAAACATAGTTTTGGTCATTGTTGCAATTAATAGGAAGTAATAAAGAAAGAGAGGTTTCACATATAAATATACTATCTTGGACATCTTTTGTAATTGTGAGCACTCATTAAAATATGACATGCTAAAAAGTTAATGTTGGACAAGGAAGAAAACATAATGAGTTATGTTTTCTTATATCCGAATAGAAGTTATATTGTCATGGATCCTCCAACTTATTGAGCTTGCTTTTCCCTCTTATGCTAGCCAAATCCTTTGCACCAAGTAGAGATACTACTTGTGCATCCAAATATTCCTTAAACCCAGTTTTGCCACGAGAGTCCACCATACCTACCTATGGATTGAGTAAGATCCTTCAAGTAAGTTGTCATCGGTGCAAGCAATAAAAATTGCTCTCTAAATATGTATGATCTATTAGTGTGAAGAAAATAAGCTTTATACGAACTTGTGATATGGAAGAAATAAAAGCGACGGACTGCATAATAAAGTTCTTTATCACAAGCGGCAATATAAAGTGACGTTCTTTTGCACTAAGATTTTGTGCATCCAACCATAAAAGCGCATGACAACCCCTGCTTCCCTCTGCGAAGGGCCTATCTTTTACTTTTATCTTCTACCCTTATACAAGAGTCATGGTGATCTTCACCTTTCCTTTTTACACTTTTTCCTTTGGCAAGCACTATGTGTTGGAGAAAGATCCAGATATATATATCCACTTGGATATTGGTTATCATAAAGTATTATTGTTGACATTACCCTTGAGGTAAAAGGTTGGGAGGTGAAACTATAAGCCCCTATCTTTCTCTGTGTTCGATGGAAGCTTTGAACCCATAAGTATCGCGTGAGTGTTAGCAATTGTGAAAGACCAAATGATAGTTGAGTATGTGGACTTGCTGAAAAGCTCTTATATTGACTCTTTTCGATGTTATTATAAATTGCAATTGCCTCAATGACTGAGATCATAGTTTGTTAGTTTTCAATCAAGTTTTTGATTCATACTTTACTTTGTGAATGAATTGTTACTTTAGCATAAGAAAATTATATGACGTTATATGTTGTTGTTCTAAAGATGATCATGATGCCCTGATGTCCGTATTTTATTTTATCGACACCTCTATCTCTAAACATGTGGACATATTTTTTGATTTCAGCTTTCACTTGAGGACAAGCGAGGTCTAAGCTTGGGGGAGCTGATACGTCCATTATGCATCATGTTGTTATATCTATATTTATTGCATTATGGGCTGTTATTACACATTATATCACAATACTTATGCCTTTTCTCTCTTATTTTACAAGGTTTACATTAAGAGGGAGAATGCCAGCAGCTGGAATTCTAGACTGGAAAAGGAGCAAATATTAGAGACCTGTGCTGCACAACTCCAAAAGTCCTGAAACTTCACGGAGAGTCATTTTGGAATTAATAAAAAATATTGGGTGATGAAAGCACCAGAGGGGGGTCGCCTGCCATCCACAAGGGTGGAGGGCGCGCCCTACCCCCTGGGCGCCCTCCGGTCTTGTGGGCCCCCTGGCAGGCCCCCTATGCCCATCTTCTGCTATATGATGTCTTTTGCCCTAGAAAAAATAAGGAGGAAGCTTTCGGGACGAAGCGCCGCCGTCTCGAGGCGGAACTTGGGCAGAACCAATCTAGGGCTCCGGCTGAGCTGTTCTGCCAGGGAAACTTCCCTCCGAGAGGGGGAAATTGAAGCCATCGTCATCACCAACGATCCTCTCACCGAGAGGGGGTCAATCTCCATCAACATCTTCACCAGCACCATCTCCTCTCAAACCCTAGTTCATCTCTTGTATCCGATCTTTGTCTCAAAACCTCAGATTGGTACCTGTGGGTTGCTAGTAGTGTTGATTACTCCTTGTAGTTGATGCTAGTTGGTTTATTCGGTGGAAGATCATATGTTCAGATCCTTAATGATAATTAATACTCCTCTGATTATGAACATGAATATGCTTTGTGAGTAGTTACGTTCATTCCTGAGGACATGGGAGAAGTCTTGTTATAAGTAATCATGTGAATTTGGTATTCGTTCGATATTTTGATGAGATGTATGTTGTCTTTGCTCTAGTGGTGTTATATGAACATCGACTACATGACACTTCACCATGATTTGGGCCTAGGGGAAGGCATTGGGAATTAATAAGTAGATGATGGGTTGCTACAGTGACAGAAGCTTAAACCCTAGTTTATGTGTTGCTTCGTAAGGGGCTGATTTGGATCCATATGTTTCATGCTATGGTTAGATTTATCTTAATTCTTCTTTCGTAGTTGCGGATGCTTGCGAGAGGGGTTAATCATAAGTGGGAGGCCTGTCCAAGGAAGGGCAGAACCCAAGCACCGGTCCACCCACATATCAAATTATCAAAGTAACGAACGCGAATCATATGAGCATGATGAAAACTAGCTTGACAACAATTCCCATGTGTCCTCGGGAGCGCTTTGCTTTATATAAGAGTTCGTCCAGGCTTGTCCTTTGCTACAAAAAGGATTGGGCCACCTTGCTGCACCTTGTTTACTTTTGTTACTTGTTACCCGTTACGAATTATCTTATCACACAACTATTTGTTACCGATAATTTCAGTGCTTGCAGAGAATACCTTGCTGAAAACCGCTTGTCATTTCCTTCTGCTCCTTGCTGGGTTCGACACTCTTACTTATCGAAAGGACTACGATAGATCCCCTATACTTGTGGGTCATCATTGGTGAGTAACTCCGTCATCGTTGAAGGGCACCGCACCCTTATGGGTGTGGTTATGCAGAGTGTTCGGTCCATCCAATCCAGACTGAAAGACGCTGTCCAAGGCCTTCTAACAGGCTTTGAGGTAAGTCAAGTAATGATCCTTCCTCATAATGCAGTTATAGTTCTTAGCTTAAGTAGGCCGCATACATACCAGCCCCCGAGACTCTGTCAGGATCTTCAAAGAGACCTGCAGAGGATCAAATTCGGTAGGTCAGTTAACAATGTCGACATTTTTTATGCTAATGCAGGCATCTTCTGTGGCCGCGGCTGCTAATGCAGCGGCGTTAGAGGAGATGGATCGGAAGCCCATGCTTTCTGATCAAGAGCTGGACCTTGTCAACAAATGGCTTGACGAGGCGCAAGGTAAGCTATGTAAAAAGATGTGTATTTGCCAGATAGGGACTGGCCAGACCATTGACTGGTCCTTTATCTTGATGATCTTGCAGCTGCTGCCGCCGAGGTCGAGGGCTTAAAGGAGGCCCTTAAGAAAGCTGAGGCCGAGACGGCCGAGAAGAGGACAGCCGCTGAGAGAGCGGTGTCCGAGCTTGAGCAGGCCAAGCGTGCTGCTAAACAGCATGAATCTTGGGTAACCGAGGTCCAAGTGGAGCTCTAGGATGCCGCTGAGAAGCTTGAGGCCCTTGAGAAGGGGTGGGAGTAGCAATCCTCCCGTCTGTCCAAGGCGGAGAAAGAGCTCCAGGAGGTGAGGAGTGACGCCCGAGGTGTCCGGGAGGAGCTTCGGCAAGCCACACAAATTGCCAATGGTAATAAATATTTATTGCAGAGTGTGTTCGGAGGCAACAGATTCGCCCTGCTGACGAGGGTTTGGCGCTCTGCAGGCGTCTTCACAGAACTCTCGAAGAATGCGGTGGCCACGGCGAGGCACTATGCCACTCGCGAGGAGGATTCCACGCTGCGCCTCTTTTGGTCACAGTTTCCGAACTCCGAGCGTCCTCCCCTCCTCAGCGATCAAATGAAGCAGCTGATGGAGATGCATTGGATGTCTGAGCTGGCCTTGAAGGACCTCTGTGTTAGCCTGTGGCCGGCGAGCCCATTCCGGACACCTACTTCAACCTTGAGCAAAGGCTGCGGGGGGTGCCGCTCCGGATTGATGCCGTGAAGCGGTCGGTGTGCCTTAAGGGGGCGAGGTTCGCGTTTGCAAAGACCATGGTTCATTGGCCAAGGATTAATCCAATGCAGATGGCCACTGGTCCTCCGCCCCAGGGGAAGGAGCATCGCCGCCCCGAGCAGTACTTCGCGCAGGTGATGACCGGAGCGCGGGTGATAGACGGCCAGTGTTCGAAAAATGTAATGCTTGAGTAGATGTAGCAAGC
Organism: Thinopyrum elongatum; assembly: GCA_011799875.1. Classification (NCBI taxonomy): domain Eukaryota; kingdom Viridiplantae; phylum Streptophyta; class Magnoliopsida; order Poales; family Poaceae; genus Thinopyrum; species Thinopyrum elongatum. The sequence continues at coordinate 238,676,864 of CM022297.1, forward strand.
TTGTACCAAGTAGGATTATGCTTTATTATGTGCCCACGAACTTAGTGATTAAATTTTGACTCCTGTGTGGCCATATTTCTAGTTCTGAAAGCTACCAGTCGTCGGCTTCAGCCCCCAAGTGAATTTCATGAAGGGTGTTTTGTTTCCGCACTGTTACCCTTAGCCAATGTCTTGGTGCCCAGAGGCGGTAGTGCGGGAACGAAACCAGGCAATCAGACTATTCGGTTTTACTGCTTTCACTTAGCCTTAGGAGCTTGACGGTGGGGACTAGGGACTAGCCCCCGGTGTATTTGTGATATACTTGGGGGTCGAAGCCTGCCCTTTCCGATCACATGGTTTGTGTTAAGATGAACCCTTCGTGTGACACGGCAAAATTGCCAACGATTTTTAGAGTCCAACCTCGTCATCGGATCGCAGACCTGTTCGCGCTTACTATGACGATTAGTTTTCGGCTTTTTCCTCCTGAGGTACTTGACCGGGCGAACCAGTAGTACAATCGCAGGGGTTCTCCCTTTGCCCTCTTAGCAGAACTAGCGGAACATAAGGGGCAAACACAGGAGCTGGGCAACCCAACTATTGACCCAAGACATAGTTCGGAACAGATGCATATAGTGCAATATCCAAGATGCCGAACACCTAGTAGGAAGCGGTGCCGGACTTAAAGATATTGAGCTGATGTATAAGTCGAACTCGTAACTGATTAATATATTTTCATGCCGGGCTGTTCGAAGAGCGAGGAGAGAATCGGAAAGGGACAGAAAAATTGCAAGATGCAGATATCCAAACACCATAAAGGGTATTTTTATTATTTCTCGTAAGCTCAGGACGTCTAACCGTACAATTCAAATTGCGAAGGTAGTACTTGCAAGAGAGAAAGAAAATAGTAAAGGTTGACGCAGGGCCTTGATGCGTGAGTTAAAGCCTTCACTATGACCTGCTGCACGTCTGCGCCTTTGCTTCTGATAGGTGGGGGGACCTTCGATGAGACCTTGATGGGCGAGGACCCTGCCGATGAAGCTTTAAAGTTGGGGGTATATGGAATTGGTCCCCGGGTCATCCGAAGACGAGGTAATTCTGAACTTCAGTTTAACCGAACATGTACTTCGGATTAATGTATGCCTCACAGTTGCCCATGGTATTTTGAGTGTGAAGTTGTGCCTCGAGCGGGGACTAAACCGAGGGGTAACAAGCATGAATGTGGGCGTGCCATGGGGCGCGTATCCCTATTTGCAGCGAATGCATGCGGGTTCCCATGATGGGGAACGGGTTCGAACCTGTTTGCTGTTGTCGCCGGCCCTTACAGTGGGTCGGCATCTGGGCCTATATGGGCCGGTGTGGTCTTCGGTCGCTAGGGCCGCAGTGTGCTCTTCGGTTCGAAGTGAGTGTTCTGTGTTGCCGTTGATAGTTATGACGCCTGAAGGACCAGGCATTTTCAACTTGAGGTACGCGTAGTGCAGAACGACATTGAATTTAGCGAATGCTGTTCGGCCGAGGAGGGCGTGATAGCCACTGCGAAAAGGTGCAATATCGAAGATCAAGTCCTCGCTTCGGAAATTATCCGGAGATCCGAACACCACCTCGAGTGTCACGGTGCCCATGCAGCGGGCCTCAACTCCCAGAATGACTCCCTTGAAGGTGGTGTTACTGGGTTTAATCCTTGATGGATCGATCCCCATTTTCTTCACTGTATCCTCGTATATCAAATTGAGGCTGCTTCCTCCATCCATTAGGACTCTAGTGAGGTGGAATCCATCGATGATGGGGTCCAGCACTAGGGCTGCGGACCCTCCATGGCGTATACTGGTGGGATGATCCCTGCGATCGAACATGATCGGGCAGGCTGACCATGGATTGAACTTTGGCGCTACTGGCTCAATGGAGTATATGTCCCGTAGCGCTCATTTCCTCTTCTTCTTTGGTATGTGGGTTGCGTAGATCATGTTTCCCGTCTTGACCTTGGAAGGGAAGGGTTTCTGGCCTCCACTATTCAGCCTGCGGGGCTCGTCATCATCCTTGCTTCTTGGGCTTTTGCCTGAGTCTTCGGCTGTGAGTTTGCCGGCCTGCTTGATCACCCAACAATTTTGGTTGGAGTGGTTGGCGGGCTTCTCTGATGTGCCGTGGATCTGGCAAGGCCTGTCCAGAATTGTGTCCAACCTAGACGGGCCATCATTGTTGCCTTTAGGGGCTTTCTTTCAGGTTCCAGACTTCTGGTTTCGGAATCCGGCATTTACTGCCGTATCCTCACCCTCGCCGTCATTGTGGCGATGTTTATTCTTCCTACGTCAGGGCTTTCCATTTCCATCCTGAACCTCGGAGGTACCGGGTGTGTCTGGGTTGGTGTTCTTGCGAAGAAGCCAACTGTCTTCGCCCGCGCAAAAGCGGGCCATGAGGGAAGTAAGGGCTGCCATAGTTCTTGGTTTGTCCTGGCCAAGCTGCCGTATAAGCCATTCGTCCTTGACACTATGCTTAAAGGCAGCCAAGGCTTCGGCATCCAGACAGTCAACGATCTGATTTTTCTTAGTCAAGAATCGGTTCCAAAATTGTCGGGCAGATTCTCCTGGTTGTTGCGTGATGCGATTTAAGTCATCAGCATCCGGAGGCCGGACATAGGTGCCCTGGAAGTTTGCTTGAAAAGTGTCCTCAACCTCTTCGCAGCAACCTATAGAGTCTTCGGGAAGGCTGTTCAGCCAATGTCAAGCTGGGCCTTTAAGCTTGAGCGGTAAATATTTAATGGTGTGGAGGTCATCTCCTCGCGCCATGTGGATGTGGAGGGGGAAATCCTCTATCCATACGGCTGGATCTGTGGTTCTGTCGTATGATTCGATGTTCACAGGCTTGAAGCCTTCTGGGAATTGGTGCTACATTACCCTCTCTGTGAAGCACAGAGGGTGTGCGGCGCCCCGAACTCGGGCTATGTCGCGATGGAGGTCTTTGGCCCTCCTACTCTGCTGCTACTCCCGGACTCTATCGTTTTAGTTTAACCGATCATAGTATCCTTCCCGGTATGCGGGCAGATCCTCTCTGGGTCCGTAGATGGACCTGGTACGGCCTCCACGAGCATCTAGGTCATGGCAGAGGTCATATTCGTAAGTGGGCCGCACCTGATCCTTGTCGTGATGGCGAGGTGGGGCGGCTGGATGTTCAGCCTCGTCAGCTTCCCTGTCCTACCCTCTAGGTGGTCGGTCTGGCTGTTCGGCGTTTGTATACGTCGGGTGTGTTGGCTCTATAGTCTCGTCGTCAAACTGGGGCAATAGCCTTCATTTAGGATAACTCCTGGTTGGCTGATCGCGGCCGTACCCCTATTCGGCAGCTAGGACTTTAGTCCATCGGTCGTTGAGGGTGTCCTGTTCAGCCTTGATTTTGCGTTTTTGCTTCTTTAGGCTGCGGGCGGTGGCTAAAAGCCTCCGCTTGAACCGTTTTTGCTCCAGAGGGTCTTCGAGGACGATAAAATCATCCTCCCCGAGACTGGCCTCCACTTCAGAGAGTGGGAGGTAGTTGCTATCCTCTGAGTCTTCGTGGCTTTCTAGATTGAGCGGGTCCTCCTACCCCGCAGGGTCATCCTGATGAAGCTCGTTGGCTGCGACTCCGGTGGGGTCATCCGTATTATTTACTGTGCCGTTCTTCGCCGAGTCTATGTTGCTTGCGTGGCTTCGATGTGGTTTTGATCGACGGCGCTGTTTTCGGCGTTTGGGAGGCTCATTTCTGGGCTTGCCTCAGTCCTGCTCAGGAGTGCCATTGCCGTCCTTTGGGGTGTCCACCATGTAAATGTCGTAGGTGGATGTGGCCGACCAGCGGCCCGTGACGGGGGGACCGACCTCAGCATTATCCGCGGTTACATCCTCGTCCATGTATTCGGCATTCTCCGAATTATAGTCTAACATATCGGTTAAATCATCGATAGTTGCTACCAAATGGGTGGTGGGTGGGGCGCAAAATTCCCTGTCGAACGCCTTGAAGGGTCGATGATTGAAAGCGGAGGGCAGGTTCTCCTGGATAGTCATTTTCTAAATTCGGTCTAGCGCCTCATTCAAAATATCGAGGGTTGCCGGACTTGAGGGCTCTAGGCCGGACTTTGTGGTGACGAAGCGGAGGTCGATCTGTGACTCAACCGATCCTTGGTCCCGGACGGACCTATCTTTAGGATTCGGGACCGAAACCTCGAGGGGCACATGATTGTCCTCAGAAACTGAGGGTGTGCTTTGACCCTCCTGTGCACCTTCCACACCAATGTTTGAGGTCGGGTCGTCTTGGGCCGGGGGTGACCCTTGGCCGCTATTCGCAGACTCAGGGTGTGGGCTCGAGGCCAGCAAGGTTTTGTGGGGGAGGAGCTCGGCCAAGATCGAATCTTGGCTTCTGACCTCTGGTTCTGCCTCGAGGGCCAGGGATAAATCCTCTGCTGATGTGAGTTCGGTTGACGGGGGGGGGGGGGGGGGGGGTAAGGTCCCCTCTCTCAGGGAGTCCTTCCTGGCTCAAAGCCGTTTGGTGGACTGGGGCCGATTCACAGATCGGATCGGAGACGTACGTCGGAGCAGGCGCGGCAAGGCCTGCGGGGGTGGTGAATCCGATGAAAACCAAATCCCCCCGCGAGTCAGTAACATACTCCAGATTGCTGAATCGAATCCGGTGTTCGGGATCGAAGTTGTCGACCTGGTCGAGGCGGCCGATCGAATCAGCATGCAGTATGATGCTGCCAAAAGCGAAGAGTTGTCCAGGGACGAAGAGATCCATGGAACTGATGTCCTCTCCAAGGACTAAGCGAGCCATCGATCCTTCCGGTGATCCAACAGCGGAACTCTCAATGAAAGCACCAATGTCGATGTCAAAACCGGCAGACCTCGGGGTAGGGGTCCCGAGCTGTGGATCTAGGATCGGTGGGTAACAAGGGATGATGAACACAGTGTTTACCCAGGTTCGGGCCCTCTCGAAGAGGTAATACCCTACGTCCTGCTTGATTGTATTGATTGTATAACATGGTTTACAGAGTAGATCTACCTCGAGATCAGTATGAGCTAAACCCTAGGCTACGGGGGGATGAAGATAGCTCTCGCCCTAATGACTACAACCCTCGGTTTATATAGACACCGATAGGGTTAGGGTTACCGAAGATAGATTACAACAAGAGGGCAAGAGATCTCATCCACCCTTGACTTGGAGGGCACACCACGACTTCACAGGTCTCCGGTCACCACACGGCTCCACCAGTCCGGCCGATGCACAATGGGCCATCGCCCCGAGGACCCCTTAGTCCATGACTCCCTCAACTTGCATGAGATGATTTGGAAGTTTAGGTTCCTCATAGATAAGCCTTGCACCTTCTGTGGGAGGACTAACTGGAATGTCATGAAGCAATTCAGTCGTTGGAGCTTTGTAGTGAGTGTTTTCAGTTATCCAGTCCAGAACCCATGAATTGATATGAGAGACATTGCCAGTGAGGTGCAGAGTTGCATAGAACTGAAGAATTAGCTCTTCATTCCAATCACATATGTCAGCACAGAAATTGAGGAGTCCAGCTTCATGAAGAACATTCAGAACTGGTTGAAAGCATGGAATGGACTCCATATCCACATGAGGAATTTGATGGTGTTGGAAGACTTTGTCCTTGCCAAAAAGAACAGAGGCATAGAAATTCATCTGACTTGCAGTCCAGAACCTCTTGCGCCTTAGTCTTGCTGAGTCATAAGGATTTTCATTGGTGAAGAAATGATGCTTAGTGAAGACATCAGCATTGTTGAATTTTGGCCTCCTTGTGCCAGACTAAGGATTTTGATGCTTGGGATGAAGATTTGCAGTAGTAGGCCTCACAACCTCTTGAGTCACAACTTCTGGTGCAGCAGACTGAGGAATTGAAGTGGCAGTTTCATCAGTAGTCTGTGTCTCCATTTCTTCAGCTATTGCAGCTGGAATTTCTTCAGGAATGGACTGGAGAGAAGTTGGACGACCTTCAGATCCGGTCAGTATTTCTTCAGTCTGCACTGGGGATTGAGGAATTTGATGGAGAGGTGTGGCCATTGGAGAATTTGGGTGAAGAGTTTCCCAATATTCATCATTTAGGACAGGAGTGGTTGAACCAGTGTCCACATCCTCATCAATTTCTTCTACGCCAGCCTCTTCAGCTGTGAACTGAGGCTGGGGCGATGATACCAATGGTGTTGAAGCATTTGCTTCCACCTCAATTTCCTCATCAATCTGCTCTGAGGAAGTAGCAGAATGATTTTCTTCATCATTGTCATCATCAGGAACGACATATTCTTCACCAAAAGGAACTATTTCCTTTGATGGCATAATAGAAATGGGAACAACATCAATTGGTTCACTGAAAGAGTTCATCAAAGTCCTCACTTTCTTGGGAGCTGAGGATTCTGCAGAGGTTGATGCTTTCTGTTTCCTTGCAGCTTCCTTCTCCGTAGCTTTAGTTTTCTTCACTTCTGATGCAGAAGGAAGTGTTGTTTTCTTCACCTTTGAAGATTTTGCAGGAGGAGCAGAGGATAAAGTTGGTGCAGTTTCTTGAGGCACGACTGATGCAGTCACCCTGGTATTCTCAGTTTCTTCAGGCTCAACAGTTTCCTCTGTTGGCCTTGGTTGTTCTTCAGGCGCAACATTGGTGGTTGCCCTATCAGTTTCTTCAGGAGCAAGATTTTCTTCAGCTGCCCTGGTAGCTTCTTCAGCAACCTGAATTTCTTCAGCTGCGCTTGCATTTTCTTCAGCAGGCTGAATAGAATATTCAACCTGAGAAATTTGTTGTTGCGATGGAGCTGCAACACTTACCTTGAGGTTCTTGGCGATGTTGACAAATCTGACCTTGGCTCCTAGCCAATCATCATGGTATCGGTCAAATTCATCACTGAGGACTTTGATTTCCTTCTGAACTCCGACAAGTTCTTCAGGAGACAAAGGGAGAAGATTGTTCCTTAGAAAACGCTCTTTCTTGTACTGGTCCTTCTTAACTCGTCTGGCCTTCTCAAACTTCCTTTTTTCTTCGCCTATGAAGGCGGTCAGCATGTGACTTTGACCAGAAGTCAGATTTAGATCAGGGAGTGGAGTGTTTGGATCCTTGTGCCAAATGTCTATGAAGTCAAGGATCTTCTTCGGATCCAGCATAAGAGGAACAGAGCTACCTTTGGCTCTTGCAGCCCTTTCTTGTCTATCTCTGATGATTTAAGCAAGTTCATCATCATCAGCTTCATCATCATCAGATGGAACTTGGAAAGCCACTTGTTTCTTGTGAAGACTTGGCCTCTTTCCACGTCCAGCAGTGGATTTGACCTTCAGAAGTGTTGGACCACTTGAGGATTGTGGTTGAGCTGAGTAAGTTGCAGATGCCCCTGATGCAATTGAAAATCCAGCAGGCCGCTGACATGTTGCAAGATGCACAGGTGTTGAGGACTTTGTGGCAGCAACTGAGGATTTCGCAGCAGCAGAGGGAATTGGTGCTGCCCTTGAGGAAGTTGCCTGAGGAATTTGAACTGAGGACTTTGCAGTTGAGGAACTTGGCCGTGAGGGCATTGAGCTTGAAGATTTTGTCTTCACAGCTGATTTCTTTAGAATGGCCTTCTTTGGCGCAGTTCTACTGGCAAAGGCCTCAACAACAGCAGCTTGAGAATCCTCATTGAATTTCCTCACTGCTTCTGCAGCAACTTACTGAAGCTTAGCTTGGCGCTTGGCCCATTCCTTTGGAAATTCCTCACCACGCTTGACGTTGGTAGGATCAGCTCGTTGGCCAGCAGCTAGAGGTGGTCTTGGGCATAGAGAATTTATAGCGAATTTCTTCATGTACTTGGGAGTGACATATCGATATTCCTTCCATTCCTTTGCCCATCTCCTCTCAATCCTCTAAATGCGCACTTTGCACTACGTCTTGGTTTCTTTCCCGTGAGTTTCTTCATCTGGTGTGCAATATTCATCATAAATATCCTCAGGGATTTCAAATGCTGTATTTGTTTCAGGCCTCTTTCCTTCTTTCTGAGGTCTTTTCCCATCTGCCATTTTCCTCACTCGAGGATTTTGAACTTTTCAAGATTCTGAGGAGGTATGCAATTTTTCTTCGAGGAACGCTGCAAATGAGTTAAGTTGATGAGAACCTAGAGATTCGTCGGCAGGCATTTTGTACATGTGAACGGAGTATAGGTGCGAAGAATTTCAAGAGGTCATATGTATTCGCGGAATTTTTTTTAAAAGTATCAAGTTGAGGAATTTGACCATAGATGTCTTGAGGAATTTCACTAAGCGTTCTTGACTCAGGTTCTAGAGTTGTACAGATTAGAAAATCCACACAATTGAGGAATCTTGAGGAAAATCATAGCTTAGAGAAATAAATCAACGAAAGGAAGCATTGCGGTGTTTAAGGAGTAGATTGTTGAAGAATAAACACCTTTTGAGGATTTTGTGAAAATCATAAGAATCAAAGTAGGGTAGTAAAATCAGATTTTAATTACCCTTGATGAAGAACACGATGAACTAGGAGTAAGAATGGAGAAGTTCGTCAGTCTAGATCCCCCACGCCCTAACTCGGTGGCGGGAGACAGCTACGGCGACGGCGGAGTGAGGATTTCCGCGGTCGGCGCGAGTACGACGCCGATGAGGTCGAGAAAGTGAAGCTCTTCCTCACCGACGACGATGGAGTTCAGCAGTGGCGCTAGGTCAGAGCTCGAGCGAGGAGAGACGAGGTCGAGCATAGTAAATGAGGTAGTGAGAGGCAGGGGATATTTATAGCCGAGGTGAAAAACTGTTTGCCCGAAGATTTTGGACGAACATGCCCCTGACCCTTGCTATCCAAACGACATGTGTCACCCACGTACTGAGAAGTGGAGATCGTGGGTGAGTAAAATATTCCATCGTGGGAAGTGGAACGGTTTTAAGCGGCAACTGCCAAAAATTAGATATGAAATTTTTAATATTTCGTTCACAAATTCTTCAGTTGTGAAGGACACAATGAAGACTTTGAACGGGTTTCAATTAGAACGCACATGAAGAATTTGTGAACAGAGTGGGTTGAGTTTAGCATAGAGGGGGAACGGGTCCGATCACATTCACTTAGAAGAAAAATCAACTTGAAGAATTAGCAATAAGTGAATGCTATTGAGGACATTGAAAACTCAATATATATATAGTCAATGAAGAACATCAGTCAAAAAAGTTTCAAGAAATTGCAAAATTGAGGAATTTGAAAATTTGAAGAATTTGCAAAATGACGAAAAACTCAATTTTGAAGATTTTCAACTTTGGTTGGTGGCGTGACCCACCGTATAAGAATGATGATTTCAGACACCACGTATAATTTTCATAGGGCTCTGAGAATCAAATTCTTCATTAATTTCTTCACACTTAGAGGGTTAGTCTTCATTGATTGAAGAAAAACGTTACTTCGTGTGTTGCACATCAAAGTCATCAATTTTGCATGTGTTAGGATGTGTATCCTTTCAAAGAACATTCGAAGATTCTAAGATATTTAGCTCACACTGCAACTTGCAAAATCTCTTTTCATCCAAGGGCTTTGTGAAGATATCCGCCAGTTGTTCTTCAGTCTTCACATGGTCGATGAAGATATCGCCCTTCAACACATGATCTCGAAGAAAATGATGACGAATCTGGATGTGCTTTGTCTTCGAGTGCTGAACTGGGTTGTGAGCAATCTTGATGGTACTCTCGTTGTCGCAGTAGAGAGGCACGTTCTTCTCATTGATGTCATAATCCTTGAGGGTTTGCTTCATCCACAGCAATTGAGCACAGCAAGAACCAGCAGCAATATACTCAGCTTCAGCAGTAGATAGTGATACGCAGTTCTGCTTCTTTGAGGACCAACATACTAAGGATCGTCCGAGGAACTGGCATGTGCCTGATGTTGACTTGCGATCCACACGATCACCAACATAGTCAGAGTCAGAATATCCAATGAGATCAAAAGCCGAGCCCTTGGGATACCATAATCCAAGTGTTGGAGTGTGAGCTAGGTATCGAAGAATATGTTTCACAGCCTTGTGGTGTGATTCCTTCAATGTAGCTTGAAAACGGGCACACATGCAAACACTAAGCATAATATCTGGCCTAGATGCACATAGGTACAATAAAGAGCCAATCATGGAGTGGTATACCTTTTGATCGAAGTCTTTACCATTTTCATCGGTGCAGAGTTGGCCATTTGTGCGCATAGGGATTTTGACACCTTTGCAATCTTGCATGCCGAATTTCCTCAGTATATCCTTGAGGTATTTCTCTTGAGATATGAAGATGCCATTGCGTTGTTGACGAATTTGAAGACCTAAGAAGAATTTCAGTTCTCCCATCATAGACATTTGATATTCTTCACGCATCATGTATCCAAATTCATCACTGTAACGTTCGTCAGTACAGCCAAAGATAATATCGTCCACATATATTTGGCACACGAATAATTCATCATCATAAGTTTTGTGAAAAGAGGAGGGTCAAGTGAACCAGGTTTGAAGCCTTTCTTCATGAGGAACTCCTTCAGTGTGTCGTACCACCCCCGAGGGACCTGCTTGAGGCCATAGAGGGCCTTGTTGAGTCTGAAGAATTTGTCAGGATTCTTAGGATCTTCAAAACCTGGGGGTTGAGCACCATATACTTCTTCCTCAAGCTTACCATTGAGGAATGCACTTTTCACATCCATTTGATATAAGATGATATTATGATGGTTAGCATAAGCAAGCAATATGCGAATAGCTTCAAGTCTAGCAACAGGTGCAAAAGTTTCATCGAAATCAATTCCTTCAACCTGTGTGTAGCCCTGAGCTACAAGACCAGCCTTATTCCTCACCACTAGGCCATTTTCGTCCTGCTTGTTGCGGTAGATCCACTTGGTACCTATGATGTTGTGCTTGCGAGGATTTGGTCGCTTGACAAGTTCCCACACATTGTTGAGCTGGAATTGATGCATTTCCTCTTGCATTGCTTGAATCCACTCAGGCTCTAGAAATGCCTCATCAACTTTGGTGGGCTCTGTGATAGAGACAAAAGCAAAGTGCGCACAAAAGTTAGACAAGTGTGAAGCTTTTGAGCGTGTGAGAGGACCTGGTGCATTGATGTCGTCGAGGATTTTGTCAATCTGCACTTCATTTGCCATGCGAGGATGAGCAGGTTGACGACTTTGATTGGGTTGAGCATTTTCTTCAGCGCCATTTTCCTCATGTGCACCAGAATGATTGCCTTCATTGTCAAGAATAACTTCTTCAGCAGGTTGTTCAGTGGGTATGACATCCTTAGTAGCCTTGAACTTGATGGATTCCTCAGGAGGCATTTCATCTAGCACAGGAGGTAGGTGCTCTCTTTGCAAGCTATTAGTTTCATTGAACATCACATCTATAGATTTAACAACCTTGTTGTGATAGGTGTTGAAGACTCTGTAGGTGTGTGAGTCCTTTCCGTAACCAAGCATAAAACCTTCATGTGCTTTCGGTGCAAATTTAGAGTTGTGATGAGGATCTCTAATCCAATATTTAGCACCGAAGACTTTGAAATAACTCACATTGGGTTTCTTGTCAGTGAGGAGCTCATATGAGGTATTCTTGAAGAATTTAAGAAGATATACCCTATTGATGATGTGGCACGCAGTATCAATAGCCTCAGGCCAGAAGCGACGAGGTGTCTTGGATTCATCAAGCATAGTGCGAGCCATCTCAATAAGAGTCATGTTCTTGCGCTCCACTACGCCATTCTGCTGAGGAGTGTATGGGGCAGATAGCTCATGAGTAATACCAAGTCCATCAAGATAGTCATCAAGGCCAGTATTCTTGAACATGGTCCCATTGTTACACCAGATATGCTTGATCTTCACACCGAAATTCGTCGAGGCCCTTGAGGAAAATCGTTTGAAGACTTCCTGCACTTTAGTTTTGTACATAATGATATGCACCCAGGTGTAACAAGAGTAATCATCAACAATAACAAAGCCATATAATGATGCTGCATTTGTTAGTGTGGCATAATGAGTGGGGTCAAAGAGGTCCATGTGAAGCAATTCAAAAGGACGAGTGGTTGTCATGATAGTCTTCGAGGGATGCTTGGATCTGGTCATCTTTCCAGACTAACAAGCCCCACAAAGATGATCTTTGAGGAATTTGATACCCTCGATGCCGATGACGTGCTTCTTCTTCACAAGTGTGTGCAAGTTCCTCATGCCAGCATGACCGAGTCATCGATGCCATAGCCAGCCTTCAGAAGCTTTTGCAAGTAGACATGTGGCAGGCTGTGGTCCTACAGAGAAATCAATAATATACAAGTCTCCTCTCCTAAAGCCTTCGAAGAGTTTGGATTTGTCAGTTTCCATGAGTACTATGCAATGATATTTGCCAAAGATGACAACCATATCAAGATCACAAAGCATTGAGATAGACATGAGGTTGAATCCGAGGGACTCGACAAGCATGACTTTGTCCATGTGTCGATCCTTTGAGATTACAACCCTACCTAGACCCAATACCTTGCTTTTTCCTTTGTCAGCGTAGGTAATATGCTTCATATGCAATGGAGATAGTGCAGAGTCCATTAGTAAGTTCTTGTCACCAGTCATGTGATTTGTACATCCACTATTGAGGACCCACTTAGTAGCTTTGAGAGATTCATCTTGCAGACGAATTAGTGCATCTCACGAACTCATATACTTCAGAGTGAAGAATATGACATCAAATTCATCAGATATAAATTCATCAAGTAGTACAATTGATACAGCAATATAAGGACGTGAGAAACGAGTAATTCATTTCTTCAAGATTAGCTTGCATCCTTTCAAGCATTATCAGGTCTCCAGCAAATTTTTCAGACATTCAAGTTCGTCTGGAGACCTGACCCTGCATAAGAGATTAGTTATTTTTCTTCACCACCCACATCTGGAGGGGTGGCAAAGAGTTCATCATTCTGCGAGCTCCATATGAGAAAGGTGGCATTGAAGCCAGTGCACTTTGTTTCACAGAGAAGGGGTTATAGTATGCATATGAGTAAGCAGAGAAATTCTTCGAGGACTTATGAACATAATGATTTGAAGAATAATGCACATATTCATGACTGTCGGTGTCAAAACCGGCAGACCTCGGGGTAGGGGGTCCCAAGCTGTGGATTCTTGGATCAATGGTAACAGGAATGATGAACACGGTGTTTTACCCAGGTTCGGGCCCTCTTGATGGAGGTAAAACCCTACGTCCTGCTCTTGTTTATATTGATGAAGTATCAAGGTACAGAGTTGATCTACCTCGAGATCATATGTTGTGGTCTAAACCCAAGGGGTATGATGAGTAATGTCATAATCTATCTATCAACGAGCCTGGCCTCGGCTTATATAATGTACCGGAGGCCTAGGATAACACGAGTCCTAGTCGGCTACGTCGGTGGAGAGGAGTCCTTGTCTTGATCACCAAGTCTTGTGGAATCTTCCTCGTATATGTCATCGGCTGTCTGAACTGGCCCATTAGTGAACCACCACGGGGGTCCTCGGCCCAACCCATTGGTCGGGAGGCAACATGGTGAGTACCCCCTAGTCCAGGACACCGTCAGTAGCCCCCTGAACCGGTCTTCAAGTTGGGGACGCTCCTCAATTCTTCCGAACTGTTCTTCATCTTCGGTCGTCGGTCTTGAAAACTGGTTCAACAAATCTTCCCATCTCCGATCTTGAGGATCACCAAGGTGTATCCGAAGAGTTCATACGTCGGGTATCCGAGGAGTCTTTTTAAGTTATCGGCTTTTATCAATGCCTTGTAAGTTTTTTACGCCACACCTGGGGTTTGATGTGCTTCCCGTGCGACGGCGCCCTCCTGCGTCCGAGCTCTATTGCCGAACTAAATCCGAGGCATCTTTTCACAGCCGAGCTCCAACACTATTCGGCATTCAAGGTATCCTCTTGCGTTCCAGCTCCAACGCCGAACTGAATCCGAGGCGTCTTTTCACAGCCGAGCTCCAACACTATTCGGCATTCAAGGTATCCTCTTGCGTCCGAGCTCCAATGCCGAACCGAATCTGAGGCGTCTTTTCACAGCCGAGCTCCAACACTATTCGGCATTCAAGGTATCCTCTTGCGTCCGAGCTCCAACGCCGAACCAAATCTGAGGTATCATAGATTACCTTGGCCTCTGAAAATTTGAATGAGTTCATCCAAGCTTAAATGCCGGAAATGCCCTCTATGGAGCCAGCCACTGGCGCCCGAGCTTTATGCCGGACTGCTTCCGAGGTGGTGCACCACCCTGACTGCGGGCTGATTTTTTGTGAATATTTTTAATTGGTGCAATTTATTCTCTGCCGAGATATATAGTCAGTAGCCCTCAAGGTGTGTGTCGGTCTAAAACCCGAGATGCACCTGAAGGATGGCATAAAACCGGTGATCCCAGTAGCCCCTGAGACTCAGGTCGATTCACAAAATCAGCCTGAGAATCAACTCCTAGCTCTGTAGCATACTTAGGAATAGAAATGTGGTGTGCATATTCCTCGAGACTCAGGTTGGGTGCGGCCGACCAACCTGAGGATCATAATCTCCTCGGGAACTATTTCGCACTTTGTAAACTGTCTGCATTGAATCGTCGATGCAGTAGCCCCCGAGCCAATGATCGGGTGGCAACACCAGATCAGGGGATCGATGTGCCCCTTTAATATTTGTAACTGAGAAGCGCAAAGCCCAGTAGCCCCCGAGCCTTAATGTGGGCACGGGTGGCCGATTTAAGGATCAATGTCTGGAGTATATCACAATTTATGTGTAATGATTCTATGTATCCAAGTACTTTACATCACTAATGCTCGGATCTGCATTGTACAAAATTTTGTTGACCGACCATCGGCTTCAACCTCTTCGGCCAGCAGCCGAAGAGTGTTCGTCCTACTTAATAAAGCCTTTATAAGGGCAAAGATTTACAACAAACAAGGCAATCCAGCCATACGGTTTTATAAACAAAGGTACGCAGAGAGATATGTTATAAAACATCTTCTGAGAAAAATAGGTCTGTTACAGGTTCCTTTTCCCAGGCTGTCATGTTGACCATGATCATGAAACCTCAACTCTGATCAATGTGGGAGGAAAATATTGAGGATTTAGTTGGGATAAAGTTCCTGAACTCTGTGGTCCATAATGAACCAAAATTTTCACTTCCATCATTGCCGACCAATTATATTCTTTAAGATGGCTAGCTTTCGGCTTCACCCAGTCTGAGGTACTAACCTGGACGACCCAGTAGTAACAATCACAGAGGTGCTCCCTTTACCGCCTAGCCAAACAATCGGGAACGTAGGGGTAAGCACAGGAGCCAGGCAACCCAGCTTGGCCAAAATCTTAAGTCAAATTGATGCATATTTATGGCTTTATTACGATAATTATGGAAGGCAGCGCTTGTATACTGAATACAAACACTGATGATATATGTTTATTTTGACTCCGTTGCGACCATTTATCAGTTGAAAGCGGCCCATCGTCGGCTTCTACCCCTTTGTAGATACTATGCAGGGTGTTTCTGCAGTAACCAGACAACCCTTAGCCGACGTCTCGGTGCCCGGAGGCGGTTGTGTTAGCGGAAACAAGGCAATCAGATATGCGGGCTTTATAACTTTCACTTAGTCATAGGAGCTTTAAACTGGGGAAGCTAGCTACGAGCCCCCGGTTTGTGTTCGGCACCGACCGAAGTCTAGCCATTAACACTTCGGCCAATATTATGAAAGGCCCATCGTTTAACACGGGGTAATCGGTATCGATCTATAGTGTGACACCGTCATCGGATCGCTGACCAGTTTACGCCCATTGTGACAGTCAGTTTTCGACTTTCTCCACTGAGGTGCTTAACCATTCGAGCTGGAAGCACAATCGCAGTGGTTCTCCCTTTGCACACCTAGCCGGATAAAGCGGAACATAGGAGGCAAGCACAGGAGCCGGGCAACCCAACTATTGACCGAAGACACAATTCGAAACTGATGCATATATAGCAATATCCGAGAATGTTTTTGCCGAATCTCGAAAGGTGTCCGGCGTTGCACTGCGAGACTTATGCTGGAAACACACAAATAGGTTAAGAATGCCATAGGCTTGGAAAACAAAAAACTTCAGTAAAAACTTTACGTCCGAACTAAATCAAGTTTTTGGTGCCAATCCGAACATTGGTCTTAAAATTAGTTTGTGCTTCTGTCGTGTTTTAACTTGACACATCTGATCTCAAGACTTCAAGCGGGTTAGCCTTCGGCTTCAACCTCCTATCCCAAAGGCGGAGTGCTTCTCAGGCCAGTTTAGCGAACTAAACTCGAGCGGCTTTTAGAGAGAAGCCAGGCTATCCAGCTATTGACCACACACTCGAGTCGAGAAAGGAGTAGTAGAAAAAGACTTTGCAACGACTGAGAAGAAAACACATTTATTATAAAATGGCTCATATTAATTTAAGAGCCCCCAAGTAACTTGGGTAAAAGAATTTTATGTATAATGATTGTATGTACCGAAGTACTTATATAATATCTGCGTTCGCCCGAACTTTGACCGCGTCTTAACCGACCGTCGGCTTCTCCCTCTTCGGCCAAGGGCCGAAAAGTGTTATCTACTCCGCCTACCGAGAATATCAGCGGTGTTTCGGATAACCAGGCAATCAGGCCATGAGGCTGTAACAGACAAATCGCGCCCAGGGAACTTATGCTATATTACTTATGTAACGTAAGAAGCATCTTCAAAAAAAATAGTGCCCCCAACGGTGCCTTTTCTTTGGTCGCTCAGGATTACTATGAGACTTGTGCAATAGATTTGTGTACGCGTGAGTTCCGTCGTGTGCCGACCATAGTTGAAAATAGTAAGAGCGCTAGCTTTCGGCTTCACCCGGTCTGAGGTACGAGTTCGGATGACCCGACCGTAAAATCGCAGAGGTGCTCCCTTTACTCCCTAGCCGAACAATCGGGAACGTAGGGGTAAGCATAGGAGCCAGGCAACCCAGCTTTGCGGAACACTTAAGTCAACATGATGCATATTTTGGCATAATACACGAACAAGGAATGGTGTGATACATTAATAATCATATGCAAGAAGAATGGCTTCATAAAGGAAGCCCCCAAGTAAACGGGGTATTTGGATTTGTTTGTAACAAACAAGGTTTTGACAAAGAAAGGTTTTCGCAAATGACTTTTTGTCAAAAAAGTACAATGCTTTGTTGAACCGAACAAAATTTAAAACTGAAAGTTTTTTAGCATGAAAGCGACTTAGCTGGTTAATGTGCTTGGTGTGACGTGGGCCGAGCTTGTAGCGGCTCAAGGTCCCAACCCCCAAGCCGGTCTTGACGTACCCGAGCGAAGAGCTTGGCTTGATGAAGTGGCGACGCCGTACGGTCGATGCAGTGAGGCGAAGCCCCCAAGCCCAGCCGAGGTGAAAAAACCCTCATGACCGAGGTGACGAAGAGCTCGGCAGAAAAAAGAAGTGTTTAACAATCAACGTTTGAACGAACAACTTTTTTGTTTAACACGAATATAATGTTTGGTTGAACCGAACAAGAAATAAAATAAAATATTTTTTTTTTAAAAAAACTGAGCATGGAGGCGACTTAGCTGGTTAATGTGCTCGGTATTGTTGACGAGGTCCGAGCTCGTGGCGGGACAAAGACGTAGTCCACAGCCTAGCCAAGGTCCTAGCCCCCAAGCCCGAGGTAACCGAGCGAGGAGTTCAGCTTGATGAGGTGGTGATGCCGCGCGGTTGATGTGGCGAGGCGAAGCCCCCGGTCCAGCTAACGTGACGAAGCTGGTCGGCTGGTGACGCTGAAGTCACCGGAGTAGGTTGATGAAGAGATGGCAAAGCCCCCGGTCTAGCCGAGGTGCCGGGGCAGGTCAGTAGTATGACGTTTGCAGCCCCATGCCGGTCGAGGTGTCGAAGCAGGTCGGCGTGGTGGACATCGGCTTGGTCAGCCGGATTAGTATTTGGGATTTCTTCGGAATCGTCCTCCGGTACTATGGTACGAGGAGGGAGTCCGGCCAGGGTTGACTCCTGATGTTCGGACGCCGAAGTCGCGTCCAGGATTGAGGCTGGATACGGGATAAGAGAGGCGAGTCCGGCCGGAATTGACTCCCGATCTTCGGACACAGAGGTCACATCCAGGCTTGAAGAAGCAATAGTGCGGCGATGCCGTCGCGGGTCGGATCTTGTGACGCGGTCGATGCCCGCTTGATGAAGTGACCCTGCAGCGATGCCGGTGTGCCCGCTCCGTATAACTCGTGGGGCGACAATGTTGGTGATGATTTACCCTTCACGATGCCGAACTGTTGTTCGGCTTGCCAAGATAATGATCCGAAGAGGTGGAGTTCGGCTCGATGAAGCGACGACCTGTCTGGCGCAGGTTGGCAGCCGTGCAGCAACGTTGTCAGGCTGGTTTGACACCGGCGCAATGGTGAAAGTTACCTCCGAAAAGGAGCAAAATTTGCAAGCATGTGTTCGGAAACAAAACACAATACCCTAGAAAGAGATTCCTCCAAAAAGGTTGTCCAATATCTCGTTCATTAAGAAAGACGAACTCGGGTCGGATTCGTATTCGCGCAGAAAACAGATCAGAAAATTGAAGCGGTCATCAGAGGTTTCCCGGAGTTTGAATGGTCGGATCGAGCTGAAATTTTGAGGGGTGGTAGATACAGGAGTTCCGCAGCCGATCAACGGTTGGATCTTCCAAAGGACGTCCGAGCTAGACGCTGGCTCTACGCCCTAAACTCATCCAGATTCCCGTCCGGACTTGACAGGGGTCCGGTATATCGTAGATCGCCGGAGATTCCTCCATCGGAATACGACGAAATTTTACAGGGTTGTTATATACACAATTACGCACTATGCCCCTAAAGCAATCATCAAAGCGACACTCGAGGAAGCAGCGACAGCGAATACGAATCCGCTGTATAGAAAAATAGCACGGTCGCCCGGGGACAATGTTGAAGTTGAGCCCCCGAGCTATATGGATGATTCCTCCACGATCTTGATAGAGATCGGAGTTGATGTTGATGAAGGACCTCGTCCGATCATGACGATCTGAGGCGGATCACAGTCCTTGGTCGAGCCAAGGTGACCAATCGAGCCGGCGACGAATATGCCGACGTCGCAGTTGATCTGCAAGCGAGCCATTTATCCATTGCCGATCACACAGCGAAACTCTCAATGAAAGCACCATTGTCGGTGTCAAAACCGGCAGACCTCGGGGTAGGGGGGTCTCAAGCTGTGGATTCTTGGATCAATGGTAACAGGAACAATGAACACGGTGTTTTACCCAGGTTCGGGCCCTCTTGATGGAGGTAAAACCCTACGTCCTGCTCTTGTTTATATTGATGAAGTATCAAGGTACAGAGTTGATCTACCTCGAGATCATATGTTGTGGTCTAAACCCAAGGGGTATGATGAGTAATGTCATAATCTATCTATCAACGAGCCTGGCCTCGGCTTATATAATGTACCGGAGGCCTAGGATAACAAGAGTCCTAGTCGGCTACGTCGGTGGAGAGGATTCCTTGTCTTGATCACCAAGTCTTGTGGAATCTTCCTCGTATATGTCATCGGCTGTCCGAACTGGCCCATTAGTGAACCGCCACGGGGGTCCTCGGCCCAACCCATTGGTCGGGAGGCAACATGGTGAGTACCCCCTAGTCCAGGACACCGTCAATGACCCTTAGATTTTCCCTGCGAAAGAGATGCATTAGCACAATGATTATTATATGAGAAATTTTATCCATATGAGGACTTGGATCCATATGAGGAATTTGATCCATGTGAGGACTTGGGTCCATATGAGGAATTTGATCTGGGATTCCTGTTCTTCACAGGTGGCGTCGTGAGGACATTCACTTGAGGACTTTCAAGGCACCTTTTGGGAACCCATATTTTCTTCATAGGGGGACCGTTCCTGCAGTTAGTTCCAACATATCTAGCAAATACTTCACCATTCTGATTTTTAAACAGTTTATAGTTGGAGTCAAATGACTCATCAGATGAACATGAAGATTCACATGTAAAGCCAGATAAATTAGATGGATCTACGGGAGGTCCTTTTGCAGCAACCCATGAGGTTTTGGGATACTACTCAGGTTTCCAGTAGGTTCCATCGGCATAGAGTTTCCTCTCAAAGGCAATACCCTCTTTCCTACGGTTCCTGTTCAGGATATGCTTTTTGAGCATATCACAAAGAGCTTGATGCCCTTTGAGGCTTTTGTACATGCCTGTCACATACAATTCCTTCAACCCTGCATTTTCGTCAGTGATACTTGTGGTATCCCCAGACGAGGAATTTGTGACCACAGAAATAGTTGAAGAAGTTGCAGCAATAGAAGCATTTGAACTTTCAGGTGAACAATTAGCAGATTCACGTTCGATGCATTTCAAACATGGTGGAATAAATTCTCCCTGAGCGGAACTGATCTGTTGAGCAAGCAAAGAATCATTTTCCCTTTGAAGATCATCATGAGTCACCTTTAGTTTCTCAAGATCTTGCTTTCTTTGAAAAAATTCATAAGAAAGCTTCTCATGATCGGCTAAGAGTGTTTCATGAAGACCTTGAAGGTTATCAAACTTAGACTGAAAACGTTTAAGATCATCAGTCAGCATTTGAGTTCGATTCATTTCCTAACCCAACAGGTCATCGCTTTTGTCTAGCAAATTCTGAACCCTTTCCGAAGCTTTTTGTTGTTTCATGGCAATATTAGCAAGTTTGGAATAGCTAGGTTTGAGGTTTTCATCATATTCACACTCACTAGATTCAGAGGAGGAGGGATACTCGAGTACCTTGGCACTTTTTGCCATGAGGCATGGTGCTGAAGAAGATGATTAGGGTTCAAAAGTCATCGTTTTGAGTGATTCCTTGAACTCGAGGAACCAGGGATCCTGACGAGTTCGATGACCTTCATAGACGTCAGAGATTCAGTCCCATATAAGCTTCGCATTGCAAAGATGCATAATGCACCTGAACTCATCTCTGGATAGGCAGGAGCAGATGATATCCCTCGCCATAGTATCCAGTCGATTATACTTGCGAATGTCATCATCATGCGCCATCTTGCATAGATCGGCAAGACCAATCTCAGTGATGGTCCACAGCTCACTGTTCATCGCCAAGAGGCGCTTCCTCATCATGGCCTTCCACTTGGGATAATCATGACCATCAAAGATGGGGCATGCAGCAGACACTTTCTTCATACCTGCGGTCGACATAACTAAAACTCCAGGTGGTTAAACAAAAATCACACAGAACAAGGGAGTACCTTGCTCTGATACCAATTGAAAGTGCATTATATCGACTAGAGGGGGGTGAATAGGCAATTGTTACAAACCCATCACTGAGGAAATACTACTTGAGGAATTTGCTAAGTGACGAAATAAAAGCAGCAGATAAAGTACTCAGGTGCAAGCATAACATGGCAGTAACACAGTCATCATGATGATATGAAACAAGCACAGAGCACAAGTTGCGTGAAAACATGATAAGCAGGCAGAAGACAAAGTGACTGAAGAAATAGGATTGAGGAAATTGAGAAAGTATTCAGTCAAAGTCTTCAAACAATAACAATCAATTTCATCAACAAGTAGACGAGGGAATGAAAGGGTTGAGGAAATAGAACTAGTAGCTTGGTGAAGACAGTGATTTGGTAGACCAGTTCCAACTGTTGTGACAGTTGTACATCTGGTTGGAGCGGCTTGGTATTTAAACCAAATGACACACAGTCCTTACCGTATTCTCCTTGAGCTAAGGTCACATAGACGTCGCCCAATCACTCGTGGTAAGTCTTCAAGGTGACTTCCAAACCTTCACAAACTCGATCACCCGGCGATCCATAATTCCTCTTGGATGCTCTAGACCATGACGCCTAACCGTCTGGAAGATGCACAGTCTTCAAAGGTAACAAGCATCGGTTCCACACAGGAACAATCTCTTTAGTGATGCTCTATCACTTTGGGTTTTAGGTGTTGGGGTTTTGGGTTTTTCCTCACTGATGATTTTCTCTCAAAGTCCTCGGAGGATGGGATGCTCTAAATGACAAGTGTCAATCTATCTCTCGGAGCAGCCAACCCGCTAGTGGTTGAGGGGGTGACTATTTATAGCCAGGAAGAAGCCCGACATGATAAGACATAAATGCCCCTGATGATATGACCGTTGGATGGATAAGATATTTTGGGACAGTTGGCATAAAGCACAGCAACGGTCGGAAATTTGAGCTCTCAAATTCCTCAGGGCTATCATGTTCTTCACTGTAGGCAATTCGCACTGGCAAAATCCTAACTCCTCAGTCAGAACAAATTCCTCAGAGACTAGAAGAACTTCGTCTCTGTCACTGAAGAAATTGACTGGACTGCAAGAGATTTCCAAAGGCTTCACTTGAAGGATTGGATATGTGTATAGGCTTTGAGATGAGCATCACTTGGAAACTTTTCCTTAGTATTACCTCGACCCCCTTTAATAGTACGGTGTTTCCTATGACTCAAAAGAAAGGAAATGAAACTACGAAAACAAAAGTCCTCATGCTTCATAGTCCTCGCATCAATATTTTCAAGGTCACACCAATTTCCTCATTTTCAAAGTCTTCAAGAAAACAAAAGTCTTCAGATGAAGACATTCATTTTTAGGGGTCGACTTACTTTGGATTTATCAAACTCCTCAGAGACTTATTAGACCTGTGTACACTCACAAACACATTAGTCCCTTAACCTATAAGTCTTCAATACACCAAAATGACTAAGGGGCACTAGATGCACTTACAGATCTACATACCCTTGTAGATCGCTAAGCGGAAGCGTTAAGAAACGCGGTTGATGTAGTCGAACGTCTTCGTGATCCAATCATGATCCGTCCCATGAACTTCTGATCAAGTGCCGAACGGACGGCACCTCCGCATTCAACACACGTACGGCTTGGTGATGCCTTCACCTCCTCAATCCTGCGAGCAAGGATGAAGTAGTAGCTCGAGTTCCCGGTAGCATGACAGCGTGGTGGCAGTGATGGTGGAGCAATCTCAGCAGGGCTCCGCCTAGCGTCTGCGCGAGGTGGAGGAGGTGTAACGAGATGGAGACGGGCAAGGGTTGAAAGGTTGCTGCCCCCAACGCCTCCCCACCTTTATATAGGCGTGGAGGGGGCTTTTGGCTTGCCCTCCAAGGCCCTTGGGTCGTTGGCCAAAGGGGGAGGAAGGAAATCCCTCCTTTCCTTCCCCACCGATCGCTATCCCCCTTTTTAGGGATCCTGATCTTATCCCTTTGGGATATGATACTATTCCTTTTAAGGGAGGATCTTGGTGTGCCTAGACCAGGGTTGTGGGGACTTTCCCCACTACCCCTGTTCATGTGGGTCCCCCATGCAGGTGGGCCCCACATGAACTTTCTAGAACCTTCCCGGTACAATACCGAAAAAACTCAAACTTTTTCTTGAATCCCGATAACAACTTTCCATATATGAATCTTTACCTCCGGACCATTCCGAAGCTCCTCTGATGTCCGGGATCTCATCCGGGACTCCGAACAACCTTCGGTCACCAACACAATAACTCAACTATACTTAGATCATCACCAAATGTTAAGTGTGTAGACCCTGCGGGTTCGAGAACTATGCAGACATGACCGAGACACCTCTACGGTCAATAACCAATAGCAGGACCTGGATGCCCATATTGGTTCCTACATATTCTACGAAGATCTTTATCGAACCTCGATGTCAAGGATTCAGCTAATCCCGTATGCAGTTCCCTTTGTCCATCGGTATGTTACTTGCCCGAGATTCGATCGTCGATATCTCTATACCTAGTTCAATCTCGTTACCGGCAAGTCTCTTTACTCGTTCTATAATACAAGATCCCGTGACTAACAACACCTTAGTCACATTGCTTGCAAGCTCATTGTGATGTTGTATTACCGAGTGGGCCCCGAGATACCTCTCCATCATACGGAGTGACAATTCCCAGTCTTGTTTCATGCCAACTCAACAGACACCCTCGGAGATACCTGTAGAGCATCTTTATAGTCACCCAGTTACGTTGCGACGTTTGATACACACAAGGTACTCCTCTGGTGTCAGTGAGTTGCATTATCTCATGGTCATAGGAACAGATACTTGACATGCAGAAAGTGATAGCAATAAACTTGATACGATCATATGCTAGGCTTATAGTTTGGGTCTTGTCCATCACATCATTCTCCTAATGATGTGATCCTGTTATCAAATGACAACTCATGTCTATGGCTAGGAAACCATGGCCATCTTTGATCAACGAGCTAGTCTGGTAGAGGCTCACTAGGGACATGTTGTTGTCTATGTATCCACACATGTATTTGAGTTTCCAATCAATACAATTATAGCATGGATAATAAACGATTATCATGAACAAGGAAATATAATAATAACCAATTTATTATTGCCTCTAGGGCATATTTCTAATAATCTCCCACTTGCACTAGAGTCAATAATCTAGTATTATATGGTAATGAATCTAACACCCATAGAGTTCTGGTGTTGATCATGTTTTGTTCGTGGAAGAGGTTTAGTCAACGGATCTGCAACATTCAGATCAGAATGTACTTTGCAAATGTTTATGTCCTCCTCCTTGATCGCATCGCGGATGGAATTGAAGTGTCGCTTTATGTGTCTAGTCCTCTTGTGAAACCTTGGTTCCTTGGCTAGAGCAATGGCACCAGTGTTGTCACAGAACAGTCATTGGGTCCAGTGCATGGGGCACAACTCCAAGATCTGTCATGAACTGCTTCATCCAGATACCTTCCTTTGCTACCTCCGAGGCAGCTATGTACTCCGCTTCGCATGTAGAATCAGCTACCACGCTTTGCTTGGAACTGCACCAGCTTATCGCTCCCCCATTTAGAATATATATGTATCTGGTTTGAGACTTAGAGTCATCCGGATCAATGTGAAAGCTTGCATCGACGTAACCCTTTACAATGAGCTCTTGATCACCTCCATAAACAAGAAACATTTCCTTAGTCCTTTTCAGGTACTTAAGGATATTCTTGACCGTTGTCCGCTGTTCCACTCCTGGATCACTTTGAAACCTCCCGGCCATACTTATGGCAAGGCTGACATCTAGTCTCGTGCACAGCATCGCATACATGATAGAGCCTATGGCTGAAGCATAGGGGATGACACTCATCTTTTCTCTATCCTCTGTAGTCGCTGGGCATTGAGTCTTACTCAACTTCACACCTTGCAAAACAGGCAAGAATCCCTTCTTGGACTGATCCATTTTGAACTTCTTCAAAATTTATCAAGGTATGTGCTTTGTGAAAATCCTATTAAGTGCCTCGATCTATCTCTATAGATCTTGATGCCCAATATGAAAACATCTTCTCCTAGGTCCTTCATTGAAGAACTCTTGTTCAAATATGCCTTCATGTTTTCCAAAAGTTCTATATTGTTTCCAATCAGCAATATGTCATCCACATATAATATTAGAAACACTATAGAGCTCCCACTCACTTTCTTGTAAATATAAGCTTCTCCATAAACTTGTATAAACCCAAATGCTTTGATCACCTCATCAAAACGAAGATTCCAACTCTGAGATGCTTGCACCAGTCCATAAATGGATTGCTAGAGTTTGCACACTTTGTCAACATTCTCTGGATCAACAAAACCTTCTGGTTGCATCATATACAACTCTTCCTTAAGGAAACCGTTAAGGAACGTTGTTTTGACATCCATCTGCCAGATTTCATAATCAAAAAATGCAGCTATTGCCAACATGATTCTGACGGACTTAAGCATCGCTACGGGTGAGAAAGTCTCATCGTAGTCAACTCCTTGAACTTGTGAAAACCCGTTTGCCACAAGTCAAGCTTTATAGACAGTGACATTACCGTCCACGTCCGTCTTCTTCTTGAAGATCCATTTATTCTGAATGGCCTTTCGCCCTTCAGGCAATACTTCGAAAGTGCATACTTTGTTTTCATACATGGATCCCATCTCGGATTTCATGGCCTCTAACCATTTGTCAGAATCCGGGCCCACCATCGCTTCTCCATAGCTCGTAGGTTCATCGTTGTCCAACAACATGACCTCTAAGACAGGGTTACCGTACCACTCAGGAGCAGTACGTATCCTTGTCGACCTACGAGGTTCAATAGTAACTTGATCTGAAGCTTCATGATCACTATCATTAGCTTCCTCTTCAACTAACGTAGGTGCCACAGAAACATCTTTCTGCGCTGTGCTACTCTTTGGTTGAAGTAAAGGTTCAACAACCTCATCAAGTTCTATCTTCCTCCACTCAATTCTTTCGAGAGAAACTCTTTCTCGAGAAAGGACCCGTTCTTAGTGACAAACACTTTGCCCTCGGATCTGAGATAGAAGGTATACCCAACCATCTCCTTTGGGTATCCTATGAAGATGCATTTGTCCGCTTTGGGTTCGAGCTTTTCTGGCTGAAGCCTTTTGACATAAGCATCGCAGCCCCAAACCTTAAGAAATGACAGCTTAGGTTTCTTGCCAAACCATAGTTCATACTGTGTCATATCCATGGACTTAGATGGTGCCCTATTTAAAGTGAATGCAGTTGTCTCTAATGCATAACCCCAAAATGATAGTGGCAGATCGGCAAGAGACATCATAGAACGCACCATATCCAATAAGGTACGATTACGATGTTCGGACACACCATTATGTTGTGGTGTTCCAGGTGGCGTTAATTGTGAAACAATTCCACATTGTCTTAAGTGATTGCCAAACTCATAACTCAGGTACTCTACACCTCGATCAGATCATAGGAATTTAATCTTCTTGTTATGATGATTCTCAACTTCACTTTGAAATTGCTTGAACTTTTCAAACGTTTAGACTTATGCTTCATTAAGTAAATATACCCATATCTACTCAAGTCATCGGTGAAGGTGAGAAAGTAATGATATCCACCACACACAACAACACTCATCGGACCGCACACATCAGTATGTATGATTTCCAACAAGTCACTTGCCCGCTCCATTGTTCCGGAAAATAGGGTTTTCGTCATCTTGCCCATGAGGCATGGTTCGCATGTGTCAAGTGATTCAAAATCAAGCGACTCCAAAAGTCCATCAGCATGGAGTTTCTTCATGCACTTTACACCAAAATGACCTAAGCGGCAGTGCCACAAGAAAGTGTAACTATCATTATCAACTCTACATCTTTTGGCATCAATGTTATGAACATGTGTATCATCACTATCGAGATTCAATAAGAATAAACCCCTCACAATGGGTGCACGACCATAAAAGATATTACCCATATAAATAGAACAACCATTATCCTCTGATCTAAATGAGTAACCGTCTCGCATTAAACAAGATCCAGATATAATGTTCATGCTCAACGCAGGCACTAAATAACAATTATTCATGTTTATCACTAATCCCGATGGTAATCAAAGAGCAAGCGTCCGACGACGATCACATCAACCTTGGAACCATTTCCCACGCGCATCGTCACTTCGTCCTTCGCCAGCCTTCTTCTATTCTGTAGTTCCTATTTAGAGTTCCAAATGTGGGCAACCGCACCGGTATCAAATACCCAGGCACTACAAGAAGAGCTGGTAAGGTACACATCAATAACATGTATATCATATATACATTTGTTGACGTTAGCCCCCTTCTTGTCGGCCAAATACTTGGGGCAATTCCGCTTCCAGTGGCCAGTTCCCTTGCAATAGAAGCACTTAGTTTCTGGCTTGGGTCCAGCCTTGGGTTTCTTCACGGGAGAAGCAACTGCTTTGCCATCCTTCTTGAAGTTTCCCTTCTTTCCCTTGCTCTTCTTGAAACTAGTGGTTGTTAGGGCATATTTCTCCCTAAGTGGTTTTGGTGATTTATGACAATGCCTTTGCGGACTAATCATGTGCATTGAGAATTTAAGATATTCCTTCGTTTGGCATGAGACGATTTCTACCCCTCTGTGTTTAAAAGAGAAGACGGTGTTTTTTCCTTCGTTTCATTTTCGGTGGACTTGAGTCGTAGGATATACCGTACTATCAAGAGGGGGTCCGTATCAAAAAGGTTTGGGTGGAATCAACACGTACACCACTCCCTTGCACCCCTAGCTCTTTCCCGCGTCATTGGAGTGCCCTTCCTTTGTGTTGGAGTGGCTCTAGTTGTAGCCAGCGGTAGTACCGCGGTCGGCAGCGGTAGTACCGCCTGTGTAGGCAGGCGGTAGTACCGCTCTAGTACCGCTGTACTACCACCTTGATTCGGGCCTCGGGTTTCTCGTGTCGGGTTCAGTGGTAGTCCCTCTGGCTTACTACAGCTAACCCCATCTAGGCCCAATCGAGCAGCAGCAGTAGCAGCAGCAATAGGAGCGGTAGTACTGCTTATAAGCGGTTGTACCACGCCTACCACTGCTGCTAGTACCACTCGTGGCTTTCTCCCGTTTGTCCCTCCCCCTGTGCTCTCATAAGCTGCTGAGCGCTATCCCAGCAGTAGTACCAGTGGGTCAAGCGGCAGTACCACTGTGGCAAGCGGTAGTACCGCGCGCTGCGGGCTGAGCACGGGGATAACGGTTGGATCTTGTCCCCCACTATAAAGGGGGGGGGGGGTCTTCTTCTCCAAGAAGACTCACCTCTTCCTCCCCCAAACTCCATTGTTGCTCCAAAGCTCATTTTTGCCCGACCTCTCTCCCTAGCCAAACTTGTTTATTTTCTAGGGATTGGTTGAGAAGGCCCCGATCTACACTTCCACCAAGAGAAATTTGATTCCCCCACTAATCCCTTGCGGATCTTGTTACTCTTGGGTGTTTGAGCACCCTAGACGGTTGAGGTCACCTCAGAGCCACATTCCATTGTGGTGAAGCTTCGGGGTGTTGTTGGGAGCCTCCAATTAAGTTGTGGAGATTGTCCCAACCTTGTTTGTAAAGGTTCGGTCGTCGCCTTCAAGGGCACCACTAGTGGAATCACGGCATCTCGCACTGTGTGAGGGCATGAGGAGAATAAGGTGGCCCTAGTGACTTCTTGGGGAGCATTGTGCCTCCACACCGCTCCAACGGAGACGTACTTGCCCTCAAAGGGAAGGAACTTCGGTAACACATCCTCGTCTTCACCGGCTCCACTTGTGGTTATCTCTTACCTTTACTTTGTGCAAGCTCTACTTGTGTTGTATCCTTTGCTTGCACTTGTTGTAGTTGTTGTTTGCATCATATAGGTTGCTCACCTAGTTGCACATCTAGACAACCTTTTTGTTGCTAAACCTAATTTGTGAAGAAAAGCTAAAAATTGGTAGTTGCCTATTCACCCCCCTCTAGTCAACCATATTGATCCTTTCAATTGGTATCAGAGCCTCATCTCTTTATTAAGGGTTTCGTCACCCAAAGAGTATGGTTGACGACAGTGGTAATGGGGATGAAGTACCCGAGGCCGTGGAGTTGAACTCGATCACTCGGGACGACTTAAATGAAGCCATGGCTTCACTTAAGACGTCGATGATGACCGAGGTCAAATCCGTGTTTAAAGAGTTGCTTGAGGGGTTGAAAGCCACTCCCGATCCATTGCTTGTGGTTAATCCCACCACATTGGAGTCGGAGGCCAATTCCAGCAAGGAAGCGGCTAAAGGTACTCAAACTTCTTCCCCTCATGACAAGAATGGGACGGGAACCTTTGCCTCGGTTCCCCCTCCCCCAGTCTGACCGGTCCCTACACCGTGCATTAATCATCTTGGTCCTCCTCCTAAGCTTGTTAAGGGTGATTTTGCTAATTGGGTTTTTCGCATCAAGTCTCGTTTGAATCACAACTCAACAAACCTTTGGAGAATCATTGAGCAAGGCTTCTACCCGCATGATCCAAACAACCTCAGCCTAAGAGAAGAAGTGGACAATCAATACAATCACTCCGCTTTGTTCATCCTTCAAGATGCGATTCCTCCTGAAGATCTATCTCACTTGCGTCCCTTCACTCGTGCAAAGGATTGCTGGGAACACATCATATCTTTGTACAAGGGGAGCTCAAGCATCCAATGGTCCAACTTTGAAGTGGTCCTTGATGAGGCCGATGAATTCGTGATGCTAGAAGATGAGGATCCGCGTGATCTCTACCGGAGGGTGACAACTCTTGCGGCTGCTCTCCAAGACCATGGGAGCAAGGATACGGATGAAAATTGAATCAAGCGCAAGTTTCTCGAGGCCATCATGCCTTTCAACAAGGCCATGTCCTCCGTGATTCATCAAAGGCTAGATTTCCACACCTTGACCTCAAGTGAAGTGTTGGATGAGTTTATTACCGTGAACATCATGAACAAGACCACCGACAATGCTCTTGCTCGTGTCCGGTCAAAGAAAAGCTCACCCACCCTTGCTTTGAAGGCCAAGGCCATTCCGGAAGAAGAAGAGAAAGAAGAAGATGAGAGTTGCCCCGAGGACATGAAATATGCTTACCATGAGCACATGGCTCTTGCGTCAAGGCAATTTTGGGGCAACAAGAGGAACTCAAGGCCCAACTTCACCAAGAACAACTCAAGTGGCTCAAAGAACAAGCAATGAGTAAGGACTTGCTACAATTGCAGCAATGTGAGTCACTTTGTGGCGGAGTGCCCTTATGAGAAGAGGGAAGAAAATGGTGGCAAACTCATTCGCAAAGACAAAGCCAAGTCCTTCCCAAGCAAGAACAACTTCACCAAGAAGATACCTCCAAAGGGCTTGGTGGCACATGAAGAGTACGCCTTCGATGATGATGATGAAGATACAAGTGGAGAAGGAATGGCAACGGTGACCATTGCCATTGCCACATCTTCCCCCTCCAAGGTGTCTCTCTTTGGCGCCCCCAACGAGAACACCATTGCCAAGTGTCTCCTGTCCAAAGGTATCAACAAGGTAACCTCAAACATCAAAACCACCATCACTACTACTCCCTCATTGTTAGATTGTGTTGATGATAATGAGGTGGTGAATGTTGATGAGAATGAGTTTACCAAATTCGTAAGTAAGCTCAAGGGTGAATCCAAGAAGCACTTTGTTGCTCTCTTGGAAAATCTTGGTGAGGCCAATGATAGCATTGAATCTCATGAGGATACTATTTCCAAGTTGGAGGGGCATAGTCGTGACTATGCCGATGAGATTCCGGATCTTTCCATTGCTCTAGAGGAAGAGCGAGGTCTTCGTTTGACTCTTGAGGAGTCACACAATGTTGATCATGCTAAATTGCAAAAAGATCTTGATCATGCTATTGTTCTTACTCGTGTGCTTAAATCTGAGAAAGTTGCACTTGGGGTTGGCCATGATAGACTCAAGGAAGAGTTTGATACACTTGACAATGCTCACAAGGTCTTGAAGGGTGTTCATGCCTCTCTCAAGGAGTCTCATGATCAAATCCAAGTGAAGCTAACCAAGGAGATTTCCACGTGTCCTCCCTTCATTCTAATTGATAATGCCCATGCCACTAACCCTTGTTGTGAGCATGTGCATCTTGTGGAGGAAAATGCCAAGTTGAAAGAGCAACTTGAGAAGGGCCTCGTGACATGCATACAAGGCGAGAAGAACCTCAGTGACCTTTTGAGTAATCAAAAGGAAGTTGTGGGTAAGGAAGGACTTGGGTTTGTACCCAAGTCAAAGAAGAAGAAGAAGAACAAGACCAAGCAACCTCTCGTGCTCAAGGAAACCTTTGTCAAGATGGGTGAGGGTACTCATGAGAAGAAGAACAACAACAAGGAATTGGGTGGTAATGTCAAGAAGGGCAAAACCACCCCTACCAACAAAGCCGACGACTTTAACCCCTCTTATGTTTTGTGTCGTGCTAGCGATGGGCATGTTTATGCCAAATTTGTTGGTTCTTCTTATGAGTACATTGAATGGTCTATTTGGGTTCCTTAGACCCTTGTTACTAACATCAAAGGACCCATTTGATACTGGGTACCTAAATCCAAGCATTGATCTCTTGTAGGAGTTTGCTTCCGATGGGGTGTCATGGTTGCTCTATAGTGGAGCAACAAATCATATGACCAGGAGCAAGGACTTGGTGGTGGATGTGCATCCAATTCCATCTATGCCCACACATGTCCAATTCGGTGATGCTTCAACATCTAAGGTATTGGGACTTGGCAATGTGGTCATCTCTCAAGATTTATCTATCGAGAAGGTCATGCTTGTTGAGTCCCTCGCATACAATTTGCTTTCTGTTCGTCAACTTGCACTTATGGGCTTTGCAACACTCTTTGATCTTGATACCGTGGCCCTTTTGTGGAGCAAGACTCTTAAAGTAGATTTTGTTGGGCATGTCGAGAACGGTCTCTATGTGGTAAACTTTTCTGAGCGACCCACTAAGATCGCGACTTGCCTAATGGCTAAAGTTGATGTGGGTTGGCTTTGGCATCCCCGACTAGCCCATGTCAATATGAGATCTTTGCAAAGTCTCCTCAAAGGGGATCATGTGCGTGGACTAAGGAATGTGAGTTTTGCCAAAGACCGTGCTTGCAGTGCTTGTATCGAAGGAAAGCTTCATGAAACGGCTCACCAACCCACGACTATCATCTACTCGAAGAGGCCCTTGGAGCTCCTTCACATGGATCTCTTTGGCCCTCCATCCTTTGATAGTCTTGAGGGAAGAAAGTATTGCTTGGTAATTGTGGATGATTACTCGAGACACACTTGGATATACTTCTTCAAGAGGAAGAGTGAGACCCAACAAACCATCATCGACTTTGCTAATGAAGCTCAACATCAACATGAAGCAAAGATATTGATGATTAGAAGTGACAACGGCACCGAGTTCAAGAACTACACCTTGGATGAGTTTCTTAGTAACGAGGGGATCAAGCACCAATATGCCGCACCCTATACCCCTCAACAAAATGGTGTGGCAGAGAGGAAGAACAGGACATTGATAGACGCGGCAAGGACCATGATGGCGGAATTCAAATCTCTATACAACTTTTGGGCTGAAGCCATCAACACCGCATGTCATGCATCCAATCAGCTCTACCTCCGCAAACGCTTGAACAAGACTCCATATGATATACTTACCGGCAACAAGCCCAACCTCAAGTACTTTCGGGTGTTCGGTTGTAAGTGTTTCATTCTCAAGAAAGGTGTTCCTTTGTGTAAATTTGAACCTAGAGCTCAAGAGGGCATATTTGTTGGTTATGCTACAAACTCTCATGCTTACCGTGTCCTCAACAAGTCCACCGGACTCATTGAGGAGACGTGTAATGTGGAGTTTGATGAAAATAATGGCTCCCAAGTGGAGCAAAGTGGTCTTTGTGATGTAGGTGATGAAATTCCTCCTCAAGCCATAAGAAGAATGGGGATTGGTCAAATACTCCCCATTGAGGAACCCCTTGTGGCCGAAGGAGAAGGACAATGCTCTACTCAAGTGGAGCCATCACCGACGCTAGACCCATACGCTTTCGAAGAACAAAGTGAAGGCCCTCAACCCAATGAACAAGATCAAGGGCAAGATCAACCTCATGAAGATGGTGATGCATCAAATGATACCCAAGATCAAGTT
This sequence comes from Thinopyrum elongatum, assembly GCA_011799875.1. Classification (NCBI taxonomy): domain Eukaryota; kingdom Viridiplantae; phylum Streptophyta; class Magnoliopsida; order Poales; family Poaceae; genus Thinopyrum; species Thinopyrum elongatum. Next base: position 238,710,215 of record CM022297.1, read on the forward strand.
CATGCCTTCCAGCAAGCTCAAGATCAAGAGGAAGCTCAAGATCAAGAGCAAGCTCAAGATGGTGCTCAAGATGAGCAAGATGATGATCCTCAAATGCCCATCGAGGAACTTTTGGAGTGCCGTGCCACTAAGGTGGCTTCCAAGCTCGAGCATCAACAACATGTCATGGAGAATGTGCTTGGAAGCTTGAGAAAAGCGGTAACTACTCGTAAACAATTGTCAAACTTTTGTGAGCATCACGCGTTTGTTTCGTGTGTTGAACCCCAAAAGTTACATGAGGCGCTTGATGATGAGGATTGGCTTGAAGCCATGCATGATGAACTCAACAACTTCGAGCGCAATCAAGTTTGGGAATTAGTGCCAAGGCCAACGGAGGAACACAATGTCATTGTGTTGGTGTACTAAATGTTGAGGCTTTAGTACCCCATACTTGTGCACGGGCAGTTGTAGCCAAACCCGCGGCAAGGCTTGCCGGGGGAATAATTGGAGATTAGTGCAAAGATTGCCAAGGGGGCGCTCAGACCAAGAATCAAAGGATCGAGTGGGAGAACACTCTCGGCCCATTCTGCATGTGTAGCTGCTGCTTGAACGTACTGTTCATCACAAGCGCTCCTGGAACTGGGACGAACACCCAAATAATAAACTAAGGCAGGAGTAGGGTTTTACGCTGATTAGCGGCTCGAACCTGGGTAAAAATTCCCTCGCGCTGATCGTTGGTTCTGCTCTTTGTGCACGCCTCTCCCCTCTGCCGAACCATAGAAGGGATCCCCGCGGTCCCATAGGTGTCGTACGCTGACACATTGGGACCAAATGGATCTTCAAGAACAAGCAAGATGTGAATGGTGTGGTTGTTTGAAACAAGGCAAGATTGGTGGCACAAGGCTACTCCCAAGTCGAGGGTATCGACTACGGTGAAACCTTTGCCCCCGTTTCTCATCTTGAATCTATTCGCATGTTGCTTGCATATGCATCTCATCATGATTTTAAGTTGAAACAAATGGATGTGAAAAGTGCATTTCTTAATGGTCCTTTGAATGAGTTGGTATATGTCAAACAACCTCCGGGATTCGAGGATCCCAAGTTCCCCAATCATGTATACAAACTTAAGAAGGCACTCTATGGCCTTAAACAAGCCCCACGTGCGTGGTATGAGCACCTTACCGAGTTGTTGCAAGATCGTGGGTTTGAAATTGGGAAAATCCATCCCACTCTTTTTACTAAGAGGGTCAAAGGGGTTTTGTTCATATGCCAACTATATGTTCATGATATTATTTTTGGTTCTCCTAACAAATCTTTCAATGATGAGTTTGCCGCACTAATGACTGAGAAGTTTTAGATGTCTATGATGGGAGAGTTGAAGTTCTTTCTTGGGTTCGAAGTCAAGCAAAGGAGATAAGGAACATTCATCAACCAAGCCAAGTATACCCAAGACATGCTCAAGAAATTCAAGCTAGATGATGTCAAGCCGGTCAAGTTTCCCATACCAACCAAATGCAAGCTTGACAGTGATCCCAATGGTAAAGCCATGGATCAAAAGGTATATCGTTCCATGATTGGATCCTTGCTTTACCTTTGTGCATCTAGACCGGATATCATGTTGAGTGTGGGAATTTGTGCACAATTTCAAGCCGCACCTAAGGAAAGCCACTATGTGGCGGTCAAGCGAATCTTGCGATATTTGGCTCATACCCCAAACTTTGGCTTATGGTACCACAAAGGAGCAAGCTTCGATCTCATGGGTTACTCGGACTCGGATTGGGCGGGAGATTGTGTGGAGAGGAAGTCAACTTCCGGAGGGTGCCAATTCCTTGGTCGCTCTTTGGTGAGTTGATCTTCGAAGAAGCAAAATTGTGTGTCTCTCTCTTCCACCGAGGCCGAGTATGTAGCCACCGCAAGTTGTTGTACACAATTGCTATGGATGAGGCAAACTTTAAAGGATTATGGTGTCACTTGTGACAAAGTTCCTCTTCAATGTGACAATGAGAGTGCTATCAAGATTTCTCACAATCCGGTGCAACATAGCAAGACGAAGCATATTGAGATGTGTCATCATTTCATTCGGGATCACATCAAGCATGGAGAGATGAGATCATCTACATCAACACTCAAGAGCAACTAGCGTATATTTTCACCAAGCCTCTAGATGAAGCAAGATTTCGTGAGTTAAGGCATGAGCTAAATATCATTGATTCGAGCAATGTGGCTTGAATCTAGGCACACCCCACCGCACTCATCATTCTATCTTGTTTTAGATGTAGGAATGGACATAGGGGGAGTGTTGTTCTCTCAATGAACTCTCCCTCCCCCCATTATGCATAAGTTGATCAAGTCTTTCACATTAGCTATTTTTAATGGTACTTGTGCTTCAAAGATGAGTTTTGGTCATGGATCCAAGGTTAAAATCTCCGTGGTGCCATACCAAACATAGGTGACTTCGGTCACCGCCCTCTCCTTGAGAGGTGTTTGGCATTCTTTGATCTTTTCTAGTCGTATACGACTTTGTTTGTGCTTTGAGCTACTCCAAGTTTGCTTCTCGTGTTTGTTTGTTTTTGCACTTGGAGTAACTCTCTCCGTTTGCCGGTGTTTCGTGTCTCGTTCCCAAGCCTTCTCTCTTTTCTCTTCATAAGCCTTTATCTTTCCTTGATTCATGCTTGTTGTCGCATGCGCGGCACTACCGCTGAGACTGGGCAGTACTACCGTCGACTCCCATGGTACTGCCGCTCGGAGCGGTACTACCAGGCCTCCTGCCTCTATGTAGTACCGGGGCGGTACTACCGCTCTTGGGCGGGGTGTGGGGGTTATGAGTCGGGCAAGGGGAGTTTTACTCCCCCATACCCATTCATCTCTCTCTCCCACTTCTCTTCCCTCTCACAGGCGACGAACAGGCAGTGGAGGGCCGCCGCCAGGCCGCTGTTTCCATGTTGTCTTTCGCATTTCCATCTGGTGGGATCGTTCCCCACCTTCTCTTCTTGCCATGGATGCCGGTATCGCCTCCGTTCTTCTCTCCTATGATTCTTTTCTTTGAATCTAGGTTTTAGGGCAATATGTGTGGCATTCATCAATTTTTGGCCAAATCGAGGCTTGAGTAGGGCGTAGAAGACTGCTAGACTAGGTGGGTTGATGTTTGGTAGGAGTAAATTTTAATTTGGCACCCCCGGTAGTACCGGATCTAACAGCAGCAGTGGCCAACCCGTTGACCTCCACCTCGCGGTACTACCGCTCCTCTAGAGTGGTACTACCGCTTATAGGCAGCACTACCGCTGCCGTGAGGCGGTACTACTGCTCGGGATGCCAACTTCCTCTTTCCTTGTATCAATCTTCGATCCATTTTGCTTCCTTTTCGTTTGGCTTATGTAGGGCTTTACACCTGCTTTCCGTCGCTTTCCTTTGTGTGTGGGTTCCAGGTGATGGCAGTTCGGAGCATCTTGTCTGTTGCATCAACCCCAAGCGTCCTGGAGGGTCGAAGCGCTATCGCACTTCTGAGGGGGCTGGTGCATCTTCTAGCACTCAACCTATGCAGCCCAAGCAGACCACCAAGCAAACTGCTAACAAGCCAAAGCTGAAGGTCAAGTCAGTGTCAGAGATGTCTGCTAAGGAGTTCTGTGTGCACTGGTACGGCGAGGTGCTATACACAGTTTTTAACCGCTTTCCGTGATGGCATTTTGAACCGTCGCCAAGTGAGTGACTGCGATTGGGGGGTCCTTCGCACACAACCCAGAAGCCGTCAGTGATATGGAGCCATGATGCAGAGGCATTGCCAAATGTAATCGTATGCGATGCAGCACACACTAAATTCATTCACATGTGTGGGATCGGTGATTAAACGTTTCTAATGCCGCAGTGAAACCAAACGGTGTGTCGTAATGAACCATTTGGGAAACAGTATGTAAGGCACACGGGCCAACATATGAACTGTGTGCGATATGTGCCCCATCGCACACGAGTTTTCTGCGGAACCCGTCTGCCATGCAAGACTCCATCGCACACGTTTCCCAACAATTACCGTGTGCGATAATGTTCTATCACAAACGGTTCAGGAGCCCATTCGCACACATACAAGTGTTGCAGACCATTTGTGATTTGTTGTGTATCACCAACGGTTGCGGCAAGAGTGACGTGTGCTTTTCATTTGTGATCCCACATGTTTCCTGAAAAATTTACGACTGGGATTGTATTTTACATTGGGCATGGTTTACTCCGAGCTCTCGTGTGCGATAACATGATATCACAAATGGTTCCGGAGCCCCTACGCACACGTAGTAGTGTTGCAAATCATTTGTGATCTGCTGTGTATCACCGATGGTTCTGCTATGATTGACGTATGCTTTCCGATGTGGATCACATACACTCATTTAGTTGAACCGTGTGCGGAGCAATTGCCAGGTTAAAACAAAAATATCGCATTTGAATCGGCATGCAAAAAGAAAATTCGCCACAATATCCAATTGAACAAATAGTGTCCATAGGAAGAACATTCATTAGATTTCGCAACAATTGCAATTGAAAAAATGGTAGCTAAATTCCAATGATTTGTCAACACATATATGCATTACATAATTAATCATAGTGTATGAAATACGAAGACCTCATCAGATGGAAAACAATGGATCCATGCGTATATGTTTAGCGGCTAACTCTTACTCAATGTTTCAGGAGAACGCATGCTGAAATCTTCATTATCACCAGTGGGATTGATGTAGTGATTCAGGAAGAAGTCGCTGATAAATATCTGAACCATCAGCAATTCACCAGCGGGGAGCGGTTCAGGGGTCCTCGGTTCTAAGATGAGCTGCAGTATTTTTAAGATCAGAATGTGCCATATGAGTGGAGTAGAAGATATTAATTAAGATAGACTTACTGGTACTAATTCGCGAGCATCTTCACAACTATCAGCAGATTTGCAGATGGAGATCATGTGTCTGCAAACATAGTATCCACAAAGGTTGGTCCCTGCTTATTGCTGAGGACACTAAATTTGCTTATACATAATTAGTCATGTATTTGTCCTGTTAGGAACAACCTAACCGGTGTTAGATGTATTTTTTTCTTTGGACAGAAATAGAAAGAGGTTTATTTAGAAGCTTGAACATTTGACTAGCGTAAGAAAAAGTATTTGCAGACTATTGGATACATTTTCTGAAAATAATGGATTTTGGTGTGTTACCGGAGAAATGATCTCGTGCTGCAGAGGTAGTTCCCTCTTGAACAGGTTCCCTGGTTTAGTTTTCCACAATGCGAGCACACTGCAAATGAAGATGAATTTTGACAACATCAATTATTGAACCAGATATGAATGCAAATTAATTTCAACATCATAGAATTCAATATCTATCCATGAATTGCTGAAGATGCGTCAGATCCTGAGCGTTTGTTGACTCTCTAAGAGAATCCATGTAGTAAACTGTGTTCTTGTTTGGAACAATGAATACCAATATCCAGTGATTGCTACATATTAAGAAAGCCATGAACTTATGAATTATGTCGAAATCTGAAAGACAATCAGTGTATGCGTGGTTGTTTACTTGACTTACCGTTCATGATATGGCCAGAGAAATGATTCTGCATGGGACGTGTTTTCGAAGATACGGACGACCGTGTTAATGGCCCACTCCCGTTCATCCTTACCATGTAATGTTGTGCCATTTGCTAATGCAGGATCTATGAAATACACACTCTCCCTTTTTCTTCTCTGCGCGTTCAATCCCCTGAGAGGAATAAAATGCAGTTAGCTGTTTATCATTTACAGCCTTGTATGGAGAAGTTGATCAGAGTTTGTTAAGTACTTACAAAATCAGGCATCTAACAAGAGTGGCATCGAGCTCGTTGAAGTTGAAGAAGAGATGTAAGTCCTCGAAACCCACACTAATGGAACCAGCATCGTGTCAGAAATGATCTCTGTTGTAGTGGACTAGCAGAACATGATGGCCTGCTGAGATTTGATCCATGCAATATTTATGTAACTCACGGCAACTGGAGCTGCACTCATCAAAGTATTCGCCAACAAGAAATGGCTAGCCATGGATGTAATTGCATGCTTCAAGTATGTCAGCTTTATGTTTAGCAAGCTGCAAAGATATTTCTTCATCATCCATGCCGTCAGAAATAATATTACTCCCCGATTCGAACAACTTGCTGTTAATTTGGTTCTGGGCGATGAGTGCTTTAAGTAAGAGGCAATCATTCTCTTTCCTCGTCGCTCTCACTGTGCGCTTCCTCGTGGGTGCAGCCTTTTTGGCCACTTCCTTCTTGGTACTTGAAGCACTTCTGGTAGAACGTCTGGTTGGCTGAACGGTAGACTACCGAGCAGACGGTGAAGCTTCGACGGACTGCTTAGCAGACGGTTTAGCTATGCCAGACCGCTGAGCTGGCGGTGCTGCTGTGACGGACTACTGGGCTGTAGGAGCAGAGGCATCGGACTGCTGACCATGTATTGAAGCTATGTCGGGTTTCTGCGCAGGTGGTGCCAACTTGTCGGTGTGCTGAGGAGGCCGTGCCAATGCGTTGGTTTGCTGAGCAGGAAGTGCTGACGCATTGGTATGCTGATCACGCGGCTGCAGACCGACGTACTGATGAGCAGTCGGTTCTGGACCTATGGACTGCTTAGCAGGCGGTTCTGAAGCATCAGACTGCTTAGCAGTCCATTCCACCAGGTTGGTTTGCTGAGCATGTGCTGCAGCTGGGTATCCCCCCGCTGCTTCAGCGGCCGGCATCTGAACCGGTGGTGCGTCTTCAGCAGTTGTAGGCCTTTCAACTGGCTGCTCTGGGGCGGACGATGACATGGCCTATATGGTACAAAGTCGGGCCGGCTGATCATAGGTTGATGCATCAGCCATCGGATTATGAGTATTAGCTTCTTTGGGGGAAGCACGCGAGAGCTGCTGTGGCAAGGAGAGCATCACCGGTTGAGGGGCGACATTGGTTGCTCTTGGCGGGGCTTCAGGGATCTCATCCATTAACTCTATTTCCTTTCGTGGCCACTAGATGTGATGTAATAGTGTTTCTCCCAAGGTCCTTTGCTCATCAAAGTCTCCTAGTACATTCTTCAGGGCAAATTCATTGAATCCAGGCTTTACTTCAGTCATGTAGCACTTCACACAGCCCGGCTTCAATGGCACATTGTCCAACAAGAGGCCCTCTTCCAAGAAGGGTGGGCAAACCCAGGCTGTTGCACATTTTAATGTACCTTCATAATGTGTAAGCATGCCCTTCAGTCTATCTTTCATTCCAGATAGATCAGATATAGCATCATCATGAGCAGCTGCAGTCTCAGTGTCTCTAGGGTCAGCTGATGCACAGCTACTCTTGTGTGGTGTTGTCGCGCAAAAACCATCATCCTCCATGCCCGCCTCCCCTCCCATCTGCTGGCTATCTGTCAGTGTTAGAGTCTTCTGCATCATCATTGACTCCTCAATATCCTTTCGAATAGACGGATACATGTCCTTCCTCAATCTTTCATACAATGCATTCTACTTCATTTCACTCCTCGCTTTTTTCATGTTGAGCCTCTCTTCTTTGCTGAGTGTGAAAGCCCTCTTGTGCGGGACATTAACACCTATACCCCTTGCACGGCTAGAGGGCTCTCTTGTTTCTAGAGCATAGGACAGAATGTCACATGGCCCTGAGTTCCTGTAGAACCTTCCAGGGATCTTGGAAGCCTTTAACATCACGCGATACAGTTCTTCGTCATGTGAGTTTTCAAAGTAATAAGTTCCGTCATCACGCCTCCTTGCACGTGCCCGCAAGTAGTCTCTAGTGCATTTGCCCCTGATTTCACTAAAGGCCAGTTTCCCACCCACCGCTACTACTTCTTTGTCCTCCTGGTCCCATATCGGTTTCATGCCGTAGTACCCTGCCACACCCATACGGTGGGGGTGTGTGTTCCTCTTCTGAAGTTCCGATTGCTTGGCACTCTTCTCAGCAAACTTTGTAGTTGCCCTGACCCTTTTGAATTCTGCCCAGTCTTCCTTTGTAATTTGGGGGTATGCGGGGATTGGGTCCTTGCCTTCACTCAAGTACTTCTTGTACAGCACGTGCTTCCAGTTTCTCCAAGCATCCATAGCCTTCTTCAGTGCAGCGTGTTCCACCTGCATTCTCCACTGCTCTGGAACATTGAAGTGATCCATGATCTCCCGGACTATCCTTTGCCGTGTTTCTATGTTAGCCTTCCAAAACCCCGGCAGATTAATGTTGAGCCTTGCCCTGCCAACAAATCCACACACACTCCTGAACCTCATGCGTGCTTTATCTGGTTTAGTTGGAGCCCAAGACTTTAAATCGATCTCAGTTACTTCATATACACCTTTAGGCTGGTGTGTGGGCTTCCTTGGAGCGTTCCTCCGTGTCCTGACCGGAAGGGTAATTGCTACAGCTCTATCCTGTTCAAGATTACTTGATCCCTCACCATCTGCTGAAGACCTAGGGTTGTCGGAATCAGATGAAGATACATCGCCTGAAGCATGAGTGCTGTCGCTGCTACTCGGCATCTACAGAGAACACATGTGAAACTTAGGAAAAGAGGATAAGCATAAAACTAACAACTTGGAATCAAGCTGTCTAAACATGTCATGCAATAATTTAGTAAATCTACGGCTTATTTGTTAAGTTTGTGTGACTCGGGCACCCGCGATCTGTAAATCGGTAGTAACTTATTGGAACAAATACAGCTTATATGTACTAGTTAGGAAGGTAGATAATGAAAATATATACGCTCTCCATTATTTTATAGCCAATTTGGGAACATACGGAACGAAATAGGAAGAGGGATTGCGAGGAAATATGTCTCACCACGATGGAGAGCAGTAACTAACAAGTTTCTTAATGCAAACACGGCAGGACCACAGGAGAGGCGAGGATTACAGGATCGATATGCTCAAGGGTGGCTGGCGAGCAAACGAAGATGGCGAGGCGCGGGCAGCCGCGTGTTGGGAACGGCAGTGGAGGTAGGGTTGACGCCGAAGAGCGGGCACACAGCCGGGGTGAGCACGCCGGCGCCGAAGAGGGATCTGCTGTGGATCTGGGGGAGGGGGGAGCTGGCGATGGAGACTAGGTGGACTAATTGAGTGAAACACAGGCGGGCGGTGGGGGGGTGTTGGCGGCCTAGGTGAAAAGGGTGAAAAAAAATCCCCGGTGGCCACGCGGAAAGACCTATGCAAACGGTTGCCTCTAAGCGCTCGTGTGCACAAAGAGAATAATTTTGTTTGAAATGAAGATGTGCTAATTTTGAAATGAAGACGTGAGTACATCGTTTCACCTCTAATTTTTTTCCACGTTAAGCAATCACCATTATACCACATGTTTGATTTGCTGGCACATTTCAGGTCTCGTGTGTTATATTTAAGACATTTTTTGGCATTTACTGTGCATTTTGGCATATAAATCAAATCCTAGCCGGACTGCATTTGCTGTCGAAAGGGATGAGGATTGCCATTCGATCTGGGAGCATCCAACGGTGCAGACGTACGATCTGTGGGGTTTGGGTTCTAGCCAATCAGAACGCACGACTCAGATCGCGCGCGCAGCAAGGGGGGGGCATCGGCCACGGTTTGCTAGGCACACGGCTTTCCTGAGTGAACCGTGTGCTATTTGAAAACATTTACATGAACTAACAACATATTTTCATTTGAATGAAAACAAGAGTTCATCGTTTCGCCTCCAAATTGTTTTCCACGGTAAGAAATCACCATTGTACCCTATGGTTCGATTTTCTGGTGCATTTGAGGTATCGTTTTCTATATTTGAGTTGTTTGCTATAGTCGCAACTACACCTGGGTGCTAGCTAGCAAGATCATTTGTGTGTCGCTTTGGGAGTTTTCATTCATTGTTCGAGGAACGGGAAAAAATTCAAACAGTTTGGACGCAGGGTGCGGCCAGAGGCGTAGGCCTTGTTGGTATTTTAATTACAGGAAATGCATATATAGTCCGGAAATAACAAAAATCGGTGTGTCACCGTGGCGTGCTCTCAGGATCCCATGGAAAATTTTTGGTAAAGTTTGGCACAAGTTTTGATGCTCACACCTTCCAAATCGGAGCATCTCACAAGAAGGGTCATAGTTTCCAAAAGGAGATGCGGCACTTCGGACTCCAATCGTCGATGACTACATCGTTCCGCCTTGAATTTTTTTCACGGTAAACAATCACGTATATACCCTAGGTTTGACTTTCTGGCCCATTTTAGGTCTTGTCTGCTACATTTAAGTCATTTTTTTGCACTTACCTTGCATTTTGTGCATATAAAATCAAAACCGTTCTACAACTACATCTGGGTGTGTTAGTTAGCAAAGAAGGTGTACAAATCATTTGTGTCGCTTTGCGAGTTTTCATCCATTGTCTGAGAAATGGGGAGAAGTTTCAAACATTTCGGCTGTGAGGTGCGGCCACCGGCGTAGGCCTAGTTGGTATTTTAATTACAGGGAATTCAGATGGAGTCGAGACATCAACAAAAATCGGCATGTGCCCGTGGTGTGCTCTCACGACCCCGTGGAAAATTTTTGGTAAAGTTTGGCACAAGTTTTGATGATCGCTCCTTCCAAACCGGAGCATCTCACATGAAGGATCATGGTTTCGAAAAGGAGACATGTCAATTCAAACTCCAGTGGCCGGTGACTTCATCCTTTGGCCTCATAAAAATTTCCACGGTACGCAATCACCATTATACCACGGGTTTGATTTTCTAATGCATTTCAGGTATCGTTTGTTATATTTAAGACATTTTTTGAATTTAACATGCAATTTGTGGATATAAATAAAATCACAACCGGAACTGCATGTGATGTCGAAATGGATGAGGATTTCCATTCGATCAAGGAGAATCCAACGGTGCAAACGTACGATCCGTGGGGTTTGGGTTCTGGCCAATCAGAACGCACGACTCAGATCACGCGCGCGGCATGGGAGGGGGGCATCTGCCACGGTTTAGTAGGCACACGGCTTTCGTGAGTGAACCGTGTGCTATTTGAAAACATTTACATGAACTAACAGCATATTTTCGTTTGAATGAAAAAATGAGTTCATCGTTTCGCCTCCAATTTTTTTCCAGGGTAAGAAATCACGATTGTACCCTATGGTTCGATTTTCTGGTGCATCTGAGATCTCGTTTGCTATATTTGAGTCATTTTTTGCACACATATATATATATATATAGTCGCAACTACACGTGGGTGTTAGCAAGATCATTTGTGTGTCGCTTTGCGAGTTTTCATTCATTGTCCGACAAACAGGAAAAAAAACTGCAAACAGTTCGGTCGTAGGGTGCGGCCAGAGGCCTTGTTGGTATTTTAATTACAGGAAATACATATAGAGTCCGGAAATAACGAAAATCATTGTGTCAGTGTGGCGTGCTCTCACGGTCGCATGGAAAATTTTTGGTAAAGTTTGGCATAAGTTTTGGTGCTCGCACCTTCCATACCGGAGCATCTCACAAGAAGGATCATAGTTTGCAAAAGGAGACGCGACACTTCGAACTCCAAATCGTCAGTGACTACATCGTTCCGCGTCGAAAAAAATCATGGTAAACAATCATGGATATACCCTTGGTTTGATTTTCTGGCCCATTTCAGGTCTCGTCTGCTATGTTTAAGTCATTTTTTGCACTTACCTTACATTTAGTGCATATAAAGTCAAAACCCTACTCAACTGCATGTGGGTGTTTTAGTTAGGCTACTTAGGCTACTCATAGTGGAGAGTATCATATACTAGTCATGCATATGATACTAGTGTATGATACTACCTTTAATTATAGTGCATAGTATAATAGAGTAGTATCATAGATGATCATATTTATTGCCATGCATGACACAAATTAGCATCGCATTTAACATGATACAGTATCGACCTATATGTTACTCTAACCCTCTCTATCTTCTTTAATTCTTTGCCACATCAGCATACTTGCTATTTCCGAGTGCATGATACCGGCTATGATACCACCACTATGGCCAGCCTTATAGTGGGGAGTATCATATACTAGTATATGATACTACCTTCATAGTGCATAGTATCATAGAGTAGTATCATAGATGACCGTATTTATGGCCATGCATGACACAAAGTAGTATAGCATTTATTATGTTACGGTATCTACCTATGTTACTCTAACCCACTCTCCCTTCTTTAATTCCTTGCCACATCATCATATTTTCTATTCCCGAGTGCATGATACCGGCTATGATACCCCACTATGGCGAGCCTTAGCAAAGAAGGTGTCCAAATCATTTGTGCGTCGCTTTGCTCGTTTTCATCCATTTATCCGAGAAGCGTGGAGAAGTTTCAAACATTTCGGCCACGAGGTGCGGCCACTGGCGTAGGCCTAGTTGGTATTTTAGTTATAGGAAATTCAGATGGAGTCCGGACATCTTCAAAATTGATGTGTGCCCGTGGCGTGCTATCATGACCCTGTGGAAAAAAATTGGTAAAGTTTGGCACAAGTTTTGATGATCGTTCCTTCCAAACCGGAGCATCTCACATGAAGGATCATGGTTTCCAAAAGGAGACGTGTCAATTCAAACTCTAGTGGCCGGCGACTTCATCGTTTGGCCTCATAAAAATTTCCACGGTACGCAATCACCATTATACCACGGGTTTGATTTTTTGGCGCATTTCAGGTATCGTTAGCTATATTTAAGACATTTTTTGAGTTTAATGTGCATTTTATGCATAAAAATAAAATACAACCGGAACTGCATTTGCTATCGAAAGGGATGAGGATTGCCGTTTGATCTGGGAGCATCCAACGGTGCAGACATACGATCTGTGGGGTTTAGGTTCTGGCCAATCAGAAAGCATGACTCAGATCTCGTGCGGGGTTTGGTCGGCACACGGCTTTCATGAATGAACCATGTGCTATTCGCAAACCAGATTGCATATTTTTTGTTCACACATACTGGAGTGAGATCAATTGAGTGTGCTACCTCTATGATATAATAATAATAATAATAATAAACAGTTCATATTCATTACCTGAGCTGACAGCATATCAAGGTCAACATATTAACGGTTCTTACATCAACAGAAAGCCGGGCATAACTCACAAATTCAGTACGCGCGACAGTTCTAAATTGAACGAATTAAGTTGCAGGGTAGGCATAAAGACTAGTCTTACGGCTTAATTCCCATGTACATGGGGGAACTGGGATCATTACGTTGACCCCGAATGAACTTCGGTTTTCTGATGATTTTACGCGTCTCTGTTAGATGGGTGCGTGATCCCTTGGCTGGCAACTCAGCAAATTCATCATACTCATCCTCATCGGCAACATCCTCGACACCCAGTACCCTCCTCTTCCCATGCATCACTACATGGCAGTTCTTATGCAAGGGGTCTTCCGCATAGAAAATCTGGGTAGCATCGCTGGCAAGAATGAACGGGTCCGTGTGATATGCCATCGTTGTCCTGTTAACACAGGTCTTCCTGTAATCATCAACCTTTACATGACCAAGAGGGATCCATGTGCACCTGAATAATGCCACCTTAACTTTCACATAGTTAAGCTCCCAAATCTGTTTGATGGTTCCATAGTATACCCTTTTATCAGCTTCATCTACAGTCATGCATTCTATTCGAACAGAGCTGTTTTGATATGAGGTTATCTAATCACGTTCCTCAGTGTAGAACATGTATCCATTTATGTCATATGCTTGGTACATCAACACCGTAGGTGATGGCTTTTGTGCCAACCACGTAGCAATGTCATCGATGCATCCTTGTGCCAAACGATTCTTCAGCCATTCGGCATAGTTCTTAGTGTGCTCCTTCATCTCCACATCTGATGAAGGCACCATTGGTAAGAAGCTTTGGCATATCTCTGCCAAGTGTTCTTTGGCATAAGCGCTGAGAACTGGGCTGTTAAGCAGTACCATCAAATGGGCTTTCTCTGCCAATTCTCCGGGTGCAGCCATTTGCGTGCCAGCAAGGACCGGCTTACCTTTCAGCCTTCCCTCGTGTCGAGAGAGGGGCAAACCTATAGGTCTTTGTTTCATGTATTTGGTGCAAAACTCAACCACCTCCTCCACGGTATAACCTTGTAGGATGCTTGCCTATGGATGATTTCGGTTCCGACAATAGCGCTTCAGTATTCCCATGAACCGCTCGAAGGGATACATGTTGCAAAGAAACACAGGACCACAATACTTTATCTTGTCGACAACGTGCACAGTGAGATACCGTGACATCAAAGAATGACGGTGGGAAAAACATCTCTAGGTTGGACAATATTCTTGCAATATCCTCTTGCATATGATCCAACTCTTCAGGATCTACAACTTTCTGCCATAGTTGGTTGAAGAATCACAGGGCTCAATGAGTGTGTTTCTTATATCTTTGTCCATCAGATTCCTGATGGCCACCGGGAGGATTTGTGTCAACATTACGTGGAAATCATGTGACTTCATGTGTCCCAACTTCATTTTACCTGAGCTCACATCCATGAGACTTCTGATGTTTGCGGAGTAGGAAGAGGGTGTCTTAACTGACAACAAATAGGTGAAGAACTGTGTTGCTTCTTTTGTACTGAAATTGTAACTCTGGCGAGCTTTGATGAATTTGTCATCATCTTCTGCTTCACTCTTGCGTTTTGATTGATCAACAAGCATATCGAGCCATGCACCGTCATCATCCTTTGTTTTACCTTTAATCTTGAGTAAAGTACCAAGGATGCTTTCACATATGTTCTTCTCTACGTGCATGACATCGATGCAGTGACGTACACGTAGAATCTCCCAGTAAGGTAATTTCCAGAACACCGATTTCTTCTTAAACACTTGACCCTTGGGTGTTTGTTTCACCGTCAAAGTGTGCTTCTTGCCAAGCACAACATTAATTTGTTTAGCCATGTTGTGGACCACCTCCCCATCATAGGGTCTTGGGCCCACATCTACCTCTGCCGTACCATCAAATTCAGCTTTCATCTTTTGGTATGGGTGATTTATCCGTAAGAACCTACGATGACGCAAATACACGGTTTTTCGCGAGTTGGGAAGAAATCTGCTAGCTGTCCTATCCATGCATGTGACACACCCTACATCTCCCTTTGTTTTCTGCCCCGATGTGTTGCCTAATGCTGGCATATCTTGAATGGTGTGCACCAGCATCGCATGTAGATCAAAAATCTCCTTTTTATAAGCATCATAACATTTTACAGCAGGCGCATCTATCCACACTGTCAGCAGTTCTTCTACCAGTAGCTAAGAGTAAATGTCGATGTCATTTCCAGGTTGCTTCGAGCCTTGGATAATCATTGACATCATAATGTATTTTTTCTTCATACACAACCAAGGAGCAAGGTTATATATGCACAGAAGCACCGGCCATGTGTTGTGATTGGTGCTCATATCGCCAAAAGGATTCATCCCATCAGTACACTCCCCAAGCCTTATACTTCTAGGATCGTTGGCAAAGTCTTGAAACTTGTTGTTGATTAATTCCCACTGATCCCCATCTTTCGGGTGCCTCATTTATTTATCCGCCGTTCGCTCATCATGATGCCACTGCAACCTCTTTTCATCTGTAGGGTTTGCAAACAAACGCTTCAACCTTGGAATTAAAGGCAAGTACCAAACAACCTTGAATGGGATTCCTGTCTTGATCTCGTCGTCCAAATTGTACTTGTCCTTTGCGCTCCTGCGCTTGTATCATGCATGCTTGCATATGGGACATGCATGCAAATCTTTGTACTCACCACGGTATAATATACAATCATTCACACAAGCGTGAATTGTTCCAATGGGCAAACAATTTTCTTTGCTTCGTTCGTGCTTCTGGGGAGCACATTATCTTTCGAAAGAATTTCTTTGAAAAGACCTAACATCTTTGTGAAGCCCTTGTTTGATAGACCGTTTGCTGCTTTAAATCTGAGAAGCACCAGGGTAGCACTCAACTTGGAATATTTCTTTTTGCAACCTGGACACAATTCTTTCTTGGTGTCCGCATTAATGGTTGGCAGATCCTTGTACCCAATCATATCCTTTTTTGGGCTCTTGAAATCTGCAATCATAGCAGCAAAATCTGGCATATCAAGATCGTCGTCATCTGCGTCGACATCTTGGTTTTCCAGTGGGCATTTCGGCTTTCCGGTGTTCCATTGGTAGCTTGACGCCTCTGCCCCGATGTTAGATTCAACATCCATGTGACACTGACCGGGGTTTGGCATCTCACAGCCCTGGGTATATTCATCCATGTCCTACTCTTCACCGTGTCTGGTCCAACATGTATATCCATCCATGAATCCCCGAGAGAGTAAGTGCCACTGGACATCTCCAACTTCACGTGACTCTGTATTGGCACAATGAGTACATGGACACAGGATGTAATCCGCATCACCAATTCTCCTCTTTGTACTTTTAGCCAAATTCATGAACTCTGTCACGCCACTGATAAAATCTGTGGTTCTCCGATTCTTCATCCATTGAGATCGTTCCATCTGCACCACACGAATGGTAATTAAAAACAAAACAACAACATTAATACATGGATTAACTGATGCCCAGAGATGCGTGCATAAATCACAAGGTTTTATTTTCATAATTACTGAGGGCGCTCCATATTGTTATCCAGACGTGCAATGAAAAAAATTTAATGGCCAGTCAATTTACACACAGAGTACTACATCACTACCCTTAGGAATTGAATACCTTAATTAAGCCACTCACGAAAAGAATACCTTAATTAATTAGCTGCGCGGCGACCTCCACCCAGCAGACAGAGAAGCGCGATGCGGCAGCACGCCAAGACAGCAGGGTCAAGGAGCAAAGCTTAGTGCGGCTGCACCTGAAGTTCGACCTCCACTATGCCGCCATCGACCGTGATGGATCTGCTCCAATCACGCCGCCGCCGACCTCGATGGTTGAGCTCCTCCTATCTTCCGCCGCAGACCGAGGATTGACCTCCTATGACGCCGCCACCGCCCACCGACCGAGGATTTACCTCTTATCTGGTAGCCGCTGCCTAGGCCGCCGCCACCATCTCTATCTACAGATCGGTTGTTTTATTTTTTGACGGATATCCGCAGAGCGGCTGTTTACACGGTATCACTGTAACTCAATTATATGTACAGGGTAGTACATCACATACGGTTATGTAACGGCAACCGTGTCTCACCTACTGTGACGCCCGGATAATTAGGCTGCAGTAATCCCATGTTAATGATGCCACATCACCATGGTTACTGTTGTTGATCTCGCGTTAGTTCAAAACCGATTCAAATTCAAATTTAAATTTAAGTCAAAAACAATATTTCTTCAAACTGTAAAACTAAAATGTTCACAATATTCTATAAATTCTACTGATCATTTTCATGTTGAACCCAACCTTAATGGACCGACCAAATGAGTACTAATAATATTTTAAAGTGACCAATAGCAATTATTTGACCCTTTTGAATACCAACATAATTTGAATAAATTCAAATTGACTACAAACATTTTGTGGCAGTACTAAATAATGCCTAGTATTTATTTTGACAAGTTGCTTATTTTACAAAATTTGTTTGTTGGGAAAACAAACAGAAAATAGTAGCTAAAACTATAAAGAAAAAGAATAACATAAAACCACCCCCTATACTTTCGGCCTACGTGCTACAGTAAGGCCCAGCCCACCTCTGCCCCTTTTCTCCTGCCCCTGTTCATCAGAGCACTGTGGACGACCACTGCGCGTCCATGGCTCGGATCAGCCACGCGGCGCACATCTAGCTTTCCCCCGACATCCTACAAGTCTACCTCGACGCCCTAGTAACCCTAGCTCCCTTTGATTTTCCCTCTCACACCGTTCCCCACCGAATCGAGTCGCGCCCGAGACCCCGTCGCTGCTGCCTCATCAATGGCGCGGCCACTAACCTCCTCGGCGCGCAGGAAGGCATCCCAGAGCTGCGCCGTGGCCGTCTCCTTCTTGCTGGACCGCTGCTTCGTCCCGGGGAGCACTGCCTCTTCCCCGAGCTCGACTTCCTCTCATCCGGCCGCCGTGCACCTCGTCGTCGGTTGCCGCAACCACACGCCTCCCCGACCCTCGTCGAGCTCGCCTACGACCCCCCCAGTGAGCTCGTCGTCCTCTTTGGCCTTCTCTTGCTCCTCCCTGTGCCACTAAATATGAATTCCCTCATCGTGTCCGCGGTGGCCGCCGCCCATCGCGTTGCTCGTACTGCCACCGCACGTCGCCCGCACTCACGCACGTGCACGCGCGCTCATCCACCGCACACATCGCTCGCGTCCTCTGTTCGTTCACGAGTTTCGCGCCCAACCCCAGTTCCCTGTGCGCGCAGCCCCCTCCCCGTGCGTCCCTCTCCTGCCACTGCTGCTTGGCTGCTGGTGCGGTAGCAATCCGCTGCCACTCGCGCCCTGACGCTGGGCCTCGCGCGTGCCCGCAGCCGCCGCCGCCTCCGCTCGCCTGCGCTGCCGCTCGCGCCAGCGTTTTCTCGCCGCCTCTGCCGACGAGTGCTCACCGCCGCCGCCCGGTTCGGTCCCCGCCTCCGGCCGCTCCCCTGACTGCGCTGCCGCCTCTGCTCAGGGCCGCACCCCGCCGCTCCCCGCACCCCCCTCGCCGACCGCCGCAGCCACCCGCCTCTGGCAGCCGCGCCGTCGCTCGCCCTTCCCTGGCCGGCGCCGTGCCCACCGGCTCCCCGCCGTGGCCTCGGGTGCTCGCCGGGTGCCCGCCCCGTTCGCTGCACCCGCTACGAGCCCGCCCCGCTAGGCCCTGGGCCACTGCCAGGCGGGGCCCAATCCCCCTGGTTAATAAAACAAATTAAAAAAATAATAATACTTAATTAATTAGTAATGTAATTAATTAACATTATTAACTGTGCTTAATTAACCTAATTAACTAGATTAGTTAATTTAAATCTGCTTAATTAGTAAAGCCAATGACAGACGGGTCCCGGTAGTCAGTTTGACCAGTCAACGCTCTGTTGACTGCTGACATCATGATGACGTCAGGCTGACTTCGTAATTCTTTTTTTTTGGATTAAAGATAATTCTAGAATATTGTTTAAAACTTTAGAAAATCATAGAAAATTATCCGTAACTCCGACGAAAATAGTTTATACATGAAAGTTGCTCAGAATTTCGAGACTAATCCAAATACTTGGTTCGTTCATCTGTCAGATACCCCTAGCTACCTGAACATGGAACTTTTAGGCCGATTTCAATAAATGAATAGTGCTTAACTTTAATTAAATAAATCCAAATAAATTCCTAATTTAAATAAATCATTTAGATAGGCAGTAGAACACCCCGGCATATCATTTAGACATGTCATGCATATTGTTTGCATTTTGCCGTGAATTTACTGTTTCTACCCCCGTCCTTCTCTCTCGATAGACACTGAGACTGACGCCGTTGCAGTTGGGTACGACTACGCTCCAGACGAGCAGCCCGTTGACGACACCTCTTTCTTGCTAGAGCAACCAGGCAAGCCCCCCCCCCCCCCCCCCCCCCCCCCCCCCCCCCCCCCCCCCCCCCCCCCCCCCCCCCCCCCCCCCCCCCCCCCCCCCATGAGCATCCAGATATCGCCCATTCCATTTCTCCTGCTTGCATTAGATTTTGCCAATGTTAATGTTTGCTCCTATTCTGATGCATAGCCTGCTTTTGTAACCTGTTTATTCTTACCTTACCTGCCTATGTTAAACTGCTTAGTATAGGTTGGTAGTGAACCATTAGTGACCCCATCACCTTACCCTTGTTGCCCCTGCTTGATCATCGATGACTCGATCAATTTGATCGTCGACCAGAGACTGACACATCACTTCACCCCCTTAGTTGTACGACTCTGCATAGTTACTATTGAGTGCCGAGGGTGATACCTCGTAACGCACTCCTGATGAATACTCTGCAGTGTAGTTGTTCGGTCGTGGTCATCGAGGGTGATTCCTCCTTCTCCACTCCCGATATGACTCTGTCGTGCAACCCCTCAGTGTGAACCTCGAGGATGATGCCTCATACGTTCACCCTGATGATTTCATCATGTGGAATTCACCGAGGGTGATTCCTCGGGGTTTCCCCCTTGATGTTATGACCACACGGTTACTTTGACCTTTGTTACAGGCGGGTCGACCCTGATGGGTACCCGCAGGGGACCTATGATGTCGAGTGTGCCGGAAGGGCACTCGAGTGTGATGTTGTGGCGGAGCTTCAGAAACTCTGATCGTCTCCGTGTGTTACTAAATGAGCCTATTGGATTTGGGTGTTTGATCTGAGTGGGTCGACGTGCCCTATACGCACTACCACCACGCGGGATAATGGTTTATGGGGCCCTCTGCGATGTACGTTTCTCCCAAAAGCTCTTCAGATGTCATGGTTCACCGTGCGGGCTGATTGCCGGGATTGGGCTGGATACTTCACTGACGAGTTTAGTGTCGCGCCTGCACCCTGGCCAGCCACGCAACGCACAGGGTGCCCAGGGCGATGGCCCAAGACCTCTGGGTGCATAGGTTAGTCCGGTGTGCTGACCTCTCTGCTGAGCCTAGGTAGGGCGCTGCTTTGTGTTGATCTCCCGAGGACGGGCATTACCCAGCAAGTGTGTCCGGCCAGCGGTGATCGAGCGTGTTGGGTAATAGTAGTGCACCCCTGCAGGGAAGAATAATCTATCGATAGCCGGTCCTACGGTAAAGGACGCTCAGTTTGTGTATCCTGATCTATTACTTGAACTGGATACTTGTTACTTAATTGAAGCTTCGGGATCGCTTTCTCGCAGGGAGTCGAGGAAGGATCTCTAGGCTTGCTTCAACACGTTTGCTTAATAAAATGCTATTCTACTCTCTTCTATTGCTGCAAGATGGTGGCTTCGTGAAGATGCTAGTCTTCGATAGGACTAGGCCTTCTCTCTATTCTGGCATTTCTGCAGCCCAGTCCACATATACAGTCTTTCCTCTTTGATAATGTTGCATATGTAGTGTAGATCCTTGCTTGTTGAGTACTTCGGATGAGTACTCACGGTTGCTTTGTTACTTCTTTTTCCCCATACCCCACTTTGATGATAAATCAGACGATGGAGCCCCGAAGCCAGATGTCCCAGTAGGAGCTTACTACCAGGAGGGTCCAGATGGCACATACTACTGGATCGAGCCAGCCGACCAGGAGTAGGATCGAAGGCTCCCAGGCAGGAGGCCTATGCCTTTCGATCTAGAGTCGTTGTTTGTGCTAGCCTTCTCAAGGCAAAACTTGTCTAACTATGTCTGTACCCAGATATTATTTGTATGACTGACTTATGTATTCGGATCCTCGTGATCCCTGGTCTGTAATATTGTGGATCTCCGTTTATTTGTGTTAGAGTTGTGTTGTGATATCTTCCCGTGAGTCCCTGTGCTTGATCGTGCAGGTTTGCGTGTATGATTAGTGCATGATTGAGTCGGGGGCGCCACACCTACGTTGTCTTCTAACATGGTTTGGTGCGGAAATCATGTGTGAAGTTGTAATACCTAACACAAATGACATGTATAAACAGTGTGCCGTATACAACATATAGTGCCATAAGTAGTTCCCGACCGTTAGCTTATCCCCACAGTTTCCCCATTTCCCCCAAATACCTAGATAGCCTACAAATTCCCTCGCGTGGCGCTTGTGTGTACAGGCACACTCCTGCTCGACGTGTATGCACGGAGGGATTCGACATTGGCAGGCGTTTTCTCAGTTGCCCCTTAGAGGTTAGTGCTAAGTTCATCATTTTACTTGAGTTAATGCCATCGCTCATCCTGAATACTATTTAACATTGGCAGGGATATGAGGCTTGTGCCTTTGTTAACTGACTGGATGAAGAATGGCATGGCAGGGCTCGAAGTGTTATCACCAAGCTCGCAGAAGATAACGTAAAGCTGAAGAAGAAATTGGCTGATCTGGAATGTACAATCAGTACGATGAAGCAAGAAAGAATCAATCACAGGCAACAGATGAAAGCAAGAGACAAGAAGGAACTAGCATGTGTAGTTGTGGTTGTCGCATTAGCCATGTTCTATGCGCTGTTTGCAATGATGATTAGGGGTTTTGTTTGACAGTATTGCTAAAGCACATCTAGATGTGCTCTAAGTAATGCACATCTAGGTCCTATGCCATTGATGTTATGCGAAGATTCGTGCGGATATTTTCCTTTGTCTTTTTATCTTTTCCTTTGTAGTTTGATTATTACTGGCTTCATCAATAAGAAGAGCTCAATGTATTGCTTGCCAACTGTCCTACTCCGTTCGTACCGGTACAGGTGCATAATCCCAAAACTCATTCCTTGTTTTTGTCCTGAAAAAAGAAATCAGCCAATAGGAGTCCTGCGGCTAGTATGCATTCAATGACTTCTGACTACTTAGCATAACATGCATGCAATGGTCAATTCTCTGCATGCAATGGTATTGATTACCAAATAGTAATCATCAAGTTATCTCGTTTTTCCACCACCTAGGTAGCCGGTACGGAGGGAGTAGAAGTACTACGGAAAATGTTTGTTTCATATTTGGACGCTCCAACGGGTGTGCATAATTAATTATCACATTGAGAACTGCGCAACCCGGGAATTTGGAGCGAGTGGGTACAAATAATTGCGGTTGATTATATCAGCAGTTAGATAATATGTCAACCCCCGCTTCAATTGGCATTTCCTCTTCTCTGCATACCCCGCTTAAGTGTCCACCACCTTCATCGTCCCCGGTAGGCCGCGCTAAACACTTGCACACACTCTGCAATCTCGCAGTTTTTATACGACCGCAGCCATGTCGAGCGACAGCGAGGACGACCGTTCGACCAGCAGTCTAGCGCCCGATGATAGGTCAACATCGGAATCATCCCGCTCGTCTTCCATGAGTCCGGCATCGAGCCCAGACCTTGATTATATCCGGATCATGGAAGGGACGCCGCCTCCAAAGTCGTTAGATGACAACTAGACGGACGAGGAGCCGCTGGAGGACGAAGAAGAGGATGACGATGATGATGAGGAGGAATGGTCGAACGAGGAGGACGACGACAACGACAGCAACGACGATGACGACAGCGGCGGCGATGAAAAGCCAACAGTCAGCGGCAAGAAGCGTCCTTGCCAAGACGATGTCGCGGGGCCATCCAACAACAACAACAACAACAAGGACTAAATTAAGCAGACTGTATATATCTCTGTTTCCGTTCACTCATATTAATTTGTTATCTCTGTTTATCCTGTCAATCTCATCGCAGACGGTTAGTAATATGTATTCGACAGTGATCTTCTACATTATCGCCCACAGGTTGGTTTGTTGAACTGTGTGCCCTGATGAGCACATAATTCAAAAAAAAAGACCGTATCGGCTGTCTATAATGATCGCACACAATTCTGATTATCGACCTGTTTGCCGGGTATCACACACATGTTGTTACGCCGAATCGTTTGTGTTCACCTCGATCATCGCAAACGGTTCATCGGAGCGAATTGTATTCTGTATATCGCACATACCTTGATCTGGCTGCCCGTTTCTGTTGTTCTGTCTCATCGCAAACAGTTCGTATGGATCAACTGTATGCCCCACATCACACACGCAGCTAAAATTGAAACCGTGTTTGATGTATCATTCATCGCAAACGTTTTGCATCTTTTTTGACAGTTTTTTTACATCACGGTTTGCGATTAATGCATTGCACACAGTTTCGTCAAAGGGTCTCTGATCGTAGTGTCGCGTTAGCAGCATCCTGCAGTAGTGGTGGCTCGTCGCTGCAATCCGTATTCTCAACCTCAAGATCCTGCTCTTATCAACCATCCCTTCTGGAACAAGTAGCGGAAGTCTATCTATTTTGATGCGCTCAAAGCAAAGAAGAGCATGTTTGTGAGTGTCAGGTCCATTGACATTCCTTATTTGGAGAAGGACCGTGCTTACTTTGGAGAGGCTCTTGATATGTGTGCTCAGCTGAATATCATCAGGGTCATGGAGTTCAACAAGGATTTTGATGCTCATATTGTGGCACAATTTTATGCCACGGTTCACCTAGGCACTGATGAGGAAAGGACTATGATGTGGATGACAAATGGCAAACTTCTCTCTGTTAAATGGAAGGCTTTTGTGGAACTTCTGGGTTATGAGGACAAGGGGCTTGACAACCCAGTTGACTTTTGCCCCCACAAGGAGGACACCTCTACTCACAAGTCTGCTCTTTGGCCCTATAGCACGGTGAAGGTTAATCCCACCATGAAGAAGAAGACATATGAGCTATTTCCTTTTTTGGACATTCTTCATCGCATCTTTAGGCACACTCTTTTCCCTCGGATTGGGAACTTGGATCAGGTGCACTCCTACCTAGTGGATATGTTGCTCTTCTGTCAGCATGAGGAGGCAAGCACAGGAGAATCTTTGGATGTTTCGCATGTCATGTGGTCGGAGCTCCTCTCTACCATCACTGAGCGCAAGTGTCCCATCTATGGCCCCTTCCTGATGTTGCTTATTGAGAAGGCATGGGCTGTCACCTATCCTAATATCACGTTTGAGACCGGTGACTTGACCTCTCATAAGATTGTTAAACTGAGATAGAAGGAGCATTGGGGCACTCTTGTTCCGGATATAGAGACTCCTTTGGGAGATGATGAGGCTGAGGCAGACAAGGATGATCAGCCAGATTATGAGCCCTCTAGAGTGGAGCCATCTTGGGCTAAGAAGCTCAAGCTGAAGATGAAGAAGCTTTTGTGTATGGAGTCACACGGGCAGTATATGGCACATGTGTCAGAGAAGAAATCACGCAGTCGTCACAAGGCCCTTATGCGTCAGCTTGGAGTTGAGGTTGCCAGTGGGTCAGATGACAAGATCACTGATGAGGAGTGGATCTCTCAGCACTGTCCCTGGATGGATTCAGAGACCGATCAGCCTGCTACTGCCGATGACGAAGGCGCGAGTGACCACACGCGGAGCTGTGAGGATGGGGATCTCTAGTGTTGCTATCACCTGTGATCGTTGTAGCACTCTTTGCCCTTTTGGTGTCTCGATGCCAAAGGGGGAGAGAGTTTAGGGATTTGCCGAGTTGCGAGTGCGTCTTATTTGCTGTGCCTTTCTCTCGTGAACTCTTTTATTGTTCGTTTGCTTTGGTTTGGCTTGTGCTTGTGAGACTTGGATATCCTGTCATATGGTGTAAGACATATGCTATCTTATTATTATCCTTATGTTGTCTAGTACTCTGTTAGTATGTGAGTTTTATGCTTATTTTATGTCCTTCTTATGCTCACATACTACTTCTTGCATCTTAGTTTACTTCTATCATATCTCATAGATGCAAGTGTTTCTGGTCTATAAAATATAGGGGGAGTGTTGATCCTTGTGTGTGTGTGCTTTGCAATCCAAAATCATTCTTAATTAAGTGCACACATCTAGGGGGAGCCCGTCTATATGTTGTAGATTCTGGGGTTTGCTTATTCTCTTGTTTTATCTATATGCAAATCCCGTATTGTCATCAATTCACCAAAAAGGGGGAGACTGTTAGGGCATATTTCTCCCTAAGTGGTTTTGGTGATTGATGACAATGCCTTTGCGGACTAATCGTGTGCATTAAGCATTTCAGATATTCCTTCGTCTAGCACGAGACAATTTCTACCCCTTGGTGTTTAAAAGAGAAGACGGTGTTTTTTCCTTCGTTTCATTTTTGGTGGACTTAAGTCGTAGGATATATCATACTATCAAGAGGGGGTCCGTATCGGAAAGGTTTGGCTGGAATCAACACGTACACAACTCCCTTGCACTCCTAGCTCTTTCCCACGTAATTGGAGTGTCCTTCCTTTGTGTTGGAGGGGCTCTGGTTGTAGCCAGCGGCAGTACCGCGGTAGTACCGCCTGTGTAGGCAGGCGGTAGTACAGCTCCAGTACCGATGTACTACCGCCTCGATTCGGGCCTCGGGTTTCTCGTGTCGGGTTCAGCGGTAGTCCCTCTGGCTTACTACCGTTGATCCCATCTAGGCCCAATCGAGCAGCGGCAGGAGCAACGGCAGTAGGAGCGGTAGTACCGCGCCTACCATTGCTGCTAGTACCACTCGTGGCTTTCTCCTGTTTGTCCCTCCCCATGTGCTCTCGTAAGCTGCTGAGCACTGTCCCAGCGGTAGTACCACTGGGTCAAGCAGCAGTACCATTGTGGCAAGCGGTAGTACCGCGCGCTGCGGGCTGAGCACGAGGACAACGGTTGGATCTTGTCCCCCACTATAAAAGGGGTCTTCTTCTCCAAGAAGACTCACCTCTTCCTCCCCCAAACTCCATTGTTGCTCCAAAGCTCATTTTTGCCCGATCTCTCTCCCTAGCCAATCAAACTTGTTGATTTTCTATGGATTGGTTGAGAAGGCCCCGATCTACACTTCCACCAAGAGAAATTTGATTCCCCCACTAATCCCTTGCGGATCTTGTTACTCTTGGGTGTTTGAGCACCCTAGACGGTTGAGGTCAACTCGGAGCCACATTCCATTGTGGTGAAGCTTCATGGTGTTGTTGGGAGCCTCCAATTAAGTTGTGGAGATTGCCCCAACCTTGTTTGTAAAGGTTCGGTCGCCGCCTTCAAGGGCACCACTTGTGGAATCATGGCATCTCGCATTGTGTGAGGGCGTGAGGAGAATACGATGGCCCTAGTGGCTTCTTGGGGAGCATTGTGCCTCCACACCGCTCCAACGGAGACGTACTTCCCCTCAAAGGGAAGGAACTTCGGTAACACATCCTCGTCTTCACCGGCTCCACTTGTGGTTATCTCTTACCTTTACTTTGTGCAAGCTCTACTTGTGTTGTATCCTTTCCTTGCACTTGTTGTAGTTGTTGTTTGCATCATATAGGTTGCTCACCTAGTTGCACATCTAGACAACCTTTTTGTTGCTAAACCTAATTTGTGAAGAAAAGCTAAAAATTGGTAGTTGCCTATTCACCCCCACCCCCTCAGTCAACCATATCGATCCTTTCAGTGGGTTTGTTGACCATCAACACTTGATGCTCCTTCTGGATGTCTGACTCAGCGACTTCCAGCATCGCGAACAGCTCAGAGACTGACTTGTTCATCCCTTGCATGTTATAGTTCAACACAAAGCTCTTATAGCTAGGTGGTAGCGATTGAAGAACTCTGTCAGTGACCGCCTCAGGCGGGAGCTCAACTCCCAACTTAGCCAGACGATTGTAATACCCAGACATTCTGAGTATGTGCTCACTGACAGACTTGTTCTCCTCCATTTTGCAGGCATAGAACTTATCGGAGGTCTCATACCTCTCGATCCAGGCATTCTTCTCAAAAATAAAGTTCAACTCCTGGAACATCTCATATGCTCCATGACGTTCAAAACGCCTTTGAAGTCCCGGTTCTAAGCCATACAACATGGCGCACTGAACTATTGAGTAGTCATCAACGCGCGACTGTCGGGCGTTCACAACGTCCACAGTCGCTGGAGGGGGTGGCGCACCAAGCGGTGCATCAAGGACATAAGACTTTTGGGAAGCCGTGAGGATAATCCTCAGATTACGGGCCCAGTCCACAAAGTTACTTCCATCATCTTCCAGCTTAGCTTTCTCTAGGAATACATTGAAATTCAAGGGAGCTACTGCACGAGCCATTGATCTACAACATAATTTGCCAAGATAACTTAGACTATTGTTCAAGATAATGAATTGAATTAATCATATTACCTAAGAACTCCCACTCAAATTGACATCCCTCCGGTCGTCCAAGTGTAACATGATCCAAATTCACCAACCCAAGTCCGATCATCACGTGAGATGAGGTGGTTTCAATGGTGAACATCTCCATGTTCATCATATCTACTATATGACTCATGTTCGAACTTTCGGTCTCTTGTGTTCCGAGGCCATGTCTGTACATGCTAGGCTCATCAAGTTTAACTCAAGTGTTCCGCATGTGCAAAACTAGCTTGCACCCGTTGTATGTGAACGTAGAGTCTATCACACCCGATCATCACGTGGTGCTTCGAAACGACGAACTTTTGCAATGGTGCACACTTGGGGGAGAACACAATATTTCTTGAAATTTTAGTGAGGGATGACCTTATAATGCTACCGTCGTCCTAAGCAGAATAAGATGCATAAAAGGATTAACATCACATGCAAATCTTAAGTGACATGATATGGCCATCATCTTGTGCTTTTGATCTCCATCTTCAAAGCACCGGCATGATCTCCATCGTCACCGGCATGACACCATGATCTCCATCATCGTGTCGCCATCGGGGTTGTCACACCAACCATGCTTCTACAACTATTGCTACCGTTTAGCGATAAAGTAAAGCATTACACAGCGCTTAATGATTGACACGCAGGTCATACAATAATTAAAGACAACACTATGGCTCCTACCGGTTGCCGTATTCATCGACATGCAAGTCATGATAATCTATACAAAACATGATCATCTCATACATCAAATATATCTCATCATGTCTTTGGCC
Source organism: Thinopyrum elongatum (assembly GCA_011799875.1). Taxonomy (NCBI): domain Eukaryota; kingdom Viridiplantae; phylum Streptophyta; class Magnoliopsida; order Poales; family Poaceae; genus Thinopyrum; species Thinopyrum elongatum. The sequence goes on from CM022297.1 coordinate 238,738,541, forward strand.
ATATCATATCACAACATACCCTGCAAAAACAAGTTAGACGTCCTCTACTTTGTTGTTGCATGCTTTACGTGGCTTCTATGGGTGACTAGTAAGAACCGTTCTTACCTACGCAAAGCCACAACGGTGATATTCAAGTTGCTATTCAACCTTCTACAAGGACCGCCTTTGTCGAATCCGATTCAACTAAGGTGGGAGAGACAGACACCCGCCAGGCATCTTTATGCAATCAAGTTGCATGTCAGTCGATGGAACCGGTCTCATGTATGTGGACATGTAAAGTTGGTCCGGGTTGCTTCATCCCACAATATCGTTGAATCAAAATAAGAGTAAGGAAGAAAGTAATCTGAATATCAACGCCCACAAACTCCTTTGTGTTCTACTCATGATGTCATCTATACATAGACCTAGCTCATGATGCCACTGTTGGGGAACGTTGCATGGGAAACAAAAAAATTCCTACACTCACCAAGATCAATCTAGGAGATGACCATCTACGAGAGGAGAGATTGGGTCTACATACCCTTGTAGATCGCTAAGCGGAACTGTTAAGAAACGCAGTTGATGTAGTCGAACGTCTTCGCGGTCCAATCACAATTTGTCCCACGAACTCCCGATCAAGTGACTAACGGACGGCACCTCCGCGTTCAACACACGTACGGCTTGGTGACGCCTTCACCTCCTCGATCCAGCGAACAAGGATGAAGTAGTATCTCGAGTTCCCGGTAGCACAATGGCGTGGTGGCGGTGATGGTGGAGCAATCTCAGCAGGGCTTCGCCAAGCGTCTGCGCGAGGTGGAGGAGGTGTAACGGGATGGAGACGGGCAAGGGTTGAAGGGTTGCTGCCCTCAACGCCTCCCCACCTTTATATAGGCATGGAGGGGGCTGGTGGCTTGGCCACCAAGGCCCTAGGTTCGTTGGCCAAAGGGGGGGGGAGGAAATCCCTCCTTTCCTTCCCCACCGATCGCTATCCCCCTTTTTAGGGATCTTGATCTCATCCCTATGGGATATGATACTATTCCTTTTAAGGGAGGATCTTGGTGCGCCTAGACCAGGGTTGTGGGGACTTTCCCCACTACCCATGTTCATGTGGGTCCCCCATGCAGGTGGGCCCCACTCTGGAACCTTCTAGAACCTTCCCGGTACAATACCGAAAAAACTCAAACTTTTTTCGGAATCCCGATAACAACTTTCCATATATGAATCTTTACCTCCAGACCATTCTGGAGCTCCTCGTGATGTCCGGGATCTCATACGAGACTCCGAACAACCTTCGGTCACCAACACAATAACTCAACTATACTTAGATCATCACCGAACGTTAAGTGTGTAGACCCTGCGGGTTCGAGAACTACGCAGACATGACCGAGACACCCCTACGGTCAATAACCAATAGCGGGACCTGGATGCCCATATTGGTTCCTACATATTCTACGAAGATCTTTATCGGTCGAACCTCTATGTCAAGGATTCAGCTAATCTCGTATGCAGTTCCCTTTGTCCATCGGTATGTTACTTGCCCGAGATTCGATCGTCGGTATCTCTATACCTAGTTCAATCTCGGTACCGGCAAGTATTTTTACTCGTTCCGTAATACAAGATCCCGTGACTAAATCCTTAGTCACATTCCTTGCAAGCTCATTGTGATGTTGTATTACCAAGTGGGCCTCGAGATACCTCTTCGTCATATGGAGTGACAAATCCCAGTCTTGTTTCATGCCAACTCAACAGACACCCTCGAAGATGCCTGTAGAGCATCTTTATAGTCACCCAGTTATGTTGCAACGTACAAACAAGGTACTCCTCCGGTGTCAGTGATTTGCATGATCTCATGGTCATAGGAACAGATACTTGACATGAAGAAAGCGATAGCAATAAACTTGATACAATCATATGATACGCTTATAGTTTGGGTCCTATCCATCACATCATTCTCCTAATGATGCGATCCCGTTATCAACTCATGTCTATGGCTAGGAAACCATGGCCATCTTTGATCAACGAGCTTGTCCGGTAGAGGATCACTAGGGACATGTTGTTGTCTATGTACCCACACATGTATTTGAGTTTCCAATCAATACAATTATAGCATGGATAATAAACGATTATCATGAACAAGGAAATATAATAATTACCATTTTATTATTGCCTCTAGGGCATATTTCCAACAGTAGCTACATCCAATGCACAAGTATGATCATAGTGCTCCCTAGTTGGTGCTTTATAAGAGAAGGTGGAGACTCAAATAAAAATTGCATAAAGTAAATAGATAGGCCCTTCGCAGAGGGAAGCAGAGATTTATAGAGGTGCCAGAGCTCAAAGCTTAAATTGAGAGATAAAATATTTTGAGAGGCATGCTTTTCCCGTCAATGAAAACGACTGAGAATTCCCAATACTTTCCATGTTAGATACATCATAGGCGGTTCCCAAACATAAAATAAAGTTTATTCCTTTTTCCACCATTCTTTCACAATCCATGGCTAGCCGTATCCACGGGTGCCTTACATACCAACACTTTCCAAGAAATTTATTATTGGACAACATAAAGTAAATTTCTTTTTCATCTCGGGACTGGGCATCCCTATTACCGCCACACTCTCGTGCAATGACAAGTGAATAAACACTCATCTTGAGAATAACACATCTAGCATGGAAAAATATTGGCCACCCCCTACCGCTTCATGAGCGGTACGGGCACACAAAAAGGAAATTCATTTTGAAAATTAGAGTTGGCACATACAAATTTACTTGGAACGGCACAGAAATACCGCATATAGGTATGTATGGTGGACTCATATGGCATAACTGGGTTTAAGGATTTTGGATGCACTAGTAGGATTCCCACTTAGTACAAATGGAGGCTAGCAAATAGATTGAGAAGCAACAAACCAAGAAACAAAAATTCTCATAAACGAGCATTAAGCATAACTAACACCGAATAATGCACCACAAGTAGGATGTAATTTCATTGCATAACTGTTGACTTTTGTGCTTGCATAGGGAATCACAAACCTTAGCACCATTATTCTTACTAAAGCATAATTACTCACCAACATGACTCACATATTACTATCATCATGTCTCAAAACTATTACAAAGAATCAAGTTTATTTTGTCCAATGATCTTTCATGAAAGTTTTTATTATATCCCGCTTGTATATCTATCACTTTGGGACTAGTTTCATATATTGCCATTGCTTATAACAAGCTCTCAAACAAATTTAAGTGAAGAACATGAGCATAAATGTTTTCTTTCTTTCTCTCAAAATAATATAAGTGAAGCATCAGAGAATATTTCTTCAAAATATACTAACTCTAAAATTAATCTAAGTGAATCATGAGAGTATTTCTTCAAAAATTAAAGCACCACCGTGCTCAAAAAGATATAAGTGAAGCACTAGTGCAATTCCATAGCTAAAAAAAATTAAGTGAAGCACATAGAGCAATTCTAACAAATCATAGCATCATTATGGCTTTCTCAAAAAGGTGTGTCCAGCAAGGATGATTGTGACAAACTAAAAAGCAAATCAAGCAAAGACTCATCTAATACAAGACGCTCCAAGCAAAACTCATGATACGTGACGAATAAAAATATAGCTCCGAGTAAAATTACCGATGGTCGTTAGAAGAAAGAGGGGATGCCTTCCAGGGCATCCCCAAGCTTAGTTGCTTGGTTCTCCTTGAATATTACCTTGGGGTGCCATTGGCATCCCTAAGATTAGGCTCTTGACACTCCTTATTCCTTCATCCATCGTGATCTCACCCAAAACTTGAAAACTTCAATCACACAAAACTCAACAAAACCTTCGTGAGATCCCTTAGTATAAGAAAACCAATCTCTACTTTAAGTGTTGTTGCAAACCCACTAATATTTTACTATTGCATTATACCTACTGTATTCTAACTTTACCATGGCTTATACGCCCCGATACAATCCATAGAATCATCAAAATAAGCACACAATGCAACAAAAACAGAACCTGTCAAAAACAGAACAGTCTGTAAATACGCGAATTTTACTCATACTTATGTAACTCCAAAAAATCTGAAAAATTAGGAAAACGTAGGAAATTGGTATATACATCTTTTGTAAAAACTTCAGAAGTTTTCATCACTTCTGTGAATTTTAACAAATCTTCTATACGCAAAAGTTTCTGTTTTCCAACAAGATCAAATCAACTATCACCCAACATGATCCTAAAGGCTTTACTTGGCATAAACACTAATTAAAACATAAAAAACACAATCATAACAGTAGCATAACTGTGCAAACACTCAATAACAGAAAGAAAAATACAAAAATAATTTTTATTAATTGGGTTGCCTCCCAACAAGCGTTATCGTTTTATGCCCCTAGCTAGGCATAATGGATATATTCAAGTATTTTCATCTTTGGTTTTTGATCCATAGGTTGCCCCCATGAGTGATTCATATGGAGGATTAATTATTGTTCTAGGGAAGTGTTCCATACCCTTTCTTAGTGGAAATTGGAATTTAATATTACCTTCTTCCATATCAATCACGGCACCTATAGTTCGTAAAAACGGTCTACCAAGTATGATTGGACAAGACGGATTGCAATCAATATCAAGGACAATAAAATCTATGGCCACATAGTTCCTATTTTCAAGAATAAGAACATCATTAATCCTTCCCAAATGTTTTTTAATAGTAGAATATGCCAAGTGCAAATTAAGAGAACTTTCTTCGATATTGGTAAGACCAAGCACATCACATAGAGATTTCGGAATTGTGGAAACACTAGCACCCAAATCACATAAAGCAAAACACTCATAATTTTTAATCTTGACTTTAATGGTGGGTTACCATTCATCATATAATTTTCAAGGAATTGAAACCTCTAACTCCAATTTTTCTTCTAAAGCTTTTAGCATGGCATCTACGATATGTTTAGTACAAGCTTTATTTTGTTCATAGGCATTGGGTGAATTTATCATGGATTGCAACAAAGAAATACATTCAATCAAAGAACAACTATCATAATTAAAGTCTTTGTAATCCAAAAGAGTGGGCACATCACTGGTTAAAGTTTTGACCTCTCCAAACCCACTTTTATCAATTTTTTCAACAAGATTTTCACCCTCTGAATCATCGGGATGCCTTCTAGCTAAAGTTCACTCTTCTTTAGTACCTTTATCACCAATTTCAATCTTACTAAACAAGGAATCAATAGAATAAATACCAATCACTTTAAGATCTTCATCACTATTATGAAAGCAATCGGTAGAAAACGCTCTTTCTAAAAATTCTCTTTTAGCTCTAAGCATAGCGGTTATTTTCTTACTTTCATCCATGGAAACATATAAAGCTTTAATTGATTCATTGACATCAACCTTAGGTGGAAAAATTTTAATATTGAGATTTTCTACATCATGGGAAATTCTATCAATGCTTCTAGACATATCATCAATCTTATTCAACTTTTCTTCTATCATAGTATTGAAAACTTTTTGAGCATTGATAAATTCTTTAATATTATTCTCAAGATCAGAGGGGTTCCTATTATTATTGTAAGAGGAATTACCATAGAAATTTCCATAATCATTAGAGGAATTTCCAGGAAAGGCCTAGGATTAAAATTACCTCTATAAGCATTGTTATTAAAATTGTTTCGTGAGACAAAATTCACATCTACATGATCACTATTTTGCTCAATAAAAGTAGACAAAGGCACATCATTAATATCAATAGGAGCATTTTTATTAGCAACCAATTTCATAAGAGCATCAACTTTTTTACTCAAAGTACTAATTTCTTCAACGGAATTGATCTTTTTAGTAGTAGGTGCTCTTTCGGTATGCCATTGTGAGTAATTTGCCATGATATTATCTAGCAATTTAGTAGCTTCACCCAAAGTAATCTCCATAAAAGTACCACCCACGGCGGAATCTAAAAGATTTCTAGAAACAAAATTCAACCCCGCATACATTTTTTGTATAATCATCCAAAGATTTAAACCATGAGTAGGACAATTTCTTAGCATCAATTTCATTCTTTCCCAAGATTATGCAACATGTTCATGCTCAAGTTGCTTAAAACTCATGATTTTATTTCTATGGGAAATAATTTTCATGGGCGGAAAATACTTAGTAATAAAAGCATCCTTGCACTTATCCCAAGAATCAATACTATTACGAGGCAGAGATGAAAACCAAAATTTTGCACGATCCCTAAAGAGAAAGGAAACAATTTCAACTTCACAATATCATTGTCCACATCTTTTTTCTTTTGCATATCACACAATTCTATGAAAGTGTTTAGATGGGACGCGGCACCCTCATTAGGAGTACCGGAAAATTGCTCTTTCATAACAAGATTCAACAAAGCGGCATTAATATCATAAGACTCCACACTAGTGGCGGGAGGAGCAACCAGAGTGCTAATAAAATCATTATTATTAGTATTGGAAAAATCACATAACTTGATGTTTTCTTGAGACATCATGACTATGCAAAAAAGATTGCAAGCAAACAAGAGATCTGACGAGAAAAAGGCAAACGAAAAGAGGGCAAATAAAAAGGCAAATATTTTTGTGCTTTTCGCAAAAAAAAATAGAAGTGGGGGAGATAAAAATGAGAGGAAAATGCCAAATAATGTAAATTGCAAGGAGATGAGATTTGTGATTAGGAACCTGATAGATGTCGATGATGTCTCCCCGGCAACGGCGCCAGAAATTCCTCCTGATTGCTTGTATCTGCGTTGGTATTTCCCCGAAGAGGAGAGGATGATGCAGCACAGCAAAGGTAAGTATTTCCCTCAGTTATGAAACCAAGGTTATCAATCCAGTAGGAGAACCAAGCAACACTATGTAAACGGATGATGCACACAAACAACAAATACTTGCAACCCAATGCGTAAGAGGGGTTGTCAATCCCTCCTCGGTATTAAGATAGATAAAATTGTATGAGATTGGATAAATAGATCTTGCAAAAACACAAAATAAAATAAGTAAAGAAAAAGTGCAGCAAGGTATTTTGGGGTTTTTGGAATAAATCTGAAAATAATATGATAGAAAATAGACCCGGGGGCCGTATATTTCACTAGTGGCTTCTCTCGAGAAAATAGCATACGGTGGATAAACAAATTACTGTTGGGCATGTGATAGAAGAGCAAATAATTATGACGATATCCAAGGCAACGATCATGTATATAGGCATCACATCCAAGATTAGTAGACCGACTCCTGCCTGCATCTACTACTATTACTCCACACATCGACCGCTATCCAGCATGCATCTAGTGTATTAAGTTCATGGAGAAACAGAGTAATGTAATAAGAATGATGACATGATGTAGACAAGATCTATTCATGTAGGAATAGACCCCATCTTTTTATCCTTAATAGCAACGATACATGCGTGCCTCACTACCCCTTCTGTCACTGGGTGAGGACACTGCAAGATCAAACCCATCACAAAGCACCTATTCCCATTGCAAGAAAAATCAATCTAGTTGGCCAAACCAAACCAAAGTTTTGGAGAAGAAATACGAGGATATAATAATCATGCATAGATCAAAGAAGACTCAAATAATATTCATGGATAGAACTGATCATAAACTCACAATTCATTGGATCCCAACAAACACACCGCAAAAAGTCATTACATCAAATAGATCTCCAAGAACATTTTATTGAGAATCAAAAAGAGAGAAGAAGCCATCTAGCTACTGCCTACGGACTCGTAGGTCTAAGGTGAACTACTCACGCATCATCGGAGGAGCACCAATGAGGATGATGAACCCCTCTGTGATCGTGTTCCCCTCCGGTAAGGTGCCAGAATAGGGCTCCAGATTGGATCTCGTGGTTCTGGAACTTGCGGTGGCTGGAATTGTGTTTCGTTGACTCCCCTAGGGTTTCTGGAATATTTGGGTATTTATAGAGCTGAGAGGTGGTGGAAAGGACCTCTGTGGGCCCCACAACCCATCAGGGCGCGCCAGGGGACTCTAGCGCACCCTGGTGTCTTGTGGGCCCCATGGGCCTCCCCTCGTGCACTTCCTTGGCTCCCAAATTGTCTTCTAGGCAGAAAAAAATCTCCAAAAAGTTTCGTGGCATTTGGACTTCATTTGGTACTGATATTCTGCGAAGTAAAAAACAAGCAAACAACAGCAACTAGCATTGGGCACTATGTCAATAGATTAGTGACAAAAAATGATATAAAGATGCTATAAAATGATTGTAAAACATCCAAGAATGATAATATAACAGCATGGAACAATAAAAAATTATAGATACGTTGGAGACGTATCAGGCTCCCAAGTGACACCTAACCAATCTGATAGAGGCGAAGGTGTCCCGATGTTTTGATGAGATAGCTATCATTTTCTGTGGGAGTCGACTTTGGCGATCCGACTACGTATGTGTGAAGACGTCGCGCCTTAGCAATCGCTAAACCAACTTCCGAGGGGTTATTGACCATGCTGTAGCATGATCAACCTGACCATGAGGGTCTATTTCCTGCGAGCAAGCGAAGAACAAGCAAGAAACTGAGATTGCAATCTGGATATTGCGAATATAAGAGGAAAGCTTTATTGATGAAAGTGGAGTTCTTTGACGTCTTGGTCTGGTCGTTGAAGACAAACGAAGTACGCGAAGTTGCAGCTATGGTTAACTTTTAATATAAACAAAACCCGAAGTCTAAACGATGCCCTGAGGGCTGTATATATGGAGGAAGAGGGGGGAATTTCGTGACCCTTGGAGGAGGGGTCCGAAACCAACCCTAACTCTTGTTTCCCCACACATACGGACTCTAAAAATAGCATATACTCAAGTATTTCTAAATACATGGGCCTGGCCCCAAAATAAGGTGGCACAACACCTATTATAAGCTATGGACGAAATTTATGAAATGGCATCTTGTATATTTCGTCCATGTCCTTGTATGTCATCAAGGAGGCTTCAAAGTACTAAAATCTGCACTAGAAACGCTGTTCTGGTTCCCTTCACATGCGCCTTCATCTCCATGCTTGTTTCTGCTCCAGTGTTCATCCCTCTTGTCCATGCTAGCCCCTTCATTAGTAATCAACACAAATGTATCCAATTTAGGCAGCCTCATATTCTCATGAACATTAGAATTGTTACCAAGAAACGAAAGTACCTGGTAATTCAACTGGCGTGCGTGAGCTCTAGTGATTGGTCCAGTATGTATAACAGCAGGGGCTGTGGGTGTAACAATGGTATTGATGCCCTCATCGTCCTCCCCTTCTTGAAATGAAGTCGTCCTCGACGGAACCTCATCTTCCTCACCCAAATAAGGCTTCAAATCTGCAATGTTAAAAGTGGGACTAACCCCAAAATCTGCAGGCAGCTCAAGTTTATATGCATTATCATTTATTTTCTCTAACACCTTAAAAGGACCATCAGCACATGGCATGAGCTTTGATTTGCGCAAATCAGGAAATCTATCCTTACGCAAATGTAACCAAACAAGATCTCCAAGTGCAAACATAACATGTTTTCTACCCTTATCTCCAGCAAGTTTATATTTAGCATTCATATGCTCAATGTTCTCCTTAGTTAACTCATTCATTTTTAAGATCAATTCAGCATGTTCTTTAGCATCAAAATTAACCTTCTGCGAAGATGGAAGAGGCAACAAATCAATAGGTGCACGAGGTAGAAAACCATACACAATCTCAAAAGGGCACATCTTAGTAGTAGAATGCAGCGAACAATTATAAGCAAATTCAATATGAGGCAAGCATTCTTCCCACATTTTCTTGTTATTCTTCAAAACAGCCCTAAGCATAGTAGACAATGTTCTATTGACTACTTCAGTTTGTCCATAAGTTTGGGGATGACATGTAGTACTAAAAACTGGTTTAGTCCCGAACTTAGCCCATAAACATCTCAAAAAGTGGCTAAGAAACTTAGTATCACAATCTGAAACAATTGTATTTGGCACACCATGCAAGCGAATAATTTCACGAAAGAACAGATCAGCAACATTAGCAGCATCATCGCTTTTATGACATGGTATCACTACAAAAAAAAACACTTCCGTGATGATGCGTGTTTGTCACAGTAGGTCATGTTTTTTGTCATGCCTGTACATCCATGACGATTTTATGACAGAATCAAGATAGTCATACCTGTGCTGTCGTAGAAGTGTTCCATGACAATACCAAAATTATCATCACGGAAGTGTCCACTTCCATGACGATAAATGGCGCGTCATGGAAGTGCTTTCGTCAAGGGTAACCGACACGTGGCATCCACCGTAACGGGTCGCCGTTAAGCTATCGGGTTCCGGTTTGGATCCGATAACCCGTTAACAGCTCAGACCAATGGGGGTTTTCCACGTGTAAAATCATCATTGGCTGGAGGAAACATGTGTCGGCTCCTCGGTGGGCCAGATGTCGTCCGTCTAATGGAGGAGACCTGCCTATGATACGTCGACACGTGGCAGGGCCCAACAGAGGCCCATATAGGTTAAAAAGGCCTACCCAGTCAAAGGCCCGTAGTATTTACTCAGGTACTAGTGGGCCAGCCCACTAACGGCCTGTTTAAACATGGCCCATTTATGGCCCGAAGCCAGATCTGGCCCGTTAATTGTTCGCCGAATATTTGGGCCCAATTATGGCCCAGTGACATTTCGGCCTGTTAGAGACCCGATGTAGACATGGGCCCATTTCAGCACGGTGTGTCTTTCGGCCCGGGAATGGCCCGTGCTGCCCATGGGCCATATATGGTCCGACGCGACATCTGGCCCTCTAACGGCCCGTGATCAAGGTGGCAACAGTTCAGCCCAACGTGACTTTGTGCCTGTTAAAGGCCTGTCATATAATTCGGCCCGTTGATGCCTCTACTAAGCTTTCGGCCTCTTAAAGGCCCATGATATCAGTGGGCCAACTAAGGCCCAAGATATGTTTCAGCCTGGTAATGGCCCGTCATATAACTGGGCCAATAATGGCCCGGTCTACATTTCAGCCTACTGAAGGCCCATCGACGACTAGTGAAAATTGAGGCCCAACATGCATTTCGGCCTGCTAAAGGCCCATGGTTTCTTCTGGGCCATAACAGGCCAGTAGAATATTCGGCCTGTTAATGGCCCAAAGCTACATGGGCCCAACTAAGTGCTAGGTCCACTAAAGGCCCAACTAAATTTTGGGCCGAATATAGTCCCGTGTAAGTTGTGGGCCTGGCACAATGTGTGAAGGCCCCAATGGCCTTTCAGGCCCAAGAAAGTTGCAGGCCGGCCCAATTGTGGCCCGCTAAAATGCAGGCCCGTTAGAGGCGAATGTTTCGGCCTGGTCGACTACATTAGATTTTCGCCGTTATTTTTTTCAGATAGCGAATGATGGCATATACGGTAACTAGTAGGAATTAAGAACAAACCTACTCTATACAATAAAGAAATTATGACATAGTAACTTAGAATAAACCTACATTATACAATAAAGGATTTATGGTATATTACATCCACTAGGCATCGAAGTTCGCCACCAGTGATCATAAAGCGCAATGAAGAAGCAGATTACAAAAACTGGGCGCCATTGCAGCGTAACAAAATAATACTGAACCAAGACCACTTGCAAGACAGTTCAAGAAAGGTTAGCCTTGCGTGGGAACTGCTGCGCAAGCTGCTGAGCAAGGCTATGAGACCGGCCTAGCATGTCGGTCATAGCTTCCAGGTGTAGTTGTTTAGCAATGAGGTTCTCATTGGTGTTCTCCGCAATCTTTCTTAGAGATAGGACTTCAAGTGGAAGTTGAGTTGCAGAATGCCTTTCTGCTAGAACTTGGGACTAAAGAAGTCGAACTGATTTAGACAGCGAATTCTGTGAGCTTGTCTGACTGCTAGTCTCAAGTAACTTGAACACTGCATCAAGACAAGACTTTGGGGTTGTCTTGCTATCTTCAAGATGTTTTGCCTTCTTTGCTGCAATATATGTTGGGTTTGTCTCACAGCCTTTAGCAGACTTGTGCATGCCATTAGGCATATCACCCTGAAATAAGCAGAGAGATGACAGGTTTTGCATGTGTATAAACAAAGATGGTAACTGTGCTATCAATTCCATCCAATTTCAAATTAGAAAATAAAGAGTAAGTTCAAAATATCAATAGCATAATTTGGCATTGTTCATAATGCGGGGAGCTTCACCACACTACTGGATTACCATGTCAACAAAACAAGCATAGATGAAGGGCAAAGACAATCATTGTATCTATTTTGGTTAATGTGCATGGCATGTTGTTCATATCATCAGCCACATCAGTAAGATAAAACAGGAGATGACAAGGTGCAAACGTGGGCTGCTTCACCACACACTGGATTATAGATCCACAAAAACAAGCATACATATAGGGAGTATTGAGTAATGTGCATGGTATGAATAAGGAATTTGGTTTTACAAGTAAAACTTGGAACTTACAGTTGTTGTGAACATGCATTTTGATAGAAACAGCAAACTAAACAACAGTTGACGATAGGCAGTATGAGCAAATTAAACAGCAGTTGAGGATAAAGGCTTTAGAAGGACTGACTTACATTAACAGTTAACACCGGCTTTATAATGCCCTTCTCCATGTCAAGGGAAGGATAACTCAAGAATTTCAGCACATAATCTTCTTCATAAGCATTGCCTGTACTCTACATTTTGTAGAGTAATTATAGATATGAAAATACTGGAAGGGATAGAGGATAATGAAGATAAGATGCAGATTGATGCTACATCATCAACTACCAATCCCTGGAAGTACAAGCGTTACAGGACAAAATGTACTGACAAGAGCAATGGGCTACACTTCTGCACTGGCATTGTCTGTGTATTCAACTTTTGGTAAGATTAAATATAGATCTGATATTTTTTAGTAAATGGTGGGCGAGGGAGATAAGATGCAGAATGCTACACAATGAATCAATCCCTCTTCCCATAATATAAGAGTGTTTTGAACACTGGTGTACTGTACAAAACGCTCTTATATTATGGGACGGAGGGAGTAGCTGTTAATGTAAGTACAGTGATAGACGATGTTCAGTCCTTACAAGAGGACTGCAGAGCTAAACCTCTTCAAAAGCATTGGGTTGATTCTAAATTTATGTAAGAGTCGATACGGATCTTATAATGTCCACCAAATGGAGGATAACGAGGCTAACATGTGCAGTGATGCTACATAATCAACCAGCTATGAAAGTAAGTATGGTCATACAGGGAAAGAGGTACTCACAAGAGCAATGTAGTGTGCAGTATAGTTGCGAGATTCTGTGGTCCCTTGAGAATGAATGTTCTTCTGCAAACAGTTTTCGTACAAGTGAGACGTTAAGGCACATGCAGAAATATAGCTCAAATTGTGATGTGATATCATAGACAGTACCTTACGCTGCAGACGGGACCAATGTGTAACAAGATTATTCCAGTCACTGTCTGATAAATGTAGCACCAGAGACTTTACAGAAATTTCATTTAGAGGCTTGCCATCGAAGTGCGCTTGCCTCAGGTAGGAACGGTACTTCATCAACGTGTGCTTGAAAAGTGCAACCAACCCTTGCTCGTCTTGACTATCCAGTTTGGTCCTCGCCTATTTAAAAGAATGAAATCTTGTGTCTTCTGTTAGCAGAAACATATGCAGTAATTACCATGAATAACATTAGTACATTACTTACGCATAAGTTGCGGAGAAAGATTGGAAATTGTTCTTTGTCTGTGGTATAATCTTTCCATGAAGGAAAGATGCGCACAAAGTTCCTGACAACAATATAAGCTTCGTCTTCTAAATTGGGAAGAAGTGGAACAGGGGTCCTATTTGCTGCAATTGGGGCTCTCTCTCGTTCGATAAGGGATTTGGAAACTGGATTTGGTGTACCCTTTGCTGGAATGGGGGTTTTGTGTCGTAGAGCTGGTGCTATGTCAACTGGCATCATCATACTGTTTGCTGCAGTTGGGGTCTGCTGAGTTGGGGCATCAGAGATGCCCAGTGTAGTAGGGCTAGAGTCTGCTAGAGTTGTGGCCGTGTTTTCTGTGTCTGGTGATATTGCAACTACACCTAATGGGCTATTTGATTTATCAGGTGTCACTACCTTTTCCAAATACTTTGTTCGTGCTCCTCCATGATCAGCAATCGCCCTCTTCCTTTTGAATGTCTGATACACAAGAACATCATTTGAATGGATAAATATGGTATGATGACAGATGGAATATGTACTGAAAATGGATAGGCAGGGCGTATTCACATACACGATGTGTAAACTAAGCTAATGGCGGTGCAACAAAGTAGAAGCAATGCAAAGCATCAGTTGCAAGATATGTGCGACCAATATAACCTTGGAAAGTTAGAGCAAGCACCTTGATGGGTGAATAAGATAGGGCATCTGCCTCTGACTCCTCCACTAGGGAGCTACATTGACTTAGGTATCCCTCTAGCTTAGAATCATTGTTAGGATCATATTCGGAGCATGAATCTGTAGGTGGAGAGCGTTTGCATTGCATTGCATCCAGACTTGATTTCAGTCCCTTAATGCCAAGTTTGACAGCCATGGCATTGTTCTGCTTTATTCTTTTCATGCACACAAGCTCATAATCATTATGATGCTGTTCAGTATCTGAGATTCATGAAAACATAAAAATTAGTCAGATTATCTATGGAATGCATTGCGGATTCAACTCGAAAAGTGTCTCCCTACAAACCCCTGCGTATAGAAAGTTCACCCCCCAACCGTGCTGACCAGACCACACACAGAAATACAAACCTCTTTTGTCTCTATAACAGGCAGACACACATTTCAAAACTGAAGTAGGAACATTAGATCATATCAAATTCGTATTTGAAAAAATGAACTAAGAAATTATGAGTGGCATAATGTTTAGCTTCAAGAGTGGAGTGCTGGTAGTGCGACACAAAGCAAGTAGGCAGATTGTATTCCATGTACAAGATCATAGTCTATGTAAAAGGTGGATATGACACTTTCTTTCTATACAATGCAGTGTTCGTTGCCCACACATGATGGAAGAGATCACACAGAGAAATACTATTCACTCATGTCTACGGTTCCAATATTTTGAAACAGGGTGGTCCACCCTAAAAGAATATTGACAACAAATATGACAAGGCAAGCATAGAGGTAGTGAATCAATCATTACTTGTGAGCTTACTAGGACAAGTATGCAGAATTGTAACTGCAGTAAGAGACTGTCCAAAATCTGAATCAAGAAGTTGGTCTAGCACTTATTGTTTGCAACTAATCGACGTGTATAATTGGATATCATATGGAATGAGTAAGAAAGACAAGTAAAATTGTCAACAAACCTGGCCTGCAGTAGTAATCTGGGTCAATGTCACTATGACCAACAATCCAAAATGACTAGTGTCTATTCCTAGGGCCAGAATTTTGAAACCCTGTGAACTTTACAGGTACTAAAGATTACTGAAATACATCTGAACCATTAAGTGTAGGTAGCACTCAGTACACAACAAACCCTAATGACAGTCCTGCCTAATGAGTAATGAATCAATTAGAAAATGGGTGATGAGGAGTGGCTGCTGAGTGTTGAGGACGTATCTCAGGATAAATCGGGTTGGCTTAGTGGCTGCTGCATGCCAGAGCCCTGAACGGACTGGGAAGGTAGGCACGGCGGCGCGCCCGGGCAGCGGTGACGCTGTTGGGCGAGCAGCTCCTGACCTCCTGTTAGTCCGGCGTCTCCTCCTAGAGTCATGTCGTTCGGGGACGGCAAGTCGCCGGCGAGGCAGGCGGCTGGGGGCGAGTAGAGTTCGGAAGCGCAGGAGAATAGAGGGGAATCGGGGCCTGGGCCGACCCAAAATCCCAGGGTGGGCCGTGACCCACCGTGGGCGCCCTGTAGATCCACACCCGAGCGGCGTACATGCATTTTTTAAACTAAATTAGGAACATTTTGCTGACCAATTAAACAACTCTGTTTTAATAATATCATATTCGTATTTGAACAACTAAGATTGTTTAGCTTGATGGGTGGAGCAGTGCTATTATGACACGAAGCACGTATGCTGATCGTATAGTGATCATAAAAGGGGGGGACCCTAAGCATGATCAATTAAACCCTATTATGACTGTGCCATGGTATATTTGAAGCTGCAAACTGCAGAAATGCTATTTAGTAACCATTGTTTGCTTCGAACTAAGAACTAAATTCTAAGAGCTGAAAAGAAAGTACAGTAACCAAGTTACGATCTATTTTCTGGTTGTGATCAAAAAGTTGAGCTGATATGAAGTAGTACCACCTCTCTTGCGGCGCCGTGTAGGCATCAGGGGTGCGATGGCTGTCGGTGGCGTTGAAGCAGATCTGCGATGGTAGATGGGTGCATCAGGGGATAAGTCTCATTGCGGTGGATGAGAAGATCGTGGGAGCGGCCCCGGCAAGGAGGACGACGGCGCCGATGAAGTGAGAGGACATGATGCAAGGCTCCTGGTCTATCACCGTGGATGAGAAACGTCCATCTCTAGTAGTGGACGATGCGGTCTTGGTAGGAACTCTGGCATGGTGGAGGACGACGGTGATGGATGGGGTGGAGGACGGCAACGATGGATGGGGTGGCGGACGGAGGAGGCTGGTGTGGGGATGGTGTTCTAGCGCGGACGGTGTATGAATGGGAAAATTGAGGGAAAGGTATGGGGAACCATGTTTTTGGGACACGCCTGTTTGAAATATGGGAAAGTTACGAACTTAGCCCCCGTTTAAAATTTGGACGTCTCGTCGGTTGGGGATAGGACGGTAATCTCGCATCTCCCCAATATTTGCCCAGAGCGATTTCGTGCGATGAGAGGGTGTTTTGGTGCCCACGGTGTATGAACGGGGCTGACAGGTAGGGCGGTTGTGTCACGTCTGAGTGAAGTTACAAACCTGCCCCTATTGAAAATATTTGCCTACATCGATTTCGGCCGAGTCGAGTTTGTTTTGCCGCCCACAGTGTATGAATGGGGAAATGGAGGGAGAGACAGAGGTCTTTCGGATGAGCTTGAATCAAATGTGTTTTGCCACCCACATTTGGCGCCCACCATGTCTGAATGGGCTCAGAGGCGGTCGTGTCACGTCTAATTGAAGTTACTAACCTACCCCTATTGAGAGCAGTGGAAATCGGGCCGATGGATTGTCCATGTAAGGGGTAGACAGTAATTTCCATGTCGCAAACACTGGCTTCGGGCAGCCGACGTGGGAGTGGATATTTTGCTGCTTCTTTCGAATTTTGGGACAATAAGGATCCACGTTTACCCTGGCAACTAAATTCAAATCCATTTTGTATTCTTAGACGAATCTTTATAAATCATTCTATGTGTTTTTATATATCTTCAAAAGCACAACAAAGATGTATTCCACTATCATATATGAATATGATTTACAAATGCCGATACTCGAATTCAGAAGCTAGAATCCAGTTTAAGGTGAATTCAAATATTTGAAACCACTTTATGTCCAACTCAAGTGTCACATGCAGCATAATGTGTAGTCCCATTTAGATATGTACCCAAGCGATGTCTCAAGATTCAAAATACCGAGTCAATCAACCAATAATGTACAAAACTAATAGACATATAAACACTTATAGAGTATATGGATCAATAATATCAACTAACATACATAAGCCAGGCTGCTGTACTCTTTTTGCTAGAAGAGCATCATTTTTTTAGCGAAGCTAGTACAGCATCTTGGCCCTTTCAGATGCGTGCCACTTAAGGACCATCTATACTACTATTATTGTTGAATGCACATTCAGCCCGATTGGCATATTTGTAGGTCTGGCACAGCAATCAAAATGAAATGTCTCAGAGTCTTATCAATTAATACAGACTCGTGCTAAAAAAAATTACAAACCAAAAAACAAAAAACAATTATTACATGATCTCTAAAACAAATGGTTTGATTGATTACATGAACAAACAACACAAAGGTTATTCAATGATGGAAAAAACATTTCACCTATGATTTACCAAGTAGGAATTTAATTTACTTTTTTCCTTCAGGACCTTAACAATGCGGTCAGTCTCAGTTTGCTTTGTTTTGAAATCCACCAAATATTTAATGGTTGTCTTGAGTACTGCTTGTGATTGTGCTGTTTGCTTCCTCAACATGTCAACTTCATCTCTAAGTGCAGAAGCAGCATCTCTTTCTACCAATAGTTTAGCCTCTAGAGCATCAGCAGTTGGCAATTCATGATGCACGATTAGGCCAGTGCCACTGCTGTGGGATGATACAACGTCCATGGGGACCTTGCTCTTTGATCTTGGGCTAACCTGTTTTGCCATTAAAGTTCCGATTGGATTCCAAAAAGTTGAAGTTAGCAAAACATCTCAACTGGGAGTTAGAATAGCAAACCAGTTAAACAAACAAGGAATTACGGAGTCTCGATTGGATGCTGAAAAGTAGTTATTAACATCATTGTAACCGGTTGCAGCAGCAAAGCAGTTAAACAAACAAGTTTTGCAAAAGGTACCTGTCGTGGCATTGGAGTTTCTCTTGGATCCTGAAAAGTTGAGTAGCCAGTAACGTGATTAGAGCAACCAGTTGCAGCAGCAAAGTAGTTAAACAAACAAGTTTTGCAAAAGAAACCTGTTGTGGCATTGGAGTTGCTCTTGGATCCTGAAAAGTTGAGTAGTGAGTAACTTGATTAGAGCAACAAGTTACAGCAGCAAACCTGTTACACAAATATATTTTTGAAAATGTACCTGCTGTGCAATTGGACTTCCAATTGGATCCTGAAAACTTGAAGTTGGTAAGATGATTATAGCAACAAGTTACAGCAGCAAACCAGGTAAACAAGGAAGTTTCTGAAAACATACCTGTTGTGCCAACGGAGTTTCAGTTGGATCCTGCAAACTTGAATGTTAGCAATCATAAATGAAGTGTTGCAAGAGCCATAAGAAATTAACATCAAACTAGTAAAACTAACCAGTTTTGGCAACGTATTTAATTACACATGAACTAGTAAAACTAACAAGTTCTTGGCAACGTATTAAAGTAGCAAGTCGGTACTGTTTACCAGCAACACAGACATCTGTAAATTTATTTGATGTAAGCAAAATAATTCCGACACACACACACAGATATATATATATATATATAAGTTAAAAAGATGGTGTCCCTCATATAAACCTGATAGTTGTCTATCTATGAACATGCAAACATTACTAGTGCTACAAGTGATAACAGCAAACCATTTAAACAAATAGGGTATCAGAACATAAATTACACGTGAATTTTGCTGCACCCTAGAATTACATATGACTAGCTATCTACGTGCTTAAGTAGCTATTTAAGTTCAGGAAAACACGTAATTCTTAACAGTAAGTATCAAACACATAGATAGGCGCAGTCTATAATAAGATTAACAGGCTATGGCATTATGTAATCAGTAGCAAACTAAATTAAGCCAAGCAACGTAATTGAAATTTTTTGCAATAAGTGGCTAACTAAATTCCGAGAAGCAGGTAACTGAACTTACGCTAGCTCTTTGTACAGGCACACTGCAACTTCTTTTTCGCTTACAAGGTTATACGAAGGAGTTCATGGCATCAATTGCTTGGATACGCAGTCCCAATACTTCTTTCTTCCCAAACTGCATTGGTAAGTCGAATGGTTAATCTGATAAGATGGTGCGTCCTTGATATGTTATATGAGGACGGGTTGTCAGACTAGTTGTAGCAACACTCATCACACTGGCTTTTACTGTATATTTCATGCGATTACATTTGGCATATCGAGATCTAAGCAATCTACAATAGGATGAAAAGACTAGCATCCTTCACATTATTGGCGAACTCAGTTCATAGAAACAAGCAATTCAAGCATTCTGTGTGTAAATCAAAAGCGCCACTGGAATATTTTCACTACCCCAATCATACACGCAAAAAGGGGCGACGCCACCATAGGGGCTGGTATGGGCGGCCGCCTCGGGTGGCTGGAAAGTGTGCACCTAGTTTGAGTCGTCCAGGTTGGCCCAGGCTAGTTTTGTTCGTCCCAGCGCACGAGCAGGCAATGTAAAAAATGAAGAAAAACGTTTCAATTTGGATGGGCCAATAACGTAAGTGCAAGGCAGGCCCTATAGCAGGCTCGCGGCCCAAACGAGCGCCTCCCATATTGATCGACAGCAGGAAAAATCCTAATTCGTTAGCTCCAGCCTCCAGTCTGGTTTGCTCCTAACCTAGCCGCCGCTGGACAGACCGACACAGCACTTCCTCGCGCCCTCGTTGGACGCCGGTCGCCGGGCTTCAAGTGAATGGAAGGACAAGAAGATGAAGATCCAACCCTGGGTGTAGCCTGCGTGGGAGGCATCGGTGGCAGCACGGGCATGGCATCGAGCTTGCGCAAATGGACAGTCGCAGCTTGCAAGAGCAGCATGCGCAACGAGCAGGTACATCACATCCCTGATTATATCTAATTCAACTGTTCAATTTCTGGCCAATAGTTAAACCTGACGGTGTTGTAAAACTGCTTGTATGTAGGGAATCTATAAGAAAATGAAACCAATTTCTTCTTATTGTATAACTCCCCCAATCAATACTGAACTGACTAAACCTGATGTGTCTAATCAAAAGTTTCCGGTGCAAACATACAAGCTCATGTTGTTCTTGAGCCTGTAGTGTCTAATGAACAGACTGCTAATGAAGGATTTGATGCAAACATTTTACATGCTCCTGGTGATGAACATATAGTGTCTAATGAGGGATCTAATGCAAGCATTTTGCAAGCTCCCATTGAAGGATTTAGTGTCTAATGATGATCTGCTATGTTGAGAGAGACATAGAGATTTGCAGGAATTGATGACAAGCAAATTATAGTACATTTTCATGGCTTGAGGAAACATCGAGGCCATCTACCAGAAAGTCCCCGTATCATGACAACGTAGCATAAATACTTTTCTAATATGTTGTTTGAAACTATTGGCATACTTGTGCAGGATAGATATATTGATATGCAGTTTGCGCACTGGTTATAGGTGCAATTCCACTTCGATATTTTCAGGCAGAGAATGAATAATTCAAGTAGGTACAGTCCATGTTAGTAGTCCTTGTACACCATGTTGCATTTTGTGTTTTTTTGGTGCTTACATCATTTAGTGTTTTATAATCTGGAACTACTTTGGATCATTAGCTGGTTTTCAAAGTGCATGTAGCTTCACATTTCTCAAGTTATGTTGATTTCCGGAGTGCAAGTGTCTTCGTATTTTTTAAGTTAAATTTTCGCCCCTGGTAACTTGAATTCGTGGATCCGCCACTGCACACAAATCATACATGCAGGCCAGTACAAATTAAATGAAATGCAGGGACTTACGCTAGCTCGTTGTACAGGCTCACTGCAGCTCTGCTTGTGCTTGGGATGTTCCATGTACAAGTCCATGTTACCACTTTCTTGGATGTGCAGGCCTTGTGCTCCTTGTATCCCCCTCTGCATTTTTGACACGGCAAATGGTTGATCAAATAAGAGGAATCGACCTTGCTGTTGTACCGGAGGACAGGTACTTACAAGGTTATACCGGTGTGCAGGATGTGTACCAGATCCCGTAGTGCCATCATGCTTCGCTAAAAAATGGTTTTTCTTGTTTCAGATGATATCTCCAGAAGAAATAAGAGTTAAAGTCAAAGTTGCATAGGCGTGTAAGCTAAGAGAGCAATAAAAGGATATCCAAACATCGCCGGAATAGTGCACAAGGGAGTGATATGTGGATACCTAGTTCGGGCCGGTGTTTGGGCATGCTCACCTAGCTAGAGTGCGGGTCACTTCAGAGCCGTTGAGGGTGATGCGCTGGCGTTGCCTGGCCGCGCACGGATGCAGATCTTGAGCGGCAGCGGAGTGCTATGATGCGGTGGACGAGACCATTGGTGAAGCCCCAACGGCCTCGGGGGGTGGAGGTGTGACGATGTGCTCGGTGAAGTAGCCCCAGTGAGGTGGGAGACGGCGTTGGTGAAGCGCACCTGATGTGGTGGAAGTCGGTGTCTATGAGGCACGTTGGTTGCGGCGGCCGACGTTGTCGGTGGACCACCCGGTGCGGTGGACAAGGGCGTAGATGAGGTAGCTCCGGTGCGGTGGTGAAGCGCGATCATCGTCTTCATCGTCGTCGTCTGGCATAGAGGTGGGGAAAGAGACGAGACGAGGGGCGATTCGAACTTTGCTTGGGTTGGCGGCGAATTAGGGATTTGAGCGCTCTGGGCGCGGATGGGGACGGTGGAGAAGGGAGATTTTGCAGGGCTGGAATTGGGGCCGCCGGATATTTCAATCTGAAACGTGGAAGCGCGAACTTTTTTGTCGTCGTTCTTTTTTTGGGGGGCGGGGGGAGGGAGGGAGGGGGTGGGTGGCTGGGTGCTAGCGTCTATATGACACACGCGACCACCACGATACGACCCTGGTCTGCCTGGTGCGCCTACATTTGAGAATGCAAACAAATCTTCTTTCATTTGCAAACGAATCTGTATGTATTACCATGCCCTTGTTTTCCTTGCAAATAATTAGTCATTCGAAATGAGATACTATAAATTAATTAATGAGGAGTTATTTGAATTAGAGTGTGTGTCACATAGTGATCTCCAATTCTAACGTGGATTTCGCATTTCACGGTATCCACGCTACTTTTTTAATACAAATTCATATGTATAAGATGAACACCATGGTAGTGAGAAAACTTTGGATGGATTCAAACATATGACCTACAAAATAGCACAACAATCGAGTCAATGTCAACTTTTCCAAACCTAGTATGGCACGAATTCGAAATAATTACGGAAGCCATATGCATGGTCCTCAATTCAAATCTTACAATGTACACTAAATTGAAACGTCGACATTAAGTCTCGTACTATCTACATTCAAATGTTGTTTTTAGCCCCACCCCCCCTTGGCACACACGCTACATACTTCCTGTATCGATCAATCTTCCTCTCCTAACCACCTTAGAAAGCTATCAGTTTCCAACACACGTTCATTCTTTCTCTCCATGTTTCGATCTCTAACTCTCTCAACTACACAACCCCCTTTTTCCACTCTGTTACCAAATGTATCTCTCTCACTCACCCACCATTGCACTCCATGCTGAGCTCTCTCTCTCTCTCTCCCTCCCACCCTCTCTCGCTAGATACATGCATTGCCTATCTAGACCCCCCCTCTCATGCGCATGCACGCACATTGTCTATCTAGGTCACTCTCTCGAGACTGTCTCACTCTTTCTTCCGCACGGCGGCCCACACTCGCTCAATCTCGCTCTCTTTATCTAAGTCTCGATTAACCTTGCTTTCTCTCTCACACAAATGATATATCTCCCTGTTCGGGCCTCGATCGACACACTCTATACTCTCATGCAGATTGTCTATCTAGGTCAGTCCATCCAAGCCGCCCCCACTCTTTCGACCTCATGGCGGGCCACGCTCGCTCAATCTCTCTCTCTCTCTCTCTCTCTATGTATGTCTTGATTGACCTCGCTCTTTCCCAGACACAAACAATATATCTCCATGTTTGAGCCCAATTCGACATATTCATATTGTATACTCTCTCACACACATTGTCTATCTAGGTCACTCTCTCCAACCTGTCTCACTCTTTCGATCGCATGACGACCCACACTCGCTCAATCTCTCTCCCTTTATCTATGTATCGATTGACCTTGCTTCCTCCCACGCACAAAATATATCTACATGTCTGTGACTGGATCATCTCTCAAGCTCTATCTTACAGCCCTCACCCTTCCCAAAAGCTCAATCGGACAATCTCTCCAGAGCATATATATCTTTTCAACGAATGCCGGACCACACTCACTTTGTCTCTCTATCTATCCATGTCTCGATTGACCTCACTTTCTCACGCCATATCTTCCACACATTGAAGCTACCTCTCCATCCCTCACAGAGCCGGAGCTATTTACATTGCGAGGGGGACTCCAACCTTGGATTAATTTGTGAAGGCATTTATTCCGGTGGGTTTAGATTATATTTTTGTAGCATTCGGCCCACAACTACTCCAAACACCGTTGCAACCCCCGCACCTCCCGCAATTGCTTTCCCTCTGGCTCGGTCACCGCTCTCTCGCACGTCCTTTCTCACCTTCCGCGTCGTACCATGGTATTTTTGCAAAAAACTCTGTTGTTCTCTTTAATTATTACAAATAAGCTACAACCTACACACCGATAGTCCACCTGTAATGGAACAAATTTTGAACCACAAATTAAAGTGCTACAAACTACACACCGAGGGGCCCACCTGTCATGGAACAAATTTGGACCCATATATAAATTTAAAATGAAAAAGGACGAGGATCGAACATGCGACCAGGGCCTTCAAGCCGCACGTCAATAGGCAACATAGTAGCAACGTTTGTTGTACCCCCCCCCTTGTTGATATAATGTTTTTATATTACCACGGCCTATTTAATGGATAACATGTTTTAATATTAATTTTAGAACATTAGCGGGACTGGCTCATTAGCATGTACTATTCGCCTTCACTTACTGGTGGGTTCCATGTCTGCTCTCTCTCTCTCTCCTCCCCTTCTACGTTTAGACGCACGGGCGATGTTGCCGTTGACGATATCTGGACGCGTTCACAAGTTACGGCACCAGTTTCACGTACTAGTAGTATTATATTACATGTAACAAGTTTAGGAACAAAAGTGACCGTGACAGACAAGTTAGGCTAGTTGTAGTACTATTTATCTACTACTCCGTAATAATTAAATGCGTGGATAAATAGATGTATCACCTAGTGCTCGAACAAGGGGACTGGTCGCGCCCTACAAGTATTTGGAATTGACTTCCCTAAAAAAATATTTGGAATTGACGTGGTATTTAATATAAAATGTTTGCGATGAGAAGGAATACATGTGGCTTGATGACGTTTTATATTTAATTTGATACGGCTCTAGCAGAATATTCAATCGATCAAACCATAGATTTCATTCAGTCTGACTCCAACTTTACATTCATACGACGATCGAACTAAAATAAAGGGAAATGATAAATCCCAAATGTTCGGATTTTAAGCATGGCAATCCGAATGTTTTTCACGGCAAATTTAGATTACGCGGCGGCCTTAGATAAAATTGTGAAGCTCTGTTTAGGATTGTTTAGATTATATTTTTTGAACATTATATTTGTCCCCACCCTCCCAAACACCGATTGGTTGTGCACCCCCCCCCCCCTCCCTGGGAGAATATCATGTGCCCCCACACCTTAGATGCTATATGCTGATACGAGTTCCTTGGAGCTTGTAGATATGAGATATAGCAGCTCACATGATGTCTTAATATTTTTACAGGAAACCTTAATGAGTTTGAGAATTGCACACAATTTGTACAAAAACTACTCAGATGCCCTTGGATCCCATATCCAATGACCTCGAAGCTCGTATCACCGTAGCATCTAAGATGAAGGAGGACCTCATATTCTCCTGTATGTAAGAATATCATGTGCTACCACGCCTTAGATGCTTTTATGATACAAGCTCTTTGGAGCCGTTGGATCTGTGATCCAACAACTCCTTGGTGGTTCGAATGTTTTTTTGCATAAAAACCCCCCCCAAAGAGTTCGGCCACTGCTTACAAGCATAAAGACTGCTCAGATGCCATTGGATCTCAGATCGAACAACCTCGAAGCTCGTATCACCGTAGCATCCAAGCTACGAGAGCACCTGATGTTTTCTTGCACGGGAGAATATGAGGTGCTCCCGCACCGTAGATTCTATGGTGATACGAGTTCCCGGGAGATCTAACGGCTCACAGTAGGAGGTTTGAATGTTTTTGCAATATAGGCCTCAAAGAGTTTGGGAATTGCGCAGAAAGTACAAGTACTACGCATGTGGCATCTGATCACAGATCATACGACCTAGATGCTCGTATCACCGTAGCGGCTAATTAAGCTACGGGGAGCACCTAATATGAGCTACTCGAAGCTGTTGGATCCAAGATGCAGCGGCACACACGAGGCCTGAATGTTTTATTTGCAAAAAAATCCTTGGAGAGTTTGGAAATTGCGCATAATTACAAAGACTACTCCCAAGCCATTGGATCTCAGACGCAACGACGTAAAAACTCGTATTACCATAGCATCTAAGCTGCGGGGTGGATGTTATATTCTATGCCGCTGTCATTTTTGTTCCTAAACTTGCAAAATACGTGTAACTGGTGCCATTAGTTGTCTAACCGCACAAAGTGTTTGTGCAAAAAAACCATCCTACACTGAAATATCGGAACAACACACGGGGGTCCCACTTGTCATTGATCAAATTTGGACCTAAAACTAACAAATCTGAAAGAAGAGATTCGAACTGGCAACCTGGACTACAAAGCGTAAGTCGATAGCCTAAAATAGCAACGGTTGTTGGCTTTGTCGCATAACTTGATTTTATACAGTATTACGTTGAGTAGATTAGAGGGAGTGGCTCGTCAACACGTGCATGACCGTTGACTCACTGGTGGGTCCCATGTTTGCGATCTCTCTCTCCTCTCCATCGTCTAACCTTTAGACGCACGGGCACACACAAAGAGCGGCGCGAGCTTGCCATGGTGTTATTATAACTAAAAAAATGCTTGGAAAATAGAAGAATCGCCTAGAACAAGAGACGTTGTGGCTGGTCGAGACGGAGCTAACCACACCTATCCTCCGTGCCACATTAGCATGATGAAGCTGTGTGGCTAGTGGGGTGTTTTCGACCGACTGGCTGGGTCCCGAGGTCAAACCATAGGTAGTATGTCTGATACAGTATATTTTTACACGCACAGTTTTCCTCCGTGCCGAGACATGGCACACCCTACTGCGCGGTTTCTGGGTCCTCCCGGGTGGTGCATGCATATTTTCTTCCTTGCCGAGACGTGGGACGCCCTACCGCGTGTTTTCTGGGTCCTCCTCGGTCATAGCGCCGAAGCAAGTAAATGAGTCGTCAAATCACAAAAGCCCACCTTTCCCGCCAAGTACATCAGTGAAGCACGGTGGCTAGCTAGTTGGGCTAGTGCGACCGATTAGCTAGGCCGCCGCCACATTTATTTTTTCACCCCTTTTTTTCTCTCCTTGCCGGCAGGTAAATTTAAATATCCACCGCGGTGTTGCTCTGGTCTTTGGGTGTGGCAGGCGCGGCAGGATTTTTATTTTTTTTGATTGACGGGAGCAGGCGCGGCAGCAATTAGTCATGATGACTCCGCCTGTAAAACCCACTGCTCCCTGATGTGAAAAGTCATCGACTGGTGTTTTCCCATGGTGAAAACCAAAAGATTCACCCTGCTCCTCGGCTGGCTCCCTCCGCCTTCCCGTATATTGCATTGCCTTTGAGCCGTTTTGCCCCCTTTGCTTCCTCTCCCCATTGCTTCTACCTGGTTCCATGGCGGCACACCAGATCACGGAGTCTGAGGTGAGGCGCCTGACACGAGAGCTCTAGGCCAAGGATGCGGAGCTCAGGGCCAAGGACGTGGAGCTCCGTGAGCTCAAGGAGGAGAGGAGTGCCATGCTCCTCCTTTATGTGCAGGAGTTCACGGAGCTTCAAAAGCGGCAGGCGTCCACCACAAAGATGCTCGAGGCATCGGCGGTGTTGCTGTAGAAAGCAGGAGATACGATAGGCGGTCAGGCGAGCCGGCTGGAGTGCGAGCGGGCCGATCGTGACGAGGTCCAGGATCGCCTCAACCACTTGGTGGACCATGTTGCCACGCACGTGTTGTGGCTGCGTGATGCCTACCGTCGTGCCAGCACGACCATGCCGGCCGTCGGGCTAAACCCGTTCGACCACCCCGTCGACTTCAACGAGCTGCGGCTTCCTGACCTGGTCTCCTTCTTCACATATATCTCCGAGGAGCTGAGCCGTCTCCGCGCGATGGTCGGGGCGGAGCTGGACAAGGAGGGGTTGTGGGCTGCCATCGCCATTGCCAGGCAATTCCTCTCAGGGCTTCGTCACCGGAATCCATTCGTGCCATTGGACGTCGTCTTTGACGAGCTGGCTCCCCTCGACCGGGAGCGGGCTCTGCGGGCGGTGGCACCCTGCATCACCAACGTCGTGCGCCTCGAGAAGCAGATGGACTTTGGTGGTGTTTAGGCATCCTCTGCTTGGGCATATCTATGTCTCGGGGCAACATGACCGTTGGATCAAACTCAGATGATGCAGATCAGTCACTGTAGCACAAAGTGTGTGGGTGTGTTTGGTTGCATTCTCATCTCAATACAGTTGTTCCCTCTTCGTGCATGCTCATCTCAGCACCCCTCTTCATGCATGCTCCTAGTGTATTTGTGTTATCCTACTAGTGTGGACTCATGCACCCTTCATGCACTCTACCAAACACCCAAAAGTGGGTCGAGAAGGGAACTTTTGCTCCCATCCTATGCACCCTTCATACACCCTGCCTAACACTGATTTGTGCTTCATATGTTCATGTTCCATGGAGTACTGTAGCACCGTACTCTCCGTGCGCTGTAGACCTAGTTCTGTTAACATTGATCTCACCGTTCATTCTCGACCGAATAGTAAAAAAGGGTATGTTACATTACTGTTCATATAGTTAACATGCGCACAACATCATTTGTTATCGTCATATCTTACCACACTAGCAACAAGATTATGTAGTACTGACGTATGAACCACTGCACATGCCTGGTAGTAGGAGTACTGTGTAAGTTCAAGTAGCTGCCGTGTTTCGCACTCCTCCGTCATAAGAGTGGAAACGCTTGTTGTAATCATTTTTTTTCTTCAGAAACTGTGGACACGCTCTACCGTGCGGATCCTCCTCGATGGTCGTCGGGAACCTTGCTACTCACTTTCGCTGATGTGTGGGACAGCCAGCATCGGGGTCCACTTGCCATGCACTAAATTACTCCTTACTAGAGTGCACAACTGCACGGTAGACTACCCCGGTCGAAGCGCCACAGTAATGCCCAATGAGCCGTCAAATCACAAAACCCCCACCTTTCCAGCAGTAAGTTGGACGGATGAAGCAACCATCATTTCACTCTTCTCCCTCAGCTTCCTCTCTCGAAGAAAACCCCAACTCGCTTCTCCCTCGTCTTGTTCCTCATTTCTTCAAGAAAACCCCGACGCGCTTCTGCCATTGTTCTTCTCTTCCAAAGAAGGAAAGGTGAGCCCATCAATGGTGTTAATTCTGGCCAAGGCCCGGTCTTGCAACCCCAAGACTGATCCTATAACTCCCTCTCTGTTCTTCTTTTGGGTTTGTGATTATGGTTTCTTTCCTTTTATTTCTATTTGACAGTTTCTTGATGAACCCTAGAGCACCGGCCGAAGTGATGTCTATGGCTCTGGCCAAAATCGTCGAGGCTCAGGGTACGAAGAAGCGCAAGCACCCCGCTAAGACTACCGCATACAAGCTCAAGGCCATCACCCTGTCCAAGCCCCCCTCTCCGGGATCCCTCATTAAGCAAGTCCAGGTAATATCTCTTCTTGACGATCTTTTTGGTGATCTTGATCGTGTTTTTTCATCTAACAAACAGTACTAGTACTAGTAGTACAACTTTCTGGGTGATCTTGCATGTGATTTTTGTGTGCCAAAATGATGGTTCTAAATTGCTCTTTTGACCAAACTATGCGAGAGGTTGACATACATATGATTATTGCACATAACACTGATTTCTTATAGATTACTTTCAACTACTTTATGAACATCAATGCTAGCTGTAGGAAATGCAAGATTTTAGCTCTCATGCCTTTGAAGAGAGTATATTAGCCTCAGTAACTTGTGTTATGGATATTGCAAGTAATCCCTCTGCTCTCATGCCTTTGAAGACATGTTCTAGTGTCTTTGTTCACTCATTTCTGTGCGTATATGTAGTCTTATATGGAGTAAAATTTCGAAAATCATCTTATATTTTTGAACGGAGGTAGTAATAAAATATTTGGTTTCTGTTTGAATTAGAACCAGGTCCGCGGTGGAGATGAAGTTCTCAAAGTCATGCCGTGTGAACTGGAAGACCTGAGGATGAGTTCTACTACTAAACTATCCAGCTGCTGTGTCCTTGTCACCACGTGTCGTGAACTAGTGTTTTCCTGTAGCATTGTTGTCAGGCGTGTTCTCGAGGGTGTACTTCACCACAACAATTTCCTAGATGTGCCTTCGATTACGAATTGTGTGGTTCTTGTAAAGCTTCCCGACAAATCTGATATGGATTGTCTTCATCGTCATGTTTATGAGTGGAAAGTGGAAAGACCACTCTGTTAGGTTCTCCAAGGTTGACGAGATGGCGATGGAGCTGGTAGATATCTCTCACGAAGTCCATGGCCTAGTCAGTTATGTGGGGTACATCCCATAGGTCGGTGGCAAGAAATAGTCTGCAGAGTTTAATTAGTGCAACTTTGCTTGTTTGTAGTAAGTACTATTGTTCAGTACTTGATTTGTGTGTGTGAACCCTGTATTGTTTAGCACTGCCGCTTTTGTTGTGTGGTGAGTCCTGAGAACAGTCTATGTTAATGTCTGTCCACTCAATTCAGTCTGTATATTTTGAAGTATCCAGATCGTCTTTTTTGTGAGGACGGTTTATCAATTATGGTTACACTCCAATATCTGTATGCATTGCAGGGTTTATCGCACCCACCAGGATTTCCAGTCCCATGGATGTTCAGTCCATACGATTTGTCACGACCTTTGGATTGTCCTGCTTGTGGGAGTAAGCGGGGGCCCTGCATGCCACCCATAATTGGACGATCAACCTTCAGTTTAGAACTTGAACATAGTGATTTCCTGGTAAGGATTCACTCGTGTCACATCAAGTAAATCTTATTGATTTACTGTCATGTTTTCTTACTTTTGCTGCAATTTTACGATGCAGGTTTTGCCATGTCACATTCGTTATAGAATAAACCGTTTGGTTTGCTCTATGATGGTTATTTTTGCAGGTTTCACTTCTTATCTCGTGTCAGTAACGAAGGCACTGTCCATCACTTATATTACTTGACACAATTGGATCAGTCTATTGTCTGAGTACAATCTGAAGCCCTATGATGAACTGCAGTTTGGTTTAACAAACACGCCACAATTAGTCCTTCTGGTGTTTAAAAGAAGTTAAGAAAAAGATTGGATCAAGGTCACGGAGCCTAGTGAAGTTAGAAAGCTGAAGCATGAAATCATAGCAGACCAGAGACGATCGCTGTTGTCTCGCACATCGGTACCACCTTCAGCATCGGATCAAGCACTGACACCTTCTCAGACGGCACTGGCTCTAGCACTAACAGCGGCAGCAGCTCAGTCTGATCCACCAGAGGATTGGGCAGCGACCGCGTCAGCGGATCAGGCTGATCTACCGGAGGATCGAACACCGACACGGGCACCAGCTCCGACACTGGCACCAGCTCCACAAGGAGCACCATCTCCGGCAATAGCAACGGCACTACCAGTCGCACCGGCATGGGCACCAGCAACAGCTCTAGCACCTGCATCAACACTTGAAGTTGCACTTGCATTTGCTCCGGCCCGTGTAGCGGCAACAGAACCAGCAGTTGCACCGGCAACAGACTGGGCTGCAGTTCGCACTGCATATACCAAAGTCCTTACAAAAACCAACATCTCCACCTTCTTGGTAAGCATTGGATGCCCAAGTGCTTCGTTCTTCTTTCTTTCCATGTTGTTTCACATGATTCACTGTGTTGATCTAACTGTTTGTGTATGTCTTCTTGTTTGCAAACAGAGAATTTCTAGAGCAACGAGGGAGTCGTTCAATAATCCGGGCGATCGTGGCCAAGTTTCTCTTACCATGCGCAGCCTTGGTGTGAATGAACCTGCTCAATATACCGTAAGTACAAAGGATGGTCGCATGATGATTGATGCTAAAGGATGGTCAAGGTTCAAAACTCTATCAAATCTTGCGGTAGGGGATGATGTCAAAATCGAACTTTCTCGGCAAGGAGAGCTGGTCCAAATCAACTTTGAAATTCTTTAGTAGCAGCACGCAACTGCCGAACTCATCTATCCTCCGAGAGCTTTTGATGTAATAATATGGCATGGTGAAACAAGTGTCCTGTGTGTATAAGTAGTACGACAGTATTATTTATCACATAGGATATCGTGAAAGAATTGCAACTCTGATTGCTGGTTAGGAACTGTTGTTCGATTTCATTCTAATAGCTGCCATGCTTTATTTAATTTTCTTTATTCGCCTTGCGACAGCATCTAAAACCAGTGTCGTACCGATCTCTTGCAACATGAAATGCGCTGAGTTAGAACACATGGGCCCCCAAACATGCAGGCCCACCGGCCTGTGGCCCAAAGTCTAGAACCGTGAGCCTGTCTGAGTATTATATTCTCAGCTGAACCCCCATATTATGTTATATATATTCCCCTTGATTTTTCTTATGTATAAAGTTGTGATATAAAAGATTTTTATATTTGTTTACAGAGGGAGTATCTCCCTGTCAAAAATATATTTATGTGTAACTAGTTACTCCTGCCTTTCTACTTCCTTTCGCTGATATGTGGGGCATCCGGCAATGGGGTCCATGTGCCATGCACCAAATTAGAGTACATAACTGCACGTTAGACTCACCCCGGTCGTAGCGCCACAGTAATGCTCAATGAGCCGTCAAATCACAACAAACCCCACCTTTCCAGCTTTAGCAGTAAGCTAGACGAACAAAGCAGCAATATTTCACTGGGCCTGAATCCGCTTCTCCCTCGTCTGCTTGTTCAGAGAAAACCCCCTCTCGGCGATTGCGTAGGGTTTTCTCATGGAGAACCAGATACGAATTCTTCATCCATCCCTGATAAATCCTAGTCCCTTGGTCGCGGGTAATCCTAGGATGGCAGCCGCTACTGTTGATGCATTTTTCTTCCTACTGAATCTAGTGTGTTTCATTTGCAGTGCCCAAAGTGCGAGGACCCTACAGGTTTCTGCACCCTCGGCGAGACGCCACACTTGTTCCTTCTCATCCTAACACAGGATTTTAAAACGTGCACAGTATGTTCCTAGAATCCTCTTTTCTATCTAGGAGGGTGGGGTTTTTGAACATGCTGTCAACTAATTTGGAAATTTGGATTGCTATATTTGGATAAAAGGTACTAGTACCATGGTCAACACTGACGTGAAGGAGGAAATTATTTCTAGATTTGGATAGCAAATACATTGTGTTCTCATATTATTTTTCCTGCAGTGCATTCCTTGCTCTGCCAGAACACATGTACTCAAGATGGTCGGCCTTGCCATAACTGAATACACCAGTTTAATGGTCACATTGAAGACAAGCCATGGATATACACTACTAGGGAAAACCTTATAGATAGAATATTACCAGCAGCATGGTTTAAAAATAGGAGCTACTGCTACTTAGCAGTAGCGCTCTACAACAAACGGCACTACTGATATACACATAGCAGTAGCGCGTCAGGAGGAAACATCGCTACTACTACAATTGCTACAACCTTGCCACCATACTAGGTATAGCAGTAGCGCCTGTTTCCTCAACGCGCTACTGCTATGTCGTTTAGCAGCAGCGCTTTATCTTAACGCGCGCTACTGCTAAAGCCATCATATCTTCTCCACCCAGCCACCCCTCTCACTCTCCCCTCTCCACTCCACTCTCACTCTCCCCCGCACCCCCCATCGTCCGCCGCAGCCGCCGTTCCTCGACCACCGTCGTCGCCCGCCGCCGCCGACGCTCCTGCTCCTCCTCCACTGAGGTAGTTCCTCCATCCCTCCTCCTTCCACCTCCCT
Organism: Thinopyrum elongatum; assembly: GCA_011799875.1. Lineage (NCBI taxonomy): Eukaryota > Viridiplantae > Streptophyta > Magnoliopsida > Poales > Poaceae > Thinopyrum > Thinopyrum elongatum. Next base: position 238,772,127 of record CM022297.1, read on the forward strand.
CCCCTCCTCGTCCCTCTCCTGATCCCTCCCTCCCTACCGCGCCCTCCTCCCTCCTCCACCGGCCGCCCCCTCCTCCCTCCTCGCCTCCCGCCGCCTCCGCCGGCAGCCCTCCTCCCCCCCCCCCTCCTCCCTCTCCTCTCTCCTCCCTCCTCCCACCACCTCCTTCCACCCCCTCCTCCCTCCCCCCACTGCCCTCCTCCTCCTCCCTCCTCCCTCCCCCCTCCTCCACCCCCCACCCTCCTCCTCCATCTCTCCTAAACCTATATATATGTGTTTTTACTGTTCTTGTATAATGTAGTTTTTTTACTGTTTTTTAGTAAGTGTTTAATAGAAATAGTTTATTTAGGAATGGTTAATAGAACTAGTTTATTTATAGTAAGTCTTAATAGAACTAGTTTATTTATAGAAATGCTTAATAGACTAAGTAATAGGTTTTTTGAATATAAAAAAGTTTTAGTAATATAATTTTTTAGGTATAGAAAATTTTCAATTATAGAAATCTATTGGAATGCTATATGAGAAATTTTTAGGTATCAAATTTCGTAATAAAAAATTTTAGTAAGAAAATGTAGGTATAGAAATTTTTTGTAATTTTGTTTTTCAATATAGAAATGTATTGGAAAATTTAATTATTTTTATGTCATTATCACTTTGTCATCAAAGAATGCTATATGAGATTTGATGACCTAAAATTTTACTCGGTGGAATATGCAGGCTTTGTAGAGTCGTGTCTCCTTGGAGTGATCATCATCCGAGCTACCTCTACTTTCTCTACACCCAATTCGGTGAGCTAAAAGTCCACCTCCTCCTTCTCTACTCCTCGGTGTTGAATAGAGTAGAACTAGGGTATTTAGTTATGCTTCTTAACCAAATGAAATGTTCGGGTTATAAGATATATTGAAATGTTTTTGTCAATATTGAACCATTGAAATGCAATGAGCACCAATTTAAGCATCGTTGTATGTGTATGGACATCTTTGTATCGCAAGGAAAATCCGAGTGGCTTATGTTTTGCCGGAGTGTTGATTCATTTCCGTTCCGACAAATTTCAGGCGCTCGATATGTCCTATTTTAGCAAAGGTCATGCCAGATTTTTTCGTGAATTTAAGCATGACTTGTGCTAGAATATGTAGGAAATATCGAGTGCCCCAGATTTGCTAGAAAGAGAATTAAACGACATTTCAAGTTGACTTTAAGTCTGTCGGGGCTCCATACATGACAGTCCAAAAATCAGTGAGGGAGAGTCTCCACCATATATGAGAGAAGAAGAATCCCGACTGTTGTCGTGGGGGTAGCTTCTCCTACGTTCCCGTGTGCTAGGCAAATTGGTGTAATGCACTCGGGAACGAAGGGAGGAGCTACCATCACCGACGGTCGAATATATACATCACGTGAGCTGAGAGTTTTCAAGAAAATACTCAACAGACCGATAATCAACCCGTGATGAATAATAATGATCTAATTTAGTTTTTGTAGTACATATATTTAATTTTATAAGTTTAATCTTTGAATTATGAACATAGGAAATGTCATCCGACGACGATAGGCTCCCAGAGTGTGACTGGTGCGGCGATGACCGGGGTATGTGTGACAGGCCTCACCTGGTACAAGGTTGGCGCTTCAGTATTAAACTCCAGGAGACCTTCGATGTTGAAACGGTACGCAACGACGACAAGTGTTTTTCGTAATTAAGCACGACGTCTGCTTCTTTAACGTGTAATTTTCGTCTTCTACAATTCGACTAGCTTATCCCATGCCATGCAAGACGCTATGTCTTGGAGAGGATGAATTTTGAAGGTCATGAAAGTATGGAAACAAAGATAGTTCACCTAAGGACCCATCGTGGTATAGATTTTGCTGTAAATCTTTACAATTCTGAGAGCGTATCCCATTTTGGTTGCCTGAATTGGGAAGCACTTTGCAAGATATATGATTTTCATGAGGGTATGCTTGTCACCTTGGATCTTGGTGATCCTGACGAAGATAATATGGACATTTGGGTCCTTGTTGATACGCTTCCAATTCTACCACTATGTGAGTTTCTCAAACATAGTTATTAAGTAATTTATATTGTTTATTTCAAAATAGTTGATAGCTTATTTTCATTGATAGCTTATTTTCATTCTTCAAAGAATGTGCGGAAGATGGTAGACAGAACCTACTACACCGATGGCGCAGAATTAACTTATCGGGAGAAAGATCATCTGATCCCATTTATTAATGATCTTGAGAATTACAATATCTATTATCAAACTCCTGCACATTATGGTCAATACATGCCACTAATGCACGTGTTGAACTATGGTAATATCCATGGAGATGTCATGGTAAGATTTTTTTTACTATTACGACATCCGAGCATCTTTTGCATAAATTCTTCTAAAACTAAACTACATTGCTAACTACGAAGTTATTACTATGTTTTTCAACAGAAAATCCCAAAGGATTGTGTGCCTCATCTGATGTTTCCGAAAGGTCGCCTTGATGTTATGAGCTTACGGCCAGGTCATCCTACGCATCACTGCTGTTCATACTGGAATTCTAAAACCGATGAAGACATGACAATCAAAGATTGGAAAAAATGTATGGTCAATCGTAGGGAGCTACTTGGAAGCAACATTGTGCGAAGCGCAAGAATTGGAGACAGGATAATCTCCATTCTCCATAATGGAGAGTCAGGGCCTATCTTGTTTTATGCTATTTTACCTAAGAGAAGGTAGTAGGTCCTATAAAAGAGGAGTAGGTCCTAGGTACAATGTGCTATTATGTGCTACAATGTGTTAGCTAGAGTTGATGATGATGATCATGAGGAGTTGTTATATGACAATGAGGAGTTGTTATATGACAATGATGATCATGAGGAGTTGTTATATGACAATGATGTATTATGATGATAAGTTGTTAATGATATGATGATGATGATGATGATGATTTATTTTATCATTGGGTGAAAGAACCATGGATTAGTTTCAAGTGATCCATCCACTTGAAACTAATCCACGGTTCTTTCACCCAGTGATGTAATAACTCACTATGATGTAAAAACAATCTCTAAATTGCTACTGTATGAAAACTTGCATAATGGTGTATGAATACGACATAAAATGAAAAAGAAATAGAATACGCAATAATAGTAGTAGCGCGGGCACAAAGGCGCGCTGCTAGTACTTACCAGTAGCGCTTTCTGCAAAACGCGCTACTACTAAGTACGTATAGCAGTAGCGTGTGTAAGCCCGCACTACTGCTAACCTTTAGCTGTAGCACCGTATCAGTAGCGCGGCTCCCCGCGCTACTGATAGGCCAAAAACCCACGCTACTGCTCGGCTTTTCCCTAGTAGTGATAAGTTCCGAGTTGGGTTCATGAACCAAGAAGATCGCTGCTTTTTTTATGGCCGAACTTGGATAAACTTTCTCAAGTGTTACGGATTGAAAGTTGGCGCACGAATGTTGATGGAAATAGCAGAACCTGGTCTCATCTTCACTGTGATCTTCCACCCCGACGTCATTCCAGTAGTTCATCCATGTTAGTTTTGTATCTGGTTCTTGCATGTTTCCTCGATTACTTCTTAATCCACCTATTCTATCTAACTAATCACAATTTAACTTTAGAAGTAGCAACGATTTGTGATTCCCTTCTCTCACGAGGATGCTACTTCTAACTAATATTTCTTATAATTGGTGGCACGTGTAGGTTATTTCAAAGTTAAGCATGCTACTCGTTTGTTATTCTATAAGAACTCGATTGTTACTGATGGCACTGAAGTTAACTGGGACAACATCCACCAGTTCCTACACTTTATTGATCATCTTGAGGTCCTTGTGGGGCGTTTCAATGGTGAAGGCCACGTGGGATATGTGTGCCACTGCTGCACACGTTGAACAGGTCCAACTGTGTCGAGAAACTTATGGTACGAGCTATTTTATGTTATATATGTTGTTCATAAACTCTTTCTTATACAAAGTTTTACAGTTGTGATCTTATTGAAACAGAAACTGCCCAGTTCTATTGTTCCTATACAGATGCCTGACCATGGTCGGGTCAGACTTGCGCTTGGTCACAACATGATGTTTATGTCGACCTACTCCATTTCCCTTGGAGGTGAAAATATACTTATTCATGGGTGGTCTCAAATAATGAAGGCCCGTCCATCTTGGAGAATAGGACAGAAGGTTATGCTCATGCTTTTCCATGGCTCTAAAGCGAATATCCTGTTTATTGACCACATTGCGAGATGAAGCCGCTTTCAGAAGGTTGTGGATACGTGGGGTGGCGCCTGGGCCTTGTCCTGGGGCTTGGTGGCCTCACCCTTGGTTTAACTGTAGGCAAAGTAGCACTGTTCGAGGCATGCTTTGTACGGTTGAACCTGTATAAGTACTCATACTACTTTCAGCTATGGTTGTTAAGTGCCCCTACTGGTTTCAGTTAAGGTTGTTAAGTACTCCTGCTGCTTTTACAGTCTGTCATGTTTCTTCAGTCATGTCTTCCTCCAGCCGCCAAAACCAAACCAGCGCCGGCGGGGCTGCCTGCTTCCGCCTCCCACGGCTGGCTGCGCCTCAGCGCATGCATCGCTGCCCCACCGTCTCCTAAATCGTTAACGCCGACGTCTGAGGCCTCGCCGTCATCCTCCGCGCGCTTTGGTGTGCTCGCCGTGGCGCCGCCCTCTCGCGTTGTCAACATGGTCAACAAACAAGAGGAATCGGGAGAGGACTGTACATGGAGAGGATGACAGTAGGGGCCCACCATGTCCATGGCCGTACGCAAGCAAGTTCCTCATTTTTTGTTATATACTCCATTGTCAGCGTATAGAAAAAGAAAATGCTTCCTCCTAGTGGTTTGCTAACATCTGGGGCCCACGACATTGTCAGCGTATAGTCAATAGACAAGAGAATAGCACAAGATCGACTGACACCTGGGACGTAGCTGCTCGAGCAGAATTTTTTTGTTATTGTTGAGATGGAGCAGGATTTCAACTGGGCTGTGGCCCGTCTAGCCCAGGCTTCTATTTTATGTTCACCACATGACCAGCCCAGATATTTTTTCTTTGTGAAAATGAGCCCAGATTATTTTTTTCTGAAGAATACCCAATCCAGGCCTACTTATTTTTCATGCCTTGCTGGGCTGCAACTCTTTCAAGACGGCTGCAAATCTTGAAAGTAATATGAAATGGGCTGTAAATATAAAAAACAGATGACAAATTGGCAATTACTTTCAAATTTCTGAATTTTTTCACATTTTCATATTCCAATTTCACTGGGCTTTAACCTAATTTAAATATATCTTCAAAGCACTTTAAATCTGGCTTGACATTTCGGTATTAAAAATAGTTTGGACCCCACCGAAATATGCAAAATTTTGTTTAAATTTTTAACCCTGGCCAACAAAAAAATGGACTGCAATAAATTTCATAAGAAGTTGCAATGAGCTGTAAATTATTAAAAAAAATAGGGAATGGTCTGACTTGTGGGCATATTAAGTTGACGCGTATGCAAGAGTTTTTTACTTATTATATACGTCAACAAACGATTCTAGCAGACGTGACCGTCGGCCAACGTGCTTCTTCAACCTCTGATCTTCTTGCTCCAGCCGGCAAATCCAGCGCCGGCGGGACCGTCTGCTCCCACCTCCAGTGGCCGGCTGTGCTGCCGCGCAGGCCTCACCGCCCCCTACTACTCCCACCGCTGGCCATGCCATCCCTCTACTCACCCACATCCCTCCACTGCTGTGGCTTCGCCGCCTCCGGGTCATTCCCTTCCTGGGTCTCGCTGTCGTCCATCGCATTGGTGTTCTCGGCATGGCATGGTCAACGTTGTCAACAAACGACAACATCGGAAGAGGGATGTACATGGAGAGGCTAACCGTTGGGACCCACATGGTCCATGGCCGCACGCAAGCAAGTACCTCCTTATTACGCCAAAAAGAATGAATCCTCCCAATGACAACTGGGACCCACCAGCTATATCTTGGCACGGAAGGAAGTGCCTCCTTAATAAAAGAAAAATAACGAGTGCTCCCCATGACAGCTGGGGCCCACCAAATTTGGAGGCTGACTTGTGGCCCTACTAAGTTGACGCGTACGTAGGGCTTTGTCAACTTAGTCAACAAACGATTCTATCACCAGTGACCGTTCGATTGTTAACATCCAACGGTCATCCTGCTTCTTCAACCTCTGATTTTCTTGCTCCAGCCATCCAAACCACCGCATGCTCCTACCTCCCGTGGCCGGCTATGCTGCCGCGCAGGCCTCATCGCCCCCTACTACTCCCACCGCTGGCCAGGCCATCCCTCTACTCACCCACACCCCCTGTTATTCTGCGGCGACGGCAGCCTCACACCGCAGCCGAACCAGTCAACCCTCGTACTACCCTCCATGTGTTCCCAGGCTCCCCGTCGTTCCCTGCCTCACTGTCGTCCACCGTCTGGTGCTGTCCGCGCGGCGTGGTCAACATGGTCAACAAACGACATCCATCAGAAGAGGACTATACGCGGTGAGGTTGACAGATGGACCCACCAGCTACATCTTCGCACGAAAGGATGTGCCTCCTTCTTACACGCAAAAAAAAGAATGATCCCCCTGTCAGCTCAGACCCACCATCAATATCTTCGCACGCAAGGAAGTGCCTCCTTATCCTCCCTGACAGCCGGGACCCACCCGGTCGAAGCGTACGTAGCGTTGTCATTTTGGTCGCAAACGTGTACATACATACTAGTCCATCGGTCTTTCTGCCACGATGAACCATGGCCCAGTAAGGAGCGGTAGCTGTTCTGGCAGTCCCGTCTATATCGTGTACACGTACGTGCAGCCACGCTGCAAGAAAGTAAATACGGCTACGTACGTACATATGGGCGGGATCTCGAACGCGTATAGCGACAACGTCTTGTTCATCGGTAGCCAAACGACTGGATCGGAATGGAGAAACAGCGTCATGTTCATCGGGAGGCAACAGACTGGGTCGGAATGCGTCGTGTTCATCGGGAGCCAACCAGCTTGGATGGAACAGCCAAAACGGGATCTGGCGTACCGCAAAACGGAGGAAACGGACTTGTGTTCGAGCTCCTACGGTCGAAACGGGGTGCTGTTGATCAGGAGGAGTGTGGCGTACCGCAAAACGGAAGAAACGAACTTGTGTTGGAGCGCCTACGGTCGAAACGGGGGTCCTGTTCATCGGGAGGGGTGTGGCGTACCGCAAAATGGGACTCCACGGGCTACTGTTCATCCACCGTCTACTGCCTCGCTCCAGACTCCACGGGCTAATGTTCATCCACCGTCGACCTCCTCCAGCCTCCACCTGCTACTGTTCATCCACCGTCGACTTCCTCCAGCCTCCACCAGATACTGTTCACCACAGGGGCCTGTTCATCCAGCCTCCACCGGCTACTGTTCAACCAGCCCTCCACACGGGGTCCTGTTCAACCAGCCCTCCACGGGGTCCTGTTCATCCACCCCCAACCGGCTCGGGTGTGTGGCGGCCTCCTCTCGATCGGGGTCCTGTTCATCCGGCGGCAACGGACTCTACTACCACGGGGTCATGTTCATCCAACCCCCACCAGGAACTGTTCATCCAACCCCAATAACGATCACTGTTCATCAAGAGGCAGCAGCAGGTTCGATCGGCTTCAGTTAGCAGCAGTAGCGAAGGAATCACTCGGGTTCAGTTAACAGCCAGGGATCGATCGCTCGGGTTCAGTAATGTAGCTAGTGCAATCGCTCGGGTTCAGTAAGCGAACGCCTCGCTCGGGTTCAGTTAGAGCCCAACACCTCGCACCCACGCGCGTACGTGTAGGAGAGAAACACGCAATCCCTCCGTGCATCGCTCGGCCCCGACCACCCACCGTAATCGGGAACTCCACGAAATTTTCCTCGCCCTCACTTCTACCATGATTTTTTCCGTCATGGACGGCCCAAAGAATGTCATGCAGGTGCGTCCCCGGCCCACCCAGGACGAAAAGCCCATTTTCTATCATGATTTTTGGTCATAGAAGTAGGAGCCCACCACATCTATGGTGATACATGCTTTTGTCACAATTATCGTCATAGAAGTGTCATAAGCATGACAAAAAAAATTCGTTCGGCCCAAAATGTCACGGATGTGTCTTTTTTTGTAGTGTATAAAGTGTGCCATTTTTGAAAATCTACCCACGATAACAAATATGCTATCCTTCCCCTTCTTTAGTTGACGTAAACCTAAAACAAAGTCCATAGATATATCCTACCATGGAACACTAGGTATAGGCAAAGGCATATATAAACCATGAGGATTGAGTCGTGACTTAGCTTTTTGACATGTAGTGCAGTGAGCAACAAAACGCTCAACATCTCGTCTCATCTTTAGCCAAAAGAAATGTGTAGCAAGTATGTCCTCCGTCTTCTTGACGCCAAAGTGTCCCATTAATCCTCCTCCATGCGCCTCCTGCAACAACAAAAGACGAACGGAGCTAGCTGGAATGCATAGCTTGTTAGCACGAAACACAAATCCATCATTAACGATGAACTTGTTCCATGTTCTCCCTTTTTTACAATTCTGCAATACATCTTTAAATTCAGCATCATGCACATATTGATCTTTGATGGTCTCCAAACCAAGTATTTTAAAGTCAAGTTGTGAAAGCAGAGTATAACAGTGAGACAATGCATCAGCAATAACATTTTCTTTACCCCTCTTATGTTTAATGACATAAGGGAAAGTCTCAATGAATTCAACCCATTTAGCATGTCTATGGTTCAGTTTTGCTTGACTTTTAATGTGTTTCAAAGATTCATGATCAGAATGTATAACAAATTCTTTGGGCCATAAATAATGTTGCCATGTTTCTAAGGTCCGAACAAGAGCATATAATTCTTTATCATAAGTAGAATAGTTCAGACTAGGCCCACTCAATTTTTTAGAAAAGTATGCAATAGGTTTGCCATCTGGTAATAACACACCTCCTAATCCAATTCCACTAGCATCACATTCAAGCTCAAAAGTCTTATTAAAATCAGGAAGTTGGAGTAAAGGAGCATGTGTCAACTTATCTTTCAATACCGTGAAGGCTTCTTCCTGTGCGGTACCCCAAACAAAAGGCACATCCTTCTTTGTAAGCTCATTGAGAGGTGAAGCAATGGTACTAAAATCTCTCGCAAAACACCTATAGAAACCAGCAAGGCTAAGAAAACTCCTCACTTGTGTGACCGTTTTGGGCTGCAGCCAACTCTCAATAGCTTCAATCTTTGATTTATCAACTTCAATTCCCTGTGAACTAACAACATAGCCAAGAAAAGACACTCAGTCGGTGCAAAAAGGTGCACTTCCCAAGGTTACCAAACAAACGTGCATCACGTAGAGCAATAAAAACAGCATGTAAATGTTCCAAATGTTCCTCCAAAGATTTGCTATAAATCAGTATATCATCAAAATAGACTACCACAAATCGTCCAATGAAAGCATGTAAAACTTCGTTCATTAATCTCATGAAAGTACTAGGTGGATTAGTTAACCCAAAAGGCATGAATAACCACTCATATAATCCAAATTTAGTTTTAAATGTTGTTTTCCATTCATCCCCCAATTTCATACGAATTTGATGGTATCCACTATGCAGATCAACTTTGGAGAATATTGTAGAGCCACTCAATTCATCAAGCATATCATCTAGCCTAGGAATAGGATGATGATAATGAATAGTAATATTATTAATGCCTCTACAATCAACACACATACGTGATGTACCACCCTTTTTCGGCACTAGAATAATAGGAACAGCACAAGGACTAAGGGATTCGCGTATATAACCTTTGTCGAGTAGCTCCTGGACTTGACGCATAATCTCCTTCGTCTCCTCTGGATTGGTATGGTATGGTGCACGGTTGGGTAGCGATGCATCGGGAATTAAGTCAATCTGATGCTTAATCCCTCAAATAGGTGGTAATCCCAGTGGCATGTCTTGTGGATAGACGTCAGCAAACTCCTGCAATATGTTAGTGACAGCAGGAGGCAAAGAGGAAGGCACGTCCTTAAATGAAAATAATGCCTCTTTACACACAAAAGCATAGCAAACAGATTTGCTGCAATCTAGATCATCAATATCAGATTTGGTGGCAAGTAAACATCCACTTCTCAATTTAATTTCAGAAGCAACACTAGATGGTTTATTATTAGGTTTCATTTCTTGCTCAAATTCTTTTTCCACTATCTGATTTTCACTCTTATTTTGCTCCTGTTTTGCTTTACTAGCTCAATTAATATCATCTTTCAAAATGGAATCAGGAGTCATAGGAAGCAAAGTAATATGTTTATCCTTATGAACAAGAGTATACTGATTGTTTCTACCATGGTGTATGGATTTTTTATCGAATTTCCATGGTCTACCAAGTAATAAGGAACATGTTTGCATGGGTACCACATCACAATCAACAAAATCAGCATATGTAGCGATACTAAAATGCACACAAACAGTACGTGTTACCTTAACCTTGCTGTTGTTCTTGAACCATTGGATGTAGTAAGGATGCGGATGTGGCCTTGTGGTGAGAGAGAGCTTCTCCACCATCTCCATGCTAGCCAAGTTGTTGCAGCTCCCTCCATCAATGATGACACGAATAGAACGTTCCTTCACAACTCCCTTTGTATGGAACAAATTGTGCCTCTGATTTTGCTCAGCTTGTGTGACCTGCACACTCAAAACACGTTGAGTAACTAAACTTTCATACCCGTCAGCGTCTTCAGCAGCCATGTATTGTGTCTCTTGTTCAGAATCATCTCCACCATGTTCTTCACTTGTAATAAGAGCCAAAGTCTCCTCATCATAGTCACTAGCGGTCTAATACCCACCATCCTCAGTAGCAATCATCACATGCTTAGATGGGCATTCTCTCGCATAATGACCTCCACCCTTGCAACGACTACAAATAATATCATGTGTTTGCCCTGTTGATGCCATGGATGAAGAAGAGCTCTGTGCAGGCCCAGAAGGTGTGCTCTTGGCAGATAGTGGTGGTTGTGCCTGCTTTCTTGTATCACGGTTGGAGGTGGCAGCTGACGGTGGTGCCGGTGCAGCAGAACGTGTGGAAGTAGAGGATGCATGCGGTGTCCATGATGAAGGTCGACCTGCAGAAAAGTTAGTTTGTGCCAATGCCTGTCGATCCTGCACTTCACGTTCAGCTTTGCAAGCAAGATGGAATAAACAAGTGATATTGCTATACTCCTTATACTCTAAAATGGTCTGAATCTCTCTATTTAATCCCCCATAAAACATGCAAGCATAACCTCATTATCCTCAACAATACCACATCTAATCATGCCAGTCTGTAATTCCTGATAATACTCCTCTACATAATTTTTTTCCTTGTCTCAAACGCTGCAGTTTTTGAAGTAATTCACGTTGATAATATGGTGGAACCCAACGAGTACGCATAGCAGTTTTCAAAGCAGCCCAAGTAGTAGGGATATTATCATGATATAATCTACAATGTTTAGACCACCAAACAGAAGCAAAACTAGTGAATTCACAAACAGCAGCGGCAACACGTCTATCCTCAGGGTATTGTAAGCATGTGAAATGTTTTTCAGTTTCTAACTCCCAAGTAAGATAGACATCAAGAATGTATCTACCCCCAAACGGTGGAATATTCAATTTTAGTTTAGGAATATGGTCATAATCTCATACCTGAGGTGGTGGTGCAGCCCTACCATTGCGATTATATGCATGAGGACGACCTAGTGGTGGTGGTGCTGGTGGTTGCACGTAATTCTGATTTTGATCAACCTCATCCTCATAATAGTCCTCCTCTGCAGTAGCAGCAGGGGCTACAGAAGCATCAACAGCAGTAGCATCAGCACCAGAAGTTTGTCCTGGCTCAAGAGGAACATGCTACGCTCGCCTTGCTGGATCACGACGTGGAGGTGGTTGTTGATGTTGTTGCAACGGTGCAGCAGATGTGGGTGGTGGTTGTGGTAGACGTGCGAGTACTTCATCGAACTTGGTGTCCAACTTGGTGTCAATTGTCTTCTCAATGTCATCAATCCTCTCCAGTGCCTTTCCAAAGTTGGTCATCACGTCTTCCACCTGTTGACTCAACATTTGCTGAAATTTATCATGAAGCTCCTTCTTCATCATGTTCTCCCAGTCAATCTCGTTGGCTTGTGATCTTGCCATGGTTAGCAGCAATAGAAACACACAAGAATATGATCCTACAGACTACTAAAAAGTGGTGGTGGTGGGGTGTCACAAATCCGTCAAGCAAATCTCAAATTCTTACCAGTTCTTACCCAACAGCAGGTGGTAATCGGCAACCGTTGTAGTCAAAACTCTCAAAGCTTGGACAGAGTGATTGCCAGGTGGTGTCAAACGCACGATGTAGATGTATGTGGAGCTGGGAAGGCTTATGATATGGTCGCAAAAATGTCAACAAGTATCAATTCAGAGATGCAAAGTTGAATAAAATGCTCAATGACGGTACTGTGCTGGTCCTAGGCTAGACCGTGCTAGAGACGCGAGCCTAGAACACTAACAAAATCACAACGCGACATGTAAACAAGGAAAAAGCATACTCTAGATTTATTTATTTTTGGCGCTCTTTTTTTTTTGACTGCCCGGACCCAAAAACTGGAAACGTCTCAAAAAAACTTTCTATAACGGCGACTGTCTCAAAACACTTGGAAACACCTAAAAATAGGATAGCCAGATTTTTTTGACAAGTGCATTTTTTGGAAAATTTTGGGCCTAAACGGAGGGTGGTTTCTAGACTTTTTTTTGGAAACCTACCTCTTCTACGGACGACAAAAGATTGCTGGAATCCGAAACCTACTCACACAAGGAAAAATGAATATGACTACAGATGGATCTCGAAAGCAAACCGAATATGGGATGGACTCAGATTGGTGATGGACAGACGGTGCTATATGTGGACAAGGATTGGTGGCGTCGTATATATGGACTTGGATTGGTGGTGGATATGCGGTGGTAGGATATGGCAGCGGTGGTAGCGGTGGTGGTATATGGCAGCGGTGGTACAATATGGCAGCGGTGGTGGTACGATATGGCAGCGGTGGTGGTATATGGCAGCGATGAAGATGGTGCGCCGGCGGCGTGACAAACTATGACAGAACTCGAAACTCTAAAGGACTAGACGCTAAGACCAGCAACTCGACACGATGATGCAACCGCAAAGTCAACAAAGCAAAACCCTAAAATGATTATGCAAAGGTTCAGATTGGTTCAGATATGATGAACTAACCCTTTTTTTTGGCTTTTTTGTGGACTGTAGGTATGAAGAACAGACTCGATCTAAACTATGAAAAACTGGAAAATCTCATCGAGCAACCTGGAAATCTGATACCACTTGATAGAGGCGAAGGTGTCCTGATGTTTCGATGAGATAGCTATCATTTTCTGTGGGAGTCGACTTTGGTGATCAGACTATGAACGTGCGAAGATGTCGTGCCTTAGCAATCGCTAAACCAACTTCCGAGGAGTTACTGACCACGCCGGAGCACGATTAACCTGACCACGAGGGTCTATTTCCTATGAGCAAACAAAGAAGAAGCAAGAAACTGAGATTGCAATATGGATATTGCGAATATAAGAGGAACGCTTTATTGATGAAAGTGAGGTTTTGTGATGTCTTGGTCTGGTCGTTGAACACAAGCAAAGTACGCGAAGTTGCAGCTATGGTGAACTTTTAATCTAAACAAAACCCGAAGTCTAAACAATGCCCTAAGGGTTGTATATATGGAGGAAGAGGGGGCAATTTCGCGACCCTTGGAGGAGGGGTCCGAAACCAACCCTAACTCTTGTTTCCCCACACATATGGACTCTAAAAACAGCCTATACTCAAGTATTTCAAAATTACATGGGCCTGGCCCTAAATAAGGTGGCGCAACACCTATTATAAGCTATGGACGAAATTTATAAAGGGCATCTTGTATATTTCATCCATGTCCTTGTATGTCATCAAGGAGGCTTCAAAGTACTGAAATCTGCACTAGAAATGTCGTTCTGGTTCCCTTCGTGCGCGCCTTCATCTCCATGCTTGTTTCTGCTCCAGTGTTCATCCCTCTTGTCCATGCTAGCCCCTTCATTAGTAATCAACACAAATGTATCCAATTTAGGCAGAATCATATTCTCATGAACATTAGAATTGTTACCAAGAAACAAAAGTACCTGGTAATTCAATTGGCATGCGCGAGCTCTAGTGATTGGTCCAGTATGTATAGCAGCAGGGGCTGTGGGTGTAACAATGGTATTGATGTCCTCATCACAATCTAGGAGACACCACTCTCCAAAAGGTAATAGACGGTGTGTTGATGATGAACTCCTTTCTCTTGTGCTTCAAATGATAGTCTCCCCAACACTCAACTCTCTCACATAGATTTGGCTATGGTGGAAGAAGAATTTGAGTGGAAAGCAACTTGGGGAAGGCTAGAAATCAAGGTTCAAATGGTAGGAATGGAATCTCTTGATCTCAACACATGAGTAGGTGGTTCTCTCTCAAAAAATGAATGGTGGAAGTTTAGGCATGTTCTGATGGCTCTCTCTATGGAGAAGAATGGGGTGGAGGGGTATATATAGCCTCCACACAAAATCCAACCGTTACACACTTTTGACCCATCTCGGTGGCATCGATCGAAAAACCGTTACACAATGCGCTACTTCTTGAGCTTATGTTGATTTTTTCCTTGAAGAGGAAAGGGTGATGCAGCAAAGTAGAGATAAGTATTTCCCTCAGTTAAGAACCAAGGTATCAATCTAGTAGGAGGCACAAGCAAGTCTCCAATCTATGCACCTGCACAAACTAACAAACACTTGCACTCAACGCGAAAAAGGGGTTGTCAATCCCTTCACGGTCTCGAACAAGAGTGAGATCTAATAGAGATAGGTATAAAAGATTACTAAAACGTAAAACAAAGTAAAAACAAATAAATTGCAGCAAAGTATTTTTGGGTTTTTGGGTTTATAGATCTGAAAATATATGATGGAAAATAGACCCGGGGGCCATATGTTTCACTAGAGGCTTCTCTCTTGAAGATAGCATACGCTGGGTGAACAATTACTGTTGAGCAATTGATAGAAAAGCGCAAACTTATGACAATATCTAAGGCAATGATCATCAATATAGGCATCACGTCCGTTGACAAGTAGACCGACTCCTGCCTGCATCTACTACTATTACTCCACACATCGACCAACTCCTGCCTGCATCTAGAGTATTAAGTTCATAAGAACAGAGCAATGCTTTAAGTAAGATGACATGATGTAGAGGGATAAACTCAAGCAATATGATGAAAACCCCATCTTTTTATCCTCGATGGCAACAATACAATACGTGCCTCGCTACCGCTTCTGTCACTGGGTGAGGACACCGCAAGATTGAACCCAAAACTAAGCACCTCTCCCATTGCAAGAAAAACCAATCTAGTTGGCCAAACCAAACCGATAGTTCGAAGAGAAATACAAAGATATCTTAATCATGCATAAAAGAGTGCAAAGAAGACTCAAATAATATTCATAGATAATCTGATCATAAATCCACAATTCATCGGATCTCAACAAACACACCACAAAAAAGTATTACATCAAATAGATCTCCAAGAACATCGAGGAGAACATTGTACTGAAGATCAAAGAGAGAGAAGAAGCCATGTAGGTACTAGCTATGGACCCGTAGGTCTGTGGTAAATTACTCACGCATCATCGGAAGGGCAGCAAGGTTGATGTAGAGGTCCTCCGTGATCGAATCCCCCTTCGGCAGGGTGCTGGAAAAGGCTCCAAGATGGGATCTCACAGGAACAAAGGCTTGCGGTGGCAGAAAAGTATTTTGGTGGATGCTTCTGGTGGTTTGGAAATATTTGGGAATATATAGAGCAAGAATTAGGGTTAGGAGACCCCCGCGGGGCCCACAAGCCCTCAGGGCTCCCCCCCTCCCCGGGGTGCGCCTAGCAGGCTTGTGGCCTCCTCGGCCATTGTTGGACCCCCTCGCCAATCTCCGTGGATGTCTTCTGGTCCAAGAAAAATCATCGTAAAGTTTTATTCAATTTGGACTCCGTTTGGTATTCCTTTTCTGTAAAACTCTATAACAAGGAAAAAAACAGAAACTGGCACTGGGCTCTAGGTTAATAGGTTAGTCCCAAAAATAATATGAAATAGCATATTAATGCATATAAAACATCCAAAACAGATAATATAACAGCATGGAACAATAAAAAATTATAGATACATTGGAGACGTATCAAGCATCCCCTAGCTTAATTCCTGCTCGTCCTCGAGTAGGTAAATGATAAAAATAGAATTTTTGATGTGGAATGCTACCTAACATATTTATCAATGTAATATTCTTTATTGTGGCATGAATATTCAGATCCATAAGATTCAAAACAAAAGTTTAATATTGACATAAAAATAATAATACTTCAAGCATACTAATAAAGCAATCATGTCTTCTCAAAGTAACATGGCCAAAGGAAGTTATCCCTACAAAATCATATAGTCTAGCTATGCTCCATCTTCATCACACAAAGTATTTCATCATGCACAACCCCGATGACAAGCCAAGCAATTGGTTCATACTTTTGGTGTTCTCAAACTTTTTCAACTTTCACGCAATACATGAGCGTGAGCCATGGATATAGCACTATTGGTGGAATAGAATATGGTGGTTGTGGAGAAGACAAAAAGAAGGAGAAAGTCCCACATCAACTAGGCAAATTAATGGGCTATGGAGATGCCCATAAATCGATATCGATGTAAGTGAGTAGGGATTGCCATGCAACGGATGCACTAGAGCTATAAGTGTATGAAAGCTCAAAAAGAAACTAAGTGGGTGTGCATCCAAGTTGCTTGCTCACGAAGACCTATGGAAAATTTGAGGAAGCCCAACATTGGAATATACAAGCCAAGTTCTAAAATGAAAAATTCCCACTATTATATGAAAGTGACAAAATAGGAGACTCTCTATCATGAAGATCATGGTGCTACTTTGAAGCACAAGTGTGGAAAAAGGATAGTAACATTGTCCCTTCTCTCTTTTTCTCTCATTTTTTTTCTTTTCTCTTTTTTTTATTTGGGCTTCTTTGGCCTCTTTTATTTTTTGTAAATTCCGGAGACTCATCCCAACTTTTGAGGGAATCATAGATTTCATCATCCTTTCCTCACATGGGACAATGATATAATAATGATGATCATCACACTTTTATTTACTTACAACTCAAAAATTACAACTCGATACTAGAACAAGATATGACTCTATATGAATGCCTCCGGCGGTGTACCAGGATGTGCTATGATCAAGGGTGACATGTATAAAAAATATGAATGGTGGCCTTGCCACAAATACTATGCCAACTACATGATCATGCAAAGCAATATGACAATGATGGTGCGTGTCATAATAAATGGAACGGTGGAAGTTGCATGGCAATATATCTCGGAATGGCTACGGAAATGCCATAATAGGTAGGTATGGTGGCTGTTTTGAGGAAAATATCTGGTGGGTTTAATGCATCAGCGAAAGTTGCGCGGTACTAGAGAGGCTAATAATGGTGGAAGGGTGAGAGTGCGTATAATCCATGGATTCAACATTAGTCATAATGAACTCACATACTTATTGCAAAAAATTATTAGCTATCAAAACAAAGTACAACACGCATGCTCCTAGGGCGATAGATTGGTAGGAAAAGACCATCGCTCGTCCCCGACCGTCACTCATAAGGAAGACAATCAAAAAATAAATCATGCTCCGACTTCATCACATAACGGTTCACCATACGTGCATGCTACGGGAATCACAAACTTTAACACAAGTATTTCTACCAATCCACAATTACTCACTAGCATGACTCTAATATCACCATCTTCATATCTCAAAACAAATGCAAGGAATCAAACTTCTCATCTTATTCAACGCTCTTTATATGAAAGTTTTTATTATATCCCTCTTGGATGCCCATCATATTAGGACTAAATTCATAACCTTAGCAAATTACCATGCTGTTTAAAGACTCTCAAAATAATATAAGCGAAGCATGATAGTTAATCAATTTCTATAAAATAAAGCCACCGCCATGCTCTAAAAAGATATATGTGAAGCACTAGAGCAAACTGCCTAGCTCAAAACATATAAGTGAAGCACATAGAGTATTCTAATAAATTCACGATAAATGTGTGTCCCTCTCAAAAGGTGTGTAAAGCAAGGATGATTGTGGAAAACTAAAAAGCAAAGACTCATATCATACAAGACACTCCAAGCAAAACACATATCATGTGGTGAATAAAAATATAGCCTCAAGTAAATTTACCGATGGATTGAAGACAAAAGAGGGGATGCCATCCGGGGCATCCCCAAGCTTAGATGCTTGGTTGTCCTTGAATATTACCTTGGGGTGCCTTGGGCATCCCCAAGCTTAGGCTCTTGCCACACCTTATTCTAGAGTATTAAGTTCATAAGAACAGAGCAACGCTTTAAGTAAGATGACATGATGTAGAGGGATAAACTCAAGCAATATGATGAAAACCCCATCTTTTTATACTCGATGGCAACAATACAATACGTGCCTCGCTACCCCCTTTTTCATTGGGTGAGGACACCGCAAGATTGAACCCAAAACTAAGCACCTCTCCCATTGCAAGAAAAACCAATCTAGTTGGCCAAACCAAACCGATAGTTCGAAGAGAAATACAAAGATATCTTAATCATGCATAAAAGAGTTCAGAGAAGACTCAAATAATATTCATAGATAATCTGATCATAAATCCACAATTCATCGAATCTCAACAAACACACCGCAAAAAAGTATTACATCGAATAGATCTCCAAGAACATCGAGGAGAACATTGTATTGAAGATCAAAGAGAGAGAAGAACCCATCTAGCTACTAGATATGGACCCGTAGGTCTGTGCTAAACTACTCACGCATCATCAGAAGAGCAGCAAGGTTGATGTAGAGGTCCTCCGTGATTGAAACCCCCTCCGGTAGGGTGCCAAAAAAGGCCCCAAGATGGGATCTCACGGGAACAGAGGCTTGCGGTGGTGGAAAAGTATTTTGGTGGATGCTTCTGGTGGTTTGGGAATATTTGGGAAATTATAGAGCAAGAATTAGGGTTTGGAGACCCCCGAGGGGCCCACAAGCCCTCAGGGCGCCCCCCAGGGGCGCGCCTAGCAGGCTTGTGGCCTCCTCGGCCATCGTCTGACCCCCTCTCCAAGCTCCGTGGATGTCTTTTGGTCCAAGAAAAATCATCTTAAAGTTTTATTCCGTTAGGACTCCGTTTGATATTCCTTTTCTGTGAAACTCTAAAACAAGGAAAAAACAGAAATTGGCACTGGGCTCTAGGTTAATAGGTTAGTCCCAAAAATAATATAATATAGCATGTTAATGCATATAAAACATCCAAAACAGATAATATAATAGCATGGAACAATCAAAAATTATAGATACGTTGGAGACGTATCAGAATGCTATGATAATTGCTATGATCCTTGGATTCGTTTGAAATATCACATGGATGCCTTTTTCTCTACCGATAGAAAACCGGTATTTGTAGAATTCTCTTTAGCTTCACTTATATTTATTAAAGCATGGAGTTTTGTAGAAAGAATTAAACTCTCATGCTTCACTTATATCTATTTAGAGAGTCAACAGGAATTGGTCATTCACATGGTTAGTCATAAAATCCTACATAAAACTTGTAGATCACTGAATATGATATGTTTGATTCCTTGCAATAGTTTTGCGATATGGAGATGGTAATAGGTGGGAGGTACTAGTGAATGATTGTTGTTTAGTAAGAATATTGGTGTTAAGGTTTGTGATTCCCGAAGCATGCACGTATAGTCTCTCGTTATGCTCAGAAGTTGTAGCATGATTTATTGTTGATTGTCTTCCTTATGAGTGGCGGTCAGGGGCGAGCGATGGTCTTTTCCTACCTATCTATCCCCTAGGGGCATGCGTAGTAGTACTTTGCTTCAAGGACTAATAAACTTTCGCAATAAGTATGTGAGTTCTTTATGACTAATGTGAGTCCATGGATTATACACACTCTCACCTTTCCGCAATTTGCTAGCCTCTTCGGTACCGTGCATTGCCCTTTCTCACCTCAAGAGTCGGTGCAAACTTCGCCCATGCATCCAACCCCCGTGATATGATACACTCTATCACACATAAGCCTCCTTATATGTTCCTCAAAACAGCCACCATACCTACCTATCATGGCATTTCCATAACCATTCTGAGATATATATTGCCATGCAACTTCCATCATCATCATATACATGACTTGATCATTCATTGTCATATTGCTTTGCATGATCATATAGCTGACATAGTATTTGTGGCTCAGCCACTGTTCATCATTTTTTATATATGTTACGCTAGATCATTGCACATCCTGGTACACTGCCAGAGGCATTCATATAGAGTCATATTGTTCTAGTATCGATTTGTAATTTTTTTTGCAAGTAAATAGAAGTGTGATGATCATCATTATTCATTATTAGAGCATTGTCCCAAGTGAGGAATGGGGATGATGGAGACTATGATTCCCCCACAAGTCGGGAGGAGACTCCGGACAAAAAGAAAGAAAAAAAGAGAGGCCAAAAAGAGCCCAAGGAAAAAAAGAAAAAAAGAGAAAACAAAAAAATGAAAATGAGAGAAAAAGAGAGAAGGGACAATGTTACTATCCTTTTACCACACTTGTGCTTAAGAGTAGCACCATGTTTTTCATATAGTGAGTCTCCTATGTTGTCACTTTCATATACTAGTGGGAAATTTTCATTATAGAACTTGGCTTGTATATTCCGATGATGGGCTTCCTCAAATGCCCAAGGTATACATGAGCAAGCAAGTTGGATGCACACCCACTTAGTTTTCATGTTGAGCTTTCATACACTTATAGCTCTTAGTGCATCCGTTGCATGGCAATCCCTACTCCTCACATTGACATCAATTGATGGGCATCTCCATAGCCCGTAGATTAGCTGTGTCGATGTGAGACTTTCTTTCTTTTTTGTCTTCTCCATATTAATCTCTACCACCGTAAGTGCTATATCCATGGCTTGCGCTCATGTATTGCGTGGGGGTCGAAAAAGCTGAAGCGCGTTAAAAGTATGAACCAATTGCTCGGCTTGTCATCGGGGTTGTGCATGATAAATACTTTGTGTTAAGAAGATGGAGCATAACAAGACTATATGATTTTGTAGGGATAACATTCTTTAGTGTTGATATTTTGAAAGACATGATTATTTGTTGGGATGCCTCGGTATTAATGTCTTTATATCAAATTATAGACTATTGCCTTGAATCACTCTTATCTTAATATTCATGCCATGATTATATTATATTATCAAGATTATGCTAGGTAGCATTCCACATCAAAAATTATCTTTTTTATCATTTACCTACTCGAGGACGAGTAGGAAATAAGCTTGGGGATGCTGATGCGTTTCCATTGTTTTGATTGTTTCATGCCAATATTCTACAACTTTCATATACTTTTGGCAACATTTTATATTATTTTTGGGGCTATATATTGATCCCGTGCCCAGTGTCAGTTCTTGCTTGTTGCATGTTTTTTGTTTCGCCAAATATCCATATCAAACAAAGTCCAAACACGATAAAATTTTACGGGGATTTATATTGGAATGTATGTGATTTTTGGGAAGAATAATCAACGCAAGACGGTGGTCGCGGGCCCCACGAGGCACCAGGGCGCACCGTGGTGCCTCGTGAGCCCCTCGTAAGTGATGGAAATATACCCTAGAGGCAATCATAAAGTTGTTATATATTTCCTTATTCATGATAAAGGTTTATTATTCATGCTAGAATTGTATTGATCTGAAACTTAAATACATGTGTGGATACATAAACAAATACCGTGTCCCTAGTAAGCCTCTACTAGACTAGCTCGTTGATCAAAGATGGTTAAGGTTTCCTAACCATGGACATGTGTTGTCACTTGATAATGAGATCACATCATTAGGAGAATGATGTGATGGACAAGACCCATCCATTTGCTTAGCATATGATCGTTCAGTTTATTGCTATTGCTTTCTTAATGTCAAATACATATTCCTTCGACTATGAGATCATGCAACTCCCGGATACCGGAGGAATACCTTGTGTGCTATCAAACATCACGACATAACTGGGTGATCATAAAGATGCTCTATAGGTATCTCCAAAGGTGTCTGTTGAGTTGGCATGGATCGAGATTAGGATTTGTCACTCCTGTATCGGAGAGGTATCTCTGGGCCCTCTCGGTAATACACATCACAAGGAGCTTGCAAGCAAAATGACTAAGGAGTTAGTTACGAGATGATGTACTACGAAATGAGTAAAGAGACTTGCCGGTAAGGAGATTGAACTAGGTATGAAGATACCGACGATCGAATCTCGGGCAATTAACATACTGACAGACAAAGGGAATTACGAATGTTGTCATAAGGTTCGACCGATAAAGATCTTCGTAGAATATGTAGGAGCCAATATGGGCATCTAGGTTCCGCTATTGGTTATTGACCGGAGAGGCGTCTTGATCATGTCTACATCATTCTCGAACCCATAGGGTCCGCACGCTTAACGTTCGTTGACGATATAGTATTATATGAGTTATGTGATTTGGTGACCGAATGTTGTTCGGAGTACTAGATGAGATCAAGAACATGACGAGGAGCTCCAGAATGGTCCAGAGGTAAAGATTGATATATAGGACGATGTTATTTGGACACCGGAAAGGTTTCGGAGTGTATCGGGTAGTCATCGGATCACCGGAAGGGGTTCCGGGAAGCCCCAGGAGGTTAATGGGCCTTATGGGCCAAGAGGGGGAACACACCAGCCCACAAGGGGCTGGCGCGCCCCTCCCTTGGCCGCCGGCCCTATGGATGGAAAGGGGGAGGGCTAGCCCCTCTTTCCTTCCCTCCACCTAAGAGGAAGGAAAGGGGGGCATCACCCCCTCCTGCCTTCCCCCCGCAGACAAACAAGGAAAGGGGGCGCTAGAGGGCAGAAGCCCAAGGGGGCCGGCCGGCCACCCTTGGGGCGCCTCCTGGCTGCCTCCCCTCCCCCACCTATATATATATATGAGGGAGGGGGAGCCACACAAGACCACGACAATCTCTTAGCCGTGTGCGGCGCCCCTCTCCACAGTTTAGTCCTCCGTCTAGTTTTCCGCAGTGCACAACGAAGCCCTACGGGAACGAGTTCACCATCACCTTCGTGCTGCCGGAACTCATCTACTACTTCGCCTGTCTTGCTGGTTCAAGAAGCCGAGGACGTCATCGAGCTGAACGTGTGCTGAACGCGGAGGTGCCATACGTTCGGTACTTGATCGGTTGGATCGCGAAGGTGTTCGACTACATCAACCGCGTTAATAAACGCTTCCGCTTTACGGTCTACGAGGGTACATAGACACACTCTCCCCTCTCGTTGCTATGCATCTCCATGGATAGATCTTGCGTGTGCGTAGAATTTTTTTTGTAATCCATGCTACATTCCCCAACAGTAAGTTGGTTGACCCCCTTCTTTCGCCGCAAGAAAGATAATATTGGGAAAAAAATCATGTTAAAATTTCTGCCCGATCGGAGTTACGGATCTCCGGGAATTTAAGAAACGGTTTTCGGCCACAAAACAGGAGGGCAAAACAGAAGAGAAACAAAGAGAGAGAGAGAGAGAGAGAGAGAGAGAGAGAGATCCAATCTCGGAGGGCTCCTACCCTCCGGGAGCCATTGGGACCATGGACCTGAGGGGAAACCCTCCTCCCATCTAGGGGGAGGCCAAGCAAGAAGAAGAAGGAGGGGGGCTCTCTCCCCCTCTTTCCCGGTGGCGCCGGAGTGCCGCCGGGGCAACCATCGCGACGGCGATCTACACCAATAACTTCCCACCATCAACACCAACTCTCTCCCCCTCTATGCAGCGGTGTAACACCTCTTCCCCCTGCTGTAATCTCTACTTAAACATGGTGCTTAATGCTACATATTATTATCCAATAATGTGTTGCCATCCTATGATGTTTGAGTAGATTTGTTTTGTCCTATGGGTTGATTGATGATCGTGATTGGTTTGAGTTGTATGTTTTATTTGGTTCTATCCTATGGTGCCCTCCGTGTCGGACAAATGTGTGGGATTCCCACTGTAGGGCATTGCAATACGTTCATGATTCGCTTATAGTGGGTGGCTAGAGTGACAGAAGCTTACACCTGAGTAAGGGGGTTGTTGCGTATGGGACAAAAGAGGACTTATTACTTAATGCTATGGTTGGGTTTTACCTTAATGATCTTTAGTAGTTGCGGATGCTTGCTAGAGTTCCAATCATAAGTGCATATGATCCAAGTACGAGAAATATGTCAGCTCATGCCTCTCCCTCATATAAAATTGCAATAATGATTACTGGTCTAGTTATCGATTGCCTATGGACAACTCTTTCTTTGTGTTACAAAAAGCTCTCTACTAAAACTAACTTATTTCTTTCTTTATCTAAACAACCCCTAACTTTTATTTATGTATTCTTTATTATCTTGCAAACCTACCCCTTTACACCTACAAAGTACTTCTAGTTTTATCCTTGTTCTAGGTAAAGCGAACGTTAAGTGTGCGTAGAGTTGTATCGGTGGTCGGTGGAACTTGAAGGGAATATTGATTCTACATTTAGCTCCTCGTTGGGTTCGACACTCTTATTTATCAAAAAAGCTACAATTGATCCCCTATACTTGTGGGTTATCATGGCGTAACACAAACAGTTGTCCAGGATGATATCGTGTGTGGTTGTTCATTGGCCCACATTGTCGGTGTACTAAGTGTTGGGATTTTAGTACCCCATACTTGTGCACGGGCAGTTGTAGCCAGACCCGCGGCAAGGCTTGCCGGGGGAATAATTGGAGATTAGTGCAAGATTGTCAAAGGGACGCTCAGATCAAGAATCAAAGGATCAGGAGTTAATAAGAGCTGAAGACCGAAGCCCAAGGCCCCGGCAAGGTCTTGCCGGGGTGACTCGCGAAACCCGGCAAGACTTGGGCCCGGCAAGATTTGCGTCCCGGCAAGATTCTGCCACTATTCCCCCGCTTCAGCACAGCAATCAGCCTGGCATTCTGGGCCCATTCCTGGATGCGTGGCAGAGTATCAGTGGAGGAGAGCTTAAGCGGTGCTGATGGGACATCCCCTTTTTCTATCCCCAAGGAATGAGGACACCTAAACGGACACCTCATGGTGCATTAAATGCATTTGTCCTAAACCGTTAGTGGTTAGGGATGATAACCCTGTAGCTACTTTACACCTCAATGTATGTACATTTTGCCACTGTGGAGACCCCTTTGAGCATATAAAAGGAGGCCCAAGGCAACTGCTACAGGGGGAGAACACTCTCGGTCCATTCTGCATGTGTAGCTGCTGCTTGAACGTACTGTTCATCGCAAGCACTCCTGGAACTGGGACGAACACCCAAAATAACAAACTAAGGCAGTAGTACGGTTTTACACGGATTAGCGGCCCGAACCTGGGTAAAAATTCCCTCGCGTTGATCACTGGTTCTGCTCTTTGTGCACGCCTCTCCCCTCTGCCGAACCGTAGAAGGGGTCCCCGCGGTCCCATAGGTGTCGTACGCCGACATCTTTGGCGCGCCAGGTAGGGGGAAGAGGTTGCGCGAACCTGATCTAGTGATCAGCGTGTCAGTTTCTTCATCATCTTCATCACCATGCCGCCCAAGAAGAAGAGTGCTGCGGCGGCGCTACCATCCACGTCCGTTTTGCCTGTGCCTTCACGTACGGGAGATGGCGCGGATGCGGAAGGTAGAGGTTTAGAGCCTCCGCGGCGTTCTAGTGATCCAAGCCAGGCGAGCGGCGTCGCCCGCAGTGGTAACGGCCACCCGCACACCGCTGGATCCAGAGACGGAGCTGTGCTGCCTACGGGCGGCGCAACAAACTCCAGAGATCGGAGGACGCCTCCTGGGACTCCCGCGCCGGCGCAAGCGTTGCGGCCTTCACAGGCTGGACGCGACGAGCAGCGCCATGGCGCTGGTGGTTCGGGGCGCCCCCATGAAAGAACATCTACGCATCGATCTCAAGGTGCGCAGGCCCAGCATGCACGCCAAACTGCCGGTGGAAGTGGTGCACGGTCGCGAGATCATGACGGTGCTCCTTCTAACACCGTTAGGAGTCAGAGCACCTCACACACTTCGCACCTGTCGCCGCCACCTACGCCGGTGGAGGCCTTGGCACGTGCGCAGCTACTCCTCGACTTTCCTCCTGCTCCGGAGAAGATGGAGGAGTGGCAATCTACCATCCAGAGTCTCATCGGTTTCGTCAACAAGGATGGGCCGCAGCAGGCAGGGCCCTCGCGGCGGCGGTCCGTCGATCCGGTGCGAGCCGATGGAGAGAAGACTGGAGGCGGTGCGACCACGGTCCACTCTCCTCCACAACAGCAGCGGCGGTCGACAACCCGGCGGACCGACGCCCGTGATGATGATTCCACGGCGTCGTCTGATCTGCGGATGCGCCGCGATCAGCGTCAAGTTCTTTGGGAACGAAGCAAAGAGGACGCTCAAACCACCATCGAGCGGCGACGGGAGGCACGCCATCAATCCGATAAACGCGCAGGGCTCGCTGTCGACAAGCCTGTGCCAGGGAACATGGGTGACTTGCGTTATATGGTAGGTTGTCCAGCGTTTACCCGTGAGCTGCGGCGAGTCCAGTGGCCCAACTCTTGAAATTTTAAACCAGAGGTCCCGGAGAAATATGACGGCAAGACCCACCCGTTGGAGTTCCTGAGCATCTATACTATCGCGATGCAGGCTGCCGGGGGCCGAGACGATCAGATCCTAGCCAACTACTTCCCATTGGTGCTTAAATCCAACGTTCGGTCGTGGTTGATGCATCTGCCGGAGAATTCCATTTCTTCCTGGTTAGATCTGTGTCATCAGTTTGTTGGCGCCTTTATTGGAGGCCATCAAACTCATGGCCAGGAAAGTGATTTACATCTCATTCCCCAGAAGGAGGGCGAGCCCCTACGCAAGTATATCCAAAGATTCAGCCGCGTGCAATACAGCATCCCCGATGTTCATCCTGCCGCCGTTATCGGTGCGTTCCGCCAGAATGTGCGTAACCTCAAGATGCGGAAAGAAATGGCGATGAACAAGACCAGGGATATCGCCGTGCTTTATGCTCTGGCTGATAAATGTGATCGAGCTGAAGAGGGAAGGAGACTCCCTGGCGAGGATGTTGGTGCAGGGGGCGACTCCGAAGGCGAAGATGCTGCCGCCCCGACAAGGAAGGGCCGGCGACGAAACAGGAAGCATAAAGGCAAGGCCGTGCTTGCTGTTGAGGAATCCGGCGATATTGGCCCCGCCAAGAAGGCCAAAGTAGGCAATCCCAGCAACGAAGTTGCCGGGTGCGCCTCCTGCCAAGCTTTGGCAGCCGCCGACAAGCCGGAAGGCTCCGGCAAGCAGTATTGCAAGATCCATCGCACCAAGGGCCATGATCTCCAGAACTGCCGGCAAGTTGAACAGCTTGTCGAGAGGCAGAGAGCAGAATATGAGAGGCGAGACAAGGAGATGGCCGAAGACAATGCTAAGGGGTCCGGCAAGAAACATGGTGGCCGAGGAGGTCACCGCGGCAAGGCCAAGAAGCAGAAGGAGAGGCCAGCTCGTGGCCGTGACAAGGATGAGGGGGATGATGAGGACGAAGAAGACGATGAATCCAGTGAGCATGAGTTTCAGAAAGCTACAGAGGCCATGTGTATCGACGGAGGCGCCTCGTTGCATTCTTCTCACCGTCGACTTAAATAGTGGGTACGTGAGGTTAATGCAACGGAGCCATCGTTTGATGCACGTAAACCCCTGAAGTGGTCCAACACGCCTATCATTTTTTACGCCGAGGATCACCCTGATCGCACGACTGCGGTCGGGTGTTTGCCATTGTTGGTTTCACCAACAATCCGCAACCTCAAGGTGACAAAAATGCTAGTTGACGGTGGGACCGGACTGAACTTAATCTCACCAGACGTGCTTAAGAGGCTGCAAATTCCTGATGAAGATCTCGAGGAAACGGGCACGTTTCAAGGGATCAATCCAGGAAGGACCCAGCCGAAGGGCAAGATAATGCTACCAATAACATTTGGTAGTGAGATCAACTACAGGACAGAGAAGGTGGTGTTTGATGTCGCCAAGATCCCCATGTCATACAATGGGATCCTTGGCCGCCCAGCGTTGGCCAAGTTTATGGCGGCATCACATTACGCGTATAATGTGCTGAAAATGCAAGGGCCGTTGAGTGTCATCACTGTCCATTCTGACAAGAAGGTTGCGCTCATTTGTGCCAACCTACTTTACCGGGAAGCAGTTGCAGCATCTGCCGTCGAGGCATCTGCTCCTGCCGATGGAACTCCCAGGGGGAAGAAGAAGAAGATCGGCAAGAACCTTGGCGCAAACTCCGGCAAGCGCACCTCCTCGGAGTGTTGCGCTCCCGTTGAGGATGTACTAGAGAGTTCCACCGGCAAGAACAAGAAGTCCAAGGTTGCTCCACCAGCGACAAAGAAGGTCCCCGCCAAGGAGGATGGAACGGGAGGAACTTTCACCCTAAGTCCACCCTCGATGACAAATAGGAAAGCGCGCTCATTGCCTTCCTGCGGGCGAATGTCGATGTGTTTGCATGGCAACCATCTGACATCCCCGGCGTTCCCAGGGAGGTGATTGAGCACCACCTTGCTGTCTGTCCCCACGCGCGGCCCGTCAAGCAGAGAGTGAGAAAGCAGGCTTTGGAGCGGCAAGAATTTATTGCCGAAGAAATCAGGAAACTAGAAGCGGCAGGTTTGGTCAGAGGGGTGCTTCACCCAACGTGGCTAGCCAATCCGGTTGTAGTGCGCAAGGCGAACGGAAAGTGGAGGCTATGTATTGATTACACAGATATCAATAAAGCCTGTCCAAAAGATCCTTTTCCCTTGCCACGCATCGACCAGATTGTGGACTCCACCGCTGGTTGTGACCTATGTCATTCCTTGATGCTTACTCAGGGTATCATCAGATTTTCATGGCAAAAGAAGATGAAGAAAAGACCACATTTATCACCCCATGTGGTACGTATTGTTTTATACGGATGCCTTTCGGGTTGAAAAGTGCTGGTTCTACATTTGCGAGAGCAATCCAAATTGGTTTTGAGCCTCAACTGCATCGAAACATGGAAGCATATATGGATGACATAGTGGTCAAAACCAAGGACAAAGCAACACTCATACAAGATCTAGAAGAAACATTTACAAATCTGCGCAAGATCAATTTGAAGCTCAATCCTGAGAAGTGCGTGTTCGGCGTTCCTTCCGGCAAACTTCTCAGGTTCTTTGTATCTCAGCGGGGGATCGAAGCGAACCCCGACAAGATCAAAGCTATTGAGCAGATTGAGGCGACAAGACACGTCAAGGATGTGCGTCATCTTGCCGGCTGTGTTGCTGCCTTAAGCAGGTTTATCTCCAAATCTGCTGAGCGTGCCCTTCCCTTTTTCAAAATTTTGAAAAAGGCAGGTCCAATGAAATGGACTCTGGAAGCGGAGGCTGCGCTGCAAGATTTGAAGAGATACCTCTCCTCTCCGCCAACGCTGGTCGCGCCTAAGCCACAAGAACCATTGCTGCTATACTTGGCAGCAACGAATCAAGTGGTTAGTGCCGCGCTAGTGGCGCAGAGAGAAGCTGATGAGGAGGTGACACCGTCGGCTGGACCACCAAGCGACACGCCAGGTTCATCCCCGGCAAGGACTGATCCCGGCAAGACAGGATCCGCGCAGTCAGAAGAACCAGTGCAAAAGAAAAAGATGGTGCAGCGCCCAGTTTATTTTGTTAGCTCCCTTTTGCAAGGAGCTAGATCAAGATACTCTAGTGTGCAGAAGTTGCTTTTCGGCCTTCTTATGGCCTCAAGGAAGCTGCGCCATTATTTTCAAGCACATGAGATTACCGTCGTCACTCGCTTCCCGTTGCAGCGGATTTTGCGAAATCCAGAGGCAACCGACAGGATTGTAGAGTGGGCGCTGGAGTTGTCAAGCTTTGATCTCAAGTTTGAGAGTACTTCAACAATTCAGAGTAGGGCTTTGGCAGAGTTCATTGCGGAATGGACCCCAACGCCAGACGAAGAGATTCAAGAAACGACTCTCCCCGGCAAGGAAACTGATCAGGAATGGGTTATGTACTTTGACGGGGCTTTTTCGCTGCAAGGCACCGGTGCTGGCGTGCTGCTTGTCGCACCCACCGGAGAGCACCTCAAGTATGTGATCCAGATGCATTTTCCCCAGGAGAGTTCAACAAACAACACTGCGGAATACGAGGGGCTGCTTGCCGATCTTAGGATCGCGGCAGACCTTGGTATCAAGAAGCTCATCATCAGAGGCGATTCGCAGCTTGTTGTCAGGCAAGTTAACAAGAATTATCAGAGTCCATTGATGCAAGCCTATGTGGATGAAGTGAGAAAAATGGAAGAGCGCTTTGATGGTCTGGAAATGAAGCACATCCCTCGTGCCGAAAACAATATTGCCGATGACCTATCAAAGCGCGCTGCCCTTAAGTTGCCTATGGAACCAGGAACTTTTGTGCTCCATTTGACTCAACCATCTATGGCACCATCGATGCGACAAGAAAAGAGAAGAAAGTTGAACTCTGGGCAGTACTTTCCGGCAGAGCTCCCTGGAGCCGCCGGCAAGGAACTTGCCGGGATCAGCGGCAAGCCTGCCGGGGAACAACAGGCTCCAGCGAAGGCTCAAGCCTTTGCCATCGAGACAAATGTTCCCCCGGTAGAGGAAATGCCTTTAGTCCTAGCTGTCGAGCCCCAGGCTCCAGCATGGGCACAACACATCATCCATTTTCTTCAGACAGGGGAACTCCCTGAGGAGCCGGAAGAAGCGGAAAAAGTAGCCCGTCAGTCTAGTATGTACCAGTTCATCGATGACGTTCTGTACAGAAAGAGGCCAAACGGTGTGAAATTGAAGTGTATTCCTCGGGAGGATGGACTAGAGCTATTGGCGGAGATACATGGAGGCATATGTGGTTCCCACATAGGGTCAAGAGCGCTTGTCGGAAAAGCATTCCGGCAAGGTTTCTTTTGGCCCACTGCCCTCCAGGATGCGACTGCACTAGTAACCAAGTGTAAAGCGTGCCAGTTTCATTCGAAGAAATTGCATCAGCCAGCTCAGGCTCTTTAGACAATTCCTCTCTCCTGGCCATTTTCGGTCTGGGGGCTCGACATACTGGGCCCCTTTCCCCGTGCTGCCGGGGGCTTTGAGTACTTTTACGTTGCCATCGACAAGTTCACAAAGTGGCCGGAGGTGGAAGCAGTGAGGAAGGTGACAGCACAATCAGCCGTCAAGTTCTTTAAGGGAATAGTTTGCCGTTTTGGTGTGCCCAACAGGGTCATCACCGACAACGGCACACAGTTCACAAGTCGCACCTTCATGCAGTACGTCCAAGACCTTGGCAGCAAGATTTGTTTTGCCTCTGTTGCTCATCCAAGAAGCAACGGCCAAGCGGAGAGGGCTAATGCTGAAGTGCTGCATGGTCTCAGCACCAGAACTTTCGACAAGCTGAAAAAGTGCGGAAAGCGCTGGATTGATGAGTTGCCGGTGATTCTTTGGTCAATCAGAACGACAGCAAATCGAGCTACTGGCCAGACGCCCTTCGCTCTGGTCTACAGAGCGGAAGCAGTTCTCCCCACGGAACTCATATACGGGTCACCTCGAGTGCTCGCTTATGATGAGCAAGAGCAAGAGCAACTGCGCCAAGATGACGCTATGCTCCTTGAGGAGGATCGTCTTTAGGCTGCTGTGCGAGCTGCTCGCTACCAGCAACCTTTGCGCCGCTATCATAGCCGCAAAGTTCATGCCCGAAGCCTTGAGGAAGGCGACCTTGTTCTTCGATGGATTCAGTCCGCCAAGAATTCAAACAAGTTGAAGCCGAAGTGGGAAGGCCCCTATCGGGTAGTGCGAGTCACCAGGCCCGGCGCTGTCCGCCTGGAGACCGAGGATGGCATTCCAGTGAGCAACTCTTGGAATATTGAACATCTTCGCAAGTTCTACCCGTAGGGCGCGGTTGCCGGGGGCCCCCAGCAACCCCCTTTTGTACGAGTCTTGCCGGCAAGGCATGTGATCCTTTGTACAAAGCCAGACGTAGACCCTGAGCGCAGTTACATAAGCTTAAGTGTTGTACAGTTTCTTGTTGAATTACATCTTTGTATATATATATATGCATGCTTGTCTGAGATGTTGTATGACATTTGATCCCGGTAAGTATTAACGAACCGCCAAGGTTCCATATTTTTATTTTCTCTTCTTTCTTTTTCTCAAGAGATAGAAGGGCTCCTCGCACACACGTTTGTCGGGGGGGAAGGAAGATATGGATACCAGTGGGCGACGTTCAGAATTGACACCTTGCTGGAGGGGAACAAGAAATACAGCACTAGAGAGCTAAGTTGCTAAACTTGAACAAGCTTTTCGATTTTTATTACAAGGTTATTTTCCTTGGATGATTTCGACCTTTGTATGGAAAACCTGCACGCGAGAGAACCCTTGTCGTAATTGGCTGCGCCTTTATTCTGTTTCGAGTCCGCTCAACAGTTTAGATGGCTGCACTGAGAACGCCAAGGTGCCTTGCCGGCTGCTGCACCTCCAGCAGGCTGCTGAAGTTCCACACCCAGCGCTCGCGGCAGGTTGCGCCGGCAAGTTTTCAGTTAGCGTAGGGTGAACTCCATACATAAAGGAATCAGACAAGGGAAATAGCATACATATACCCAAACATAAGCAAGTTATATTACAATGATAAGTTGCCACAGTTCTAACTTAAGACTTAATTGTCTTTGGCATGGAATGGCGACGGCAAGAAGAGGTGGAGCAGCTAATCTCTACGCTGGCCTTCGACCCTTTTGATTGAATCTACCTTTTCAAGGATGGGCGCGATGAGTTCCTCAAGTGCCTTGAGGTCTGCATCCTTCGGCAAGCGTTCAAGCATGTTGGTGAGGTCGATGCCAGGGTTCTTGTACACCACCTTGACGAATACCTTGCTGAGGATGGCCCGGCAAAGCTTGCGGGATTCATTGGCCAGTTGGGTCGCTCGGTTGGCTTGGAGCAGCTTCAGAGCTTCAATGACGCTTTCAAAGAATATGGTCAGCCTGGCGCTGCGGGATACCCTTTCTTTAGTGGAATACTTGAAGTTTGGCAGGCCCATGGTTGACAGTTGTGCCGTGAGCTTCTCCGCAGCATCGACGAGGCGTTCGGTCCAGATTTCCACCCCCTTTTCGTAGTCAACTTGGGTGGCGGCGGCGCTTTTGAGCAGGTTCTTCTCGTCTTGGAGATCCTTGCTCAGGGCCTTCTCGCGAGCTCTGCCGTCCTCAAGTGACTTCTCCAGCGTGGTCAACTTCAGCCTCAGATCGGCAATAGCATCATTGGCTGAAGAGAGCTGTTTAGTCTTGTCGGACATGGCAACTTGCATCTCCGCCAAGGTGTGGAGGGTTTTCTCCCTGTCACCTTTGAGCGTCGAGAGCTCCTTGCCGTGCTCTTCAAGGTTCACTTCCAGCCTCTTCACTTTGTCGTTCAGCTCATTCTTGGTGGCCTCTGCAGCCTCGGCAGCATCGACGGCCCCCTTGAGCTTGCCGGCGTGATCTACAGTTAGAGCTTCAAGCGCCTCCTGGTGCTTCTGCTCCAGCTCCTGGGTCTGCCGCGCGACAAGCTTTTCGATCTCTTCATCCTTGTTGCGAAGCTTGGCGGTGAGCGCCTGCTCACGGGCGACAAGGTCTTCTTCATGAGCATCGAGCGCAATGCGGCGCTCCGTCAGGAGGGCATCTTCAGCAGCAATTCTTTGCGTGGCTTCCTCTTGCGCCTTCTCTATGTCAGATCGCTTCAAGAGGAGCTCCGTCCAGCTTTGGGTCACTTGCTCCCGATGGGCGGTCAGCTCTTGATAGGCCTCGGCATACCAGATTTGCGTTTGCTCAACGCGCTTTTGGAAATCCGTTTCAGCTGCCTCGACAACTGCAACTCTGGAATCCACCTTCTCTTTTTGGGCACGGTGGAGCACTTGGAGCTTGCGGAAGTTATCGCTCATGGCTTGAAGGAGCTGATCTTCTTCAGATTTGCTACTGCTGGCCCTTGGTTCATCGACGATCTCAAGCCCGGCGGCAGTGATGATCTCTTCATCAAAAGTTCCCCCTTCGGTCGATGCTCCAATGCTTGCCGTCCCCGGCAAGTTGATGAACAGGTTGTTGCCAACCTTGAGATATTTGCTCATTGGAGGGGCTTCGGATGTCGACGGCTGATCCTCGGCAACTGCCTCACCGGTAGCTGGGGGCTCTGTGGCTAGCGCAGCGCCTGGCGCTCCTGCGGCAGGAATGTCGTCAGTGCAGTCACCAGCCTCCTTGCCGGTACTCTCAGTAGATTCCTTGGCGGCCTCGTTGGCAGCATTCTTGCCGACCTCGGAAGTGGTATCCTTGGCGGCCTCGCTAGCGACAATCTCGTCGGCTTCGGCGACAGCATCTCTGGCGTTCCCCTCGATGACAGCGTCGACGTCCATGTGTTCCATCTCAGGGAATTCTGAAGGGCGAAGGAGGGAGGGACAAAATAAGACCAAAGATGAAGTTCAAGAAGACAAAAGAAAGAGAGATAAAGGAAAAGATAGCAAGCGCTCTGAGGCAAACAGTTACCTGCGTCGAGCTATTGAGAGGTGGCTTCGCCCCTCCTGGCAACCTCAGTTGCCGGGGAAAGGTTGCCGGTGCCCATGCTTGCCGGCTCCTCCTCAACCAAGATAGGCTCGTCGGTGAAAGATCTTGCCGGGGATGCGCTTGTGGGCAGCGTAGTTGACGGAGGCGGCACGACGGGGGCGTCTTCAAGTGACCTTCCCTGATGATGTTCTTCTCCTGCAAGCCCAAAGATATCAGCGGCAAGAATGGTACCTCAGCATCTGCCAGCAAGAGTCAAGTAATAGACTTACTTTGAGGGCTGTGCTGGGGGATGCGACGAGGGCTAAGCTCTGGGCTGATGGTAATGGTTTCTGGCGCGCCTGTGGAGCCTGCCGGGGGCTCGTCGCCCATGGAAGTCTTTGCCCTCTTCGCCACCCTTTCCGCCAAGGTTTCTGTGTCACTGCAGGGACAAGACAAAGCAAGATAATGAGATCAACTGAATTCAAGGCTTGGAAGATAAAGGCTGTCACAGGGTACTTACTCTTCCTCTTCATGTTCCGGCTGAAGCCGGAGATGTCGAAATCGACCTCCGTTGCTGTGCCCGTATGAGGAGGCGGAGAAGGAGTACTGGGTCGCTTGGCTGTGGCATGTGCGGGGGGTTGACGTGGCTCTATTGCCTCAGTTTCTGGCGCGGTCGTGTGAGACGACCCCGCCGCCCCAGTGTCTGCCGCGGGTGTCTATCTCGCACACCGCACGGGTTGCTGCCTAACGCCTTGCCGGCCACCTTCTTGTCGGGAGCTTCGCCGCTCGAAGAAGGCTGGTTTGCCGGGATGCCAGAGGTGGCCTTACG
The DNA here is from genome assembly GCA_011799875.1 of Thinopyrum elongatum. Classification (NCBI taxonomy): domain Eukaryota; kingdom Viridiplantae; phylum Streptophyta; class Magnoliopsida; order Poales; family Poaceae; genus Thinopyrum; species Thinopyrum elongatum. Next base: position 238,807,562 of record CM022297.1, read on the forward strand.
AAGAACACGCTTTGTCTTCTTCAGGACTGGGGGCTCCTCCTGCGGCTCTTCTTCAGTTGCGTCTCCGTCGAATGAGCTTTCAGCAACTGCGCCGCTCTGTTCCCTGGCAACTTCGCTCTCCCCGACAAGATTTTCCTCCACCATAACTTCCGCGTCACTGTTTTCCCATTCTGTGAAACCGGCGCTGCCGGCCTCCACGGCAAGAGCTGCCTCCTCTGCCCTAGTGGCAATATATGCCAGTTCTTCATCTGTGGTGGCCCGGACGAGGTCTGCTTCTTCCCGGACGGCTCTCTCTGTCAAGTTATCAAATAACTTCTGTGCCTCTTCCTCAGATGGCTCAACCCAAGTCGCGTCAATACTGTGGGCATTGAATGCTGGCATTATAGCAATAATTGACCCCAAGGAGGAGTTGTTGCACAGAGGGACAATTCTTGCCGGCAACTGATGCTTGTTGTCGCGCTGGAATAGCCTTTGGCGGAGGGCGCCAAGCTGCATAGCGGTCAGGTTATTGTTTAGCCCGGGGTGCAGCCTCATGATGTCGGCAGCGTTCCGATACTCCCAAGCTAGTCTCCCCCTGCTTTGAAGAGGGGCGATGCGGCGGTGAAGGAAATCAAAGCCGATCATCTCCATCGTAAGCCGGGCAGCTTTCAGACGGAGGATTCTGGTGGTGGCGATCATGAGCTTCTCGTCTTCAGCAGCGAAGTCGCTCCAATCATTACCATGGACCACCTTCTATCGTCAGGGCAAACAGAACGGATGGGGATCTGCTTCCTTGATCCAGCACCACTCACCTCGCCACTCGTCCCACTTCTCGCAGTAAACCCCTTCTGGGTATATCTCCTTGTTCCAGGCCCTTGGAATCCAGGCGATAGAACCGGAGAGGGCTTCCCCTTTTTGGATTCGGGGATAGAAGTAGTGGCGGAAAAGAGCGGTGTTGGGGATTACTCCGACAAGGTTTTCGCAAAGATGAGCAAAGATGGACATGCACATTATGGCATTCGGAGTGAAATCGAGAAGACGGAAGCCATATGTGTACATAATATCATTGAAGAAATTAGAAAATGGAGGACAGAGCCCACAATAGAAGTAAGCGGCGAAAAAGGGATATCTATCTGGTCTGCTTTTGGAACAAGAACCTGGAATCACGTGAGTCGCGGGGTGAGCCTTTGTCTCCTTCGCCCACATGCACTGGTGCCGGTTCTTCAGGGCATTCGCGTCGAGCGTCGGGGCGAAGACGACGTACTTCTTCCGCATCTTCACCAACTGGCTCTCCGGGACATTGGCCTTCGTTTCCTTGCCTTTGCCCTTGCTAGTCTTGGGCGGCATGGCGATTGCGGGGACGAGGGCCGAGGATGGAGCAAGTGTGGAGGCGAGGAGCGGATGAGGAGAAACTTTGCCCTGAGCTCAAAAGGAGGAAGGCAATGGCGAATTCCAGATTGAGAAGAAGAAGGGGGGGGGGGTAAATAGGCCGCGCCTCTGCAGTTTCCTTTTTATGGGGAAGGAGCAGGGCCGCATCTTTTACTGCCGAATGTGAATTCGCCTCTACAAGCGCGCTGCGGCCGTGGCCCGTTCAGCGCACGCGCCCCACGTCGCGCATTCAATGCGCGTAGTGGGGGCGTGCAGTAAGCAAATCATTACGAACAGTTAATCCCCTGCCACGCGTGCCCGTGCACTGTCTGGGCCTAGCCCAACAACGCCTCGCATTCGTGTATGGACTAGGCCCGGGGACTCCTGTCGGTGTACTAAGTGTTGGGATTTTAGTACCCCATACTTGTGCACAGGCAGTTGTAGCCAGACCCGCGGCAAGGCTTGCCGGGGGAATAATTAGAGATTAGTGCAAGATTGTCAAAGGGACGCTCGGATCAAGAATCAAAGGATCAGGAGTTAATAAGAGCTGAAGACCGAAGCCCAAGGCCCCGGCAAGGTCTTGCCGGGGTGACTCGCGAAACCCGGCAAGACTTGGGCCCGGCAAGATTTGCGTCCCGGCAAGATTTTGCCACTGTTCCCCCGCTTCAGCACAGCAATCAGCCTGGCATTCTGGGCCCATTCCTGGATGCATGGCAGAGTATCAGTGGAGGAGAGCTTAAGCGGTGCTGATGGGACATCCCCTTTTTCTATCCCCAAGGAATGAGGACACCTAAACGGACACCTCACGGTGCATTAAATGCATTTGTCCTAAACCGTCAGTGGTTAGGTATGATAACCCTGTAGCTACTTTACACCTCAATGTATGTACATTTTGCCATTGTGGAGACCCCTTTGAGCATATAAAAGGAGGCCCAAGGCAACTGCTACAGGGGGAGAACACTCTCGGCCCATTCTACATGTGTAGCTGCTGCTTGAACGTACTGTTCATCGCAAGTGCTCCTGGAACTGGGACGAACACCCAAAATAACAAACTAAGGCAGGAGTAGGGTTTTACGTGGATTAGCGGCCCGAACCTGGGTAAAAAATTCCCTTGCGTTGATCGCTGGTTCTGCTCTTTGTGCACGCCTCTCCCCTCTGTCGAACGGTAGAAGGGATCCCCGCGGTCCCATAGGTGTCGTACGCCGACACACATGCTTAGTTTTCAGCAACTGTGTGGGTTATCTGTGGTCATCGCCAACGAAGCTTTATAAGTAACCATGTGCAATATAAAAACTCAATAAGCAGCCTAACTAGCATATTATTTTAATCCCTTTTTAGTAAGCAAATTCACATTTCATATCAAACACACAATATATTTCATATTCGTGTAATGGCCACCAAGATTTCATAGTCGACATTAGTACATCACAATACACCATCATATAGCTAGATAGTACACGTACCATATAGCTAGTTAACCACACCACATTACTGATGAGTGTCCTTTTTAAGCTCATCGTACTATAGTTTAAACTAGTTTAATTCATAAAAACTGAGATATCCACTATGATATTGCTACTAATGACTAGTGAACGCAAATCCTCTCTTTGTTAGCATATATATGGAAATGAACAAAATGGAAATAAGGGAGATCAAGTGGGAGGCGCCCTAGAGCACAAGATGACGTGTGGTATGAGCGCTTGTACCAGCACTTGTACCATGCACCCATGTCTCCAGGAAGTCCAAACTGACAACTATTATAAAGGGAACTTCGACAGATTCGCAACAGATCATCAACCAGAACCTCATCTCCACACCAGAGGCTAGCCATCCTTCAACCCTAGCCGCCACTATTTCCCATCTCATATCCATAGCCACCACCATCACCATCACAACAGCAAACCACCTCCAAGTTAGTCATACTTGTAATTGTGTATCACATTTGGCAACCATTGTAAGACATATTATCGAAGAAACATTCCTCTTGATGTGTTCTTCAATGATTTCTTCTTGTGATTCGATCACCATGTGTGAGTAATTTAGTAAGGTCATGGGTTGAGACATAGCCTTGCAACCCGTTGTATTTGTTTGATGGATCGATGGAATGACTTTGAACTAATGTTATGTACATGTGAAATAAAATTGCATCATAGTTGTCGCTTGTCTCTGTCACGTTCTTCGATGCTTCAGGTACCTAGGATCGTGAAGTTCGATCCATGAGGAGGCTAAGGGCAGGGAGAGCATGAAGCGCTATTCTGAACACCAGTGATAGAAAGGTTTAGTACAATAGTGTAGATCCAATCTCTGGGATACATGACGTGTAGTCATTAAATGCCCAATGCTTTTGTCTGATTTATGTTAATAAACGAGGTAACCTTGCGCGTCAGAAAAGACCTATGGTTGGATAACTGACTCTTGATGCATGGCTCGTTTCAATCAAGATGTAATCTGGACACATCCCCCACTTTGATACGTTGCAAGCACATCTTAACGGTTGTTTTTCGTATCACAGATTAAGATCACAATGATCCCGATCACAAATATATGGTTGTAAGAATAAAGTCCTCACACCCAATGCCTATTTTTATTATTAGTGTTCTCCGTTGCAACTTGATTATGGCCAGGTCTAAAAATCAAAATTTAGGGCCAGTGCTTTTGTAGCTTATTTGGGGCTCTGGAAATAATCCGCCCCTACCCATCTTATTCTGAAAGCCGAACTTAAATTTTTATTTTAGAAGCCTATTAATTAAGGGTTAAGTAGTAGGCTTCTAAAATAAAAAATTTTATTGGGCTTCTAGAATAAACTGGGTAGAGGGCAACTTATTTCCACAATCTCAAATAAGCCACAAAAGAACCAACCCTTAATACTCTCTCAAAAGTTTGGTAGAAATCCTTGCCACAAGTGCACATCCTCTCGTGAGTTCGATAACTTAGGGTCACTCATTGGGGAAGAGGCAGGGACCTTTATGCTATCAGCTACCGGATCACCAAAGGCACTCATCAATTACACAAGCACCAAGTTTCACATGCAACATCTAAAATCTTTGGAAAGTAGCATCATAGACGACAAATAGACAGATGAATCTCATCTGAAAAACTGCTGAAGAGAAGGCGAATATTTAGCCTTCAACAATGTTAACGGTTCGTGCAACATTAGGCCATTTCTTGTGGATGATTAGCTGCCCATGCTTCGCCCTCTTGAGGAAGGTCTTAATATTATACCATGGGTGCTGTATGAATACCTTCCTTGCCTCTTCAGCATACATGTGGTTTGAGAGGTAACCACCGATGAACTGCTTTGGAAATGACTGGAAACAAAAATATACATAGATATGTTTCCTAAATATTGAAATGGTGTGCGTAGGAAAAAACTAGGTAAGACAGTTAATACAATCCTATAGTTGATTGATGCCTTCTTCATTGCACAGACAAAGAGTTTATTATTTCTCCTTGCTAGTTTCCTTATTCTAACAATTTTTCTGAGTTTTTTTACTTGACTGACATTTATGGACATCTCATTTCCCCATATGCAAAATTAGTTGAAATTTGAGTCTAAACCTCTGACATGAGGACCTACATATGCAAAACTAAATTATTAAAAACTTGAATATTAGAGTAATTCCTGCAATTGCACAATAATGTGCTATTAGCCAAATGACCATGTACAAACCACGATGGTAAACCTCAGTGTGTTCCATTATTACCATGCAATTGCATAAGGTAGATATTGATCAGGTTAAGTGAGGATTGACATATACTATAAGTAAAATAGGTTAATGAAGAATAAACACGTTGTGGATCCAACAAATTAATTCGAGCCATGAAATTGCCAAGCATCAAGAATTGCCAAGCATCACACACACATCATGCATCAATAACACACAGACACATGCATCAAGGGCTCGAACGCATATACTTGAACAACACACAAGCACACACATGCATCAATAACACGAAAGCATATACATCAACAACATGCATATGTACATGCGCACATCAAGATCCAGGGGAGCATCGACAACATGACCGCGTCTGACATGAGCTCCAGATCCGGGGGAGGTCATTGAGCTAGACGGAGAAACAACCGTGGACGTTGAGATGGACGGCTGGACACCCGTTGACCGAATTGAGTGGCGTCGTCAACATGAGGAGGAGGACGAGAGCTCATTCTATGCCATCGTCACTTCCGCCGCCATGGATGAGTGGGCATGAGATGGTATTTTGTATCGGGTGGCCGGGGGATCGATCTTCTTTGTGAGTGGCAGGAAAGAAATTAATCAACGATCTACTGCTAGGCCATGCGAGAGAATCATGGATCTCGGGTGGCTGGAATTGGAAGAAGAGAGGCTTGGGTCGATCAATTCAGGTGAGCCAGCCTATGCTAGGCTAAGGACGGCTTTGACAAAAGAAGCAATTTATCAAGGAACACTACTTATATAAGAGTATCTCCAATAGATGATGTAGATGTAAAACTAACTTTTGCATCTTCGAGGCCCCAAAACCCA